>JAVKLA010000090.1:22931239-22941839 GCA_034782735.1 Sagittarius serpentarius
CTCCCCCATCCCACTGGGTGGGGGGGGAGCGAGTGAGTGGCTGCGTGGTGCTGTGTTGCTGGCTGGGGTTAAACCACAACAGTTACACAGTTTGTTTTTTACAGTGTTTGTGAAGTTATTTAATTGTTCACATTATTTTGAATATTTTTAAGAAATACTTAGCTGAAACATTGGCCATGAAGAGTAAGGACATTTAAATTCACTATGGCCATTTACAGTCAGTAAAATGTCAATTTTGTATATGACAGTGAACATAGGGTATTATTTTTGTCACCAACTTTTCTCGAAGACAAATGTGCCATAATGTTTTTGATTTTAAGTTGGCCATGTGAAGAGTGATCACCTATTGAAGTAATGGTAAAATGAGTTTAAAATGTAACACAAAAAAAATTAATTAAAATTAAAATCTACTTACGGGTTATCCAGGAGTAATACAATGGGATTTAGTTCTTTCTTTGGCCGGTAATAAGCTCGGAGTGGAACAATAAAGTTATATAAGCCATTTCCTGCAGTTTCTGCTGCAACTATAATCAATTTATTTTTGAATCCATAGGCTTTGGCATCTTCATAGTAGTTATGTTGGCATCCCTAAAATCAAAATAAGAAACAAGTTCAGTGGATGTAAACAAAGAGATTTACCTGTGACATTAAAGGGTTTTACCATCAGAAATAGAAAATTGTATCAGATGACTTGATATAGACCTGATTAGACACAAACTAACGCTTGGTGATGAAAAGGATGAGAAAACATATTATAGCGTAGTAAGTCCTGAACAAACCTCATCTCCAAGCAGCAATCAGAATTTAACTCTGTTCAGATGCAAAAGACAAATAAGAATGCAGTTTTATCCAGAAACAGAAACTCCCTTTACCTTATCTAGTCTTAGACAACAAAAGGGTACTTTTTCATGCAGAAGATGACAAAATGTGGGAGAGCTTCCGATGTACGGAGAGTAAGGAGGATAGCCTTTGGCATACCTAGGAGAATAGAACAAACATTTCTCAGTGCAGCAAATCACTGAAACACAGTTGACTATACAACTGTTTTAAGGGATGTTTATACCTATGTCTAAGTTTTGCAGTTATCTGTAGACTAGCAAAGTACATGAAACGAGCTGTGTTTAATAAGGATCAAAGGAATGTATTTTGCAGCTTTGACCAATTTAATACAATTTAGTGAAAGCTACCATGCTTTTGTGGACTAGAGGAATATTGCTTGGGGTTTTTTTGTATAGGCGTCTTTGGAAAGAGGCTGATACATCATAGTGTGCTGTCCTACTGTTTTGAATGCATGTACTGGAGACTTCTAAGGAAGGAAAAAAGGGAAGGCAAGACAATAGAAATAATTGTGGTACTTCTGCTCTTCCATCTCCATTTTTCTTTCAAACACTTACCAAGAATGAATGAGGTCATTACGTTCTTGCTTTAATAACCTACTTTCAACATGGCTGGAATAAATTTTAGATGGCAAATCCTCTTGCTGATGAGATGAAATTTGTAATTGGCCTTAGTTTTTAATAAGAGGCCTTTTAAATCCTGATATTTCAGTCTGTAGATTTAAGATGACTTGTTCTATTATTTTCTTCATTGGAGCTTTATGATCTTCCCTGGGGCTTCTCATGCTTGCTACTGTTGGAGATGGGAAACTGTGCTAGGTGAGCCACTGGCTTAATTGTGTATTTCAGTTTTAACAACCCTGTCAGTAATCCCAATAAACATAATTGCTTGTCTGCATGGCAGTTACAGGATTGAATCTTCTGGTTTTATCTGAGTAATGCATCATTACTTCCAGTAACATGCTAACAAGCATTTTAAATTAGATGTAATAATTTTGTCTCATACTTTTTTTTTTTGTCATTCCTACATTTTGAAGTCTGATACCTAGCCCCAGTGTTCAGCAAGCCTGCTGAATGATCTGATTATCACTACATTCTCAGGACAGAAGTACTTATCTGTTTACAAATTAGTTGAGTCCTG
This sequence comes from Sagittarius serpentarius, assembly GCA_034782735.1. Lineage (NCBI taxonomy): Eukaryota > Metazoa > Chordata > Aves > Accipitriformes > Sagittariidae > Sagittarius > Sagittarius serpentarius. The sequence goes on from JAVKLA010000090.1 coordinate 22,933,217, forward strand.
TCTTTATAACTATAGAATGTAAGAAAAATGGTCATAAAAAATGTTATAAAAAAAAAATTGCAGTACACAACTAGGTCTTTATAATTGAGTATAGAAAACCCCTGGCAAATGGAGGAGTTAATCTGGTTTTTGTTTTTGTTTTTTTTTTCTAATTTCAAAATAGGCATAACGGCATTCTGCTAACAGACAATAGCATTTCATAAAATGGAATAATTCCATAATTGGCCTTTATGGGTCTTGCTCTCTACAACTGCTTGGATTGATCTGCACGCCAAAAACTTATCCATGCCACTTACATAATATTATCTTTTCAAATTATGTTGTTTATTTTGTATTTAATATACATACTCTAAGCCTGCAGAGACTTCATCATCTGACGGGGTAGTTTCATCTTCTGACTGGTCACTTAGCAGGTCACACGTCTGAAGTGAGGACGAGTCTGCAACCTCCAAAACAGGTGCTATACTGGGCCGTCTGCCCTCTTTACCTCCCTCGGAAGGAAGAGCTAGCGTAGGTCCACTGGACGTTCGGCATCCTGTATCTTGTAAATCAATAGCCACTGTCCCTGAAGTAGCGTTGAAAGCATTTTCTAAGTGTGGTTGTCAAAACATTTGAATGAGATTCCCATGTTTAGTGGGGATTACCCGACTACACAGCCAAAGACTGAAAGGAATACTATATTGATTGTGTTTATTACTTTAAAATATAACAAATATTCATACTAAACCTGAGGAAGCCTTTACCTGCAAAGTAGCACTTTTTCTGACCACTGACATATTTTCTCATTAACTACCTTTTTAAAATCATACCTTATATAATTAATCCATATTTATATGCATAACAACCTGTATGTTTTTATTGAGCAAGGGCATGTTTTTAATTAAAGAAGCTTATGAAAACTTCCTACAACCAGTTATGAATGACAAAGAAATTACCTATGTGATTTTACCAGTTGTTTTGCTATGCATGCATTTTATTATTACTTTTTTATACAGCAGTCTTAAGTGGTTTAATTCCATATTGTCACGTGAAAAAAAAGCATAACCAAATTCCGTTGTTGGGGGTTTTTTTTGGAAAATACAAGTGTTTAGTATTTTTTCTTTCTCCATGCTATTACCATTTCTTATATATTAATTTAAATTATAATTTTAGGAATCCACTGTTAAAAGCTTTAAAATGCATTATTCACTGAATATGTTGTGAGGCTGGTTTTTTGGGGTGGTTGTTTTTGTACTTACCCATGCTGGCTATTATACTGTGTACAGGTAACCTAGAAGCTCCATGGTAAGATAATTTTGATTCACTGTTTTTTCTATGCTTTTCTTGCTTCTTAAAAGCAGAATTCTCTTCTTTGGTGATATTTATATAAAAGCATACATCTGTAGAACTCATGATATATCGAGGACCTGGATTCAGCAAAATGTTTTTGTTATCTTCCTTTCTAACACCAATCAGACAGACTCCAAACCTTAATTGGAAAAGGAAAGGCATGGTTCATTTTGCATAGTCCCGTATATACCAGAATTTCCACTGTCAAAAATGAACCTCCAGTATATTTTTATATTTTGCAGATGATGAACACTTGCAGATTTTTGGATGACAAATATATTTGAAAAATGTTGTCTCCTAAATAGGCCACTTCTGATCAAGCAGTTTTTATGAGCTCATGAATCCCTAGGTGTTTGCATCTAGCGTTTTTCTTAATCCCCATAATATTCTTCTAATGATCTTCCAGTTGATTTTTTTTCTATCAGATGAATAGTCCCTTCTGGGAAAATATTAGAAGTATGGATATATAATATCAAAAAGCATTCATTATGTTAAATTGTTCCATTATTCATATGTAATGGAAATGATTTTCAGAATTCATTTTTGCGATTCACTCTTAGAAACATATATGATTAGTGATAGAAAATAAGGAATTAAAGCCAAAACCAAAATCTTTCTCTCATTAAGTAGGAGAATAAACTTATTGTTCGGGGTTTGATATATGTTCATTTTGTTAAATATATACGAATATACATTATTTGTGTTGTTTGTATGTTCAACTCACAGAGCAGCACTGAATAAGTGATGCATGACCTGGAACCTAAAGAAGATACGTTAGCATCTAACAGAAAAAATATGGGTTTATTTTGAACAATCACTGGAATGTAGCATGTACCACCTTTAAATTGAACATTTTGCATAAAATGAACATGCCATGAAGGAAGCCAGATTTCCAGCTGACTCCTAAATCAATAAAAATAAAATATATTAACACCCTCCCACTCATCCTTTTCTAGTTTGTTTTGGACATGGCAAGTGACTGGTGTTCTCATATAACCTCTCTAAGGTACAATTCTTTTCTGGTTGTCAGGCTTATGCTATATATCCTTTATGTTCTGTTCTCTCAGACTGGGCTGGCCTGTACAGAACCAATATGAGCTTTTACTTGACCAGCTGTACCTTACAGAAAAATACCTATGAAATATCTTAGCGGCCAGATATTTAAACCCTGAAACAGAGTAACGTGTAATACTGCACCTTCGAACACAGAGCTACGCTGCAGGCAAAACAATTAATTATTTGTTTGACCTTTTAATTGTTGATAGGAAAATAAACATACTTTTTATGTGCATGGAAAGAAGCATATGTGAAGCTTTTCCCCTCATACTCAGCAAAAAAAGTACTTTCTTCCAGGTTAATATGATACACTTCATTACCAGAGCATCTGCCATACATTTTCTGCCATTGTTCTGGTGATTGCTGGCTCTCCCTGAAACACGTACAGATAAAAAGAATAATTTAAAACTTCATGTAAAATTCTTATTAATCAGAACAGTATTTCACAGCAATTGAAACTACAACTGTCTATTAAGGAAGTCTCATAGGCTAATCTGAAAGAAATATTTGAGATCAAAGCTTGGTAATACTGTAAGTACAGAGATTATTTTAATGAATTAAAGAGCATTTTCTGCTAAGTAACAGGCATATAAGATTATGTAGTTTAATATCAGGAAGTGATATGGTTGAATTACTTTCAATTCACACCATAATAAGTAGATTCCTTGCAATTTAAAGATGACAGGTGAAACCAACAGCGTGCTCATTCTATTCATAAAGGCAGCCTCTTCAGATGCTCCATGGCAGATTGTCTGGTTCTTGTTTGAAGTAGGTAAAGAATCATTAAAAATAACTTATGTAGGAAAGACCCATTTCTCTTTGGTCACGTTATCTGTAAGAACGATTTTTTTTTTTCTGCATTTGCTTATCAGTTATCTTCAGCATTTACCCTGTGGACATTTTTAGTTACTGTGCCTCGTATACTATGACAAAGTGCAAGAAAATAAATTATTACTTTAACCATATTAAGCATATCAACCTTTACTATATGCAGCTAGGGTTCTTTATCCAAATGGACTGTTAGTGGAAATGTTCCAGACCTCAGCTAACACCAGAACTTGCAGACTTGGGGCTTCTGTGAACTTCAGACTTTATTTAAAGTTTCATGTGAAAACAAGGTTCTGCCTGCATGAGTTTTACTGAATATAATGGATGCATATATACACACATATATACGCAGATAGGATGCAAAACTGACAAATGTACTCTGTGTTTTGCCACTTGGAGTCAAGACCTCAAGATATTGAGACATGGTCCTTTGTGCTCATTTATACATTTTCAATATCAACACAACTTCTGCTTTCCTTCAATTTACCATTCTTTTCCACCCTCAGTGTAGAAACATTTTTTTTCAAGATGGAAATAAGTAAACTATTTTTATTGCAACCGTATTAACAAACAGTGCACTAGGTGCCGAATAACAGAACTAGAAATGTAATTACAGAAGAAATTTTTTCCATCTTTCACTTTTCCCCCTAAAATAAAATGTTCACCTGTTCAAAGTCTGCTTGGTTCCAGTTAGTTGTCTAAAAGCTTCCCATGGGGCTGTTCTGTAAAGATCACATGAAGTTCAAGTTAGGCTATTTTCTTCCAATATTTTGTATCATAATACAAACCCTAATAAAGTTCTATTACTAGATTAGATACTTTAATAACATTTAAAGATAAATGTTAAGATTAATAGATAAGATTAATAAGATTCAAGGTAGAATTTTGGTGTCTTTCAGACTGAGGTTTTGAATTCCATAAAGAGCTCAGAAGACAATGGGGTTATTTACATCTAGTTTGTTTAATCTGAAAAGTAGCATTAAAGACTAAAGCCAGTTCACATAAACAGCAGCAAACTTCCCCTTAATTTTAATAGCAAATTGATCTGGCCAAAGTTCCTTAGAAAACGAACATTTTCTCCAGTCTCCTCATATATTAATACCAGAAGATAAGGTGAGTTTAATTTATGTACATGTGGGGTTTTTTGTTTACTGTTTATTGTATTATCCTTTTAATTAGGATAATAGAGAATAATAATTTTTACTGTGTTCTGTTGCTATGTATTGCCTTCAACTTCCAGTAATTTCCCAGTGTACTTATCTTCTTGATTATTAGGAATGAGCTTGTATTATTGTCACACTTATTTCTTAATAAATATAGGAAATGGATTCCTTGTAGAATAGATAGCACTTCATTTGTAAGAGTACAACAAACAGCTGGGGCAATGTTTTATCCACGAACTGTCAATGAACTGTTTCATTCCATTAAGGTGTAAGCCGCTTAGGTTAAGATCGTAACTTCACTAAACTAACGAATGCTAGAATTTGAAAGTGGTCATGTTTTCCCTTAATGAATGACTTTTCTTGCTTTTTGTCATTTCCTTGGTGAAATGTTCTGGTCAGTTCCTTGATAATCTCCTCTGGTTACATGCACCTAAAATACTGTGTAAAAAGAGCCATTCCATGTGGAACGGAGAGGCATAGGTAGGCTTTTGAACTTGGTTATCTGTGATTAACTACTTGAACATTCCCAGTCACTATATTGAAGTTACTACGCTTGTGAGTCAACAGATATGGGGCTTCTGTGCACGGAAACCTGAAGTAATTATTAAGAAAATCCTCCCAATGACTTTGAATAGACTTTAGAAAGATTACCCTAGTTGATTCATTGCAGTCTCCCCGTAATCCAAGTCTGTTCTTTCTGTATAAGAAAGTCAATACTAACAGGGGTTTAAAACTCAAGTCCTACATGAAGTTTAATGCAGGTGCTGGTAAGGAAGCAGTATAATGAAAGGATAATTAAACAGGAACCAATGTAAAGGAAAGCAGTTCACTGTTAACATTGGAAGTCTATTTGACAAATTCTCTTCGTTATTTAGATCTAATTTAGTATTTAGTTTGGATATAAATGCATGTATAGTTAAAATTTTTATTTGTAAACAATCTCTTTTCACTTAACTTGTTTACTTATACATAGCCAAACTCAAATGTTCGTCTGACTTCATCTTTCATGTTGTTCAATGTTAGAAAAGAGTCAAATCCAGAGCAGTTTTATGTCTGCAATGCAATTACAACCTGTAGATGAAGCTCAAAACCAACACCTATTTTGAAAACAGATTTCCCCCTGAAGACAATGCCGAATAATTTGTTTTACCAACACTGTTCAAGCACTCTAGAGTCAGTGCAAATCTCAGGAGATGGTTATGAAGAATGTAAGTTTAAAAGGAATTCTTCCTGTAAAACATCAGTGTATACTCAATAAGAAATTTTTAAAATAAATTTCTTGACTTAAGTATAATACTTCTAAAGATCAGATTTATACCTGTATCTAGCTACGAGTTTATTTTAGTTAGCAAGTGTTTAAATCAATGATAGTATTGCACATAAAAATCATGAATAAAAAAGTAAAATAAATATAAGATTGATAAAATTGGGACACTGAAGTGGTAATTCAGGAAAGAGGACATTTTTACATATTTAAATATTTTATATGATTTTTTCAATTATGTGTGATTGATGTCCTTTGAATTTAGAATATTATATTCAAGAAGCACATACTTGTTAAAAATCAATGGTTAAATCTCTAATTGTTAAAGATCACCTTAGCTAAATGTTCAACGACACAAAACTTCCAGATTAAACATGGCCCACGTTAACAGTTATAAGCAAAAAGTAAGCTTGAGTACATCATTACTTAATGTTTTCAACAGCACAGTAGTGCTTTTTAATAGGATCATAGCAGTCTAGCAAAAAGATAGTTTTGTCCTCATTTCCTAATTTTGAATGCTTGACTTGGTGACTTTTATCATACATTGAGTAGATTTGTGCACTGGTACAAAACGTCATGAAAAATTAGAATTGCAGTTAAATTAGACTTTTGAGAACATATTCTAGCATTTCCAAGGGATTTTAAAAAGTTGTAAGGAATAGAAGGGGAAGAAAAACCCCACCAGTTTGGGAATTATGTACCTTTTTATGTATAGGAATTACGTAAGTTTTTAGCAGAAATGAAGGGAAGTAGCAAAAATATTTAATTTGAATGCTTAGAAAGTGATATTTTGGGAGAGAAATACTTGATTTTTTGAGTTTTTTATTTTTAGCACTGTGAAGTCAAGACTACTCAAATCTGAAATATCTTTGAAGTTTTCTCCCTCTAGTGTGTCTGTTTTAAACTTTCATAGATATAGTGTGGTTTTAAAGAACAGTCATATCTATTCAACAAATTAGTCTGGCATTAATACACATGCTCTAAGATGTCCAAAGTTTGCCATTTCTCAGTATTTTGGAGCCCATCTGAGATTAAATGCTCTGATGAGTGCTGACTGAAGTAGAAGAATGACACCTAGATATTTTCACTTTTCCAGTCTTTCTGTATTTATACAGCAAGCTTTTCTGTTTCTGTAAGAAGGATTCAAAGTAACGCTCACAACTATTTGTGCAAAAAAAGATATTTTTTTTTTTCTCCAAGAATACAATGACTAGACTAGAAATCAGTTACTTTAACAACGCTGATCACGGCAATTAATTCTGATTGCAAAAGAAATAATAAGCTCTTTTGCATTCTACTGTAGTTACTTTGCATCATAGTTGGGAATCTGTATAAATGATCAATATGCCTGTGTTAAAAATGAAATGCTAAAGTTCTTAAGTACAGCAGAAAACAGAATCCGTTTCATATATCTGGTTTTGTGCTGATGGAAAATACTCTGCTAGTTGTTCAGAATACTACTCTTCTTTCATGTACATATAATACAAAATAACTAAAAAAGACTGTATTCTGTGCATGTCAGATAATGAAAGCTAGGTAGATGAAGAATGTATTTCACCATGATTCTCAGAAGGCATGGAAACAGTATTTTGTTGTCTTCTTATTACACAGATTCTAGTACAGACAGTGCCATTCAAATCTTGGTATTTGTTGTTTTTGATAGTAAAAAGTTCTAGCAATAATTCCAATTTTCCCCATCCTGGGCACAGGGGAATCCTACAAATGCCATACACAATGTTAAGTAACTCTGCTTGTAAATACCAAGATATTACTGGGTCCATGGTTACTTGAAAAAAAGTATGCATTTTTGCTAGACTCTCAAATGCATTCTTGTGCAGTCTATAGGCACCTATTCCATTTCTACAGATATATTTAGAGATTTACTCTTTAATGCCTCTCTCTGCCCACAACATTTTAATAAGAATACCTTATTATTCCAAGAATATAGCATAACAGAGATATACTGGATGCGGTAAAATTATTTTGGTAAATATAGAGAGGTTCTACTGTGACTATGCAGTCTGTAGAGACACCGTAATTCTGTACCCCTTCCAGCAGTGTGCTTATTACCTCAAAACCCCTCTCTTCACATGTATGTTTGCTTGCTTCTTAACATACAGGGACCGAGCATCAAATAATATTTTATATGTTATCAGAAAAAAAAAAAATTAGCTCAGTGAATAGGAATTTTTATATGTGTTCAAAAATAAACCTTCAAATTAACATATTAAAGTAGGTATTCTTGGGTCTTGGTGTTCTTACATAGAACTGTGTGATAGATCCACAATTCAATCTACTAAATTGGAAATACAAATTTTTCATATCTTCTCTTGTGGAACTGGCACAACCGCATGCAACAAATTGTTAAATATTGGGGGGGGTTCTCTTTGAAATTATAATATCTTGAGTAAAATATCTTGACGCTTTTATTGTGCAGAAAATCCCAACTACTTTTTAAAAACTGTAGTTGTCTGGGAGCTCAGGGTAAGCTATTTTACAAAGAGTATCAGCTATAACTTTTACAGTTGTTTGTTGTTTTTTTTTTTTAATGGCAGTATATACTTACTGTCCCCTAGATGTATGAACCAGCAGTGTGATTAATGTAGAGGTAGCTGGGCATATACAATTTAGAGCTAGCATAGCGTATTTGAATTCCTCTTCACACACAACATGATCTGTAGGAAAAAAAGATAGAAATTGTTTTACAAAAATACTTTCCATTGAATGGAATTATCACATCCTTTCCTTGTCTAGGCAAATGATAATGAAAAAATTTGCCTCCAGATCTTCATCTTCCACTTCAACCTACAGAGCAGCTGTGTATGATTTGCTCCATCTATGCTACCTTTCAGATTGCATAAGTAAGAGTTAATTTTGCATCCAGTTCATACGTTCTGTCCATGGCTCTGTGAATCCCCCCTTCCGCATCTTGCTGCACTAGTTGTACAAGTAAGCCATGTAGCATACTCTAGTTTGTGTATTT
>JAVKLA010000090.1:22941939-23003365 GCA_034782735.1 Sagittarius serpentarius
CTGTGAATCCCCCCTTCCGCATCTTGCTGCACTAGTTGTACAAGTAAGCCATGTAGCATACTCTAGTTTGTGTATTTTGCAACTTCGGAAGTTTTGCCTAAACTGGTATAGAGACATCAAGCATTGTACAGAGAGATAATGTGTTCAGGAAATAGCATACCTAGGATACTGCAGTGCAGGAGTGCTGATCAATCAGATAGGCTGTACTGGCTTGCAGACCGGTTATTTGCAGTGGCTCTGGGATTTTGCATTGAACTTTAGGGTGTGACATAGATTTGACCGATATCGCCCTCAGGAACTGCTAACAGCTGCTGCCTCCTTGCAGTCTAGGCAAGGGGGGTGGTTGGTTTTGGTTTTCCCGTTTTTTGTGACTTTGCATTCTTTTTACCCCAGTCCTTGTGTGGCTTTTGTAATCAAAAAGTTGTGCTTTGTTTTTGAGAGTCCTTACAAGAAAGCATGTCTGCACATTAGCACTTGCTGTGATGGAACAGTACTATAGACATACCTACTTTTTCCCGTCTTTTAATGGAATTTAGGCAAGGAGAAATGAGAAGAGAAGGCAACAGAGGCATTGTATCTAGTCCTCTGTATTTGCTTATACTTGAAACTGTCAAATCTTCTGCACATGCTTTCAGTATTGTATGAATTATTATTCAGCTTGGATGGCTAGTGCTTACAGTGCACATCACAGTTACATGCTCTCCAGTGCTGGTGATGACATGAAAAGGAACTGGAAATTACTCTTTAATGTCATTCACATATACCTGACAGTAATAAAATAGATATAAGAAGGGATAAGCACAAAACTTACAACTTAATTAAACTTCTTGTCAGTGTAGAAAGTTAAAGTCATAAAGGTTTTCCAAGGTCATGATGGCACTTATTGCATGCTAAGTAATTTTTTTTTCTTCTTAATTTAATGCTTGGTTCAGTCTACGTTAGTTTCAATGGGAGAAGAATTTGCTTCTGATGAGGAAGAATTATACAGGTAGTACAGCTGATGATCAAAACATAAGCTATATGAAAACTGCTGACTTAAAAGTAAGCAAATAATCTCCCCACCTAGATCTGAGCTGTCTACATGCTTCTAGTTGCACTAATGTATCATTGAAATCCTTAGAGCCACCTTACCTCCCTAACTAAGCTACTTTCTAGACAGAATTTATAGTACAGCTATAAGTAGGCCACTTACTGAAAACAAAAGTGAGGGCATACTTTGCCTTCTCTATTCGTTTTTTTGAAATCTCTAGAGGCTTTTCAGTAACAGAATCATTGACTACTGAAAAGAGAAATTCATTCTCTCATTTTCTGAAGACCAAGGCCTATTTAAATGTCATAGGGAAGGAATTAATTTAGTTATATAAAGACACTGTCAAATACACAACAAAATGAGTTTTCCTCCCCTAAATATATTTCAGTTATAGCAATTAAATATTTCCTGCAGAAAATATTTCAGACAGAAGTGTGTTCTTTTAGTTGACCATGTGCCATTAATAAATCTATTTGAATTTTAAACTAGAGATTTTGAGAGAGTAAGGCATGGTCTACTGCTTGGATGGAATATCTCCATTCCATTGCCATTAGTCAGGTGGCAAGGATTTATGAAAGTGAATACTGACTTCCTGATATTGAAGGAATGAAAATTCTCCTTGTTTTTTAATTTGTATAGGATTTTGCCAAATAACCTCCCATTATTTTTTGTTTAGATTGTTGTTATATTATCACTAATACTTTTGAAAATAGGAGCAAGAAAAATTACACAGGAGAATTATTTCATCATCTGTTATTTCAGATCTTGTGTTTGAACCAAATTGTACATGCTGACCTAAATTTATATAAATGAAAATGAATAAATCACGGATGGCACAATGCAAATGAAAAGTGTATCTCAGACTTAAATCCTCTATATGTCCTATAGTCTCTAACATATACAGTAGACTTTTTGGATGGATTTTATGTAAAATACAATGTTAACAGAGAATATAGCACTCAGCAAACAGAGACTGCTGTCCTACGATAGTTGTCTTAATCTTGTATGTGTAAGAGATTCACAATGTGTTGTCAAGTGGTTTTATATCAGGAGCCATGGAGCTGGGACTTGTAGGACTATCTCCAGTCGTATCGTAGACTTAGACCTTGTATAAGCTGTTTATGCCCTTCATGAGTTTTTATGCATCTGTAAAATGGGTATATGAAAATAATACCCTACCTACTTCAGATCAGTTTTGAAGCTTTTGAATTCTCAGAGGTACTTTGAGAACACCAGGCGAAAGATTCTTCAGTGATCTAATTACCATGATTAGAAATATTGTAGCCATTTGAAACATGAAGACAGGTACTATGTGTTTCTCCTCTTGGCTGGAGTTAAGTTCTTGTATTAGACACAGATCAGGTCAAAAATAACTTGTTCATTTCTCCAATTATTTGACAGACGGCTTGCCTGTAATGTTACTGTGTTTTATGTTTATGTTCAGGACTTATTGTGGAGCTGTGGTGAGGGTTATACAGAACTTTATCTGATGCTTTCTCTTCTAAAGTGAGTAGGGAGGCAGCTGGGTGACAGCTCTCTCACTCCTCTGGTCTGGGACATCAGTCAGGTCCTGTGGCAGCAGGTACTAGAATCAGCAAATCACTCATTCAATGTGGCAGTGAAGCAGCAGAGGAAACTGCAGTTTATCTTGAATTGAATATTAAATATGTCAAATCAGTTTACCAAACAGAAGTATTTTGATTGCATTTATACTAAAGAAATATTCCATTTAGAATTTCCAGAAGCCGTAGTTTCTGTTGAAAATGTATTTTGACAGAAAATTTGTTGCCAAGTCTGTCTCAAATAGATGTGGTAATGCCGTGCGGTGAGTTATGACTTCTGTAATGTTCTTGAAGATAAAACATACTCAAAATACTGATTTATGCCTGCAGCATCAGCCATGTGATAAGAATGTCCTAGACTTGACACAACTATTCTGAGAAACCTTACTTTTGTCAATTTGATAAGCAAACATGATCACTACCAGACCAGATAGGGAAAAATGCCCCTCCATTATCTCTAGACTATTTTTATTTGTAATTGGATAGATTAATCATCAGATGCATTCAATATCCATTTGGTGAATCTGGACTATGTTCTTTTCAAATAAAATACTGAACGTTTAATGTCAGAATTCACCAACCGGTGCTAATTCATTGGTGCATTTCGATTAAATAGAGAATGTCAAAATGTATCCCCAGTTCCTGGAATTGTGATTATACATAATTTCTGAATGTTCAAGGTAAAGGCAATTAATTTATTTTCTAGCAAATACATAACAGTTGTAAGTTCAACTCAGAAAATATGCAATTTACTCCAGTCTCTGAATTGCAGAAATATATTGCTCTGCTGTGGACAGTCTTCACTTTATTTCACGTTTGTGCTGAAATGCAAGGCCAGATGTATGCATTAAGGGTACGTGGCCTTTTGTAGCCCCATGTTTTTGAAGGAAAAGCAGGAAGATTAAGAAAATCATCTGCAACTGCCAGTGAAGGAAAATGCAGTATTAGTGAAAGAAAAACTGGGTGTGTCAAGGCATTTGTATATTGGAAATTACTAAGGAGTATTCAAAGCATTTCAGCTCAAGACATATGGTTAACAATGCTGATACAGAGTTTCCTTGCCCATCTGATAACTGTCATGTTAGAGTGATGGTATATTTATAGAGTGTTCACACCTTAAACTGGCAAAGGAGTTTCCTGGCACAAACACTTGTGCCCTGTGCTTTTCAGATTCTGCTGAAGGATCATATTCAAGCACAGAGAAATACTTCCACTGTATTAATATAAGCGTAAGTTACCATTTTAAACAAAGTAGTTAAACTCCACTGTAAAAAATAACTGAGAAAATGCGGGATGCAAGGGTGTCTGTCTTGCATCAAGTGAAAAGACAGGAAACGTGCCATTCTGACAGGCTATATTACCCTGTGCAACGTGTCTCCATTCTCTTGCTGTGTTGACAAGAGTAAGTTCTCGTATTCTCATTAAAGAGAGGAAGAATGTAAGTCTTGTCTACCAGACAGGACTAAATCATAATAAATTTTTGTCTTATATACTGTTTCTGAAGCCTAAGGCAGAAAATCTCCAGAATGCTATTCTACGGGAAAATGCAGTCAGGCTTTAAATTTCAGGACTGTTTCATGCAATCTAGGAGAACTGGTCAAGCTAATATAAGCTCCTGAGAAACTGGGCTTCTAGTGTTTTATAAATTTGCAATGTAGTTAAAAGTTAAACTTCTGCTAGAAGGACTTTCCAAACCTCTTTGGTTGTATTTTTTCTAAATTCAGAAACTTTCTTTTTGACAGTTATAGTCTCTAAAGCTATGTGTAAAGAAAAAGAAAGAAAAAAAAAAGAAAAAAATCCTATTACTGAATATTTCAGGTTCACAAAAATGTACAATATTGTTTTGGGAAACCTCCAGAAGAAAGGAGTCATTTTTTAAAGGAATATCAAATTTAAAAGAAGCTTTTGCATTAAGGCAGCAATAAAGCAGTCCTGAATCATAACAGGAAAAGCACTTAGAAAAATGTTCCTTAGGGTTATGACAAATTTTATTCATAAGCACTCTGGACAATGCTATAGTCTGCATCCCCCACTGGGTACGTATTCCAGAATGAAGAAGAGTTGGATGAGGTTAATAACTAGAGTCCTCTTAGGAAAATGTATGCAAACAAATGTTATTCTCATTACTGTATCAGTGGCCTAACCATTTGCAGCGAGTAAGCATCCAGTGGTGATGTTTATACCATGTTCATAACCTTGCTGAATTTAAAACTGCATTAAAAATTTCCTGTGCTTTATATGAGTAAGATTAAATTAATCTTGAAGGAAGGCCTGTAATTCTCTGCTTTTACTTGTTGTGCAGAGTGAGTGTGTGGAAATGGATGCAGTGATCTCTATGATCCATGTGAAATTCTTTTCGGATGTAAGGTACTATATAAATATTTAGACTTACAGCACGGTACTACTATAATTAATATTAGAGGGGGCTAATGAGGCACAGAATATACAAGGTGTCCTCAAGCCCTTGAAGAACTACAGAACATAAATGAGGCAGTAAGATACTAGATTGGTTAAGCTCAGTTGAAGGAAATATTACAGAAAGAGGTTTTGGGGATTTTCTGTTGTTGTTTGCTTTTTTTTTAAAAAATGATCTGAATTCTCAATCTGAGACTTAGAACAGATATGAAAAATTACCTCTGTTTTGCAAGTCTAGTTATATATAAGCTCCTACAGAGACAAGCCATTAAGAATAATGAAACTCTCTTAAAAACACGATTAGGATCAGCAAATTAACACAGTTACCAATAAAGAAAAGTGGCCATGGCTAGGGAGAAGAGATTATGTTTGTGCTGTGTGGTTTTAAGGGGGAGATGAAAAGCACCATCATTCTTGTCACAGCATGAGTCTTATTCCCTGTTGTGCCATCTCATAGTTTGAGATTACACTTTTATAACTTCAGAACTGCTACTGATGCTTTTTTCCTTCTTTCCAACCTAGTCGTAAATTCAGTAGCTTTTAAAATTACAGCTCTAACTGTTGCTCTGCGATTGTTCTGCACTGGAATTTAACTTTTCATCACATTCTGGGATGATGAAGGAGACTAATATTTTTCCATAGAGTTGTTTTGATTTTTGCATGAATCAGCAATCTTTTCTTCCTGAGAATATCCTTCAAGAAAACTGAATTTTCAAAATTACATTTGAAAAGGAAAGCTTTGCTTCTACATCATAGAGATATTTTCCCAAAGATAGGAAAAATGAGTTCATTATAAAAGCATTTGTGTGTTTTGCCCATGAGCATATATATGTCTGTATGTACATATATATGTATGTGTTTATATATAGGCAGAGAGAGAAAGAGAGACCTGCTACATAGTGCAGAGCAACAGTTTGTCAGATTAAAGCTGGTAATCTCTTCTTGTAAGAGAGGATTTGTTTTGATTTCTTAATGTCATTTTGCATTTTATGTCATAGTTTCTAAGACACGCATTTTACTGTATATAGAATTAAATTATATGTCTCTTTCCAAAACATCTGAAAGTAATTAAAATAAAGTTTTTCATACCACTCAGGAAAAAAAACAGTCCAATGGGAACATATTTTTTTTTAATTGTTTGTTGTGTAAAATTTGTCCTTTTCTGAGCAGATCTTCTTATACACCACTTAGTAACAGTATGTTTTACTAGACAGAAATTATTTAAAGACATGGATATAGCAAGCTGTAAACCTACCTGGAGCTATAATTAAGGAGTAACAATGAGTTCTATATCAAATAATTCTACTCTGTATATTATATAAGAGTAATAATCCAGTGCTTATAAATAAGACTAATGTATAATATGACATTTTACTATTGATAGGATATATGCAGCTCATGTTATTTTACAATACTGCACTCTTAATCTGCTTCTAACCAGTAAATATACCTAGGGAATCTCGCTTTTCTTCTGTGCTTATGAAACAAACTGCCAAATACTAACAAGTGTTTTAAATGGCTGAAATCTTACACTTACCTGCAAATTTAATGTGGAATTTATTCTCAGGTTTCAGTATCTGGACATACAAAGGACAATTTGGAGCAAAGTCTTTAACTGCCCATGCTCTTAAAATGGTTTGATGATCCTAGAACAAAGAGTATGAGGTGATGACAATGAAATCCAATCACCATGTTACATTAGAAAAAGAACCTCTTATCAGACTGACTCCATCGAAGAAAACTCACTTGAAGACTATATAACACCAGCTGGCTTGGATGTTTACGTACCTGTTGTTAGGTAAGTAATACTATTTATTATCTGTATTACATATATTTAAATACATAAATATAGATACACATACAATCCAGTAATTCTGCAGACACAGACCAAGGCTGAGGTATTCTGTGTTCACCAACAAGGTCTCTCAGGCCTCTGCTTTCAGGCAGGCTTCAAGCAGGAGGAGAATCACCAGCAGTGGATGATTTTAGACACATATTGCTCCAGAGAACTCAACCCGTACGAGCCCACAGGATCACACGGGTGCAGAGAGAGCAGGCCAATGTCCTCATATGGTTGCTTTCTTATCTTTGAAAGGCTGTGGAGACTGGGGGAGGTCTCTAACAATGGCAGAAAAATTAATAGTTTTACCCATCTTCAAACAGAAGGATGAGCTGGGGAGCTATACCTCTGGGCACATGAATGCTGTGTCTCAGACAGTATTCTCATTTCCATGTTCAGACATTACAGTCTGGATGAGTGGAAAACTATATGGGTAAAATGCTGGTTAGGTGGTTGGAATCTTAGGGCAGTGGTAAATGGCATGTACTCTACCTAGAGATCTGGGGCAAGTGGAGTGTCATAGGGATCCACACTGGAACCTGTTCTGTTAAACATCTTTATCCATGACTCGGAGGAGGTGAAAGAGTGCACGCTCAGCAGGTTTGCAGATGATACCAAACTGGAGGGAACAGTCCAAACACTTGAAGGCAGGGCTGCCATTCAGATGGACCAACATAAGATGGAGGAATGGGCTGACAAGAACCTCATGAAATTCAGCAAGGGCCCAAGCAGGGTCCTGTCTCTGGGACTGAGTATCCACCTGCATCGGCAAGGGCTGGGGGATGACTGGCTGGGCAGCAGCTTTGCTGGAAAAGACCTGGGGGTCCTGGCAGAGAGCGAGCTGAGCACGGGCTGGCAGTGTGCCTTGGCAGCAGAGGAGGCCAACAGCACCCGGGCTGTTTTAACAGGAGCACAGCGAGTAGATGGAGGGCAGTGATTATCTTCCTTTAGTCAGCACAACTTAAGAAGACTGAATGTAGATGCTGCATCCAGCTTGCAGGCCCTCAACACAGCAGACACATACAAGCTGGGCTGAGTTCAGCAAAGGGCCACCAAGACGGTCGAGGCAGAAGCAGAGGCGTTGTGAGGAGAGGCTGAGGGAATGGAGCTTGTTCAGCCTGCAGAAGAGATGGCTTCAGGGGGACCTAACAGCAACCCCTAGTACCTACAGGACAGTTACTGAGCAGGTGGAGTCAGGCTCTGCACAGTGATGCATGGCTGGAAGACAAGACAATGGATCTAAGTTGAAAAGAGAGGTTCAGGCTGGATATAAGGAGAAACCTTTTCCCCATGAAGACAGTCAGGCAGCAGAACAGGTTGTGCAAAAAGGCTATGCCGTCTCCACCCTTGGACACTTTCCACACCAACCTAGACAAAGCCCTGAGCAATGTGGTCTGTGTTCATAACCGACCCCTGTCAGACTAGAGACATCCTGAGCTTCCTTCCAACCTCTGTTATCTTATGATCCTAGTATAATATATTCTATTTGTTGGAATGCAGAACAGAGGGTTTGTTTCCAGAAATCTTCACTAATAAGGTACCTTGTCCCTCTCCTATCTTTCTGCAAGTGTTGGGGATGGTATAATTTGGAAGGGGTGGCATTTGGATGCAGAAGAATTGTGTGAAAACTTAGATGGTAGTGATGAGTCATGTCTAATTAATCAAGAATGATGTATTAGGTATGTCCTTCCAAAGAGACTTGGAATTTAAATAACATTAAATGAGGACATCAGGAATTAAGAGTTTAAAATTGTGGATAATTCTAAAAAATATCAGTTCAATTAAAAACAGATCTACATTTTTGTGCAACTAAAACATTTGCATAACTGACATCAGAATTTAGCCAGCTACTGACCAAAGGATTCCAATAGATTCCCAGCCTGTTAGTTTTTGTGCTTGTTATCGCATGTCAAGAGTGAGTTAACCGCAGGATAAATACTGCTATCCCATAAAAGTAAAGTATGCGAGAATACATTCATATTTGAATTTCATGAAATACGGCTAATTTCAGTGTATCAGCCACCAGTTTTTATTTATTTCAGAACTAAAAAGGAATATTTGAAAGCTGCATGTAGGAAGCAATACTTGGGTTGAAATGCCTTGACTAGTCATGAAATTGGTGGTATTAAAAGATAAAATATAAAGAATGATTCATTATGTTTGCAGCATCAGCAATAAGAAAAGCTTTCAGACTCATGAACACAAGGGAAAATCTCTGCCTGGAACAGTGTAATTGACATTTTCAAACCATAATATTTTAATGTCAATTGAGATGTTAGCAAGTATTTTTTCTATTAAAAATACTAGAATGGAGTCATAAGAGGAAGACCTTTTCAAGATGGAAAAATACATTATTTCACATTTTTCTTATTAAAAGTTTCATAGGTGGAGGATTGCTGTGCCCATGCAGATTTCAGAACTCAGATGTACCCTGCTCTAAGCTTTCCTTGTATGCGGTCACTTTTTCTTCACTTTTTCTGTAGCACATTGGTGACTTATCCTCCCTAGGTTTTTTTTTTTTATTTAGGGGTTTTTGCTGTTTTGTCTTAAGGGAACGAAATGCCAACACACCTTAGAAGTAGCAAATGGCTGGGTAATGGGATAGATGGTGCCCATACACATATACTACAGGAAGAGTAAGAAATTTGGGAGTAGATTTGGGATAGATTTGAAAAACCTGTGTTGTTGAAGACATTACCTAATCTTTTTATGCAACAGGTGTCAGGGAAATGCATTCAGAGTCACTTGCAGTGATGGTGTGGCTTCACTGCACAGGGTTTGACAATACCAGTTTCCTCCCTTCCCTTCCATAGCAATCAATCACAGACCACACTGGCTTGCAAAAGTGGTGAGAAAAGGCTGTTTTCTGTATGCCATATGCTCAGAAATATAGCTTATATTCAATGAAATTTAGGTGGCTTATTTTTTTCATTCTTGAGCATTACATGCATGCGCGAAGATTAAATTTACTGTGATAAACCAAAACTGTACTGGTAAATGCAATTTTGGTTGTACATTTCAGACTAAGTTTACTCTTCCACTTTTCTTCTTGCTGTTAGACATTTTCTTTGATTTTTTTTTTTAATTATTTTGTCTAAAACCCCTGGTTTTGTCAGAAGGTGCAAGAATTGTTAAAAATAAGAATGAAGAAAGCTTATTAAAATGATTCAAATGATTCATTTTATTAAAAAAACCAAACAAACCTAGACCCATAGAAGAGAGCATTGTAAAAGTAAAAGCATGGATCTCAACATAAAATATTTTTAGATAATTGTATAGGAAAGGGAAAGACTCCTTAAAATCAAAATCTCTTGATGATTATTTGGCACATTTGCAGTTTTAACACTGCAAAATATGTATTATTTTCCATTTGCCAACTCCTTTTTGAAGAAGCAGCCTACAAATATGTAACGTATATAAAATGGATACTTAAATGCCCTATATAGCTTCATAAGCTCAAGTCTGTGTGTATGTACTGTTAATATAATAACCTTGCATTATTGTTTCATATTGTCTCTTTTCACTTGGTATATACATGCGTTTGTGTATAAAAGCTGGTTATTTGGGTTTCCATGTTTTTTTCGCCCAGTTACTCTCCCAGATTCCACTCTGGAGAAGTACTCCAAGGGAGAGAAATGAAAATACAGGTACGCACTTTAAGTGATTTCTTAGATTCAGTCTCTTCATATAGTATTGGTGGCTCTCTATTTTACCTATGTAGCAATTTCTATACTGTATTGCAGTGACTTTAAAAAGCGTTCACATTTCTCCCAAGTAAAAAGGAGGTATATATGTACATACTATAACCAGAGATAACTGAAACAAAATTATGCATCTTTTCATGTTATAAAATATATGCTTCTTTGGGAGATGAGGGAAAAGATACATTCTCTTCTGTGTGCTTTCCATGCAATGAATTGCAGTCAGTGATCAAAATTACCGCTGATACTGATGGTGATTAATATAGAGCTGATATTTAAGTTCATGTACCAAAAGCTGTAAGTTTTAAAGTGGGTGTAACAGGAATTTAAATCATCAGAACTCAAAGCAAGACCTTGATTTAATATATATATTCAAACAGTTCTGTTAATTTAATTTTTTTCTTGCAACACACAACTTGATAAATTAGTTATATCTTCCTATGCAGTGCATCCATCTTGTGATGCTATTAAGGTAGTGTAATTTAAGATTACCAGTATAGTAGTGTCATGCAATTTAAGTAACAGAAGGAGTAAAAAAAAAAAAAGGTGCAAGCTCGAACTCAACCATCTCTAAATTTTCAGAAAGCATCAGAACGAAGCTGTCAGCAGTAGAAGTGGTCTTCATATATCTAGATAGTCTATTAATGAGTTATCTATAGGCTATTTCAAAAGAGACTTCTCTTCCAACCCCTCCTTGGGTTAAAACAGCAGATGCACTGTTTTCAGGCACCTCAGTTTTGTGGAGCAGTTTGATGTAGGCAGCCCGTTGAAGACACTGGCTGTCTTCGTGGTGGGGCACAGACTACTTTTCTATACCCACCAATCAAAAAAAAAAAAAGTCATCCAGACTTAAGTACAATTTGAACTCTGTGTAAGAGTTGCATCTTCCAGAAGTGAAACAGATGTCTGTCCTGCTTGCTATAGCAGATGAGCAGCTTACATCTTGGTCTGAGATGTCAAAATAGCATTTGACAGAATAAAATTTGGCAGAGCTTTGTCTTGCCAGAGAAGAGAAAGTTTCTGGTAAGAGACTTTGGAAAGCTGACAAATTCTTGGTCTAACTGTTGAAGTTCCTACTCCTCCAAGTGAAAAAGGAAGCAACTGACAATTTTCATGAAGTAACTGCATGTCACCTGTTATCGTACTTTTCTCCTGAGCTATAGCTGAGATCCATGGAGCAGAAGAAACACAGACTTTGGCAGTAAAACTTACTAAGTAACAAAACAGCAAGCAATGAACAGCCAGTGGTAGATCCTCTGCTGAGGACTGTAGCTGGGGAGATAACAACCCTTGTGGACTTTCAAAATCACATGAGTAACAACAGCTGTTCTGGTTGGGAATCTCCTTGATGGATCTGTTAATTTTTATTTTGACAGCTGTCAGACACAGGAGAGGATCCAAGGCATTCCTAACAGTTTGTCAGCTTCTCAAGCACAGTAGGGTGAAAAATCAGTCATAAAGATTGATACTGGAATGACAACAGAACTTCCTTCGGCCCAGTGACAAACTGTAACCTTACGTACTACATTACTGAAGTCCTTAGTAATGACTAGAGCTGGAACAGTGTAGGAAATTAAATCCATTTCATTTCAAAGCTCTGGAGGGCACTAAAATAAAACAAAATCAAAAAAACCCACAGCTGTCCTCTTTTCTACTTGCAGTATAAATAATTGCATTCCCTGTGAAAAGGAAATCTGAACACCACCAAACACGGAGAGAGAGGTGACATCTTGTTTAAAAACTTCAGATGACATTGACCCTCAGAGTATCGCTGCTACAGCTGAGATGCTGCGCCATTATGACTAGCCAGCCAGTCACCCAACAGGGCATTCTGTCCCAGAGGAAGGGAACAGGATTGTGTCTTTGGTAAGATTTGCCTGTTTGTATGCTCCAGATACAACGATAGATGAGATTTGATAATAGTCTGTACTGGAAGCTGAAATGTGCCAGGTACCATTTTGGTGTTTCCTGGGGCACACTGTCCCTGAGGGCAGAAAGTCTGACTGGAGAGAGTTGTAGGTGGCCATGACTCTGAAACCAAAACTAGGTGGTGCTGGCCAGAACGGATGGCAGCTCCCTGAGCTCCATGTAGAGTCCCTAGTCTGCCCTGTAGAAGAGTTCAGCAGAGTCGAAAATTGTCCTGTCTTTGTATAAATTCTGGTGAGCTTATGAGCAGAGATGAACTGCTTACCTCTCAGTGAATCCTGTGTGTGTGAAGCTGTCCTTAAAGCTGCATAAACCTACCAAGTGCCATGTAAATCACATAGTCTACTTGCATGGGATTTCTCATTTCTAACCATTTCACAACTGTCAAGTGTATTTTGTGAAATGAGATGTTGTAGCTGACTTATTCTGAACTTCATGTCTAATTTAGGCAAGGCAGTTTGGCTTTTTGATATTTTTTCAGTCTCACAGAAGTTACCAGTATTTTCCCAGGTATTTGCAAGAACTGTTGCTTGTTCTTATCCTTAAATTCCCTAGCACATCTGTCACTTCCAAACAGTAGGCTTGCCTTACTTGACTGCTCCAGGATTACTTGTTGCCAGTTCAGTGGCTTTCGCTAGTGTTCTTTCAGGAGTCTATTGCTAATTAATCAAATTCAAAGCTCTTAGTTCAGTAAGTCTGAATATTATAGTAAGAGCACAGATTTATTTTTCAGGGAGTTCAGTGGCTTTCTGCAAGTGATGAGTCCAGCACAGGGTCTTTAGCTTTGAATAAAATATTTTTTACAGCATGCAGGTAGTCTACAAAAAAATAAGTTATTTTTGAAAAAATTTCCTTCTGGGGGCTCATTTGACTAGCAAGGAAACAATCCTCTTGCTAGCTGCAGCTTATGTTGGTTTTTTTGTTCTTCCTTTTCTAATAAGCTGTATGTGTAGGTATGGAAACAACTAAGTTTTGATGGCAGATGAAGCAATTGTAGCAAGTGATACAGAATATATTAAGAAATACTACATGTATAATGCAAAGCCCTCATTTCCCATGTTTTACTGTATCTATTTTTAACATTTAGAAAAATAATCACTATTTCTTATAATGTAGCAGCAAAACAGTATTTTTCAGTTGAGATAGCTTAAAACATAATTACCAAATTATAAACACTAGCTTGATCTTGTTAGGCAATTTGTAAGCATCTTAAATTAACTTTGTGAATATTCAGACTTATTCTGATCTTCCTTTCAGCTTCAAGATCGAACCGAATGGAGGCAAGCATGCAATAATTTAGCATGCAGCTTATGGTGAAAAATTTAAAGTTGTGCTCATAAATTCTTCCTCAGTGGACTTTTTTCCTGGATATTTGTGGTCGGTAGGTAATTTCATTAGTTTGAAGAGTTCATATTAAAATAGTTTCATTCTCTTATCACAGATACTCTGAGTAGAGGCTTGTATTAGCAGTCTTACTCTGTGGACAGCAACTTACCTGACTGCAAATAACTAGTAGCATGGGCAAAACCACAGTAACTTATTTAAAGAATCATGCCATTTTTCACATTTAAAAATGGCCAGTATGAAAAATGGTCAAATACTCTCAGATATATTGGTTATTTGGTATTAGTCACTAATTTATAAAGTTGAATTCAATCTTTACTTTGTTACTAGTAAACTTCCAATACTTCAATACTTCTGAATGGAAATACCAGTCAGTTGATATATACCTCTTTTCTGATTTAATAAATATAACTCTTTGCATTGGGTGTCTAGAGCAAACACTGATATTAATCCAGGTAATCTGAATAAAGCTTTTTTGACAGAGTACTACATTTTGGAGTGATTAGTGAGCAAGTATCAATATATCTATAAGGCACCATGATAGTGCTTATATGGTATTCTGCCATTGTTCCATAAAAAAGAAGAGAACTCATAAAAATTTACTTTATTCAGCATGAAAAATGTTTTTTGAAAATACTGTATTCTTACAGTACTTTTTGTTTTTTTGCAGTCCTGCAAGAATGTATAAATTCTTACTTTTTAAAAAAAAAAGTTCAACATATAACTAAAATGTGCTGTAAAATCTGAAATTCTTTGGTAGGTAGGTCATGTAATTTATTTTCTAAACAAGCAGAAGTAGATATGTTAGGGGAAATGAGCCATTAGATTATGTTTCATAAATTTGTGAAACCCTAGCCTTATAGAATCCAGTAGAAACCTTTTCATTATCTTAACTGAGACAAGTAGTTCATCCCACATGCAAAATCTCTGCATAAATCAGCTAATTTTAATCTTCTGTTCATGGAAGAAGTCTCAGTCCCTGAGAGGTAATAAGGGCAGTAACAGTATAAAACAGCATGCACATTCATTCTTAGTTATTTCTTTAAAACTTACAGCTGCTGTCCGGTCCACCTCACAGCGGCTACTCAGAATGAAACAAGCTTCAGCATCATCCATTCTAGAAGAGGGGAGACAAGCCTGTTACATACCAACAACATACTTATGTGGACTTGTGTTTCACAGTTTATAGTCTTGTATGCTTATCGAAACAGAATACAGAGAAAGTTTAGTCTATCTGTTCTCATGCATTATCTGAATGTCAGCAGCAGGTGCTCTGTGTACCAACTCATGGTGTACCAGTACTTCTTGACTAGGTTCTGGGAAACTTTTGTTCCCTGGTGCCAGTAGAAGCTGTGCCAAAGTAATAAAAGCAGAGTGGCCTCAAACACACTTAATTTGCAAAATAAGTATTTATCTGCCATGAGCGTAAAAGGTGAATAAATAGCACCAGTCTGTATAGTGTGTAAGGGTATGATATGTACAAGTTATTATTGATAAGAATGGATGAGAGGGGGCAGCCAACTTCATACAGGCTTGTCTTGCCTAGTGATAGCAGAAAGATGGGTAGATGTACTAGAATAATGTGTTTGGGAAAAAAAACATTTCTGTGTATGTATGCATTAAATGAATTGACCATTTTCAGTTCATGGTCTCTTTGAGAACTTTTAATGCCTAATTGTTCTCTAGTGGGTATAACTGGTCATGTAATAAAAAGGGCGGTGGTGGTAGTACGGAGAAAAACTGTCTGACTGAAGGTTTCATCAAAGTTTGCTTTTCCTCTCTTGCCTAAAATCTTGATATCCTTCTCCACTGAATCTTACTTCACTTACTGGTCCATGGAAGTAAAGAAATAGGGACTTGGTTGACATCCTTGGGAAGACAGGACTTTCTGGGCAAAGAGAAACAGGATGATCAGAATGGGTTTACTGCGAAGGAGAAAAGTGAGACAGACGCTGGGGAAAATGAACAGGCAATTCAGTGCTCATTACAGCAACTCCATTCTGGAGTCTGGAATGGGACCTGAGATTCCTAGATCTTTGGTTTCTCTGCTTCTAGAAAATGGAACTGGTCGTTATTAGTAATAGTTTAGGCCACTGGGACCCTAGGCTTAGACTGAGAGCCCATTCTTTTAGGTACTGTACAAACACAGAACAAAAAGACAGTCCTTGCCATATAAACTGTAGTGACATGACAAAGGGTAACAAAAGTATATGCAAACATGGGAAACGGGAAGAAACGGTGCGACAATACCTGAATATAAAAATTATTATGGTAGAAAGTGCTCTCAGTAGTCACCAGAGCAGAGAACCGACTGAAGAGAGGATGCGATGGAGAATACTGGGATTACTTTACAGATGTTTATGAGAAATACATCCTACATTGAAGGGACAGCATGGGTGAAATCACAGTGGGACTCGTATCTTAATCTGTTGCATATGTGAAAGAGAATAGCATTATAGACTTATCAGAAGGTCACCTCTCTGTAAGAACTGGGAGTTGCAGGCTAAGTGAGCATAAGGGGTCACTCCTTGATGCAGTAAAGAAAAGGGTCACCCAGGGAAGGACTGCAACGAGGCAAAGTGATGTACTACATAAATAGTATTTCCAGAGTGTTCTGAAACAAACGTTCAGGGAGTTGAGATGCTGTATGTCAAGAACATAAATACAGTTTTAAGAGGGGCAAAAATGAGAGCTTGTGTGAGAAAACACTTGCAAGGTGCAGGCTCAGTCTACATAAGATGCTCTACAGTATGATTCCAAGCTTATGATCCACAGTAGGATACTGGTTTTATTTTGGTAGCAAAAATTAAGATCTATTTACAACTGTTTGCAACTAAACCAAAGCTGATGAATAGATGTCTGTAATGAGATGTCAGATAACTTGGCCAGCCTTTTAGGTTTTGGCTATAGAAAGAGTGAATAAATTTGTGTTGTGTGTGAGATCATTCAGAGAAAGTATAAAGAAAAGGGAAGGATAAATTCAGGTCATTGTAGATTCCCCGTAGGCACCTACCAGTAGGAAAACAGGGGAAGTCTCAAAAGATTAAAGTACTTGAAATGGAAAAATCGTTGTAACAAAGGCAAATCAATATATCCAAAATAGTAATGTCAAATGCAGTTGCTGTGGAGAAGTGAGGACAGGAGGCCACTTCTGAGCGCTGATTAGGAAGAAATCATGGGAGCTGTGTGAGTAGTTTCAGCTAAGCACAGGAGCAGAACTGGGAAGATAAGGTCTTTAACAAAGTTGTAGGAAAGAAAATTCACTGAAATTAGATGAGATTTTGATGACAGCTGATGAGGTAAGTGGGACTGACAGTATATATAGATGATTTTGTAAGGAAATGAAACCTTATGTGAACATATTCACCTTTTTCCCCCAATGTTTTTTTGTAACTTCTTGAATCACTTCAGCCACAGATGATAAGGATAATAACCTGAGACTAACATCTATGAATGTCATTGATTCAGACAACAGAAACACTAACAGCATCTGTGTTAAAAACATTAGAACCCAGAGTATTCTTAGGAGAGGTGTTATTAACGTCCTAACAACTGAAAAAGCTTTGTCAATAACACCATTTTTATGTGCCAGAAAACTGAACCTGAGACAAAAAAAACCCCAGTAATTCCACTGCTTGCGGAAATTAAAGGGCCTTTATATATTGAAGAGAAATTTGTGAAATGAAAATGTATAAGGTAGAGAGTGGACATGAGGATTAAGATTTGTGATGGTTCCCTAAAGAAAGTGGAAGGAGAAAGAAAAAACAGGTGAGGTCATGATGGAACATGGGAGAAAGCTGTAGGGGAAAGAAATCAAGCATGGTAGTGTTACTCACTTTCTAGTGCTAGTCTGCATGAGAATGAGAGCTGTTGTAATCAGTTACTGTGTTGCTTTAAATGCTGAAGTAGCTGTAAAGTTTCAGTTATGCTGATGAACAATGTAAGTGTCAGTGTGATACATACCTCATGACAGAATTCATTCTGCTTTTATGTTAAAGATGGGCATATGAACAGTGTTCAAAGATCACCAAAACTTTGCAAAGTGAAGCTCTCAAAGGTAGGAAGCAAGAATGAGTATCACTTTTGTAAAGTCAAATTGTGTGCTAGGGCTTATAAAGACAAATACAGTCTTTAGTTAACTATTTACTACTTATGCAGTCACCCAACTTTTGTTACTCCTTTACTTTTTGATACGACCTTTATCATGTTATTTTGACATTGCATTTCACATATAATACATGTATAAATTTTGAAAATGAGACACTTCTTGATTATTTTGTTGTTAGTAACCATTACTTTATTTATTAGAAGTTTACCATCTGCCTTGTTATCTTCTCAGTACATTATGTTCTCATTAAAAATAAATACAGCAAATGTCTTGGGTACTGGGTTATATTTCATATTAAATGTTCTATTAAATTCCCACTATGCTGCTTCCCTCAGGAGAGGCTGAAAATTATTCTGTGACAGGTACATTCAATTATATGTTCTGCTGGAAAAAGCACAGTTCCACAGTTGACTACCTCCAGGTTATTATAAGTGAAATTCAAGATTATCTTTAGGGAACAGCCTAATTTTTCTTCTCCTAATGTGTAGAACAAATGCCAGGTAAATCTCCACAAGAGTTCCTTCTTGATATCAGCAAGAAAGAAAAAAAGGAACCTCTCTCTAAAAGAAAATTCCCAATCCTGGAAAAAAGCTTTATTGTATTTTCAAATTTTAAACAGATATAGAAGTAGTTGTTTTTTCCATGGCAGAAATGTAAGACAAGAACACTGCTCACTACACTTCTCACAGATTAGATTCTTGGAAATAACTCCCCTGGGGTAAAGAAGGCTGAATGACACAAATACTCAGACAGGTATTGGCTTTATTTTAGATATCTATATTAGTTACTGAAGAAGTTCTTATAAAGAGCAACGCAGATAAGTTAAATCATTTATTTGCCAAGAATCACCTTTCTCTCTGTTTGGAGAGTTTAAAGAGATGATCCTCCTACGTGACTTCCACTGTGAATTCCTTCACGCCTTCAAGTGATTGAGTAAGGAGGGGTGGGGTGAGGACCTGTGTTTGACTGATGTGTTTTGATTAATGTAATTCACTATTAACAGGCAGAGAGAATTTTTTAGAAGTGGTGGAAGTATGTGGTAAGAGGAAGGCCCTGAAAGAAGAGTATACGGAGGTATAGTAGAGTAGTTGCTTATACTACCAGGCTGAAGTTAGGAAGAAAACAAAACTGCGCAATGGGTTCAAAGGGTGATTATTTTTGTTTACTTTTCTCCCCTTCAGTTGGTCAGGAGAACAGAAACAAATACTAGCTTTACTGGCAGTTCTGGAATTTTCTGTGTTGCTTTTTCAGAAGAAATCACAGGCACTCTGTTTCAATACCTTTAAAAACTGAGACAGAAAAGACAGTGAAGAAAAATTTGGTCAAATGAAAGAGCTTACAAATACTTGTTCCTTGAAAAATTTCAGATACTAAGAAAAACAAATTATACCAAAGAGCTTTGCTTTCTAAATACACATGCTTTGCTTCTAGCACAGCTTCTGTTGTTTGTCAAACTTAACTTATCAAACGGTATGAGTGAAACAGAAGTAAAGAACAGTAGCGGTCAATATTTGCCTACTTAGCTCTCAACAGGTCTTGATCTTTTAGTGCTGAGCCTTGCAGATAGATAACTCTTTGGGACCACATTGGGATTTGTAACACCCTTCGGACCTGAGCATCCATCTCAGTAGGACACAAAATAACGACGTAATAGTCCTGTCAAAAACATAAGGGGGAATAGTCATGTTATTTTTTAAGTTACCATTTGTCATTGCTACAGAATGAGTCAACAGAGACTCAGGATGTCAAAAATGTCTCTGATAATTCTTCAAATTTAATTCACAAAAGTTATTTGAATACCTGTGTTTAAAATATTGAATTCTTTAATAAACATAGCTGGACAGTTGTCAGCTGCTAACAAAAGGCTCCAGGGCAGCAATTATAGTCCATTTAGAAACATTTTTGTTTCCATATGAGCATAATTGTTTTTAGAGAAAGTTTACATCTCTGTCATTCTAGCTGGAAATGTAGAAAGTTTTCAACAATCGAAATGGAATTGCCTTTCCCCAAATTTTTTCCTCTACATTAATGGGTAGATCCACCCTTGTTAGGAAAAGTAAGGTTGCTCTGAAGTATACATGTGTGTACATATGAAAAGGAGAGATAAATAGAACATGAAAGGAGAGACTGAGAGCTTAGGGCAGGCTTGTCATAGAAATCTTCCTTAGCACATACAGACTTGCAGAAAGCTTAGCGATTTGGATTCAGTGCACCATCTGTATCCTTCAGCTTCCCATTTCAACCGTGAAGGGAAAGCATATAAGCTCTTTTAGGCTACATAAGTATTATTATGACATTTCTTCTTTGTCTCCAGTGTATCACAGAGCTTGACTCAACCTTCAGGCCAGTTAACTAAATTCTGGATTTCAATATGTGTTTGCATCTATAAAGAACTGGATTTCATTGTGCATTTTCTTATGCCTCTTCTTAGCTAATTATTTTGGGGAATGTTTAAGATTTGGGATTTGCCAAATTGCTGCTCAGCAATTTGAGGATTGTATTTTTGTGATTTTTTTGCACTAGTGAATGAAGCGTGGTACCACAGGTAACTTAGTAAAAGACATAGAGAAGATTTAGTAAAAGAAATGGTCTGTAGCAAAGCTAATGATAATGAATCCAAATTGCTACCTCATATAAAAATAAGCTCTTAGATGATGAAAACAAGTCATATGACATGTTTGCATTATCTAGGGTGTATGTGTACACTAAGAAAATCTCTTGTATGTAATCTTTCAAGGTCTTTGTCCTTTAAAGTATGTCTACTTCTTAATTTCAGCAATTCCAAAAGGATCTAATCTTGCTAACACTGGCAAAAAACAAAGCAAAATGTGAAAACCAAAAGGCATTTTGACTTGAGGAGTTTTGGATCCAGTCGCAAAACAACAGGAAAAAATAACTCGAGTAGTTTTCATTTATTTTCTATTTTGAGGTAGAATATAAGGAATTTGCATGGAAATACCTCTTTTTAAAAGGACTGCCA
Organism: Sagittarius serpentarius; assembly: GCA_034782735.1. Classification (NCBI taxonomy): domain Eukaryota; kingdom Metazoa; phylum Chordata; class Aves; order Accipitriformes; family Sagittariidae; genus Sagittarius; species Sagittarius serpentarius. Next base: position 22,962,846 of record JAVKLA010000090.1, read on the forward strand.
TAATTCAACAAGACAGTAATTCTATCTATTTAGTCTATTTATCTCAATTTAAAATTAATGTCTCCATACTGTATCTCCGCTTCTTCTTGCAATTATAGATTCCCAGTTCAGTCAGCTATTCCCAAATTCAGTTTTACAAATTAAAAAGCAGTTCAGATGGCTGGCTGAAAAAAATCTGTGTTTTGTTTTCTTTTTTTTCACTGTAAGTACCTGCAATCTGGGGTGAGCATAGAATTCATTTAAGAAATCCATAAGTAAGTCAATCTTCAGAGAGCTAACACACAGCACAACATGTTTTTCCGTCTGAGCTCTGTGTCGACTGTAGTTACCACCAGACTTTTGTCTCTCCATCCACAAATATGCCAGCTGTTCAAACTGCAAGAGATGCCAATTGTCAGTGACATACAGACAAGCAGATGTGCAGTACAACTGTATTATGACTTAACAATGTTGCATCGTTCATCTCATGCCTCTGTGAAAAGCTGCCCTTAGCCTGCAATGTCTTTTTCTTTGTAAAAAGTTCTCTAGTAAGTGGGTGAGATGAATAATAGGGTCATTGAAAAACATGGCAGTAGAGAAAGTCTCTACCACACACAAATAGCAGGGTAAATCCATTAACATATCATGAGATTACAGTAAATCTCAAGATTTTAGAAAAGAATGAAGGCTGTACCGTATTTCCTTTATGTATTTCATACGTCTGAGCTCTTTTTTTTCCAGTGCCATGTGACATCAATGCTTCCCTCAAACGAAAGGCTAAATTTTCACACACTTAAGGGTATTCTGTTAGTATAGATTCTCAGATAGGAGCACCATTTTACCTACTCTGGGCAGTAACTCTTCTCAGAGATTTTATAACGTTCTGAAGGTGACCTTCTGTATACTCTTATCTGTCTTATAAATTTAGATACAATTTAAATATACAGCTGCTGTTAATGCAACAAATTTGTCTTTGCCAGCTGAACAATATATGCAGGCTAACAGTAAGCATTCCTCTACTAGTCTGAATCCTTTAGACTAAAGAGAATACTGGAACAATCTGTAATAAAACATACAAACACCATTTCAAAGTTTCTTGTAAGTAATATGCATTTAAGATTGAGCCCAATTTAACTATATATCTGTGTGATATTTGCTTGTTCTCATTCACATTCAGTTGGTGGAGAGACTGAATTGTGAATAGAAATTGATTTTATATCATAGCACGACAAAAGCTCAGGAGAGAATGCATCCCACATTCTGTGAACGGACAACTATATGAAGCCCTATTATCACTACAAAGCTATAAAATAAAGTAGCTAAAAATAGGTAAATTTATGTGAAAGGGCAGTAGATTCCAGGTTATTTACTTGTAATGCAGAACGCTTATGTCTGAAGTGTATATCAGAACTACCCGAAAGATGAAATTTCTATTTCCTAGCAAATTCCAAATTTCTTAAACAAAGTTTTCAGTAGAATATTACTAAATTCAGTAGAAGTTTACTAAATTTCCACTGAGTGGGAATATAATTGTGCTAGTGCATATGTCTCTGTATGCAGACATTAAATATTTAGGTATAATTAAAATGTTCAAATAATTTCAAGAAAATTAATGCTGAAAGCTTGAGCTTCCAGCTTCCCAGGGTTTCTGTGTTGTGTGCTCACAGTGAGTTTTAGTTCACTGTCAAAGAAGCAGAGTCTGGAAACTACGGCTGTGTGAGAAACTTCGGAGCTTCATGGTCTAGCAGGTCTGCTATAAGCTTTGATAAGCATGCACAATGTGTCCCCACATCCCCTTTTTGTGGCACGAGGTCTGAGTGATCACCAAGTGTGGAACAGTTAACATCTTGGCAGGGCTCTCCGTGTAATCTCAGGGTTTCTCTCATCAAGCCTCACCTAATAAGCTGGGAAATATTTGGTACAAATTTAATGAAACTGAGTGACTCCTTGAAATACTTGGATTTTCATAAATCAGCCTTTTCCTATGGAAACTGTTAGAAGTCCTAAACATAAGTAGGCATCAAAAATTCCTAACTGTGCTGTTGGCTCTGTGTGTGTGTGTACCGACATTCACAGCTGTGAACCCAATTTGCTTGAGCTGCAGATTTAATGACTTTTTTTTTCAAGTTAGCACTGAGCTGTAAGAGTAAGAGAGGAAGTGGAGAGAACCAAGATTAGAAACAGGGAGAGCCTGCAGAGGAAATGCTATGCTCATAAAGAAAGTGCTGGCTACTGGGTTTTTTGGTTTTGTTTTTTTTTTTTTAAATTGCTCCATTAATAACAAACACATATCTCAGGATGAAGGAAGGGCTCTGTGGTACATGACAGGAACAGAAAGCTTTCACCAGCACTTGAAAACTGTTATTAGTGCTCTGGTTTTTTCAGTATAAATCTAGACTACAGGAGAACAGACAAAGGAAAAAGGAAGGGGGAAAAAAAAAACAGAATAGGAGGTATAGAAGGTGGTTATTTTTTCTGACATTTTATATGCAATAATAACAGTAACAATAAATTATTTCAGTTATAAAATTCCAGGTTTAAAAACAATTCTAAAGAGAAGAAAAATCCACATTTACCTGTATGGGCAACACCACAAGAGCAACACAGATCATAATGACAACAAGCAGCTTTGAAGGCCATATCTTGGGTGTAACATCCCCAAAGCCCACAGTGGAAAATGTCACTATGCAGAAATAAAGGGAGTCAAAGAGAGTCAGCCTGTTTCCTGCTCGTTCCAGATGCTGAATTCCACAAATACTATGTAGAAAAGAATGAATAAAGACATGAAAAATAAAAACTGTGCTTAGGGTCAGTTCAAGTTTGATGATTTTACGTGCAGAGAACTATTTATTTTCAGAATTCATAAATTGCTTAGCAAAGACATTTTTTCAAAGAAGAGTAAAAACTGTAAAAATTAGTATTAAACCAGAAGTGTGTTATTAATGTAATTTTCAAATGTCATTTGTAATAATAGAAACACATTTTTTGATTATTTCAATATGATAGTCACAACTTTGTTGCTAGGTTTTGCTTACTGGCTGTTGTGAGGGAGAGGTGGTATATAGAACATCACAGATTGATGCAATTCCTTTCTAAACCAGAACAAAACAGATGGTATATAGTTGCCACCATTCAGAATTTTTTTATAAACATCTTTTTACTTTTTCAGAGAGAGTTTGCTGGTATGGCCAAGAAAATGTACATACTGCTTTCTTGAAATCATTGCTCTATGGTGAGCTCTCTCCCTTTCTGTGGCAAGAGTTTCTAGCATGAACTAGTTATGAAAGTACGTGTTGCTCACTAGAAGGATAATATTGGTACAAATAGGTACTGACTGTCCAGAATAAACTGAATGTGAGAATTGTAGTCTATTGAATTGTCAGAGGAGTAAGCATCCAGGGTCAGCCTTCAGGTAGGAAGTGGAAGATGCCAACTGGTATGAAGATTCTGCTTGCTAAAAGTACAGAATAGAAATATAGGGCTTAGTTGTCTATGATAGAACAAATCAAGTTCATTCCTTCCAGTATTCCTGTGAACAAGTAAATGGTAGCCCAGGCTAACTGGTAATTATTTCTCTTGTAATCAGCATGATGTGGTTTTGATTTTGAGAAGCAGTAGCAGGATCTGTCCACAGGTCCTACTGCTATTTCATATGTTGCAGATTTTAAAAAAAATTCACTTTGATAAAATATACCATTACAAAGAGCTTCCCAAGCTGAAAATATGATCTTCCCTAATACAGTAGAATTACTTAGATCAGTTCAGGCTTTTAAATTATGTTCAGCTATATGAAGAAAACAATTTGTGAACCACCCTGAATAGTGGTTTTTTCCCCTTGGAGTTAGCGGAATGATTTCTCCTCAGAGAATTAGAGAGAGAATTGATAAATAATATCGTGTTCCTTAGTAATTATTCTAGAGCATACCAAAGATGATTTCTTCATATATGGTATCCAGATGGTAATAGTCACTCATTAATATCTGCCATGGTAAGATCTCTGCATCACCAGGGAGACCCTGTGTTTATAACAGCTTTAGCAGTTGTTCTTCTGTTCTCTGTTCTGTTCTCCAAAAATAATTTAGCTGTGGGCAGTGGCATTTCCAGAACATATGGATCAAGTTCCCAGTTTCCTTTTCACAGTTCTAGCATTTGTAATTTTCACACATCTCAAAATGTTCTAAAAAGGGTGGGGGTTTTTTTCCCCCGTTGTTTGCATAAGTTTCATACTTCAGTCAGAACTGATACTTTTATATTCCTTTCCAGTTTGTCCCACATTTTTCACTGGAATTGTAATCTTGATCTTCCATAATTTCACTGTGTTCCCAGTTTTTCTTTTTTTTTTTTTTTGACCAAAAGGATAATTATATTTCTGTCCCTGAAAATATTAACAGAAGGACTGTAAGAAATTATGCTAATAAAGCTTTCTTTTTGTCTCAGACAAGGAAGTTTTTCAGCTGAATCCTTTTCCAGTGTTAATTTGAAATAATGGAGTATACTGCAGAGGCATCCAAGTATGGAAAAAGAAGATATTTTAATATCATTAGTCATATAAGTTATATGTAATTTTAAAAGCAGAATGGTGATGGATTTGTAATTCTTCATTGTTATTATTCTTGACCACCTTGGTGCACTTTCTTCTCTTTAGTTGTCCTTTGTGTATACATCTCTAAAACACGTAACCTTGACTTCAGGAATTAAGGTCACAAGGGCCAGGAAAGCAGCAATTACACTGAGCTAGTGACATGGCTCCCACACGACAGGACTATTACACCACTCCACTAAGTGCGTTAAATATCCGCAGACGGGTTTGTATTGAAGCGTAATGCATGATCCTGTCACTGGTAGAAATGTATTCTTCCTGATGCTGGTGCCTGTGAAATTTGTTTGTGTATGCAAAAGGGTCAATTTTACCGTTTGTATCTTACAGGATGGATTAAAATGTAAAAGAAAATTTGGTACCCTAGGTTTTTCTTACATTTTCAAGGAATGAGAATTGTTTCTTCACTTTTTGTTCTTTTTCTAAAGCCTTAGAAAAATTTTTAAGAGCTTGCTGGTAGGAAAACTCAAGTCTTGATGAAGGAGATATTTTCCTTTATCATTAGTCTTCTTTATGAGCTTCCGTAGCCAGCCCACCCAATCATGCTTTAGCTTAACTGAGATAAGTTAATACATCATGAACCATTTCAGCCTTTTCTAAATAAAATTCCCATTGAGTTTAGTGAGATGAAGATTTCATTTTATCAGCTGTACTCCCTTACGGTCCTATATATTCCTATTCCTTGAAGCCATCAAAAGAATTTTGTGCCTGATCCAAAATGTTGTGGATTCAAGCTGTTTCTCATTGAACTCAGTGGGCATGAGCCAAAGCTTCTCACATTTAGTTAACAATATTAAAGTCAGTAAGACATGGGAGCTATTTCTTCTTTGCTGAAGCAGAAATTCAGCTCTTCTAACAACTTGTTGAACAAACTAATTTCTTTCCTCAAAATTACTTGCAACTCATCTGCAGTTCTGCCAAAACGTAGTTGAAGCCCTAACCATGAAAATAAAGGAATGATAAATCCAAAATTAGGTTACCAAGTCTTAATTTTACTGAGGGTTTTGCTGCTCTGCCTTTTGTTTTTACTAGAGCCAGAGATCACAAAACTGCTGAAAAACCTGACTTTCGAGAGACAACCTTATGGGAGGTCTAATTCCCAAATTAAATACTACCCTTTTACTCCTCCCCCAAGAATATTATATTTTAATCTCACCACCAGTGCCTCTAAAGAAACATTACTCAGCATCTATAGCATGTTCCTATCTATTTGGGCTACCAGATTACACTGCATAGAGTGCAGTGGAAAGTTATTGGCTGTCCATGAAGCCAAATCCACACGGATTAGTTACTCCCTTCCCCACAACTTATTGACACCTTTTAATAAGACCCAATTCTTTATATGAATAGTGGTATCAACAACTTTTTTTCTTGTAAATTAAGTGTTAAGCATTATTTTTAAAAGATGCATAAATACTGCATGTACCGACATAGACAGCATAATGAAATATGTAGCCATCTTTTGGCTATTTTGATATTTTATGGGGTTATTTTTATCTCCTTGTTCTTGTTTGCTTCCTCCTCCTCTTTCATCCCATGAAGAAACAATAATTTAGTTTGTCATCCCTGGACAAATATAACGATTTCAAGCAGGAAAGCAATGTTCAGCAAAGGTAATGCTCACACCAACTTGTTCTTGTGGAGAAAATAAACCACTGTAATAATAAATACACAGAAAAGACCTAATTAAAACATAGGGTCCAATTCAGCACCTTCTCTACTAATTTTAGGTTTCCTGTAAGTTCAGCAAGGCTGTCTTTTTATAGCGAATCTAAGTGACCAGTTACAACAGGACAAAATTGGTTTAATGAAAGGAGATTTAGAATTACTAAAAACCCCACAGAAGCCCAGACCATGGGTCTGCTAAAGCAAAAGTAATCTCAAAATTTATTACAAACTTACGGAGAACAGAAGTGTGATTTTAAACACTCTCCTACCACTGCACTTGAAAAACAAAAAGTAAAGATAGTAACATGTAACCTCTGAGGATTAGTCATGTTTAGTTTAGGTATCATTTGAACTTTTAAGAGTTCAGTCTTCATTTTACTGGAAGTTTTCTTTCTAATTCCAGGAACCTTTGTTTGCTTGAGTATTTTATGTGCCAAAACTAACTACTGTTTGTTAATAACCTATCTCCACATGCAGTACAGAAATAAATACTGTAGAGTAAAATAACCCCGAAGACTAAGTCAGATTTTTGTCATGCTGTGCTATAACAAGAACCATTTGGATAGCAATTTGCAAGTACTGTACATTAACTATCCTTATTTATAATCAATAATTTATAATATATTTTATGTCAATTAATATATTCATTTGTCAGTGTTGCCAAATATGTCTGATTTCTATGTTTTTATTTTCACTTTTAGAGAAAATTATTGTTTACAGGTACAACCTCTTGAGGTCTAAAATAATGCACCAGAGGCTCAAGCCAAAAATTAAGAGATGCTTAGGTATCTTCAGGCTTAGGTAGCAACAAACAGCATTTTCTTTGGTCTTTAACTTTGAGCTGCAACTTGTATAATTTGTTGTGTTTTAAGTAGCTAGCTACGGGGACTAGCTAACGAATATGCTGAAATCAATGGGGATTGATATAAAATCAATAATGGGATTCAGTGAGATTCTGTGGTATAGGCTCAGTGCTTATATACTACAGAAGTTATATCTGAAATAACTCAGAAATATAGTAAATCTGTATATTAAGTAAGTGTTCCCAGTAGTTTCTCACACCCAAAAATCTTTAAAGTTTCCACATATCCTACCACAGAATGGTGATGTTAGAACAAATTACAATTTAAATTACGATTATTTGATTGTTCTGTACTGCCAGTTGCTGTTTGTATTATTTTAAATTTTTCTGATGCTACTGTCACAAATATTTTTTTTTCCTTTATGAGAAAAATTGGAATGAACCATCAGTCAGCAAAACTGTTGATAGACCATGAACTGTAGCAAATATCTATGGGTAAAATTCAAACATAGCAAAATACTGCAGAAGACAGCCATGACAACTTTCCAGGAAATACATGGGAAGCATTTGAGATGTATTTTACCACTACAGAAGCTGTAACTATCTGCTTAAGGAAATGAAGATTTGGAAGAGTTCACCCAAGATGTTTAAAGAAACTTCCTCAATCTTTACACCAAAATAGGCTATAGAACAGTTCATACGTCAGTCTCACTCTAGGAGGCATGTAGTATCTCTTGGAAGTATGATAAATGCGTAGAGGTTTTGCCTGAAATGGGCAAAAGGTGCTCACTACTTGCCAAAGATGTTTCATGTTAAGCTGGTGCCAGTCTTAAGTCCTCAAAATGAAAGTGATGTTAGGACTAATGCTGTATCTGGAGAATGCCCTGCTTTGCACCGAGCCAAACAGTTTTTCATACTGGAAGTTGTCTCTGTGGGGTGTTCTGTCTTCTCTAGGGCACTGATGTAGAGCCAGATGCAATTGTGTCCTATATTTTAAAAGTAGACATTATTGGAAAAGCAATTCCAGTGCTTGTAGAATTAGTATACAAAGAATCATTAAATGCTCAATTTACACTTCACAAAACTCTATGTTGAATATAACTGGAGTGACATTAAAGTGGCATTTTTTTCATTCACTGTATCAAATACGTATGGAAATATTGTATGTTGACTTCTGAATGATAATGCATGTCCTCTGAATTTTAATTATCATTTTCCTATGAGACACTACTAGCTGTGTAGCCTGGTCCTACAAAAGGTGAAGGTGTTGCTAACCACCGTACTCACAACCTAAAAACCTAATGCCTTCTGACAGAACCTCTGATTCTTGTGTAAATAATGAAGAAGAGGCCAAGAAAAAGAACAAGGGACGAGTAGAAACTACAGCAAATAAATGACTGAAGAGACAATCAGAAAATACTCTGACCAATAATAAAATGTCTATCCTGTCCAAACACCCTGAAGCTGAGGTTTTAAGTTGCTGAAAACCAAATACTTCAATTTTTTCCAAGCCCTCTGATGCTTTCTCACTCTTTTATAAAACCTGTTTTTTATTAAACATTTATTTTCTGAAAATCAATTTTCCATAAACAGCATTAAAATAGAAAAAAAAAGACGAGTTTAAGTAATGTGCAATTTTCAAAATGTTAAAATGACAGAATCTGGTACAATATATCATGTATAATGTAACAAATTCAAGAATTACTGTGAGAAGTTCTAATTTGCACCTTTCATTCCATATAGAAGGCTTTAAAGCTGTGGGAATAACTGAATTCCAGGACATAGAAATGACTAATTGCATACAGGACAGTGAAAGGAATGAGGGAGAAATGCTGATCAGAACAAAGATGAAGGTTGTTACGCTGCCTTTAAAGTAAGTCAGTAGAGAAATATACTTGCTATTCTTAGTTGGTAACAAATGATCCTGCAAATGCAGTAGATCATGCTGAAATGTATTCACTGACTGGACAAAAAAAAAAAAAAGATATTGCTGGACATTGCGGCTTCTTAATAGTCAAGGACAAAATTAATGTTATAACAAACATCTCAGGTATTTTTGTAACTCTAGTGCCACCTCATCAAGACAGTCCAATGTTAATCTTTCTGTTTTTCCAGAATATTTTCTTTTCAGAGACCTGCATGTTTTCATACAACACTCTCCCTTTTTTTCAGAATCATAGTAGTGAAGGAAAAGACTCAGACTACTTCAACAGGCTTTGAATCAAGCTCTTCAGTTTTGTGGGACTTGAATACAAGCTGAGGTAGGGGTGCAGGACTCTTTCTTTCACTACACAGCAATTCCACCATGTCAGAAACGAGTTCTGAATTTCTCTTCAGTTGGAAAGGTCACCTTTTTCTGTATTCCAGTTGTATCCTTATGGTAAATGATAGTGTTTGATGATACCATTATTTCTTCCCCATAGTGTCTAATATAAGCATTTTCCTCCCCCAAAGATCAGTATGTTATATGCAGCTAACGGTTGCAAAAGCTCAACTTATAAAAATAAACTTCCAATAGTAAGCCATGTGACTTCCAGAAACTGCAGAACATCTTGTTAAGCAGAATAGGATATTATGAAATGACCAACTGTATCTAAATATTTGTTGAAACTGAGTGAGAACCTTTCTACTCCTGCTGCTGCGTTTTGTGAAATGAGAAGTAGAGCTGCAATAAAACAACACCGGTCATTGAGACTGTAGAAGTAGAGTCCCGCTGTGGGCAGCATTCAGCTCAGTGTACTTCCATAAAAAGGTCTGTGCACACTTCAGTCTGTAAGTCCAAAGAACTATTTGTATTTTTGTACGCTTTCAGTCTGCCCCAGAGCCTTGATGGTAAACAAAGTAAACCTTGGCATTCCAACTTCGGTGCATCAATACTGTTGCAGCTAAGAGCCTGCTGGAGTCTGAGGTTTTGGACTGCTCACACAAGGAGTCAGTAATTCCTCAGGAAAAAGAATCATGCAGTCAGTACTTCAACCACCAGGTACTCTTCATTTGCAGGGTGTTACAGTATTAGGTAGTATTACATACCTATCCTTTCTCAGGAAGAATAATTAAGTAATCTATTTATAATATTCAGAAATGGTATGTGTTGTGCTGGAAAATTCAGATGCAGACTTCTAATATAATACACCCGATATGTTATGCTTTGGAACATCATGCTTAATGTCTCTTGCAATAGTTTTGAAACACTTTTAAGGGTGTAACAGTTGTTATGCAAACCACCCACACTCCCTCAATCAAACTGAATTAATAATTGAAAGATTCATTACCCAAATACTTGTCAAATGTGTGTAAGAAGCAACTAACCCAGCGTGTACAATCAGGATAGGAATTAGAGACAGACGTATTGATTATGAAGAGGTATACATATATTTCATTTCCTAGTGACAGAACACAGTCCACAGTTATCCTCTTAGCATAAATAATAAAAAGTAATAAAAATTCTTATAAATAGGAAGAAAATGTAAAAAATGAAAACTAGCTCTGGGACCGTGTTTGGATATCTGTCTGAATCTAAGTTTGTTTTGAGGTAACTCACAGAAAATTATATTCAATTTTCCAAAGCTTGCTACTGTACCACTACCACTATGGAAGTTGTTTAATTATGTACTTGACAGATTTTAAATGTGCTAAACTTGGATTTTAATAATCAGATTTGTTAAAAAAAATCTTAAAATATAGAAGTTTGGCTAAGAGAAGCCAATAGTAATAAAGAAACGGAAACTCAATGTTTTAAAACTCTGAGATCAGGTGTTATCTACTATGGAAGCACTTGCCCCATTTTGAAGGAAGTAATCGTTATTGGTTAGATTGCTACTGGAGGTACAGAAGATCCAGCTTCATATTCATCCTATACGACTGTGACTACAAACCCATATCCTGGTTTTTTCCTCTTTATGATAGTGACGGAGAGACATGGTAATAAGAGGCAAAAAGATTCTCAAGTTGGATGGACAGAGAGAAAATTTCTAAAAGGACTTACACAGAAAAAATGGCCAAATCCGTATTAGGCAAAAGGCTCCTCTAATTCAGTGTCCTGCTTCTACTGAGAGCAGTAATAGATTTTTAATGAAAGAATAAACAAAAACAGCATGGAAAGATTATCCCCTGAAATACTCTGCCTACATTGAAAGAACTTGCAATAATAATTCAGTGTGCATACCTTAGTTGTGGTCCAGAGCAGACTTTCTGTGATGGAGGGTGAATCAGTTCTGTGTCCATCCTAGCCTAGGTGCACTGCAGTCTCATTACAAACATTTGTTTGTTGTAAACAAACAAGCCTGCAGTTCCTGACCTTGAAGTATCCTCTTTAATGTTTACACATATTCTGTACCAGAGCTGACTACAGTAGGAGTGTTTCCAGACCTCACTGAAATGTGTAATATCTTCCAATGGCTGGAAAATTCCAGATGCCAATATTCCTTTATAGCAGCTTATTAAGTTTATGCAGCAACTTGTGTGCATCTGTTGTGGTAAAACACCTTAGCTTCAGTCTATTTGCATACGTAGTTTACTAAATTTTTGATTCCCATGTAAGCTAGCTCATGGAATTAAATAAACATTTAGGAAAAGAGTTGATTCAATACAATTTCACAAACACTCGAGACACGCATTGCCTTAAAGTTGGCTGAATCTTTATTTTCTGCATTTTTTTCTTTTTTACTTTTAGAATATTAGCAAAGTGAACAAAAACAGACAGAGTGAAGTACAGTCAAAACATGACCCACAATCATTCTTTTTGCCACATTTATCCAGTTCTAGTAGAAGTACATACATGCCCACATGTAGCTGTGCCCTCTCATCAGTAATTTTATTTTGAACCTCTTTGCATAAAATATTTCCATTTGCTTTGTTTTCACTGCTCATCACTAATGATAAACTTGCAAAATATAGGACTGTATTTAATTTGCTGGTATCAACACACTGTAAACTGAAAAGCAAATTAAGTACAAGTGCTCATTCTCAGCAGTTGACTAAGGTTTCCCATAAATGTAAGCCAGTAATAATAGATGTCCTGAAAATATGAAAAGGTAACTCAGAAGTTTATTGGAATGCCAGGAAAAGTCTTGTTCTTACACTGCAGTTAAGCAAGCAGTAGAATGTATGCAATTACAGGAGACCATAAAGTATTGGATACCTTTAAATAACCTCATCTCTTATATGATCTGCTGTTCCTTTTGTAATATATTAGTAAACACACTGCTTTGCTGTGGAATGTGATTACATACAGTATTCTGTGCCCAAAGGAACTGACAATTTCATTTCATGTCTGTTGTTAAGTTTTCAGTCTGCAAAGTCAACCCACGGTTTGTACTTAAGTGTTTACTAAATGAATACCAATTATTTTTTCTTCCTTATTGCTGTGAGTCAGGCACTTCCACTCTAATATACAGTATATATAATTTTTCATATGTATTGCAGAAATGTACAACTTCCACAAACCTAAAATATATAGCTGTGTTTTTGCAAAGAATGGGAGCATATATTCAACTTTAAGCTTATGTTTGACTTCCTTTATAAGTATATAGTTAGGTATTTTACTGAGGATGAGAGATGATAACAAAACTCAATATAATTTACTATTTTTAACTTTTTTTAGGAGAAGGTTTTAATTGCCAATGGAAGTAGAGACTCATTAATCAGAGTGCTGTTTATTTGGATTATACCCTAAAGGGTCTTTATTTACAGACTTCTGCTTTGTGGGGGAGAGGGAGAATGGAAAGCAGTGTCTGCTAACAGTGCTAGAAATACAGATTTATTGGAGCCGAGATACCATTTAGAGATTAATCTTTAACACTCTCTGACATCAAGCTGACATTTAGTTGTTTTGACTAGCTCAAACAATTACACACCTGTGTGTTTTGGTAAAGACTTTTGCTGAAGTTCACAAGCAATTATCAGAGATTGAGTTTACAAGTAACATTTTTGTAATGAATCATACTTTTAATTCTTTACTTCTTTCACTTAAGTTCAGTAAGTGATTTTGGCATGTGACAACTCTGGCATGGGGGATGGGGCCCCTATTGCTAATGGAAAGAATATCACTCACAGGTGAGTTAGAGGAATCCATGGACATTTTTTACATGTACTTGTTTATCACCCAAATGTGATACTATGTTTGGATGACTGTCTACCCCTGTAGTCTTCGCCTGTTTGAAAAACATCTGTCTAAACATTATAGTAATTTGTAATGGAATACCAAGTATACAGAAGAGAAAAATGAGAAATTTTCTTTTTAAAATTCATTGTAAATGCACTAAAATCTGTCTTCTTTTTAGATCATCTCATATCACATCCCTAGCTCTGCCAAAGCCTCTGACATGTCCTTTCAATATTCCATAAAGTTACACCTAATACAAACAGAATATGAGTGAATAATTCCTGGTGGCTGGTGCCAGCTTCTGTTAGTATAGCCAAGGCTGTATCAACACGTTTTTTAACTCTTCACTTCCTGATCTGAGAAATAATGAACTTCGCTAAACTTCACACCTTTAGAATACAGTTGGAATATGAAACAGACAATTAAAGTGAAAAAATCACTAAAGAGTTATGCTGATCACAGATCTGCAAGAGTTACTGCTCATCAGAGAACCAGAATAACTGGTGGCATCTAATAACACAGTTAAACGTGTTAGCATAAACCCCCATAAACACCAAATCTTAGTAAAGTAAAATAGTTTGTCAACCTAATGAATCAGTCAATGAAAGATATATTTTTTTAAGTCTGCATTCTAATGACAACTTCATTTTTGAGCCACGAACTGTGAGTGATGATCGTTTGCTGCCAGGCATTGAATTTTAATTGGTGAAGTAACATCCTCAACATAATTAGTCATCCATTGTTACAAATGGCATTCTATTTGCTACTGCCTAAAATGATACACTATTTTCAAAGACAGCATGTGAGTATCAGGTTTTCTTTTTACTGCAAAGAAAAAATCATGCATGTGAAATGTAATGCCTTCCCGTAATGAAAGAGATGGAAGACAGAGGTTTTAAACACTTATTTTATCTATCAAATTGCTCCTTTAAGGGGAACTTACCTGCTTTTATTGAAGTCCTCTCAAAACCAAAGCAAAACCTAAGATTTATTTCTTTTACTAGTACGATGATTACAGTATTTCACAACTTGCAGACTCTGGTTGTATTCCAGATCAACTTTTATTCTAGTATTTTATTTTACCAAAGTCATTCTTGTCACCCCTGTTCTGAAGGTAATATGCATATTTTGCATATGTAACATTTACATTTTCACACAAGATATCTACTTACAAGCCCGTGATTCAGCAGCAGGTGTATGTGTGCATGTGTGTTAATAAACCAACAGAAAGCTTACTGGAGAACCCACGTCCTAGTAATTTGCATTCCCTTGCATGACTGTTGAATTACCTCCCTTGCTCCCTATGTCCCAGTCCTCAAAACCTCCTCATAACCTTTTCTCTGACTGCATTTTTTCAGTGCAGATACTTTTGAAGACATACAAATCTCAAATGCATATTGCGCATATTAAAATATGGTAGTTGATTTTTGGGAACGGAATATGGCATTCTATTTCTCTTTGACATTCCTTATTTGTCTTTGCTCTTTAGATAATCACTTCTAGATTTTTACCAAATCCCCCCTTATTACATCATGGGATTCATGTGACAATTACAGAATTATATGCTGTGGCCCCAGTTCTGTCCTTATGTACATCAGTGTGACACAGGAAATTAAAGCTGGCTTTTCTAATTTAATTTTTAATTTTACTTAGACTTTAAATATTCCTTATAGTCATTCTATGTTGTGCTATGTTCCTGCAAAAGAACAAGGACAGGATTGCATTTAGATTAACTTTGAGAATTTTTATGTGGTGTTTTACACATGTTGGCAAGCCATAATTAGTTAATATTAGCAGTAGCTTGATTTTATTTATCTCCCACAAAATTCAAAATATGATTGCTAAAGAAAGGATGCTATGGAGATGCTATGGAGTCTTTTAGAATTGTATTTCTAACAGTCCAAATGTTATATGACTCAAAATCATTTACTTTTTTTCCTCCCTTCATAATGGTAATTGGTTTCTGCTGCCAGAACAACCTTTGCTTGTCATGGTATCTGGTAATATTATTACTGTACTACAAGATGTCATGATTATAAAAGCTGAAAAATTGTTCTTCCAATGGCATATTCAGAGTGCATGTTTTGCAAAATACTGTGTATCCCTCCCAAATATTCTCAATGCATCTTTAATAAAAAGTTGTCCAGATTACTGTAAATATTAGCAGCATTTGCTATCTGAGAGATGTTTTTACATCATGTGAAACTTATTGGGGAAAATATTGGGAAAGAACCTGACAGACACTTTAGTTCCTTCTTGGGCAGGAGTTTGGTTTTTAATCTATTTTTAGGCTTTACTTAAATATGCATATTCTGATTACTGAATTTCAGTACCTTCACATAGCAGAAAAAAAATGATTAGAAGAGAATGATCACAAATGATTCACAGGACAGAGGCTGGAACTTTCAGAATGGAAAGTAATTTAATGTCTAACTCCCACCAAGAGTAAAAGTCTTGCAAGCCATGCTGAAAATTCTTCCTAGTGTCAATTAAAAATATTGATTTAAACACCACCACACTACTAGACTGTAAAATTGCCATTGCTTTAATTGTTGAAGGATTATTTCCCTGACGTATAATGTAGAGTTACATACCATACGAAATATTAAAATATTGTCTGGTATAACAATAGAGAACAAAAAATGTGGATAAGTTTATTTTGTCTTTCAAATTTATTCAAATTTCACTTTGCCCACCTTTACTGAAATTCAGTTTGTAACTACTGATTTTCAGATTACTAAATGATCTGCAACCTGTGCTAGGAAATCAGTAAAGCTTTGATTGTAACTTGAAAAGACCACAAGTTCCTAAAGCCCTGACTCATCTTCCAGGGTGCAATAAAACAACAGAAATCTCTTATTCATATTGTTTACTTCCTTAATTTAAAATTTCTCTACATATTAAAAAAAAAACAAAACAGAATTCACTTTCAAATAATCTCTTGTTGACACTCCACTTCAGAGGCTTTGTGAAGGGCAGCTATCTGAGCTACCGTTTAGTCTTTTTGATTATTTTTTGTTTTCAGAAGACAAGATGACTACAAATGTCTCTCTCACACTCAGAAGATAATTTAGATTGAACTCTCTAACCTTTATGACTTTGTTCCAGAGACCACAGTAAACAGGCTATTCAAATTATTATTAATTTCACTGGTCTCTGTGTCTAGATTTAAATGTTCCATTACATCAGTTGCACAAAGAATTCCCTCCATGTAGCATGGGAAAGATGCTGACCTAATTATTTTAGAAATAGCTATGTAGAAATATCTGAAAAGACCAACAAAGGAAATATTATGTCACTACCAAATTAATAACTAAAATAGCATAAAAATCACTGTATCATTATCTAGGTTTCCATAGAAACCTCATTTGATGTGTAGCGACAAAGACTTCTGATTGGGCTTCCATACTTCTGCTCTCCCTATAATAAACATGATTTCTATTCTGCCTTTCACAAACAACTAACCAGTTTTTCCGTAGTGTAAGTCCTTATCCTATACTCTTTAAGCAGCACTCTTTAACAGCACTAATCACCCGTATGTTTTTTAAGACCTGAACTCTTGAACTTAAACATGGAAAAATACTTAAAAAAATGTATTATGACAAATATCACGCTATTAACCAAAGGAAAAAAAAAACAGAATAAATTTATATATGGTAATATTTCTGTGTTGTCACAATACGTTAGTTGCATAAAAATAAGCAAAGGCGTTAATCCAAGAAAGAAGTTGGAGTTTTTATTACATTTTGTCATTGTAATTTTTCATTACATTTTTCTCATCAAGCCTTCTCAAAGGCTTTGGCCCGTAAGTACTAATAATACAGGTGTAAGTAAATGATCCCCAGTGCTAGCAAAGGTGAAAAAGGTGTGGCCCATCCCATAAGTTCATATTTCATTAGAAACAGTAAGAGTTTTATCTGAATTTGTGTTTCATTTCAATAATCTAGATTGACAACTATTTGCAGCAACAGTCTGTTTTCACATGCCTCTTACATAGCAAATTTTAGCAAAGCCACCTTAGAAATTTCTATACCTAAGAAAAGATAAACTCTGTGTGCAATATGTTTTTCTCCTACCAAAGCTGATGAAAATGTTGTCCTTGTGTTCATGCACACAGTTTTTCCCAGAAGGCAATAGTTCAGATAAACTCTAATTTAATGTATAGATTATTTGTTTGCAAATAACAAATGGATATTTTAAGAAATGTTTTGTTACTGACTTTCCAGAGGCTGCACAACCTTTTTATTGTTCCATCACTTAAGAAAGTGTTAAGGTAGTGTCTGAAGTAGACCTCAATTCTAATTGCATACACTCACAGGAAAACTACCCGTACAAGCTGTCCTGACTTCAGCAGTTGAGAAGCAGTACAAGGGTAGGGTGGAAGTTGGTACCATGGATTTGGAAGGTACTACATGTGCTGCCTGGCCTACTTCAAGATCTATTTGTTTATGTTTGGAGAGTACTGCATAGGGATATTTCAAAACAGAAAATAAAGAACCTTTGTTTGAAACAAGCAAGTTCCTGACAGATCTGCTTTATTTCAGAGAAAGAAAAGTATAACCACTATTATTTTAATACTTTGTGGGATTCTTGTAATAGCTGAATAATTTATTTTGTATTATTTACAGTTACTTAGAACTTTCCATTAATGTTCTGTAATATTCTGGGATTTAAATTCTGCAACTCCTGTTTAGTCTATTAGATCCTGAGACTTCATGTGCTTTACCACTTTAGAATCATTTGATTTGATCAAACTAAGTGACAGAATTACAGATGAATTATTGAATGCAGAAAATCTCTCTCAATCATAAACTGAGATTGGGCCTGAGCACTACAAGTGCTGTACAACAAAATATAATATCACAGAAGGAACTGTAGACCCAAAAACCCCACATTTTATTCTACATTACATAATCCACCAACACTTTTCAAGTTCATCCTACTTAATGCTAGGCATCTTTCTTGGAGAACTGCCATTGTAGGCTCCTGATATAATCAACACAGAAGGGCAGAGAAGCACAGACCTCCATGTGGTGATGTAGTTCCCTTCAGATCTGCATTGCCCTCTAAGGTGTCTGTCTCTACTTAGTGATAATGAAGGGAACTGGAGCATTAAGATGCCTTATTTTCTCTAATATCACGTGAGATTAATCCTTTTTTGTTTGGTTGTTTTTTTCTGTAACATAGTGTTCTAAATCTGAAGGTCCCGATTTGTCTTGTTTGGACTAGATCATTGTCTGGATTTGTTTTCATCCTTACAAACTTACTCATATTCGTTCCTCCAGAGGAGAATTTTGATGTGTAATTGATATTGAGGCTACAGTATTGACATACTACATTTATTCTGTTAAGTCAGTGTGTGGAAACATCCAAATTTTCTGATGTTGAAAGCACTGAAGAGTAAAAAATGTTAAGACTGACATCAGTGAGCTTTCAATGAAGACATAAGCAAAGTTTGTGCAGGCTTCTCAGTCTTCAGTATGAAAAAAATAAATGCCCATCTCAAACAGTTTGTAGCCACTTTTTTCACAAGCTAATCATTCTACACTGGTGTTATATGACTAACTGATTTTAAAAGCAAAATAAGTCTTAATAGATGATTCACTGTGTCACAGAAAGATGCCTGAAATAGTCATTCACTGTTATTTGTCTTCTTGTACAGTTTACAGAAATAATTAGTATTCCATTTGACAATCAAGTGCAAACATCCATTAGCTAAATGACACAACATACACTTTGACTAGGTCTGTAACTTTCACTAGAGCTCTAGCGTTACTAACTGCCAAATGGTCTGTCATATAAGAGTACACATCTGTTAGTGTATGTATAATTGCTTTGCTTAGGAGGCCACTGAGGTATTTAAAGACAGAAAAATTATGGAATAGCCTAATCTGTCTTTGAAATCAGAAGAGAAGAAAAATCCTTGTATGTAAGCTGTAAACTACAGATATATGGAGTTGGTCTTACGAATTTATTATCTGCAAATGATTTCTACCCACAGATCCATAAACAATTATCATCAAAAAACAAAGACTGGAATAGAGCAAAAATTTTATTATGTGATTTGTTAGTTCTGTAATAATTCTCAACTGTATACAAAAATACAGGAGCCTTTTCCCTCTATATTCTAAGTGCAAAGGACAGCTTGAATAATGGTATCTAAAAATTGTGAGATTAGCCAATTAGCTGTAAATAATATTTTTTTTTTTAGCTTTTCACCTGAAAGCTTACATTTGAGTTATAAGACATAAGTTGGAATGTTTCGACATGTGTAACCACCACTTTCTGTTGTGGAGATGTAACTGATGGGTTTGCTGATGATGCATAAGGCAGAATTTAATTAATTTTCTGTGGGTTTTCTGCTAGCTATGGTAGAAGTTATTTTGAAAATACGTATTGTATGCAGACAGGAGCAAAGTTGATGAGGAAGAGCTCCTTTTATGCATTTATAATTTTTTTAAGTGTTTTCTATAAATATGCCACTTTCTTGCAGCTGCCATACATAATATAGAACCCTCAAACTGATCTTTAAAGTAAATTTCTGTTGAGAAAGACAACCAGTCAAATGGTAACAAATGCAGTGCTGTTGTCTACACACTAGAAGAATGAGTAAAACCGTACTGGGCTTAGACACACCAAATCTTCTCCCTCCACTGTGAAATACCAGGAGACCAGGAGGTCTAGCCAGGTCCTTCCCCAGGGTCCTGGGTGTGCTGAGGCACTTCTAAGTGACTGGGAATAAACAGTTCATCCACATTTGAGAGACTGTAATTTCAGTTCTGGCTAGACATATCAGTTCTGGCTAGACATAGATGGCAGAGGCACATTCTTACTCACTGAAATTGCACCCATACAAAGATCAGACATAAGTATCTTCTGATCTAAATATCCTCATACTCTGTAAACACATGAGCTTTCAGAAAAGATCCTATAATATACATTCTGCAGCAACATTGTACTTTCAGAATTGTTAGTGGAGACATGTCAGGTTCAGTATGCTTGTACATATCCAGCTATTTTGTACTCTCTTCAGAACTACAGGTTTTTGGTTTTGCACAAGGAAGTAAAGAAAGCATCTCTGTCGCACCTTGGCAAAAACCTGCCTTCAAATATGTTAAAAATGTACCCAAAATTCTGAAAAATTTATTAAGGAGTGTATCTTTTACATATGAACTAATCGCTGGAAAGTGGTTATGTTTCAGCATTTATTTGTTTTACACTTTCTCACAGAAATGACTATCAGAAGACTTACAGAAGGTTTCAGTCTCACTTGAAGCAGTAAGAAAGCACTTTTGCTGCACTTTCTCAGTGCACCAGTCTACCTGAACTGGTAAAAAAAATGAAGTAGAAAGAGGAGTCTTTCTGGGCTTCTTATAAAATGGTGTAATCCCCATACAAACCTATGTGCCGCCTCTTTCTGTGTGTCTGATAAAAAAGCATGGTTTTGAACAGAACCCTGTGTCATAAAGTTATATTGACTTCTGAAGTGCTGAGAAGCCAATGTTCCTGTTGAAGCAGATGGTAGAAGCAAGCCTGTCAACCAGGAACTAAGGGATGTGTTGTTACAATTTAATCCATACAGTGCCTGAAAGTCATTATCTCACTAACCTTAAAAGGTCAGCACCGAGGCACAGTGAGGGCAGTTATCAGTGGCACCAAAAGCACAACATGAGCATGTCCCCATGGTACAGAATATACTCCAAGAGGAACGTGCTCTGAAACTGTAAGCACTGTATTCAAGCTACTTATCTAGGCTTATTAACTGTGCGTTACTGAAGCTATGGTACTTCATGGACCAAGGCAGTATCTCTAAATGTAACCAAAACATGGTTATGAAAACAGAGTAGTGCTAGCTCAAAATTTTTTTGTGTTGTGCTCCATTAGACGTATGGGTAAGTCTAGGGCTGGCTCCCATATGTGTTTGGGGGGAATACACTTGGTTATTGCTTGCTGTTGCAGAAAATGTGAAAGATCAGCCTGGTGAAAGCCACCCTTAAGTGGACAGATTCCAGAAATGGACTTTGCTCCTCTTTCAACATGAAGAAACTCTTGTAAGCTCTAAGAAACTCTTGTAAGCTCTAAATGATGTCTCTTAAAATGAAACACTGTCTCAAATTCACCATAGATGTAACATAATCAAAGACATTAAGCTCACTGATTCTGTTTATATTTTTTTAGATATTTTACAAATACGCTCAGTAACGTAAAATCATACATAGACAGGTAAAAAAGTGTAAAAATGCCATTATGTGTGTTCATGTAAGCAATAGTAACAATTGCCTAAACAGAAGTCCAGTCTTAGGCAAGCTTCAGATGCTTGAACAACTATTCTTAGTCACTCCAAAAGTGCTTTATTTCCTTAGTTATTGGATTACTGGGTGTTTTCATCCTATTTAGCTTATTTTGCATTCTAGCAGGGTCAATACTAGGTCAGTATATAATGATCTATAATGAGCTGGTATCTGCGGCTGTTGAGACCAGATGTAATTACTGGAGGTGAGCTTGCCATTTTCTGCATGTTTTACTGTCAGTTATTAAAATGCCTGGTGGTCAGCATGATGTTCTCTTTAGCTGCAGCTTCTATACCTTATTCAACCAGGGATCATCACAACGAGTTCTTAGGAAACATCCTTGTCACTAGCTTACTTCAGTGAGAACTGGATACATATTTTGTTCAGCAGTACAGTAAAATACTGAAGTAGGTTAGTAAAAAAGGTGAAGGCATATTTACTCAAGAGCGCATTGTATTGTAAAAAATGAAAAAGCAAAATTAGAGCCAATTAAAAATGTCCAAGTGCTACAGTGATAGCATTTTATGCATTCTGGTTCAAGTATTGTAGTCCTTATTCATATAAATTTTCCTCTTAAAGGGCCATAATATTCAATAGGAAAATTAATCTCACAAAAATTCATTACTGTTTAGAACTGGCATCATTTGTCATTACGCAGCTGTATGGGCATAAGACAAAGGGTAAAACTGGACCATTCATTTAGCCACTGGCTATAACAAACTCCTTTTCTTGAATGAAGGACAGAGAGGGACAAGACTGGAAAAGGCCATGTGTTATTTTACACTGTTATTACCAAAAAGGTTAGGCAGCACATAACAGTGGCTATCAGAAAACCAAGCTAGAGAAATACAGTAAGAGAAAATCAAATCATTGTCTCCAAAATGACAGATCAAACTTTATCGGTGTGCTGACCCAAAGGCACCGTCTCTGGCAAAATAAATACAGGTGATTTAGCCCTTCACACAGAATCATCTTCTCTGTTCACTGCCCCCTTTTACACCATCTTGTAACACAAACATTCTTCCTCTACTCTTTTTATTTTTCCCCCGTATATGATACTCATTTCTCAAGCACTACTGCTGAGAAAATTCTGTATGTTAAGTAAGCTACCAAGCTACATTATAGCCACTATCCATTTATACAAATATAAGCGTGACCATACTGGGTGACACCAAAGACTCGTGTAGTCTACTTTATCTGTCTCCAGCCCTGGTCAACAGCAGATCCCTAAGGCAAAGTCTAAAAATGGGGCAATCAAGTGGTGTTTCCTGTGGATCGTTTCCTAGCCTCCAATAATCTGCAGCTCATGAATTTCATTAACCAAGAATGTTTATATTTAATGCCCTCAACAGATTTTTCTCTGTGCTTCTCAAACTCCTTGCAGTAAAAAGTTCTTCAGAGTAATACATTTTGGTTGGCTGAACCTACCATCCACTACTTTCTGTAAATTAGATTAGTAAAATCTACACTTTCTGTAATCTAGATTATTAACAGCTCTCCCCTGGACTCCTTATGGGAACCTGACTTGGTCATCAGAGTGGTAAGGCTGAAATCTTGCATATTTTTCTCTCTGTCCTACCACTCAGAGGAAGGTGACCCCAGTATGGGTACTTCTGTTGGTTCTCTTCAAATCTGAGTGACTTTTCTGCTGACTGCACTCTTGGTACATATGTAAATTTTCCCCCAGTCCTTTCTGCTGTGTTTTTGCATCATCTGTATTGCCTTCCTTAGAGTGAGAATGATTCCTTTTCCCATGCATGCACATTCTTTTTCCAAACCCAGTGCATCAGGACCCCAGTAGTACGAGGTGCTAGTTAACACTTTCACTGCAAGTATATTACTCTTTTTATTTCAATGCATGATTTCCACAATGCCTGTTTTATCATCATGTAGTAAAGGAAGAAAAGCTGATATATATAATAAAAACATGTGTGTGTTATTTAGATATAATAATCAATACAATGATTTTTATTATTGATATGTAATAAAAAACGGGGTTTGGCCACTTACCAAGTGAAGATAAGACATAGTAAGGTAGATATTAAAATGAGGACTTGGTTAAACATTGCAGACTGTGTGCGTTGGATGGCTCTGTGAAGATCATTCTGTATTAATGGAAAATAGATGTTATTTTTTGTTTTTAATTAATAAGGTATAAGCTGATTCTATAGAGGAATTATATAGTGCCCTGATAAAAAGAAGTCATTCAAATGCATTTGGAATTTGCTGATCATATAGAAGGGTGCAAACGAGCCAGCTGTGATAGTTTGATTATTTAACTGGTTCTTTGTTCATCTTGGCACAATTCTGATACTATTGCAAGCTGCCTTAAGGTCTGTCTGCTCATGTCTAGCTCACAAATTACAGGCTGCAAGGACCAATTAAAGCATAGTAGTTGAGTTCCCTGCAACTGTGTATGAATGGAAGAGTGGCAAAAGAACCAGCCATTCCAACTTTCCCTTATGGGCACAGTAACAATTTATACTAATTGAGATTTCACTTGATATCTTAATTTTGTCTAATTTTATTGCAGAAAGCAGTTAGCAATGCTTGACCATTTGTATAATCTAAATACAGATCTGGTTAGCTTCCTGTTAAAGTTGGATAGTGGACTGTACTGCCAAAATCCTACTGAAGACAATATACTAAAAAAATAGAAACTCTAAAATAACTATTTCCTTTGACATACTTACAATCATATTCTCTAAAGCATGCTTTGCCAGCCAACAATTTAAAAATACAGGAATAAACAGGTTTCTTAGGACTGGCCAGAATATCTGAAAGAAAAATTAAGAAATTCATTAAAAGCTTTTCTATTCACACAGGATGAAACACTGGGGAAAAATACTTATTAATGTGTTTCTAGTGTGAGATATGGCTTTAACCTTTTTTCTTCCTTTGTGATTAACTGTATGTAAGGTAATTTGATAAAATAAGGACAGTCAGTTTTCAGTGCAGACACCAGAGATTCTTAAGATTTTTATATCCAGCTGTTTTATTTTATTGATTGTGCTGTAGTTGGAGTTAGAGGGCTTTGGTTTTGTTTGTCCCCTATTGGGGAGAAAGGGGAAAGTGATCTGTATTATTACTTCATTCAAGTAGCAAACTGTCTCCTTGTTGTTGACAAATTTCTGTTCCTGCAGGCACAAATTTGTCATCCACATAAGATTCAAATTTACTTAAATAAAAATTAAGAGTATTTGTGCAGCTATAAAAGTGCAATGTGCAAATGTATTAATTCAAATGTTTACCGTGATGATGAAAGGGACAGCATTAATTATTTCCAGGAGGAAGGGTATTCTCAGAATTTGTTCCCAGATATTTCCCTTCAAAGAAAAGGAAAAAAACCAACCATGTCACAGTAGGCTTACATATAGTTCTGATGAGAAATATATGTGATATTCCAATGCCACATATGGAGACTCTCCCACTAGCTCAACTTCGGGAAGACCATTCATCTCAGATTTAAACACGTATGTCAAATGGGAATATAGAATATAAGCCACTCTGGCCTATTTTTCTTGCTGTTTATCATAATGTACCTCACAGGTAAAAATACATACTTTTAAATCCGTATTTTTACTAGAGCAGTCCTCTGTTTCCATTATGACCATATATTTCCTTGCTACGACCTAGTTAATAAGGCAGCTCAAAAGAAGAATTCTAATTGCATTAACTAGTCAACTCATTCTCTCAGTTAATGAAGAGCTTCATTAAACTAAGTTTTCTTTCTTTTCAGAGAATATGCTCCTGTTTTCTTCTATTGCACTTTTAGGTACCTTGAAATCACACACAGACATCTTGTCTCTGCTTTTTCATTCTTCAAAGTTTAGTTTACTTTTATTTTCACATGCACACTTACACACAGATAAGGACGTGAGGCTCCTGTCCTAAGGAATTTATCTTTTTACTAATTCTTATTTTTCAGTGACTCTTCATACAAGTAACAGACTACCCTGCTGGCAAATTCTTTTATCTGCAACTATTTCTGCTTCTTTTTCTTAGAAGCCTCTAAATCTTGAAAATCCTGCATTACAGTGCTTTAGCTTTTGACTGTGCCAAGGTTTTTCTTACCTTAATGTTTATTGTCTTAGAGCGTCTAAAACATAGAGACAAAGCCCTAGTACAGCATAAGAGTTGCAGAGACATATATCCAAAGGACATGCCCTGCTCAGAAAATTTTACCATCAAATCAACTGTTTTGATTATCCCTCTGCACAGGTGATTGCCCTATAGTCTTTACTAATCTTTGTTATGAATGATGAGCCACTGTCCGTACATCCTTCTGATAGAACTTCATGGCAAAATATAAAGCAAAAGAGGAATGCAAGTATGTTGTATTTTCCGAAGAAAAAATACTAGCTCGTTTTCTCTTGTTTCATTAGCCTCTGCATGTTCGTTACAGAGGTCTGGATATTTCTCTTTATTAATTCTAATCCTGCTATTGACTTATTAAGAAGTAAGTATTAAAAAGAGGAATGAAATTAAGTTAGGGAAAGATAGCAGTATTCTATAAAGAGTCCTTCCTTCCTTTGCATTTATCTTCTTTTATCTTTACTTTGTATTTTCTCTTTCCAAACTGTTTTGGAGAGAGAAGTAAGGAAGACAATCTAGTGTTCAATATTTGAACTGGGACTACAAGATCAAAGTTCTGGATTTCTGCCATAAACACTCCAGTACATTTCAGGGCTTTTTGGAACTTGATCTTGCTTACGTGAAATTAGAGGTCTTCCCACATATTTCAGTGAAAGTGGTACTGATCTTTTAATCTACTTACTGCTAGCTACAGGATGGGGATAATACTACTTCTTTTCCACATCTGAACAGTGACTGTGAACGATTAAATGTTGGGATGAAAATCGATACATTTAAAAAGGGAGGTACCTAAAATCCAGTGACTTACAGCTTTACTAACTCTGTATATCAAGACACCATCACAGGTAATGCAATAACAATGTAGTATGTGTCATGGCAATATTACAAGAATTTGCAATACAGCATTGTATTTTCAGTTGCAATGACATATTAATCTTTCCTGTTAAAATAATCATCTGATATAACCACTGAAAATTAAATACAAGCTCCATAGCATATAAAATTCTTTTTCTGTTCTTAACTTTTCACATCTGGAAGCCATTGTACTTATGGGGCAGGGATTACTGTCCTCCATGTAATTGTAGTTGGTGGGAGTTAGACATATTTGAATAATCTTAAATATTTCATGTGATAAGCAGCCCTGTAAACAGAAGGGAAATTATGAGACTGTAAGCTGAGGTTTTACTTGTAGGAATAATAAAATCAAAAGAAAATTTGATTTTCCCCACAGACCTATTCTGTGTTTTCACTAATTTCCTCATTTTTAATGTTAAGAGCTTTCTTTTCTGCATTATAGAAAAGAATTGTCACATAATTTACTTGTTCAGACAAAATGCCTGTGCAGATGTGCTCCAGGTACTTAGTGATGCGTGCAGCTGTAAGATTCGGGTTTCCACATACAAATGCATCACATCGTCTGCAAAACTGCTTTTTGCAGTGAGAATGTATGCCACTGATAAAAGCAGCTAAGACTGCCTGTGCGCCAGTGGTACAGTAGGATTGCCAGATGTCTGTAACGAGTTTTGGCAATGAAAATTTCTAATGTAGACTTCTTTCAGAATTTTGGCCAAGGGCAAACCCTCACGTAATGAGTTAAGCTGTGAGAATGCTGATTGTCAACCATTAATTCTTGGTTCCAAGTGATCAGCAGTGTAATACAGTGCTACCTTCTTTGCATTCCTCCCATATAAAAGCAATAAAAAATGCAAATTCACTGTATCCTAGTAGCGTGATATGCTATTATGTCCCCACTATTCTGCATGTTGAATCATTTCTCATATGTCATCAACCAGGTATCAGAAAGGTAAATTCCTTGGATTATTCTCTTAAATTACTGCTTTATTTGTTTTACAGGTTATCTATGAAATGCTAGCAATGTGCACACAAATGCAAACACAATACTCTTTTTCTTGTTTTCTTCCTGGCTTGTCCTCTGACTCGTACCTAAATTGTAAAAGCTTTGGAAACATTGGCATGAAATAAGTAATCTGTCACAGCTTTACATGAACTAAGACTCCTTCAGTCATCCTGGCTGTGCAGAAAGGCCTTACAGTGGGCGAAATACTAGCCTTCTTGGCTTCCTGAGACTGGTGTAAAACCGGGTAAATGGCTCTATTGTGACATTTCCAGACTGTAACTAAGAGAACAGGGCCAGAGGGAAGGAGGTGTTTGCATCAGGTGGATTGCCAAGGTGCATTTCAGTACTATTATTCTTCCTTACATTACTCTTATTCCCTTATGGGGACAAGAAACACAGCCATCATAAAATTGCCTCAACTTCTGTGACAGGTATATGCAGCAAATCAGGATACTTGAGCTTTACACCCATTGAACACTAATAAGTAGCTTCTCATGGGAGCTGACTTGCCAATATTTCACTCGTCTTTTGTACCCACTGAAATTGATGCAGACCACAAGCAGAATGGAGAGGGATAAAATGCTGCCCAGTAAACTCAGAAACAGTATAAACTGTGATTGCTCTTTACCGTTTTGGCACTAGATGTGTTCATTTTGGATTTTTTCTGCCTATAATTGATTTGCATTTGTAACCCCCAACACCTACATAGTATGTGCTACAAGAATTAAGAAGAGTAACTTTTAGACAGTAGACAGTTTTAAGCCTCTTAGCATTATTGGGCACTAAGGAAAACATTTATGCCATAAACCTGATAAGCACACTAAAGTACAACTAACTTCAGTGGTGGCTCTGATAGCTACTGAATGTCAGTAATTCAAAAATCTAAAAAAAAAAAGATTATGCTCCAAGATATTTTCAGCTTTAGAGACCATGTCTTTTCATTTTTACTTTGATAAATTATTTTAGTATTTTTCTCCTGAAGATGCTAAAAATGCAGACTACCTAAAACTCACTAGGATAGCACATAACACAATGTAATGAAGAAAACTGCATAAAAATACTAGGAAAATATAACTTTTTAAGGATAATCCAAGTACAAAAATATATGGTATTACACCAGATGATTTCAAGGCATTTTGCAAAGAGGTTCCAATAGCATCAGAGAGATGGATGACACAAGTATGTAGGTATTTGTAATTAAAAAAAAACCCCAGATGTACTGTCTTGGCCTAGTTTTTTCGTGTGCAGTTTTAGAGGCCTGAAACTTGAGTTACAGATACTGAGTAGCTACAGCTTTGACAGCAATGAAAATCATGTCCGTTGCATTATGGATAGACATATAAAACTGTGCACTTGAAAACTCAGTATCCAAGAATCAAGGTCACTTTTGAGAATGTGTTTTCAAATTACAAGTGCCAGTGGACAACGGAAAAAACCTGAAATTTCATTTCTGATTTCCACTCTCTAGGTATTAGTGTTTGCTCATAAATTTGGGAAACATGAACAGGGCTCCCTGTGACAATATGCTGTTCTCTACACACGTGTTTTTCTCAACTTCCTGCTTGTACATCAGTGTGGGTGCAAATGCAGGCACACGAGTTTTATATTGAAACATTTAACTCAGTTACTTTTTGTGATTAATTATACCTAAAAGTAACTAAAAGTACTTACCTTATAGCTCAGATAACTCAGCAGCAGAGTTTCAAAGAGACTTATTAAAGCCACAGAAACCTTAAGTGATAAAATATGTGTATTAATACTGGCTTCTAAAGAATATATGACATTAAGCATTACAATGAAAAGTAAAAGATAATAAAAAACAGCTTTTCCATGCATCCTCTGAAACCATCTCAGCTAACAGCATTTAGCTTGAAGCTTAAACATTGTCATTTTTCTGACTAAGAGCACAGGCTGTGACTTGAGTCTCATTGCTCTTTTCAAGTATAACATGCCAGAGAGCCTGCAGGGTGGCCTTTCCATGGTTTTTAGAGAGCTCTGTACAGTCTGCCAGATTGTTTCTCAAGTCTGTTATCTGTTCCTAAAAGGTACCGATATCTTTTCACAAGACAGAGAAATGGAGAGAAGGAGGAATCTGTAAATAATGGAATTTAGTCAGCTCTTTACTTTTCTGTAAAGATGTTATGAATGTGTGGAAAAACAAACACTTTTCTTACTGTGTGTAATCCAGAAAGTTGAAAATGAAAAATGATACAGATTAATCAATATTGATTTTAATATTTACATGCAACTAAGCTCAACTTATCAGCCTTACTTAGATTTTATGTAGTCAGTGTAGGTATTACATAATTTTAAAATATTTAAATAGTCAAATACCAAAATAGTAAAAAATTTACTTAAAACATTATACATATTAAATAACCACAAAACTTACTTAAATCCTTTGGTAGCAAATATTTGTGTCTTAATGTATATTGTGGGAATATTGTGTCAAGGAGATGTACAAATTCAGCTGGAGCCGGAAGTCAAACAAGCCTCAGGATTTCTAATTTTAAACTAATGCTCACTACTACTGAAAACTCAGAAGAATGCACTATTTGTGCTCACAATATCATTATCTAGAATTAAAAAAGATGCTATGAACTGGAAAATTATTAAAATATGCAATCAAAATATGGTATCAGTTTCTCCAAATAAGTATTACTGCTGTATATAAACTCAGGTTATGTCCCAACTAAAACCTTTGCTTGCAATTATTGTATATATCCTACCAAGAATGCATGTGTATATACATGTATGTATACATTCCTATGTTTATCAAATAAACTTCTTAGAATAAGACTGTAACCATAAGCAAATAAATCTCAGTATTTTTTAATTAAACTGAATACAGTAATCTGAATGTCTAGGTCAAAATTTATTCAAAATGTGCATACTTAAAGCAAGGAATTGGAAGGTATTTTCATCAAGGGATTCTTCCCTTAGTAAAATTGCATATTACATAAAGGTACAAACCACCATAATAGCATTGCACTAAGCATGGTGCAGGAATATAATGGTATAACCATTCTGGAAGCTTAAGGAATTCTTAATAGAAAAGCACGTTTCACAGGGAGAATTCCCACAGCACTGTCTACAAGTTAAAAAAGTGTTCCTAAAATAAGCAGGCTCCAGGACACTGGGGCTTGAACCACAAACTTCAAAAGATCTCCAAGACCTACTAAGCACTGATGTAGTGCATCTTTTGTGACATACTCCTCTAAACATGTAGGCTATGAAGTGACTTTAGCCTTCTAGTTTATTTAACAAGAAAGCCCATGAGGCATGTCAAAGGTTAGTCATAAGCAATTGTGCAATTTAAACTCATCATTAGAGCAAACAGTGACTACTTGACTCAACAGAGCTTGGTAATTCTAAGAGAAAAGCCTATTTAATTCTACAATATTTTAAGATTTAATACTTTATAAATATATTGTAAAGCCATATAAATTCAAATCAGTTAGCTCAGATCAGCTAATCTTTGCTTTATGCTTTTGTTGTACTTGGTCATCAAGCAGATTTCTTTGTTAATATTAACTTTTCCAAGTAACCTTTAACATGACTAAAATGCTATAAATCAATATTGTCTACAGTTATTAAATGGAAATAGTTAAATTGGCCATTTACATATTACCTGTAATCCCCATAAAGGCAAGCTTCGATTCACCCAAATAATAGGAGACCTGTTCATTATAAGGAAATAAATATGAAAATAATCAAAATCTCATGTTTTGAACACAATCAAGAGAAAAGAGATTTGTACATGTAAATGGAAATTAGAGCAGCCTTATTTTTTAAAAAAATTCTCAGTAATAAAAATCTAAAATCAGTAGTTAGCTATTGAGTACTGACATTGGTTGTATTTCTAATCCAGAGCTGATCATTCAGTTCCCATGGGAGTAATCTAACACCCAGTGACACCGAAATCTTTTATTGGCTTCAGTGGCTGCTAGTTCATCCCCTATGATTCCAGAAAGAATAAACTGATTTGTGATTTTGATTCTAGAGATGCAGAGGAATAATTTTTTGTGGTAGGAGAAAGAAACTTAAGAATTCTTTTGTGTGAACTTTTTGCTATCTGTGTAATGATATAAATGGTATCTAACTCATAGGTGCTGTCATATCTTGGGAAAATCTCATGTTGTCTTAGTATTTACTAAACTCAATAATTCGCACTTGATACACTACTACTAGAATCTGGCACACTCAGTGGCACAACAGCTTACTGTCAGTCATTTTTCTGCTGCTCATAATTGTTTTTAAATAAGGGCATCCATTTTTTTTCAGCAAGGTATAAGCACTGATGGCATTCAGATCTTACAAGAGCATCCAATCCAGCAGTCCACTTATGTAATCAGAGAAAAAATTAAAATATTAAAGGCACTTTTGAATATTCAGGAACACAGAAGTAATTGCTTGAGAGTTATGGCAACATCACTATTATATGTTAAAACATCACCATTCCAGATGGAAATGGATTTGTCCTCCTATTTTCCTCCCCTTCCCACCATTATGTGGACTTCTGGTTGGCTTTTTTAAATTAGGAACTCACCAATCAATCGTTCCAGGTGTGTAGTTTTGATTGGAACAACTCCAGTTTAATTCCTTACTGATAGTTGTCATCCCATCCAAGCAAAGACCATTTACATTACCAAATGCATATGGGAACACGATCATAAAAACATATGGGAGGAAAGGGATATTAATTACGTGTTCTATAAAATGCATGCAATAGTTTCAAAACCTAGGCAATGGATATAGACATTTTAAAAAGTAAAATAACTTTTAGAAATTAGTTCTGTATGTGTTCCATATCTGTAGATAAAGGACTATGAAGCATTTCAGGTTACATTTTTTAAAGTTTTATTTTCAAACATGTTTCAGTTTAAAAACAAAACAACTGAAATAACACTTTCAAAAGCTGAACTAAGTACACAATAAATATTGAAGATGAAGAGATACTAGAAATACTATCACATGGATAGGCTGGGATAGAAAGAGCATATATACTTATATCTGCCATACTCTCAACAGGAAAGATTGCATCAAACTACACTTTATATACTCTTGTGAGGATGTAAGGGTGGCTGGAGATTCATGCAGCAGTAATTCAAGTAAGAAACTGGTGACATCTATGTAAAAAAAATAGCTGCTCTGTACATGTGATGTTATCCTGCCTTGAATTGCTGACACAAATCCTCCCTTCAAATAGTCATGTAACGATGTGGGAATGTATGTTTGTGTAAATGATGAATGATATCCTTGCTTAACCTTGGCAAGCCAGGTCAGCAGAAAAGGATTTGCAGATCACAGATTAGTAATAGCTGTATTTTTACTGACTACAAGTGGGACAGGTGCTAAATGGTACCCATTAATAAGGACACTTTGTGTCTTAAGCTCTTCCCTGTACACCCATTGTGCCTGAAGGAGTAAATGAAAGATACTAACTTGAGCAGGCATTTCTGAAAAACAGGAAAAAAATCTGCAGGGGCAGTCTGTGATGAAAAGCATTCCTCCCAGAATTGTCACTTCAAAAACACCAGGTGATAATGTTTTCTGTGGCCATGCTCTCAGCCTGAGAGTAGTTTGTTTCATCAGGCTGTGACACAGTATCTAGAAAGGATTTTTTGTCATAACACCGCATTTGTAAGAATGTATTTTGGCAGTAGTTTAGGTATCAAGCCCTTAGGATCTCTGTGGGCAAAACCATTGACATTAACGGGGTACCATTTGGACACAGGGCTGGTTTGTCTGGCATAGCTTCTAAGACTGGGGTGGGGTCTTAGTGAGCATGCAGAAGTGACTTACCTGAAACTTCTCAGCCAGATAAATGTTATACAGAGACACAACAAGCTATCTAGTCTCTTGAATGTACCACAGCACAACGTAAGGGAATAATATATACAGAAAATACAAATACACTCTCTGGCTGGTGAATTGTTAAACATTTAGTTTGAAGGAACAAACGTGTCAGGAAAGGTCTGGGTAGTTAAGCAGTCTGCAAGATACAGAAAAACCTTTGCATATGAATACAAAAGTATCGAAGTATGCCTGTTGCAGAAGTGCTGATGTTCTGATCTGTTCTGTATACCCAGACACAACCTTGCAGTATAATGTTCTCATTTGGGCTCACTAGAGTTCTCATAACAAAACAATATCAGCAGCTTTTTCATGCCAGTAACCATCATTAGCTGTAAAATTTCAAGTCCCTGAGTTGCTGTGCTACTATGCCGAAATTTCTGAGGATGGATTTTCTCTTCTCCATCACTGTTAAAGGTTTTGCGAAATCTTTACTGCTTGTTTCCTCCCTAAACGTTTCCTCTCCTTGAAGAGACATTCTAAGATACACGTGGAGTCAAAAAACAGGTTTTGCAGTTCTTGCTTTTCCAGGGAGATTTTTTTCTGGCCCTTTTTCAGATGTTCTAATTTCTTACAATAAATTTTGACAAAAAAAGATTCTCAAATGCATCTTCTGTACTTCCCATTCACACATCCTTCTCTCACACACTGCTGAGTAAAGCCAATTCTTTAACTGACTTTGCCTTGGATTTGATTCTTGTAAAATATAGTATTTCTCCTGTGCACTAGTTTTTTTTATAGTATTACCCTTACTTAGATTTAACTGATTTTCAAATATTAAAATTAGAAGTTACACTTTGTCCTTTGCCTAACATTGTATGAAGAGTGCTAGTTCTGTCATCTAAAGCTTAGTATTTTCATCTGTGCTTTGTTTCAGTATTTAAGGCCAACAGAACCAAACCAAGTGAAAGCAAGTAAGTTAATAAACTGTGGTGCTTATTGGCATTTAGAATTGAGAAGATTCAGTATATCCAGGATACAAATACAACTGAAGTACAGGATTGAATAAATTATAAATATAATTTCTTCTACAATTAGTGGTTGATTGTATAACACACAGGAAAAAAAACAAAGCAGAGTACCCAATGACCCATATAGAATACTATACTGACAACTAGGTGTGCAAAATCACACTTTATGACCATAGATCATAGTAAGTATAGAATGTACTTTTGGTCTCCCTCTCTTCTAAGTGTTTAGAGAAAGCAGAGGGCTAGAAAATTACCATCAATGTCATCTGTATGAAGGCTCATGTTTTATGTATTTATGTATTTGTCTGTTTTTTTCTGGGATCTGGGGTTTTAAGTAAAATTATTTAAGCAAAGTTATTTAAGTAAAATTATTTAAGTAAAATCCCCAAATTATTGTTGCATAAACTAGCAACCAGATATTTGCAATTTTATTTTTATAAAAATATAAACATGATACATAGAAATGTTATGTAATAATACAACCAAAAGATATGTTTGCACAACTATATCTGATGCACAGTGTCTGAGCAAAGAGCCAGGATTATTTTAGCAGTAAAGTGAAAGAATTTTGTTATTTTAGTTCTTATTTCCATTGACAGTGTAAGACTAGTTTTACGATTCTTTCAGAACATCTGTAAGACATAAAACCAAATCCCTGTTGACAGAATATCAACATTTATTCCCTAAATTCACTTATTTCTTGTAAGTTAAACAATGCTTTGAGAGCAGAAATAACAAAAAAAATATCCATTACCATCCAAGTCCTTGTGAAGGATCATCCAGGAGCACGCGAATTATATATAACAAACAGCTTAGTAGCTTGAGAGAAAAATTGAATAATCGTATTCTCAGACCTATTTTAAAAAGAAAAGCAAACACAGAAATAAATTCAGATTCTTTACAGTTTCATCCACTTTTAACTTAAAACTAAAAGGAACTAGAATAGCCATGCTGCAACAGAGCAAATGTTGACCTAGCCAGTAACCTGTCCCTGATATGGGCAATAGGTGTATCATGCAGAAGAATGTAAGAATAAGCCTGTCAGATACACATAATACACCTTTCCAGCTTCCAGAAATCTCTGGGTTAAGACTCAGGCTGTTTTAATGTAAAGAACTACTCAGTCATTCATTTGAAAGCTATTATATGCCATTCGTCTTTCCTGATGCCATTCTTTGGGTCTTTTGTAGTTTTACAAGTCCGCTTTCTTGAAAGGGGAACCAGAACTACATATGGTATTTGAGATGCAAGATATAGCGACATGAAGAAGACACACTTTCAACCACAGGCAGAGAATATGCAATGGCAAGTATTTAAATATTAATATCTGAAAGTCTTCATGCAGTAGCTTCTCATACAGAATATATTAATACTATGCCAACTTATAAAATATTAAACTGTAGTTCTTTAATGTTGAAGTTGCATAATTATGCATCCATGAATCAGACACCTGAAAGTCATGCTGAATGCACAACTGAACTGAATCAACAACTTGTTCTACAGACCATGTGAATATTGAAATGTTCTAGCTGAAAGGATATATCACAAATACTATCACAAAATATTACGCTATTTCCCACAAACATAGGTCTACTGCACAAAGACAGGATTCCTTCAAAGTGATCCATATGAACAGTTGCTTTTATCACATGAGCAATTTATTTCAGTGCTAACTGGAGCCATTATCTACTACAGTGGAACTTAACTGTATTTTAATCAGATTTTGCAGTCATTAGAGGATTAGAGTTTAAATTTTTATTCTTGTTATTAAATTCAGTAGTCTTAAAATTTTTGCCAGTGTAAATATTTGTATCTAACTCTTGGTTTTAAGATTTATTCACTAATTAAGTTAAAACTGTCAGTTCATTAAGGTTAAGTGGGGAGATGTCACTTTAAGCATTAATTTTTTTCAGTCTTGTAAACTGGGAGTCCAGTTCTGCATGGCTGAACCCTTCTGTCCAAAGCAGAATACCAATGACTCTTACTCAGATGCAACTTCATTTGCACCTAGTCATAGTAAAGATAGTATCTTTTATTGTTGTGTTGCAGATATGTCTGATGAACTCTATATAATTACTTCTGTGGTTTAAGAACTACAGCTTCATTATTCATACCCAAAGCTGTGTGCATACATTCCCTTTTAAGGAAAAAAATCGTAATTATCTTATGGTAATATTACATACTTTTTGACTTTACTCAGTCCTAAGTTCAAAATGAACACCTTATACATAAAACTGATAAATCACCTTTTATATCCACTAGTTCCTCTCTGATTAAAACGCAATCTACAGCAAACACAGAAAAACAGAAAATAGATTCTTAAATATTCTACCATGCAATTGCTGAAAGAAGTCTTAAGGTTTATTACACACCACTGCTTACTACTTTTAACTGTGAAGTTGCAGTTATCACGAGTGGTTAAAATCCTGTGCGAATCCTGTGAGAAGTTCCACAGCTGTTATTGGCAGTTAGGTTTGTGAACATTAACCTAGTGATTCCTGCTGCCCTATCAAGAGTAATTAGCCACAGACTATTTAATCCCCAACATGAGTGAAGGAGTTGGAAGTAGTAAGTGGATTGAGAGGCTGTAGAAGGTAGGTGAGTGTGTTGCTGTTGTCATGCTGCTATTTGATTAGGAAGTACTTTTCTTAGACAATGCTATGATTATTTTTTTTTTTTTTTTTAGCTTTTTTTGAACCGAAGCTGAAGAAAATGTGAATTGTTTGTCTGTACTAAACCTTTTGTGGATGTCTGGAGTATGAATGGTTGCCATAACAACTAGGCTATTACAACAAGAAGAGCAGAAAATGTTAAAAAATTTAAAAAACACAACAACTGAAAATTGAAAAAGAGAAAAACCCTAACCATAAACAAAGAAGAAAGCCCACCAGGATTATTTTCCTTACCGATTTTGTGTTGTCTAACTTACTTAAATAATTATAAAAGTCTGTTGTTTTTCTTCTGGTTTTTTAGTTCTGTAAATGTTAATCTTGGTGTGAAGCATATCTTTTCTGCATTGATATTGGCCTGGTTTCTAAACATCATTTGAAATTACATGTTGGCTTAAATGCCAAAAGAAAATGGTGCTTTTCTGATTAAAAACTACATCAATACAAGGGCCCCATGCTCCTGCCTGCTGCCTTAAACTATTAACTCTCAAATCTTAGTCCTGAAAGATCCAGAACTACTTAAATATTCAAATATTTAAGTTCCATAGATCTATTCTGGGCTACGCCTAAAAATGCTTCAGGCTCTGGATATCTCCACAGGAATGTCTGTTTGCCACAGAATATAAGGCAGGGTTTTCACACCACACATGCTTTCATCTAAGGGTTCTAGTCAGCATAGCTATAGGGTGTATATCATGGACTGGGTTATATATAAAGTAAGACAACAGGATAGGCCTTGTATCATATGCGATTGGGCCAGTTATTACAATATAAAGATGGAAGGCTTCAAGTCTATGCTGTTTCAGAAAGTCACCTCTCCTAGTTCTGTGTGCCTCAGCCTTTAAAAATAGGATGTACTGTTAGAGGGAGCATATTTAGTCACCCCGGCTAAAGCTTTAATAGTTAATATAGGACTACCAAGTAAGTATTCTCTCTGGTCAAAATCTTCTGTAGCCTCATAGCTGGGAATGTCACCTGTGAGTTGGAAGAAATGCATTTATTCCACCATCATGGAGATCTAGGATTTCAAACATGGGAAGGAAGGGACAGGCATTTGAAGGAAAGAGAAGGCATTTAAAATCGGTTTTCATTTGTTACTGTTACAAAGAAAGCATTTAATATTTCTGTTCTCTGGCTGGCTATTTTTGTCCTCTATTTTACACGCTGTCAGTGGATCAACAAAGTCTGCTTGACTTAATTTCTTTTTTTCCACTCACAGCCAGGTTGTTCAAGTAGCAAGGTCATTTGCGCAGAACATCTCTGTTTTGACACTGGTACCTAAAACTTGTATTCGGCTACATTAATCACACACTGTTATACAGTAATGTATTGTTTAATAAAATTGTAATTTCCCTGTGTCCATGTAACCATGGTGTTATATCCTTTGTCTTCTTTAAAAGAAGAAATTGGTAATAACAGTTCAAAATCTGCTTGTTTTGTGAAATAAATATAGCTATGTCAAACATGAACGTTTCCTTCTTAGTTTGGACAAGTATTTACTATTTTTTGCATGCATTTTTAAGTACAGAGTGATAAATTATACTTCACCAGTACTGACTGTGACTTTCATTTTTATTACAAATTCTTGATGCTTCCCTTACAAGCATTTTTTTGGAGATTAATCCTCTGATTTAGAGAGCTGATCTAAATCAAAGCAAGAGTGACAGAGATAGCAGCTGAAGATTTTATGATCACCTTCCCTTATTCCTTTTTCATAAGTCTCCAACATATTTTTGTCTTTTTAGCAAAATCATCTCAGTAGCAGCTGGCTTTAAGAGTTGAATCAAAATATACTGTTAATAATTTATATCCTGGTGATGATTATCTTTTATTCCTTCTCCACTCAACTGAAACCTCACTTATTTTTTCCCTTTGAGACTTACTTTAGGCTGTGATAATGCAGTGTGTGATCTTTGCAAGTACAAGCAAGTCATACCAATACGTCATCTTTTTGC
Source organism: Sagittarius serpentarius (assembly GCA_034782735.1). NCBI lineage: Eukaryota > Metazoa > Chordata > Aves > Accipitriformes > Sagittariidae > Sagittarius > Sagittarius serpentarius. The sequence goes on from JAVKLA010000090.1 coordinate 23,001,690, forward strand.
TTTGGGGTTTTTTTTTTTTTGGGGGGGGGGGGGGTGTGCTGGCTGACACCTTTGTAAAATGCTTTTCATGCATTGGTTGAACTTGATTAGACATTTGCTTGCAGAAGATTGACAGGAAGCTAGGTTGACATTAGACATAGATGAAGGCTTGTTTTCTCAGTTTATAGAAATACTTCCAAAACTAGAATAATGAATGAAACAGTTAGTATTTCCTGCTACTGTATGTGACTTACATCAGAATAGTATTCTGTAGAAAAGTAATACAAAATCTAGAGTTGACTGCTCTGGTTGACAAAACCACGTGATATTACACTCTGATGTGTTAAATTCACTTGTGAAGTCTTGAGGATTAGCGAAAACTGGTGAACATGTATAGTTTGATTTAGTTATACTATCTGAAAATTTGCTGATACTGCTGACAATCTTCTCAATGATAGCAATTACATCTTTAGCATGTGAAGGAAGGTTTTCAGTGCTCTTGCTGAACACGGACTAAGATCTGAAGGGCAATATCTTTATTTATCAACTCCCTGATAACTCTGGGCAACAGAATCCTCCCATTTCAATGGAGGATTGAATGAATACACTTGAATGAATGGCAGGTACTATCTCAGCAGCAGGTTTTTGGAGACTGTATTTTAGAGGATTCTGGTTGTAAGTATTTGGACAAGAACCAAGATCTGTATAAGCAGAAGGAGTGTTTGACTGAACCTACTAATTCTAAACACTTTGGTTTGGGGATTTTTTTTTCTTTCAGTACAGTAATAATTTTGCTGTATTTCTGTTTGTTTCTCCTGAAAATTGCCTTGTTTAATGTCTAATTGTTAAGCTTACTGTATCATTAGAAGCAGTAGCAGTGCTTGGGTAACTTGTAGGATTCTAGTGGGAAATGGCATGCCCATGCCGTATGCTGCTGTAAGTGCACTAAGCACCCTCATTCTCCAACTTACTTTCTGTGAACTGGCTGCATAATTCAACAATAGAAAAAACATGCCTCATCTCTTAAGAGTTTTCTTTGGAGTCCTTTCCTGAGGACCTGTCAGGAAGGGAAGGTGCCCATAATAGTGTCTCTACTAGCTGTCTACAGGAAGAACTCATTACTGTATTTTCATTTATTAATCAAAACCACAGTATGCTTCTACAAAATTTACCTCAACTCTGTATGGCATCACTGTATAGGAGAATTCATCAGAATCTGGATTTTTCCAGCAATCACCAAGCAAGCCAAGCAGGAAAATTCTTGTGCTACTGGACTCTAGCATGAACCCATCTCCAGCAGGATGAATTAACAGTTGCTTCCTACTCTCTTGCTTATTTCAGATAAATTTCCACATCATTCCTCTCCTTTGGACCCATACATCACACTTACCCAATCATTAGAGGTTCTACAGGTACATTAGTCAGAAGAGACAGGCCAAGGACAGTGTACCCCTCTGATAAATGAGAAGGGTGAACCTCATCGGAGATGGAGAAGGCTGAGGTACTCAACAAGTTCTTTGCCTCGGTCTTCACCAGTGGTAAGGCTTCCCATGTCTGACATGTCCCAGAACCTCTGGACAGGGGTTGGGGGAGTAAAATTCCTCCCACTGTAAGTGAAGAGCAAGTCCAGGACTGAACATGAGACTGAACATCTACAAGTCTATGGGGCCAGATGACATGCGTCCCAGGGTCCTGAA
>JAVKLA010000090.1:23003465-23016684 GCA_034782735.1 Sagittarius serpentarius
GATGCCCCATCCCTGGAGGTGTTCAAGGCCAGGTTGGATGAGGCCCTGGGCAGCCTGATCTAGTGGGTGACCCACAGCAGGCGGGGTTGGACTAGATGATCTTTAAGGTCCCTTCCAATCCAGGCCATTCTATGATTCTATGATAACCTAATAGAGAAGTTCCAGTATAGTAACTTATGACAATTCTCTTAATGTGCTTAGCCAGAAGGGTATGCACTTGGCAAAGGAAGGGCCATGAATTCATACTAATTAACTAACTTCTGGTTTAATTTTTGTGCTGATGATCATAAATGTATCTATTTTAGATGCACAGAGCCTGCAGTTCTGCTATCAAAATATGTATCTGTATATATGAATTTTTTTAAATCTTAAGATCTAAGTAGGGAAAAAAATTCTTTCACTTATCTCAACCAAGAAGGTACTATACAGAACCTTCATATCTTATCAGTGAAAAGAGATTTACAGTGAGTCAGGTCATAACTTTATAGATGTTCTTAGTAAGTAAACAAGAATGAATCAAATACATTTTTGTGGACTAGATCAGGAACAAAAACGCTGTTTATTGCTTACAGCTTCCCAGACTGCCTTTCCAGCCAGGAGTAATACTCTTTTCTAGTTTAGGATGCTTTTTGTGTTTTGTCTCTTACTCCATTACATGCTATATCAACAATGTCAGACGTCAAAGGCGATAAAGATATAAAATACTGAAGACATGTAAAATCACAGGGAGAAAAGTAGAAGAGAACTAAAACCATTTGAGAAGTTGTAGTGCAATTAATTACACTTAAAATGTAAATCTAGTTAAACTCATTTATTTCTAACAAGAATCATAAAATGGCGGAGGTTGGAAAGGAACTCTGAAGGTCATTTTTTCCAACCCCCCTGTTCAAGTAGGGCCACCTAGAGCTGGTTGCCCAGGACTGTTTCTAAACTGTTTATTAATATCTCTATGAAGGGAGACTCCACAACCTATCATACAAAAATGTATGAGCAAAAAGTCATTCTTTGCAACACAGATTTGTAAACATAAACTGGAGTATGAAATTGTTCTTCCTACATCTCCTTTCTTTGTTCTGCATACTGAGGTTTTGTACGCGTTCTTTTCATATTGGCCAAAATGCAGTAAGAGCTCTGAAGTGTGCTAATACAGAATAAGAAACTTATTTTAAATAAAAATCTTCACTACAAAATAAATTTACCAACCCAATCTAGTTTGCAGCCCAGAAAGCCAATTGTACTCTGGGCTGCATCAAAAGAAGCGTGGCCAGCAGGTTAAGGGAAGTGATTCCCTCCCTCTATTCCACTCTCGTGACACCCCACCTGGAGTACTAGATCCAGCTCTGGGGCCCCCAACATAAGGACACAGACCTGTTGGAGTGAGTCCAGAGGAGGGTCATGAAGGTGATCAGAGGGCCGGAGCACCTCTCCTATGAAGACAGGCTGGGGTTGTTCAGCCTGGAGAAGAGAAGGCTCTGAGGAGACCTTACAGCAGCCTTCCAGTACCTAAAGGGGGCCTACAAGAAAGGCTGGAGAGGGACTTTTTACAAGGGCACATAGTGACAGGACAAGGGGTACTGGCTTTAAACTGAAAGAGGGTAGATTTAGATTAGATATTAGGAAGAAATTCTTATATTGGGACACCAAAAAAGTAAAGTTTGTTCTTTTCTCCTTTCTGTCCTTTACCAGACACAAAGCCATTGAACCATCTTAACTGTATTACAAAGGCCAAAATGTATTCTTTCTATTCTAAAAGATTTATGTATAAAGCTATCGTAATTTTAGTTCTTTACAGGAGTTAGGGCAAAGGGAAGTAAGTTCAATCCTGCTACACAGGAAAATTGAGGTCAGTTACTGCTCTTCTCAGCCATGAACTCCACTGATCTAATGAAGATTTGATAATATACAATGCTTCCATCCCCTTGGACCAGCTGCATGGTTGTACATAAAAAGATTAATATCTTAATTCCTCCACATTATTCTCTTCTGTGATGGCATATGAATTTAAGTGCATATGTCAATGAAGATATTGTTAAATCAGACTAAAGACAAGGACTACATTTCTGAGGTACCACATTCAGGAGAAGGAGGTATATCTTCCATGTTAGTTTCCTTTCCAAATTGGTTGGGTTTTGGTTTTTTTTTTAGTACAGATCAGGTTTGAAATTTATTTAGGAATACCTCACAAAATTGAACACTTCAAAAAGCTAGGTACTTCTGCAGCTTTTTTCCTCCAGCGTCTTAGAGGCTCTGCTTTCCTAGACGTAAGGTCATGACTTGTCAATGAGCTTTGCAATATCAGATCCATGCAAATTAGTCACCTTGATTGCGAAACAGAAGTAAAATCACTTCACTAAGTACAAAATAAGTATGTTGTCAAGTTTAAATACTTTCTGAATTTTTTTTTTGATATTACGTAAAACTGACTCCTCTACGGGGTAAAATTTTAGCTCAGATGAAAATTAATGATAACTTTGCTGTTGCCTTCAATGGCATTTGATTCTACTCAAAGTATCACAATTATGCTTAACAGAAATTAATCCAATTGCTTACTTGATCTTTGGTTTTTGATGAAGAAGAGCTTTAGTCTCTCTTTAAATGTATTTTCATTCATATAGAATTCAACTTGCACCCTGAAATATAAAAGGAAGTATTAGAATTTAATATGAAAGATAATAGATGATCTTTTTAAATAATTTATTTCCCTAATCATCGGTTCTTTATACATAACTGGAGGAACATATAAGAGTGTTCAGCCAAAAGCTCACTTGGATTTGAATGACTAATATTAAAAGATTAAAAAGCAAACCAAAAAAAACCCAAACCAACCAAAAAACTTTAGTTTATCCCCGTTACATGCAGAATCATTTTCATATTAGTTGGACACTCTACACTGCAAAATCAGAAGGATCTATGGGTTTGGTATTTTCATTGGAAAACTATTCTCTTATCTGCATCTTTGCAAGGAAGATTTCCTTGATGTTCAGGTTAAACCTTCCATCTCAGTTTAACTCTCTTCCTGTAAAATTGATGTTTTAATGATTCTTCTTTTTTGTCTTGTTCATATCTCTGTTAAGCATTCATGTCTCAGTTAAGCTTTTACTTGTTTTGTGTTCATCTTTAATCAAGTGCTCATGCACAAAGCAAACCACCCCCTCTGAACTTTGCCTTTGTCACAATGAAGTACTGAGACCTGAAAGCAAAATTCTGTTGCAATCATACAATATTGTACAGAAAATAACTCCCCTTCCTGATTATATTAAAGCAGCAGTAAGATCTTTTTTTTTTTTCCTCCCTTCTCCCCAAATTTGCCAGAATGTATTTCATGTTTCTGCCCCTCAATTCAGACTGAGTACAACTCATGCAATAATTCTACAGACTAGAAGAGAAAACTGTTCCAGAGGCTGGCAAGGGGAAAAGGTGTGCATTAGTTGTATAGAAAAACTTAGGCCATTCTGGAGTTGTGGAGCTGCACTGCTTGCTTTAGGATGAGTGCAGCATTAGTTCCATTTCCACTGAAGTCCCTGCTCTACCCAACTGACTGGATCTCCCTCACCAATCCCAGTTCTCCTCCAGCAATGAATCACTTTACTGCAGCACAATTTCTGTGCCTTCCTGAGAAGTCAGTCCTCAGTTTGAGAACTGTTCAACTATTGCTAAAGTGACATCACGAAAGTGAGTTACTTCCTTACTTGTCACTTTCTCTGTCAACCATCATGTGTGGCAAAACTGCATATACCTTTTCTGTTCATAGGCATACTTGATCTTTATTTGAGCATTTCTTTTCAGCAGTCTTTCATTAAATGACTGTACTTGTTACTTGTTCTTATGTACTGTCATATTTTTCAAGCAGGATCCTGACTTCAGTTTTTCCTTTCTTGAATGTGAAGACTTTGCTAAAACAATTTTTGTATAATCTAATATTGTCTATAGTCTCTCTCTTCCCCTCAAATACTTGTCTAATACCATATATTTCTGTACACTTATGGAATTGGAGGATTATTTAGCTCTGGGCCCAGAATGGATGGCATCTTTGGTAACGTGACCTTTTCACGCTTGCTTACGTATTACCAGAAGTTTAGGCATATCACTCTGTAGGACAGGGTCAGCACATCATAAAAAGAAGGCTCCCCGTGACTCACTTAGTGAGATCAGTTAATTTTACCTAGTCACTTAGCTTTGGTGTGGTTTATTGTAGTGTTCCCTGTAGAATGGATAATTGCACTGCTTCCTATTCAGAGGAAGCAAAAACATAACCCCATTTTTAAGAATATATATTGGAACTAAGCTCTATAACTTATGGAATTGTGAATCTATTTCTATGCAATGACGTTTCACACAGCGGTAAGAGCAACCCCTATCCTACATAAGCTTTTCTGCCCTATCTGGCTCTACCCCTTCTGTGGTAAGATCTTTAAGCAGCTGGAATTAAGGAGGAACCCACCTGCCCTTTGATTTTTAAACTGAGTATCTGCAACTGGGTATTTCAAAGAGCTTGGGCCCAGAGGAATGTCCTAGAAACTGCCACCAAACTAGAGGAAAAGCCTATTGGATGAAGAACAACTTGTTTCTGGACTTTTATTGAGCTTAAATACAGACCAAGTGTTGGGCTGTTTAAGACTGCAGGAGTTGCTGCCATTGCCAGAAGTACAATTTAGATACTTGGTAACCTTAAGGCACGTTAAGGAATTATGTCCAGGGATAATTAGCAGGTAAGCAGGTTTGTGGGGGCCTGAGCTGTGCTTCAGTTCTTTTCTGAACATTTCCCAAGGTACTTACTGTCATTAACGCAGTGACAGTTTTAGTGAGAAACATTTGCCAAGATTTGGCAGCTGCCACATGCTAAGTGCATATACTTAATCTTCAAGGACGTATTTCAGTAGGTAAACAAAAGTGGCACAAGCTATTGAAGTAAGGGATGTTACTTAAAAAGTGCACAGTATCGGTGATCTTTTTTACACATTTTAAACTAATGCCTCAGATTTTTCTGTAAGAAAATTACAGTAGTCACTTATCATGAAAGAACAACATGTTAACGGTAAGCCATGATTTAGGGATAATAAGGAAAGAGGATGTGGGAGCTAATCACCCTCCTATCACTACCATTATGAATTGCTCTGATAGCCTTCTAACAGCTGTCTACTTCTCTTTCCTTAGCAACCTGTGCTTACAGCAGACTGGGATTCCACAGTGCAGCAGTTTCCATGGCAAAATAGATTACGAATGCTGCTAATACCACTTCTGTGGCTCAACTCCTTCTTCTCCTTCCCCCGACTTTTTTTAAACTTAAGCAGAAACTGTATCTGCCTTCTACGTTTGCAGGAAATGCATTATCATGCATCTATAACCAATGTCCACATTCATGATACTCTGGCTACCAGTCAGCAAATATTTCACTTTGTGTCTTAAAGGTTAGTACTTAGTAAGTAAAGCTAAGAATGAATGGCTGAAGGACCCACTGACAGGGGTAAGGACAGAAACCTCCAGATAGTTTCTTTCCCAATGCTGTGCTTTTTATTTTTAGGGAGAACACCCATTCTACTTGAACCTTTATTGTAATCTTCTAATGATTAAAGTTTTATCTCAAGTATTTGCTCTTTTCTGTGTTTTTCCCACTATGAAGTGTAACCTAGAAAAGGAGTATTTAGGGAAAATAACACAAAAATCCTGATCCTCACCTGCAATATTAAGATCGTGTAGTAGTGGTAGTGGTGGTGGTGGTGGTGGTGAAGGGCTTGAAGATTTTTTTGGACTTAATTAAGTACAAGTTAGTAAGGATGTTTCAAGTGAGTGAAATTCATTGCCACATACTTATACAAAATCTGCTTATTCTGTTGCAGGATAAATGCTAGTTGGAATTTGATTCCAAGCAAATGGTTTTGATGAAATGGCACACATGCAGTACAGGGTGATAGCATATGTGTATGCAGATCATCTGGCCTATGCAATAGGTTTGGTTTTGTTCTGTATTTCTAGTTTAAGTAATTTAAAAGTGTAGTTTAAACAATTTGTGCTTCATGGTTTTTATCTTCCTGTAGAAGACAGCTGCAGTTCAGTCCAGCCTGACCAAAAGGAAACTAAGCTGAAGGATTGAAATGCTATTCCTTGGCTATGGTTACTGAGACAGAAATGTTTGATGAACATAAGGATTTTGTGTATGCAGTCAGTTTATCGCTTCTGACTTTTTCTGTGTATGTGGTAGACATTGAATATTCCACAAAAAGCTGCTTTTGGAAGTAAAAGAACAGGTCTTACACTTTACTGACTCTTGCTTCAGCTTTACTGCAAATGCACAAATACATGGCTGATATATCTATGGCAAAACCAACTGAAGTTATAGGATTCTCTTGAAAACAGTGTGGGTTTTTTAACCTTCTTAAAATTAAATACCATTAATAGTGGTCTTCCCTAGTTTAAACTCAAAGAATAGTGATGTCAGTGGAATCTTTCAAACTGTAAGAAGCATCTTGAAGTACCCAAAACACAAGTATACTTTGCAGTCTTCTAACTCAGTTAAGATGTAATTTTGAGTATTACATTTTAATCTAATACAAAATATAGCAGGAAAATACTAATTTATGCCAAGGACACTAATGCAAAGCACTTCTTCTCGTAACTGTAAATCACTGGGACCAATCTGTCTGCATTCTGGTTACTCAACTAATTTTGTCTGCATTTTTCCGTTGCTATTTACAATGTCATTCTAACTCCATAACCACACTTTACTATAGTAACAATATTACCTTGCACCCTCAAATCTACAAATAGTCTTTCTTTTGTGTTAGAAAACAGCAGATTTGGCAGAAATAATCCCTTTCAAAATGGAAGTATGAGTTGGATTTCTCACTATGTGCATGCTAAGAGCTGTAAATGTTTATGCTTACTCCTTCTTGACATTGGAATCAAGAAAAGGTGTTAACTGTACAAATGGAGCCAATCTGAAGAAAACTACATCAATTTATTTAAATTCATCTTTATGGGAAGGGACATTTTATGGTTTTCCTTCAAAAAGAACCTTGTAGTATAGACACTAAGTTTTTTATGGGGATGTACTATCCAATATCTGTGAAATCCTGTTAGATTTCAGACCTGGAGGTTGATTATGTAGATAGGTGTTTAAAAATGAAGTGTTTGAAGTGCTAAAGTGAACTGCTATTGTCAGAGCTTATTTTACTGCAAAAGAAGGGAATGAGCATTTTTTTCTTACAGCTTTTAATAAAACATCAGTGTATTTTAATGACGACTGTCTTGGATAGCAGCTCTCTTCTTTTTGAAGTTTTGCAAGTTCTGAAATACTCTGAACTCTGATTAGTTCAGAGCTTCAGAGAAATGATCATTTAACTTTCCAGGCCTACTTGTTCCATAAGAACCAATATGACAGGTCAGGACTGCTTGTTGAATGGTACCTCATCATCTTGTGCTGAAGGAAATGGGGATGAGACCAGTACCTTTCCATTACTGGTTCTTAACTCGGGGAGGCCTTCTGTTTGTTTCTGGTAGGAAATCAGTCATCAGTTGCATAGGTCATGATGAACACTGAGCAGATAAAGTTCTGAGTCTTTCCTTTCCTCTCCATGCTGAGTGACAGCACACCAAAACAAATGGTAGTAATTGGGGAAGGCAGGGTGCTTGTTTCCTCTCACTTACTGGAAAGACAGAAAAGATGCTATTTCTTTTGCAGCCTCCTAATTTGGTAGTTGATTCTTGCAGTGTGAGCATGACATGAGAGAATTGTGGAGATCAGGCTCTCAATGTTTTTCTGGGTACTTTAGGACAACATCTTTAAAAGCTCTGTCATTACTGAAGTTGTTTGCCATGCACTATGCTGGTGAAATCTAACGTTTGCAATATGCCCCTGCATTTTCTTAAAGATGACTTCTAACAAGTGTAGAATAATTAAAACTGACAGGTATAAGGTCTTTTTCTGATAGGGGATTTTATGTTTATTATGAATAAACCAATGAGTATTTTCAAGATCTCTGCAGAACCGTGTTCATGTAATATTGTCTTGTAGATTCTTTCTAATATCCAACATTGTGAATGTACATGATAGAACACAAGTGTGGAACCTTCTAATAATTGCCTTGTAGTATGCAGTATTACCTATTATCTCTTTATTTTTCCAAACTGAATTCTCACAGTACTCCTCTAGAACAACTTACGCAGTGTAATTGTCTGGTTCAAATTTGAACTGCCATGTAACAAAGACGTTTGGTCATCTTAACACTTAGAGTGTATGGTATGACATGTGTAACTGGGCGTTTCTTTTGTTCTTCTCTTTCTATGGGTATATTTATTTAGAAGTTACCTTCTAAATCAGTGAATCTGAGTTAATCTATCTAGTGGTTTTTCCAGACATATCTACATTCGCTTGATTATGTAATTGGATGTTACCATAACTAATGGATTTATAGAGATCAGGTGTTATCAGTGTCACCATAAAAATTCTCTGCATTAATGAAGATAGAAATAGAATGAACTGAGTTCAGCTTAATCACAAGTTACAGAATAAAGGATTAACGATGCATAAATAACCTTGTAGCTTAGAAGTGTATGTGTGCTCAAACACTTTTTACTGTATCTTTCCAATAAGTGCTGCTTGTTTCAATTGAAACAAATCTGAGACAACATCAGAAAACAGGCCAAACCAAATTTTTCAGGTTGCACAAAGTAAAAATTTGCACCTGTAACCACAGGAAAATATTTTCTATGTAAAAGCAAACTTTTTCTTTACTTAATTGTTCAAAAGCCAAAATGCTAAAAATTTCAGCCCTTAATTAAAATTTTCTTCCTTGTGATTTAAATAGTATATGTGTATCTACATTTTTATGTATATAAATACAAATATATTTTTAAATCTGATTGCAGGCCAGTTCCTTTTTACAATCAGCTGGCCTCAGTTACATAAAACTGTCTTCGTGAAACCTATACAGGTTCATGGCAAAAATTTAATATTGCAGCAATAGAGATATGAAATTACATTATTTCTCAAACTTTTCTGTGCCAAGTATCATCATTTTTTCCATTCCTTTGAGAGAAAGATTTTTAAGGGAAGACTGATAGCAAGTGACTGAGACTCAGTGGTGGGTAGTACGCATGCTTTTCAACCAAATAATACTTTTTTTTTTTTAAATCCCCCATTCACAATCAGTCTTGCAAATTCAAAAATGGAATTATCTCAGACTGCATCCACGAAAAAGTGACAAATTCACTATCTAGTAATGGTGCAGTAATAAAAAATGAATTTGCAATCTGTATTCTTTGTCATTAGAAACTTGTTAAAAAAAAAAAAACAAAAACAAAAACTGAAAATACTATGATGTTTTACTATGGGGAAAAGAAATCTCAGAGCAATCTCCCTATCCATCTCCCTATCCATTTTAGTGGCCCTGCAAATACCACACACAACTTCTTACTGCAAAGACACTTTCCTGTTGCAATTCTATTGCCTAAGGTTAGAAAGTTAATAAATCAAATGTGAATGATCTATTAAGAAATAGTGCACTTTTAAGCTAAACTTTGCAAGAAAATCACACAAGGAATACACTTGACAAGTTTGGTAAAACTTTTCTTCCCCTCCCTTCACCCCCCCCCCCCCCAAACATACAAGGGGGTGGTAAAAATATACATATTTTAAAGTTAACTTATTACATGTTGAAATAGCTCTTTTTAAACTCTGGGCAAAAATACTTCACATGTAGGATATATATAGCACAGAGCTACTGCAATGAAAATCTGTTATGCAAGGCTTTTAAAAAGTAAGTCTGTGTAAGTCTGAATACCAGAGAACTCAAGTAATGGGGTATGCTTCATGAGTTTCACTCCAGACACTGTTTAGTTGTATGTAGTTGTACCAATTACCCATACCTGAACAGCAGGAAAGTTCGTTGTTTGTTTTTGGGCGTTTTTTTTGTTTTTTTTTTATAATGTTGGCAACTACTTGTCAAAAAGAGACTTGAAACAAACTTGTTGAATAGCAAGCCTACTGTGATAACACCCTTCCGTTGCTGTCAGCCTGGATTTAACTTTATATTAGAGTGTTAAGAGCAAAACACGCAGTAACCCATTACAAGTCACCATATCTTCATTTTTTTCTGCTCAAATTTTATTCTCTGTTCACCAGGACAATTTTTCTATTGCTTTCCTGAAATTATTTTTCTGTACCAACTTTTCTCTTTGCCATTCAACAAACATTGAAGTTTTGTTTCAAGGGAAAGGTTGCTTTGCTATGAAAGGCAACAGGACAGCTGGTGATTCATGAATAACGAAACTGCATTAGGAAGAGGACAATTCATGTGCCTAACATGCTCTATTCCTCTATATTACAACTGCATGTCCCCATCGCCTGTTGATGTTCTAAAAGAAAAGTTAAATGATGGATCCTTCTCCTACAACTACAGCAGTCTATTCATTGAATCTGTCCTCTCTGTGATAGGCAAGGCATACACAGGGTCCAGCAGCTTGCCTGGGTACCCCACATACATTGTATGAATTAGAAATTACTGTTCTTGGAGTAACAACGTACCTCAAGTTGTTGATTTAAAATTTAACAGTATTTTTCTACTACAGTATTTTAATGCTAATCATTGCACACCTTCCATTTGAAGCTATTTACTAACACTTACCAAACTTCTGTCTGTTGTAACATTGCCAATTGTTAGCTTAGTAAGACTTCTCTCTCAAAAAAACCCCATCCTCTCGTTCCACCTCCTCCTTCTTCCTATTTTTCCATCCAAATTTTAAGAATATTTCCAAACCTTTCAACAGTTCCTTTTCTCTAGTTCCTTGCAGAATTCACTCTGTCTTGTCTTCCTCTATGTACTACAGAATTTCACTATTTCACTTGAAAACATTGAGGAAATGGCACACTGTCCTTCCTGTGATTGCTTTCCTTTGCTCTAATTCCCTACGTAGACCTTTGCTTTCAACACACCTTTCTTTACACTTTTACCATCTGGAATTGCAACTTAGGACTCTGTTTTTCTTCTTTTCCTGTCTGTTCTCCTTTGGAAACTTCCCTTCCTTCTGGTCAAAGTCTCGTTCTCTTATTTTTGCTTCTGCTTTTTCTTTTACAGGAAGAACTCATTCTCTCCCATAGCACCACCACCTTTAAGTCTAACTACACTCAAAACAATGTATAGCCTTCTCTCTAGGCCTCCTTCCATGTCACTGTTAATAATTTCACAGTTCTTTGTCAAGTGTCATTAACTTAGCGTTACCTCTGGCAACTTCTTTTTCATTATCCATCTCCTCCTGTCACTTTATCTTTTAGGTTAATAGTAAATCTAAAAGGTCATTCCTTTCCTTCTGGATTCCTTGTGGTCAAAATCTTGGCCTGTGCCATGGGTATCTTTGGACTTTACTACTCTTAAAGGTATCATTTCATGACCTTGAGAAATCTTAGCCTTTTAAGATGCTTGGCTTTCCTCTCCCCTTGAATTATTTCATCAATTTTCTGCCTACTTCCAGTATTGCACATTAGGACAGCCCACAAATATTAAGGCTTTAATAAATAAACTCTGCAGCACTGCATAAACGCCATACGGGCCCTCTTACTGTGATGCTATATGGCCCTTAAAAACTACTTTTTCCTTAGGCTTATCAGAAACTCAATGGTGACCATATATGAAAATATCCACTGTATGTTCAAAATAGATGGATGGCAGTGACAGAGTTGTATCACTCCTACTCCAACACTTCGCATGTGATGTTATTTCTCTGTAGATTTTATTTTAATAAGTTTGGATTCAGTTTGCACGCTCCCCATTTAACACTTTTCTCTTGCAAAGCAAGCAGCTAAACACTAAGAGGAACATTGTCATGGAGATTATCCAGATAAAGATAGAAACAGGTGTTCAGATAAATAGGAGCCTTAAATTGTTCTGGTAGATTACATCATCTCTAGAATATTAAATAAATAAATATATTAAAGACTCATTGCTTACATTAGATATGGCAGTTTACATGTACACACACCTTTCTTACATATAAAAAAACTAGTACCTGTGAATGAAATGCCATCTTTGTTTAGGCATAGGAGCTACTTATTACTTTTTCTTTTCTTTTCTTTTTCTTGTGTGGGTGTGTAGCAGTCTAAGGCTTAAAACAGCAAAAAACACTGTGTGTGCATAGGTCTCCTGCTTAATGAGAGAAAGGATGACCTCAACATGTTGTGACTTCAAGGAAATGCTGAGCAAATTCAATTTGGTCCCTTGCAAGTGACTCAAGTTAGCCTCTGATTACAAGAAAAATCCAAATCGCTTCTCCTCTGTAAGACAAATGTATTTGACTATTCCATTACTGCTCTTCTGTAAGTTATCTTTTTCTTCCTTCTTATTTTTCAAGATTGCATCTTTTCAAAAACAGTAAGTAGAACAAAGCTGAGAGCTGTTCGTACATAGTATCCTCACAGATTAGATCACTTATCTCAGTTTTATTTTTACTTTAAAAAATAAGAAATTAAGATTTAGTTTTCTGAAAATGCAGCAGAAGGAAGAAGCAAAAAAGAGCAGATGGATAGAAAAAAATCCAAAAAAGGAACAAAAAACCTTTGTGGGTGAATCCCAATCTGTCATTTTTTTAAGTATCACATGACCAAGTATAAAATATAATTTTAAATATGACTCATTAATATGTTACCTGAAACACAGAGCCAGCTTCCTAGTAGGTTTGATCCAATGCCCACTTAGACCAATGGAAAGATTCTACTCGCTTAAAGTTGAGCAAAAGAATCAAATAGTAAAAATATTCAAACTAGATGGTTCCATATCGCTTTAAGTATTGTCATGGTTTAACCCCAGCCAGCAACTCAGCACCACACAGCTGCTCACTCACTTTCCCCCCACCCAGTGGGATGGAGGAGAGAATCGGAAAATAAAGCTCATGAGCTGAGATAAGAACAGTTTAATAGAACAGAAAGGAAGAAACTAGCAATGACACTAGAGGTATGATTCTCACTTGGGGTGCAAGAAGTCCTGGGTTCATACCCTGGACAAGCCTCCACGCTAATAACAATAATAAAGTGACAATAATAATAAAAGGATTGGAATACAGAAAACAAGTGAGATGCACAATGCAATTGCTCACCACTTGCTGACTGATGCCTGAGCAGCGCTCCTCCCCCCTCCACCAAGCTGGGCATGACGCCCCATGGTATGGAATACCCCTGTGGCCAGTTTGGGTCAGCTGTCCTGGCTGTGTCCCCTCCCAACTTTCCTGTGCC
>JAVKLA010000090.1:23016784-23028747 GCA_034782735.1 Sagittarius serpentarius
TGGCTGTGTCCCCTCCCAACTTCCCTGTGCCCCTCCAGCCTTCTTGCTGGCTGGGCAGGAGAAGCTGGAAAGTCCTTGACTCAGTCTCAACACGACTGAGCAACAACCGCAAACATCAGGGTGTTATTGCCATTCTTCTCATCCTAAACCCAAAACACAGCGCTGTACCAGCTACTAGAAAGACAATTAACTCTATCCCAGCCAAAACCAGGACAAGTATTTAATTACTATTTTTTCTCTGAAAATGAAAGCAATTTTCTTGCTGTTTCAGTTATACAAGGTATTTTACATAAAACTGGCAGGTCAGTGTGAGATTCAGAAGAGCATATACATTGATTCTTCTCTAATAGAATTACACAGCATTTTATTGTTACCATCTTGCTTTATTATTATTTCTGTTTGCTGGCTTTTCTGCTTTTGTTTTTTTTACGGTATTATGCTAGTAATACTTGGTAATCTTCAATTATAACCAACAAATTATTCAGTATTTCCTGGAAAAATGCACAGCATAATTATATCAAGTCAGAAAAACAAATTTTGAAGGGTTTTTTTATCCAAAATGAAATTTTCGGATTCAGTGAGTTAACCTACATTTTTACCAAAGACATAGGAAATTATAGGGAAGTATTAGCTGCACCAACCCAAAAGGAAATAGAAGCTTATGAAAAATTGTCTCAAACTACAGCATTCAGAGTAAACAGATGAATTTACATGATCTGTATATGGAGTCTTACTCATTGATTAACATTTTATAAGGAGACAAGTTTCAGAAATGAAATGTTCTAAGATAGAAATGTCAACGTCATGTCAAAATCACAAGTTCCTGTTTTCCCTCTGAAAATTGTTTTGTTAAAGAAGGTAATTATATTTTATATTTCCTTTATTGTTCAAGTAGAAAATCTATTGAATTTTTCCAAGGAAAATGCATTCATCAACCCAAAGAATAGTTTTGTTTTCATTTGAATTTTGGTATTGCTTGAGTTTTCTGACCCAATTAAAACAGAATGTCTGAAATTTTTTTAAGTCTTTGTAGCCTTAAATTTCTTTCCTGTACAACTACAGTTACTATGCAAGATATTATGCTGCTTTTTGTATCACATTGACCTGGTGGGCTGTGATCTATATTCTGTGTCCTCCCTTTTGGGAGCTGTATTCTTCTCGT
Organism: Sagittarius serpentarius; assembly: GCA_034782735.1. Lineage (NCBI taxonomy): Eukaryota > Metazoa > Chordata > Aves > Accipitriformes > Sagittariidae > Sagittarius > Sagittarius serpentarius. The sequence goes on from JAVKLA010000090.1 coordinate 23,017,947, forward strand.
ATTTCTGCCCTACCTTAGTTGTCATGATTGCTTCCTGAATAACTATATGGGGATGATACTATAATTTTTAGTTGTTTAACAGCTTCCCACATTGTTCAGCAGTAAAAATAGCAAAAATAAGGCCATCTTCACTGAAAATACTAAGAAAAGCTTTGTAAGAAGCATCAGATGAATTGGAATAGCCTGCAGTTTCAGAAAACACTGCATTTGCCTTTCAAACATTGAAGACTTTCTTCCCAAGTGTTAAGCTAAAAATGAGTACATTTTACACTTAAGAAGGTACTTTTTTTTTTTTTTTTTGTAAATTGGCCACCAGAGAGATATTTGACCAATCTGAATTCTCTGACCCCATTCAGAGTGACCTGGTTTTTTTCTTTTTTCCATCTCCTAAAGCTGCTTCCTCTAAGACAAACAAAATGTTCATACTATGGATATTTGGAGGAGAAACGAATCCTGAAATTTAGCATATTTCTCTAAAACAATTATTAACCTGAAGTGTATATAACTATTACCCTTGAGAAAATAAAATCTGAACATATTGCAGTTGCTGGATCTAAAAATCCAGCTTCAAAATGAAGGCAGTGAAATGCCTTCTGTATATCCTGTGATGTGATATTCTGTCTGCTATAGAAAAAACTTTGCAGGTAAAATTCATCTCCAGTCAATGAAAGTTTGGCACTCAGTCTACAACTCATATGTGCCTATTCTGCAACTGCAATCCAGGTGTGAACTACATTTTCAGAATCTAGTGGACTTTATAGCCAAGTCATGGGAAAGTAAGCAGCAAAATTGTTGAGACACGATAACCTTCAAATATTTAGACCTTTACTTAACTAGAATGAAGTTGTTGCTAATTTTAATCTCCAGTGAGATCACCTGTAGTCTGTATGTACACCTCTATATACCTGTGATACATACATCTTTGATTCCTTAATTACTATACTTTTTGCCTGTTTCCTTCAGCAAAACTGCAGAATGTTTCTTCAGCTTAGGAGATGTGAAGGAAGAAAAGTGCTCAATTTCACTGTTACCACCCTTGCCACTTACTCCTTTCCTTCCATCCCTAATCCTCACAACTTCCTCTTGCCACCCCCAGCTGTCACCACAGTTTGCTTTGTCACCTCCTAATCCCCTCCAGAGAAGGATATGATGAGTGTAGAGTAAGTGCCAAGGCTGCTCTCCAGGGCCCTGTGCAGCAGACTCACTCATAGCAGTTTATACAGCATGAAGAAGGCTGGCTGAATTTTATCCTTTACAGTAGGTAAATACATGTAGACATCTACCTAGCAATGTAAACATAAATATCTGGGTAGGACTGGCAAGTTAAGATATCATATGTTCAGAGAAATGACCTGAAACTTTTATTTTACAGGTGCCATATAGTGCAACAGAGTTATTAAATAAGTCTGACAGTCCAAATCAGTATTGCAGTAGTAATCCACGAAGGCCAAATGATAAAACTGATTATTCCTCCAGCTGTGTGTTTAAAAAACAAACACAACCAAAAAAAGACCCAGAAAAACACCAGAAACAGTTGTTACAAAGGAGGCACAGATGGCAGCTACCACAATGAAGCTTAAGCACAGGATGGAGAAAGCAGTAGCAAAGCCTCGCAAAGAAGCATATACTGCGGCAAATAAAAGCAGCTGCCCAGGATTTTAATGTGGGCAGTAGGTACTTCACACAAAGTTGTTGGGCTCAGAATGATGGAACAGAGGGGCCCTCAGTTTCCTTACTTCTGCAGTCTGCAGTAGCAGCCCTGAAAGGAGGAGAGGTGCAAGACTTGGCCTTTGATTTGAGCTTGCTGTTACTCGCACTACAGAGAAGAGAGCTGCTGCTACCAGAGGCCTGTCAATGCAGAGGTGTTTAGGACATGAGGCTATACTTAGACTGCACTTCCAGGTCCTCTAGTTACAGTTTGAACTAGCTGAACTCTTTAATGTTGTGGTGTATGAGTGATAAACTTGCAGTCAAGTGTATACACAATATGGAAAATATGTACATGTGTTCAGCATGGAGTCTTTGCTAGTGTAGATTTGGGATCTCTCTGCAGAAGCAGCAAAATCATTAAGGAATATTCCGAGGCACATCTTCACTAAATTATCTATTTGGTATTTATCAGCTTACTACTGGCCTTCAGGAAAGTCATATAGGCAGGTTTTAGTTTACAGATGCAGCAGCTGTTTGATGTATGTTTGAAACTAGATAGCTGTTTATCAATATGTAGTTCACTGCTCGCTCTACTGCTCTCAACAATGCAATTTCTTGCCAACTATCATTAAATCTATCAGTGCTGACCAATCAACACTTGGTTTGCTTATTACCAGATAAACCAGTGGTACAGATTTGTGTATGAATTAGACGTTAAACACAAAATCACTTATCTGTCAACCGTGTAAAACAGCCTTGTGCTGACTGTTGACAGACATTATTAGATACATTGTCAACTTAGGATGTTGTTTTGTGACCAGTGTAAGAACCTGCCGTCTCCACAAGGGGGGGTCTCCACTCATGTCACCCTTACAAAGGGGTGATTTCCAGATGAGTCTGACTAGGAATTTGCTCTAATTGAAGACTGTTTATATTCTTTCCTTTGGAGAGAGAGTTCTCAATTGGGTCAGTTTATTGATGGGACTCATCTTAAGCATTGGGATTATCATACCTAATGAAAAGGCATACCAGGAGCAAACACTCTGGGATAGTGGAAAAGGCAGGACCTTAGTGCAACTGCAGTGTTTGACTGACTTACAGCGATTATGAATGATCTCTTTGTATTGGTGTAAAAGACAGCGTAAATTTGCTGCCACAAAGTTAATGGACCAATTCTTCAGTTTCCCAGGTAATGAAAATAATGGGAGGAAAGGGTGGGTGGGGAGACCACAACCAAAAACTCTCGTCTAGGATTATACAGTGTGATGTTTATGGAATTGCATTCATAAATGTGATTATAGGTATCTGGGTTTATGTTGCTATTGAGTCTTTTTAAAAAAAATGGTGTTATCCATAATGATGTTTAAAACTAAACATTGATTTAGCATAATAAACTGTTGTGCATTCATTACCAGTGAGACTTCTGCTGGCTATACATACTTCCATTGCTGGTCCTTAGCTTGTGCACCTTTCAGGAAAGGCATTCCACTGATTCTGTAAAACACCTATGCTATTCGTAATACAGTCATAATAGCTGTCGTAGTTCTATTACACATTCAGAATTTTTGCAACTGGCAAATTTATATAAACAGCATTTCAAAAATCAATTAGTTGGTTTGGTTTTGTCTCATTCAAACCTGGACAAATGTTATTATCTTATTTTCAAAATTAATTCCCTAAACTGAGTATTTTTATAGGCCAAATGCCTAAACAGTGTTCTTAAAGTGCTAAAATATTTCCAAGAGGATCATCTATCTGTCACTATTTGGATGTTAGCGCTCCTACAGGGGTAGTTTAAGCAGAACATATCACTTGTTTACTTGATCATGCTAATAACCATCCAGTAAAAGCCCACTTCACAAACACAAGTTACTTCTGTCTAAGTACAGATGTTTCTCTGCAACGTTTCCTTAATCACACTGCCTGTATTAGGCTGTCTAATAACATTTTGTAAATGTTAACTAATACAAAAGTTCCAGAGTACATTTTAGCACTCCAGAACACAGCATCAGGAGCACTTTGGTATCATTAGGAGAACGCTGATTTGTTTCAATAATAACTATATTGATAGTAATAACAAAATGGAGAGAATATGGGAATACACATGGGAATGGAATGAGTGTCGATGGGGGGGAAAGTCAGAAAAGAGGGTGTACCAGAATGAGGCTATATTAAAAAAGGCAATGGTGTGTTACTTGCTCTGCTCTTACACTATTTCCTCTTATCACTTACCACTCTCTCTAAATAACTGACCAAATAGACCAGGTCAATCTGCTAAATAACAGACTAAATAGTCTGCCTCGGTGCAGACACTCTTCAATTTTAAAAGAAACCTAATTGAGCAAAGACAAATATGACTGGCAAAATATTAATATTGTAAGAGCTTTCACCCTTTTAACAATGGGAGTTAGAAAACTTACAAACTTAACTCTCAGCTGTATAAATTTACACAGTCAACTGAAACAGCATTATACACTTCTAGCTTACTAAAATAAAGCATGATATAGTTCCCTATTTCAATTTGTAGCGTTCATAAAATCAAAATTGATCCTTTTACAGGCATAGTCAGAACTGTGTTTGAAAGAAGTACAAGTAAGAAGATGGATAAACACAGTATTCCTCAAAGGAGCCTTGTATGTGTCATCTTTTTTGTGCTAAACTGATTCTGGGAAAGTAGTAGTTACCCACAGTCAAGAGCTGAATCCCCTGTCCTACTCTACCACACAAACGTATCTACACATGAAGGTTATCAAGCCACTGATCTGTCTAGAGGAAGGCTGTGTTCCATTTACTGCTGTAACCTTGGCTGTTGTTCCCTCAGTCATGCTTCCGTTTTCATATTTGCTGTCTTCAAATGTTCTTCTCTCTAAAAGTGCCTCCCGAGTATCAGTCTTTTGTATGTCTTCAGGATTAGGGCTAGTTCAGTACGCTGAGTTCTTCATTGTTTGATTCATATTTGATCTATACATCCTGGTCCTGTGCTCCACCTACTTGCTGCACATTGCTTGACTTCTGCCACATTCTTTTTGAAATGGGAATCATATGTGCCTCTGTTTCCCTCCAGTGCTTTTCTACAGCACTCCCACCTAGATTCAAGGTCTCTGGATTGTATCAAAATACAATTAATAATAAAAATAGAAGGCAAGTATGTACGAAGTTCAAAATCAGATTTTTGTATATCACAATGCTTTCCTTCCAGTGCTCTTTAGTCTCTCCTATTTTTCTCTTTATGAACTCCTAAAAATGCTTTGTCTTAAAAAAAAATAAAATACAGAGTCTCAAGGATCCAATTCTGTAGCCACTTAATTTGGAGAGCACCTTAATATTTTAAAGGGACAGGAGATAATGCTGAGTGTGGAGTGATTCCAGTTTCTGTGGAGTTGCATAAGCCATGTTCTTAGCAAAGTAAGTCCACACAATTCCTAACGGGGTACAAACAACATGCATGGGTATAGTAGTCTCAGAAATATGGTTAATGATATTCAGTGAATATCGTAATTCTGCTTAGTTTTATATATTCCGGTTGTCGTACTCCTAACATTGCTAAAATGTTTGAAGTTTCCAGGCGCAAAGATTAGGCTACAATGCCAGAGAGTGAATTGACATATTTTGTAACCGTTGTATTGGAGATAAGAGTTGAAAATAGCAGCTAAATAAAATCATAGAATCATAGAATGGCTTGGGTTGGAAGGGACCATCAAAGGTCATCTAGTCCACCCCTCCTATGGTAAGCAGGGACACCTTCAACTACATCAGGTTGCTCAGAGCCCCATCCAGCCTGGCCTTGAATGTTTCCCCGGATGGGGCTTCTACCACCTCTCTGGGCAACCCGTGCCAGTGTTTCACCACCCTCGTTGTAAAAAATTTCTTCCTTATACCTAATCTAAATCTGCCCTCTTTTAGTTTAAAGCCATTTCCCCTAGTCCTGTCACTACAGGCCCTGCTAAAAAGCTTTTCCCCACCTTTCTTATAGGCTCCCTTTCAGTATTGGAAGGCTGCAATAAGGTCTCCCTGGAGCCTTCTCTTCTCTAGGCTGAACAACCCCAAGTCTTTCAGCCTTTCTTCATAGGAAAGGTGTTCCAGCCCTCTGATCATCTTTGTAAAAGATCATGGCAAAAGGCAAACAGAAATATTCTTACAGTGTACATTAGGAATGATAAAAATATAAGTATTGCTTAGAATGTCAACAAGAGATTAAAAAGAATAAATGGCACCCATGCCAAGACCTACAAGTTGGATTTAGCCTGGGAACAAACTAAGAATGAAGAAAATGACAGATATAAATAGAGTATGAGCTGTAGCACTCTGCTCCATTATGAGATAATTGGAAAAGACAGATAAGGGGGAAGTCTGAAGTGAACATCATGTACTTAAATTTTTATAAGACGTTTGAAAAGGTTCTCTAGAGATTGATACTGAAGGTAAAAAATCAAATACTTGTAATAAGGAAAGGAAGTAAACAACCCAAAAAGTAAATAAACAGGGTTGATATAACACAAAGTGAGTGCCTGTCCTCACAAAAGATATTTTCTTTTGGGAAGAATGTACAGTAAAAATGCTATTACGGCTACAGAAACATACCATCTTTTTTTCACATTTTTAATATAATAAATTAGCTTGAAAGTCAAAGAGGAAAAGAACCTACTGAATAGGAAGGTAACTTAACGTGAAAAATAAAATAGTACAAAATCCTTTTTCATAAAGGAACATGCAATGTTCCTTTAGATAAAACAGAATACTAATAGAATAAGCCAATAACTTCTCATAGACATAGCACAGCAGAGGCTGGTTGCACCTATAAAGCACAAGCAAACTAACCAAGACAAAATTAATCTTTATTTGCCCTGAACCCAGACAATAAGAACACTAAAATAACCAACAACAATTAATAAATATTTTGCAACTTGTATACATATATTCAGTTGGAACACAAAGGAACTATAAATCCATATACTAAAAATTTAATATATTTAATATGCTTTTCTTCATAATGTAACTAAATTTCCCAGACTCCTGATACTCCATATTAGCCAGTTTACATTCTCTTAGACAAGGGGCAAGAGTACTTGAAATGGGTCCTGGTGCTAAGTTTTACAAGAAAATCAAGTGCTACAAGATCCAGTTACCATTTTCGTATCTGCTCATTGTTTAGCATTGGACATGTACAGCAGTTACATTTTCAAAAGTGCCCAAAGCACGTCCATTCTTAAATACTGAATAACAACAAATTAACATTGTTTTTAATATTTTGACAGATACACAGGACTTATCTGTGAACTTCCCAGTCTCCTAGAATATTTTTAGATTGTCAAACACTGGTCACTAAGGTGTCACCTGAAATGTTCTATTTAGGACCTAACAGTATGCATTGGTAGCACTGCCATTTAAAGTACATTATGTAACATAAAAGAGAGGGGTTCACTGGCACAATGCTCCATGAACCTCAATATAGAGCAGCACAGAATGGGGCCAGTAATTATTAGTTGTACATACATCCCAGCTTCGTAGGGAATGAAAATGTACACACACGTCATTTATCAAACTGAGACTTAGAATAATAAACTACTATTTCACATTTGATAATGAAAAAATCAGCATATGAATTCACAGGACATTTGTTTAGATTAGCTATGTTTATTTTTTACCTATTATGCCTATGTTTATTCTAGTGATAAGGGGAATTTAAACTAGCTTCAATATAGTTTTCCATATATTCAAAAATCTGTGCAGTTATACCTGGTGCCTTAATAAGTTACACTGGGTCAAGGTGAATGAGTAAAGTTGTTCATAAAGCTCGATACTGTATTGCCTGGTATGCTTTCTCTTCAATGGAAAATAACTTCTTCCACTCGGACCAAGACCTGTAAGTATTCTCATTGCAATAAATAGGACTACTTGTAGTAAAGGTGATATTTAATGTAAAAAGATGAAAATCTCTCTGCAAGTTACTTAAAAAGAAGTTGTGGGTCGTGTATGTGTGCACGTGTCCCATTTCTCTGTAGTTGTCAGAACACTTTTCGGCTAACTTTATTCCTGCAGATTTAGTGTTTTTACAGTATTTTGATGAATACTTAATGATACACAGGGAATAAAACTCTGGCCAAAAAATATTGTACAATACTGATGTAGTATTCTACAATCTTGCTGCACAGATCAGAATTTGTACAAATCCACTTCAGGTAGCGTGGCAATCTGATGGATAAAACATTGGTGTTTCACTTCCACAATGTATAGTCTCAACTCCAAATCTGTTGGAGTTGAAGGAGTGATTATGAGAAGAGGGGAGCATGGTAAATAAGGAGTAGAGTTCGTGCTTGGGGTTTTTTCCATTTGTGCATAATTTCTAAGGAACAATGCCTTTTACAGGTTATCTACATTAGGTTTTGCAATGGTGAATAAATGCTGAATTCTCTTTTTGTCCTATGATCTGAAGTGAAAATTGATATAGAACTTTCTGGACTGTGAATCTTTACTTGATCAGAGAAGCAGAAAAGTACTTGAGAAAGATTTTTCAGCTTTGAAGAGATTAGACTTCCAATTAAAATCAAGCTTTGTGCTAATTCGCATCAAACCACCATTCAGTATAATGATTTAGCCTTTCTTCAGTTTCTTTTGAAGGAAGGATTAAAATAGCCTCTTCAGACTTACTGAAAGTCATTATGGAAAATTACTGACCAAGTTGTGTGGTAAATGCACATAGTCGTTTTCATTTAAAATAAATATCTAGCTAATTCTGATCATTCCTCACCTTCATATGAACTCTATTTATAAGGGAAAAAAACCACAACAATACACAATTAAGTCTAGTTTTTATAGGTTTTTCTTGACTCTAGTCATAGCCAGCAGTATTCCCAAAGGAGAAATATCACTAGTTAATAATAGTACTCTTAAAGATAATGATACCAGATTTACTATTTTTAGAATTTTTAGTAACTAAAAATATTACACCATTATCTTTTGGATTGTGTTCCAGAAATGTGTACTGATCATTGTCACAAAACACACTGAACACTGAAGCATGGAATAACATTTACATCAGACCGTTTAAACAAAATTTTTTATTGTGCAAACATTTATTTCTTCTGCAAGCTACATTTTTCCTTCTACTGATAGAAGTAATATTAAATTACTGCAAGAATGCAAGTATATATAAAATACTGCAAGAATATGACATCCAAAGCAATAAATAAAGTTAGTTTAAATGTTTCATTCATTTTTTTCTGTACTCTGCTCAATTCCCCACTTGTCTACATCTTTCCTCAGATTAGAAATATTTGTTTATTACAGGGTAAGAAATTATAGGAACCATGCCTGATTTGAAAGGAAAAAAAACAGTAAAAAGTCAAATTAAATTTGTCAGGAACTTCCCACAGATACTTTAACAAGACTAGAAAGAACTTATCTGAAATTCCATATATAGCTGAAGTGTTAAAAAGTGAAAAAGGAAAAAAAAAAAAAAAGTGATACTGCACATGCTTTTTACACATGCCCAGGAGCCGGGTAACTTTACAAAAAGGAAAGTCTCTTTTTCTTTTTTTAAAGTTACATATTCAAACAGTCCAGACTTGCAATCTGGAAACAGTTAAACAATACCTTAAAAGCTGCCATTAGAATGCCAACAACTCTAGAAGTAAATGTTGAGCTGAATCTGAGATTATCACAATTTCCCTGAAATTATGGGAGCTGTACACGCTTTCAGTCTCCCAGGATCACGTGTTTAACAGTCACACAAAGGACAAAGGCAATTATTTAACAGATAAATACAAAGAGGAGTAGTATTCAGGCAAAGACTCAGAAAAAAGCATAAAACAAAAGCCAGTACTGATGGTAGGTGTCTAGCCTGACATTTCCCACAGTAAAGATTGTCAGAGACTCCATTTACTCTATCAAATCAACAGAAGAATAGTGCTGATGACATTTCTTGCTGATGCTTCCTAGAAGAATTGTGCATTGATACATATCTGTCTTCATTCTCTAGTATTTAAAGGGGCTTTGGCTCCAATGTTGTAATCCAGGTGGAGGATAAAATACATAGGATTTCTGTGGTAATACTTGCAGCTTAACATATGTATACACTGTAATGTATCTAACGGTGTGGAATTGCTTTCTTCCTTTCAAATGCAGCTTGCTGCACAGTACAAGCATAGTATATGATTATTGTTTTACATTAAAAAAATTACAGAATTTTAATACAAATTGTAAATGTCTTATTAAGGAGTGACAATGATTCAAGAACTTTGAACACATTATAGAACAAGTATTTTAAAAGTCATTATTATCTCTAAAATGTCACCTGTCTGATACTGTTCTCTCCACAGCTAACACGGTACATTTAATGACGGACTTCATCTAAATCTCAGTCTCTTTATTCAGAGTGAGCTATTACACTTCCTGATTAATCATAAGGCATGGTTTAATTGTCTTTTCATTAGATTAAGAAAAATTTTAAATATCCATTTTCACAATATTTTAAAAATTTAATTCTGTCATCTTTATTCATGTTAAATAGCACTTAACATCTCCGTACTCTGTGAAGTAAAATGCTGCTCATCAGTAGTATGGTTGGTAGAATAGTATGTCTAGTATTTAATTTTTCAAAATAATAACTTCTAACTTTCATAATGTGCCTTGTGTGTGTTTAGAAAATCATTTAGCAGATGCCTTCAGAAAATTGGCCTGTTCAATGTAAACACTATTTTTTTTTCCTTAAATGTGACTCCCCAGATGAATGCAGAAATTTCAGAGTTTGGTGGCTTTGGTGAGAGTCAAATTATTTAAGATCTCTTTAGCTAACTGTATTGCTGAGGTGGGTTAGGACAAGTATTGTTCTGGCATCTTGTTTTGAAGTCTTATATACATTCTCAGGTGGAATGTATGGATACAATGAGAGATCTATGTTTCTGAACTGGACTGGCTGTATTGGTATTAGAAGGTCTAACAACGAGTCAAATGTCTAGGGCTACACAAGAAGGCACAGTAGTACTTCCAGCTCTTCTTTCTCTCCATATGACCATTTCTATCACTGTAAAGCAGCACTGCTGTAATGGGATTACATGGCAAGGTTTTGGTAGTGGGGGGCCACAGGGGTGGCTTCTTTAAAAGTTGCTAGAAGCTTCCCCTGTGTTCGATATAGCCAATGCCAGCTGGCTTT
>JAVKLA010000090.1:23040102-23058933 GCA_034782735.1 Sagittarius serpentarius
CCGCGCCGCCGGGCCGCCCCTCCCAGGCGGGCCGGCGGACGGGCGGGGGGCGCCGCCCGCCGAGCACATCCACCCCACCCCCCCCGCCTCGATCTCTCTCGGGCTGTCACCGCGGCCCCCCCGTGCCCGCGCACCGCGCGCTCACCTGTCGTCGCTCTGCCAGCCCTGGTCGCCAAGCAGCAAGTCCCGAAACCGGTACCGCGGGGGGAGCGGGGGCACCTCGCTGTCCAGGTCCACCATCCTGCCCGGAGGAGGGGAACACCCGCCGCCGCCGCCACCCCCACCCCCCTGCGGAGGGACAGCCACCCCCCACCCACCAAAACGGGTGGGGGGGAAAAGCCCAGCGAGGCAGGAGGGGCTGGGAGCGGAGAGCGACGCGGAGCAGGTTGTCCCCCCAGGCGAGTGCGGGGGCTGCGCGCACAAAGGCGGCCGGAGCGCGGCGGGAGGGCTGTCTCCCGGCGGCTGAGGGGAGCGGCGGGACCAGCTCGCGCCCCGGCGCGCGAGTGGCGGTTAACGGACCCCAGGTTGAAAGTTCCGCCTCGCGCCGCGGGGGGCCCCGCGCGGCCCGCCCTCGGGGGAGGCAGGTGCCGGCGGGCGGCGGTAGGGCGGCCTCGGCGGCGCGCGCCCACCCACCCAGCCCGCGCGAGCGCGAACGCGCGCGCACCGCCCGCCGGCTGCCGCGGTTGACAACAAAGAGCTGTCCACCGCCATGCAAATGTTGTTTGGAGCCGCCGCGGACAGGCGAACCAATGGGCTGGGCCGTCATTAGCATACTCCACTGACGGCGCGGGAACCTCTGCCTGCCGACCAATGGAAGCCCCTTCATTAGCGCACAGGGGCTGGGGGCTTCTCGCTCCTCGGGGCGGGTGCGGTCCCTGACGGAGCGGGGCCCGGCGCGGCTCCGCTCCGCTCCCGCCCCGCCCCGAGGAGACCCCGGCTGCTGCCACGCTTCGGTCGCGACGCGCCGGCTGGAGCGCCGCGTTGCTCCCCGCCGCCCGCCGGCGTGGCGGGCTGAGTGAGGCGGGCGGGGGTGGGAGGAGAGGGGCGCTCCTGGGCCGGGTCTCGGGTGCCCCCGCACGGCGCGGCAGGGCGGGGGGGCTCCGTGGGAGTGGTACCGCGGAGCACCCGTTTGGGGCATGCAGAATGGCACTTGGCTGGAGGAGCCGCCTCACACCGCGAGCACCAGATCGGCCCCAGCCCCTGCTTTTGGGGCGTTCATGGGGCTCCCTCTCAAGCCTACCTCCTATAGCCAGCAGCCGCCTCTTTCTTGTGCCACCTGCGGCTTCCTCAGAAGTACTTTTTTGTAGGCCCTGAAATTTGAAAAATGAGGTGTTTTATCTTGGCGAGCTATAGGTAGCCCCTGCGCAGACCCCATGTTACTGATGGTAGGTCATCCGAGCGTACTTGGGTCTTTCATAACTTTGTCTCGTGCTCATCTTTATTCAGTCAGGCATGTCTGGTTAGTGACATATGCCTGATCTCGGTTTGTGCCAAGTCTTCTGAACTCTCGGGTGCAAACGTGGTAAGCCGTTGGTCAGTTTCCACTCTTAATTAACTGGGGTTTGTTGCACTGGCCCTGTAAAAATACATGGAAGTTGAATTGTTCCAGTGATTGAAATTTGTAGGTAATGCCTGAAAGTTGGACACACTCTAGAAAGTATTTGAATTTCTTATGTGACTGATGAAGCACATTTTACCAATACGACGATTTGTTTGAATTCACTGTCACCAAATTGAAATAGCGAATAATGTTTTTTAGATTTGCTCTTAAAGGTCTACTGTAATCTAGACTAACTGTCATACTTGGCATCTAATGCCCCAGTTATGGTAAACATAAATACTACTACATTTTTGCAGCCTGTCATGATTTGCCTTCACGGATTAAGTCTTCACCTAAACTATTCAGCCATAGTATTCCTTTTCTAGAATGAAATCATGCACAGTCTTAACACTGGTGCAGTTTTAGATTTAGATTTAGATTTTGCTGGGTCAGGGGCTACGTGATAAACAAGAAATTATTTCCCAAATGTGGTTTAAATACCACATATTTAATCAGGTGCATGCATTTGTACTGTGTATTGAAGAGTGAACCTTCTTTTTTCCATTCAGGTGGATTTCTGTGTGGAAGGTAAGCTAGTTAAAAGCTGATACGGCACATCCAGTATCAGCTTAAGTATGGCAGCCTGGAGTGTATCACATAATAACATGCCTTGCTGCGAATCCAGCTCTGAGCTTCATGCTGTAATGGAAAAAGATTTCTACAGGTAACTAACAGGTAGTCCAATTCAGGACTCGGATTATCTCTGCTGTTGTTACAGACAATGCATCTTTCCTTGTTTCTTTAGCACAGAGTTCTTAAGCATAGCTTCTCTGATTGCTGTCTCTAAAGAGAGATGCAATGTCGTCCTGTAAAATGCTGACATCACTGGGGTACGATGCTTACCCTTTTTCACAGCTTGCTGCATTCAGCATTTACAATGTGCTTCTCAGAAAGCTTGTAGGTGAAGCAAAACAGATGCACATCTGTGGCAAGAGTTCAAAGGTAACTCACTCTTTACTTTGGCTGATATGGGAAATAAATAAAATGGTGAATTACCCCTATGCCACATTCTTGCCAGTTTTACCCTGCTGTGTTCTGAGGTCAGAGCTCTCTAGAGCCTAATGGGAAAAAAAAAAAGTCTAGGATCTTTCTTCTTTAGAATAGTTGCTAGGTGCAGCCAATTTTTTCTTTCTTGGCTGCTCCTCCAGTTGAACAGACTGTCTCTTCTTAAAAAAACATTGTTTCCTCTCTCCGCCTGAGTATCTTTTCATCTTGCCAAAACTTGAGGTGGGGTGGAGCCTGTCTATTATAATGGTTTGTTATAAAAGTAAAGTAGTTAGGCTAACTGTAGTCCTTTGCTGAAGTCTATGAATCATAGATCAGCTGGGAAATTAATGGTGTTTCTACTGTATCTTCTAGCAGCCTCATTAGTTTTTCCACCTTAATTGCGTAATTTAACATTTGTTTTCATACTTGAGGAGCTACGTAGCAGTAGAAGCTTTTGCACTTTTTCTACCATGGAAATGCATTTCAGAATGGTAATAGCTGACTGGTAAACTAGCAGCCTGGTAAATAGTTGAGCAGAGCTAATAGAAAGCAAGCTTATAACTGAGACTATAGTTATGCAATTTATCTAGAAGCTTAATTTTGTGCTCCGAAGTAATATAAACTCTTTGCAGTATAAAATTAGCTGTGTTTTTACATGTCTGACAGTATGAGGCCTGGTCACTCTGAAAATCTCTAAGTATATAAAATTGGACAGAGATGGGATTTTAATTAGCTAAAACTAATATTTTGATTAGCAGCTCAAAACACCTGGGAAATGTATGTCTTCAAACTGAGGAGACACTGAATCACCCGCTTGGAGACAGATGCTGTTTTGTATGAACTATTATACTGGGTCACTATGCTCAAGCTAGGCATTCCTTCCGCTGTGTTTGTGTGTTAGAGAAAAGCTGTGAGCCATGCTCAGGTCTTTCAAGGAGCAAATGTACGTTTGTACTCTTGGGATGATTCTGGCCCTGAGAAGTGTCAGAAGCATCTGTGGACCTGACTTGGGGACCGAAAATAGACTTTAATGAATCTCCTTTTTTCTTTTTGTCCCAAACTGGCTAAATACAGGTGGGTAACTCTTTCCAAGTACTTAAATCTGAAGTTTGGGGCGGGGTGGGGGAGATGTCAAGAACTGTGTTACTGAGTTTATTGCTAGTGACTAGATATAAATCTTGGATCATACTGAGGTACAGAAAGAACCAAAAACATATTAAGTTTCCTTTTTAGGTTACTTATATTTTTGATCATGTATAGGTAAAACAGGCTGGCACAATGCAAATGGCTTCTGGACTTTCTGAACTGTTGCAGTGTATATGGAGCTATACATAGGTTACTAACACTGTTCTTAATTCAAAATGTTCTGCCCCTCTATCTAAATCTGAATTATGCATTCTACTGTAATAAAGTAAATCAGATTATTGGGTTCATTTTTGATATTTTCCTCAAAAAGCTTGTAAGGTTTTCTTTATTATTGAACAGTTTAATTATTGATACTCACTGGGACATTCTTTACTGTTGGTATTGATACCTAAAATTATTCAGGGAAATCAAAGCCAAATCTAACTGCAAGGAGTTAGAGAAGAATCTTGCCTCTGATAAACTGGTGAATTTCACCCTCTTGAAGTGTTGATGGTCCTCTGCATTGTGGTGCTGAAATAGTCCTACCAGACACAGTTCTTACTCCTGTTCTCTCCATTGCTTTTCAACTGTATACCATGACTCAGAGGGTTGCCTTCCCCAGCTGATAAGCTTATCATCCTAACTATTGTTTTTATTCTCCTAATAATATTACGAGGAGATTGTGGTTGGGGTAAGAAAGAACACTGGTGAAGATAAACTTTTAAAACAAAAGGTGAAGAAGGATGAGGCATTTATGAAGCTAATGCACACTACATCCTCTTAAGCAGTTCTGTAATGTGACTTCCACTTACTGTCCTTTCAAGGAAGATAGTCCAATATTGTCTGAATGGGTTTCAGTTAAGTCTCTAAGCAGACATATGCAAGACATTTACCCTAAGGAGCAGACTAGGCTGCAGTGAAAAACGGTAAGTGGAAATGCCTTCTTTGCAAAGTTTACATGCTTTCTGCTATATGTCTGTTGGTGCTAGTAAAGGGTTAGGCAGGCTGAAAAACTGGTTGACTGAAAAATAAATGAATAAAACTCAAGCTCATTTTGAGGCTTTTCCCCAGGTGCTCACTTTTTTGATTTTTTTTTTCCACTTCCCCATAATTAAGAAGTATCTGGATGTTTATGTCAGCAATGAGAACTTTTGGAACTCTCACATACCTGCAAGTTGATCAGTTCTCACTTGAGTACGTCTGTGTGGTTTTGGGTTTAAGACTAGAACTGGGGATGAGAGTACTAACAGCATTGGGAAGCACACAAGACAGTTCTGCAGTTTTGCCAGCTGAGTAGAATATTTAGGGACTCAGCATTCACAGTTCACAAAATGATTTGGGGTTTAGATTAGTAAACTCTACTTAAACAATATTTGATTAACTTTAACTGCAATTTCACTTCCAAAATAGTCTGAGAAGGTGGAGTCTTCTGCAGAAAAGAGAATAATGACATTATCTGTTTAAAATGTGCCTAGATGAAATTCTGAAATGAAGAGTTTTTGCTGATAAATATTGTTTATCTCAGAAAACAGAGTTTCAGCATTGAAAAAGGTATACTCCTCAGTTAGAAAACAATGTTGGGTTGTTTTTTTTTTAAGAACTCTGTTCGTATCTTCCCCCCCCCCCCACTTTCAGAACATCAACTCCAAAAGCAACCTCAAATCCTAAGTGTAGGACATAGGTGCCTTATAGGACTAAAGTCAGGCATGCTGGACTCAGCGTCACAGCATCCTGCCATCTGAATGGATCTGAAAGGCTAAATCAAATCAACAGCAAAAACTGGTGAGAGGTGTATTTTGAGGACTTTCCCTCTTTGCCTACCATAATACGGAACTGTTACTCAATGATGTGGAGTATATGACTAAAAACTACATTAGTGTGAAATAGTTATCTAAAGGATGCCTTAATGGGTTTAAGCATTTAAGGTCATTGACTGCAATTTTGACCTTTAAAAGTATATGTCTAAAAAGCATATATATCACTGCTGTATACTAATACTACTTAGGAGTGGACATAGTTCAGGCCAGGATGCCTAAGTGGATGCCTGTTGAGTTGCAAGAGGGCAAAATGACCTTTAAGTCATACAACCTTCCATTTTACCTTCATCCAATACTTCTGCTTCTTGAGGTTGATGGAAAGCAAAGGGATGTTGCTGAGCAGTGCAACATTTATAGGCTCCGCGGTAGTCCGAGATTATAATTTTAGATCCTTGCATCCACAATATCTAGTTCTTGCACATTTATTTTGTATAATCTAATACACATTTCTTCTTAGACCTATCATTTTGTGTGTCAGTTACTGCTTGGGTAAGGGCAGCCTTTTTTACCTTCCCTATTTTTGCGACTGTTACACCATATCTGTTAGATCAAAGATCAGCTACTTATTTCTATTTCAGTTCCAAGGACTGCCTGGACTTTGCCTTATTCTTTTGTGTCATTTCCTATTCAGATGGTTACTTCTGTCTTGCACCTTTCCCTAATACTCTCTGTTCCCACACATTATAATTTGAAAGCATCATCATTTTCTTACTTCTCCCTTTCTGCAAAGGAATTGCCACTGTAATGCCACTTTTCTCTTTCACATCCTTTTCTCAAAAAGAACTTGGTAGTGAGTTAGGTCAACATGGGCATATCGGTTTTGTCCCTTTTTTTGTTTGTTAGTTTAAATGTAAATTTGTTACGGCTTACTAGATTCTTCACTGTTAGGCATGAGTCTCATTTTTGGTTCACTGTTTGGGATGAGTCCCATTTTTGGTTCATTCTGAATCTTGCAGTACACTCTGGGGGCGGCGGGGGTCTGAGTACTACCATAGCATAAATAATAATTACGTTGTCCAGTAAGTTTCTGCAGTGTTTCTGCAGAAAGAAATGCTTATGTCAACTCTTTGCTAGGGAGCTGTGCTGTGTGCTCGACTAATAGCAGGAATAGTTGATGATAATTTTAATTGTCCTTCAAGAAGGCACAGCCATTGGGGGAATACTACTAATACATAATGAAACTTTAAAAAAACTGGTAATCGTAATTTTCTACAAGCAGCAGCACAAGCTCCAGGCTGCTCCATGTGTTTTTTCCAAAAGAAGTATTTATTTCTAAACAAATCTTGCTACTCTTACAAACCTTTAAACCTTTAATGATGCTATTTACTTTTTACTGTGTATTTTGCATTTTGATTTTTGCATATCTCTTTATTTTACTGTCTGATACACCTTCCAGAGTACAATGCTGCAATGTTTGGAATTATTTAAACTTTAGGGAAAAAAATGTTCTTGGAGTCCTCCTATCTTTCCGCTTGGTGCCTATATTTTAAATGGCTGTGCAGTAGCAGACTGTTCTGCTGGCACGAAAGGTTTGATAGTGATTCAGAAACAGTAACAGACTGAAATAGCCCAAAGTGAGAACAGAGTTTTAAGGTCACTGTAAAGCTGCAAAGCTAGGGCAGAAGGAGAAATGTGAGGAATTTCCAGTTCGATAATTCCTCTGAAAGAATTAAAAAAAAAAAATTGGAAGTGGTTTTGATTTTTTTGTCATGTGACTAATGAAACTGAAATCTTGGTAGGTAGAGGACATGTTTTCCATAGCCCGGTGAGCTGTACTGCAAGTATGATCCTTCTAAGGCTGTTTCAGATACTGGGCACACAATACAACCTGATCTTTGTATTCTTATATGCTAAACCATCATAGCACAGATCCAAAAAGGAACAGCATCCACTTCAGGGCTACCCATGGTCCTGGTGCACCACAGTTCTCTGACATCTGTGCTGACCTGGAAAGAAACTAGGAAGAAGAGGAATAGCAACGCTGCAGCAGGGGAGAGCAAGCTGGTGGGAAATGGTGATAACCTCTGAATTGCCTTCCAGTAAATCTCCACTTGGCTGTGAGTAGGAGGACTTCATTTGAAACTAGAGATACTGACAGCTGCTTTTATATAGGAGAGCATCTTTTTTTTCAAAGAACACCTTTGCAAGTAATTTTCACTTCACTTTTGAGTACAGAGCACCAAGGCAGGAGAACGAGATGGTACTTAAACAAGAGTAATCAGAAGCTTGATACAAAATACTTGTAGAATTGGACATGGTATGTCTCCTGTCATTACTGCAAAACCATGCCTGAACACATGCTGTTATCTAATTTGCGTTAGAAGAAGCTGAAGGAATGTTCAAAGAATTCTTAATATTGTTTTTCTGTTTGCAAGGGTGCTCACATGGCCTGTCCATGGTAAAATGGCCTGAACAACAACAGCTGTTGAGATAGGAATGTGAGTTCGAGCATCCAAAACTGTCTGAGACTGCATATGCTACAGCTGATTATATGAAAGGGGATAATGACCATCAGCCAGATTAAAGAGTAATCAGGGAGTTACAGAGTGAGTTTTGAAGCAAGGGAGGTGCCAATTTCGAAAGAAATGTAAGGGACAAATAAAACTTCGTAACAGTAGGGAGAACAGTGGGAACAGAGCAAGCAGTCAAAACCAGAGGAGTTGGGTTTGACACTGCTGTATGTTCACCCACTGGCATCAAAACCTCAGTGACTGGTTCTAGGATTTTGGGGGTTCTAATGATGTCATTAAGCTCAAGTGTTACAGCAAGTATGCTGTTAGAACATGCTGAAATTATACTGGTCAGAGATGCTGTTTCAGCAGTGACTAATTAAGCTCCTGTTACTAGTTATCACTAGTTACCTACTGCAATACACTGACTTCCTCAGATCTGTCTTCCTAACACAAAATGGCTTCCAGACACAGTTCTCAAAATGATTCAGGTTTGAACAAACACTCTGAATTTTGATGTTAATCCCCCAGATTGAGTAGGGAATAAATAAAGTCTTGAGTAACTTGGTCTGACCTCGTAACTGACTCTGTGCAGGAGTTTTGGTCAAAATAACTTCCTGAGGTCCCTTCCAGCCTGAACTTTCCAATGATCCTATTGTATCTTGACATGCAGTCTTGCTAGTATAGGGAATATGTGGTGATATTTTGGCTGTCTGCCTGTGCCCACAGCAATATTTCAGTGCAATCACACCAGTTCTCAAAGCAATAGCTGTGCTTCTGTAGGTAAAATCCAGCTGCCTTTGGTTGCATAACTACTTAATGTTTCTGCCTTTCTTATCGATGGGAGGTAAGGCTAGAGATGACATTTTCTGCCTGCCTTAGAGGTCCTGAGGCATGGTTTGCCATGTTTGTTTTGTTAGAGGCTGGAGATGACTAAGTCAGTCAGACGTGATTAAGGACATTAGTTTTGAATCAATTGATAACCCACTGAAAAGGTAAGGAAGGGAAGAAAGATGAAGTTCCTGATTTTATTTCCGTTTGGTTAGGGTAAGTTTAATCAATGACTTAAGAAGATCACAAACACAAGACTGCAAAGGACTGAGTCTGGTCCTTTGCTTTGTGATCAAAGATGGTTTCTTTGTATGGGCCTACATTATGCCTATGCAAAGATTGCTTCAAAGCTGAAAATTAGAAGACTCACCTAAATTTAATCATAGGAAGTTTATACCTATCTACTATTGTGTGCTGATGTTACCTTTTAGCTTAAATAGTTTTAGCATTGCCTGTATTCATAGAGAGCAGTCACGAAATTTACAGTGAGTTTTCAATTCAGTTCCAGTTTTGGTTCAGCTGTAGCTGAAAGTATCTTTGACTGTGTTTCAAGCCCGTAATGATTTGGCAAGTGGTTTAATAACCCTCAAGCAGTTTGATAAAACCTGAACCACTTTGAGCTTCGTGACATCAGAAGATACCAACGCTTAAAATTGGAGAAATTACAGAACCCATGCCTGCAGCATGGATTTTTACAGCTAATTGGTTTGAGCCACTGTCTGGGTTGGAATCGGAGTGCCTCCTAGCACTCTGCCTCAAATGTTTTTCCCACTCTCTGAGCTTCCAGCAGTAGTTAAGGAATTGGAAAGCAGCAATGTCACTGCTACATTTGAAAAGGAGTTAGTACCGCTGCTGTGACAGGGAAGGTTAAACATGGGAAGGTTAAAACCTCCTCACCACTGCAAGGAAACTAGCTTTTGCACCCAGCAGCCTGCTGGTACAGAAGCACATAAATGCATGCACGTATGTAGTGCAGTAGGATTGGTGCAGAGAAAACAAGTGGGACTGTCTTGGTGCAGTTAGAGCACTGCTGTCTGCAGCAGCACACGGTTCTCTACCATAGAACAAAAGGAATTAAAGATTGGGGCAGTAAAGTTTTTTGAGGAGCTGTTTCTTAGAACACAACTTAGGCAGGTGCAAAAAAAATCTTTCTACTGATTGGGTGTAACTGTAAAATGGATGCGATCATCATGGAGTCATGGAATAGAGTGAGAGTTCATTCTCCATAGGTGAATCGCTTGGCAAGAAAAAGGGGGATGGAAAGGAAGAGATGTTATGCTGTCTGGAAGAGCTCTTGTGGGTGAAACAGCTGAATGCCAGCTTTCACTAAGACCATTCCTTAGAAGTGGTAACTGAAAACACAGCCCAGGTTTAAAAAAAAAAAAGAAAACAAAATTAATTCCAGCTGCATTTTGAGAAGAAAGAAAGTTTTAACTGCTTTGGAATTCAAGTTTTGTTGATATCTATTCTGTAAACACACTATGTTTGATCCTATATCAGTAGGCTAATTATGCCAGTGATTTTAAGGGTATGTTATGTGGGCTTTTGGGAGCATATACAAGTTCAATCTCTATATACTCCATGCCAGCCAGACATCACCACTACGGGCTCTCTGGTGTACAGCTGGTTTGTGTCCATCTCCTGAGAGTACTTTGTACTTTCACATTTTTTTCCCTAATTCTCAGTATCACATGATTCTCATCATATGATCCACATTTCCACTGGAGTGCACTTCTTATAAAGCCAAGACATTTACTGAAAACTTTTAACAGGACTGTTGTTTACATGAATCCATGAGGAGTTCCTCTGTTAATGCAGTTTGCCATATAGTTCTTTTAGCACTATATTATTTTTCTTTGCATAGTTCATTATCCATCTTACAATTCATGCACATCTTCTCCATCTTATAATTTCTCATGTGATACTGAAACAAGTACTTCAGCATCACATAGGTTTGTTTAATCAAGTATTTGATCAAATACATTTCCTTTCCTCTGGGTAGCTGGTTATCTTATACAAGAACCAGTGGGTTAGTAAGTCACTTTGTATTTTTGTGTGCTTTTTCTTTCAGTTGTTTTCAACATAGATCTTGAATGATATGCGTTTAGTAGAGAAGTTCATTTTTACACACGTTTAATGTTTTTAACTAAGCATATAAGACACAAGGAATCACAAAATAATTTATTTGTAAAACTTCTTTTGGATACCAAAAGAAATAAGCTTCTCTGAATATGGAAGGAATTAATACGAAAAAAAAAAAGAGGTATGATATAAGAACAAGCAGACCACAGGGAAGGAGTGTGTCAAGCAAAATTGCCAGAGATTTATTTATTTACTCATTTAGCAAAGTCTGGAGAGGGAAAAAAAAAAAAGAAAAATTGGGTGTTGCAAGAGGATTAGGGGAAGTGACTGCTGAAATCACAGTATAAATGCTTTGCAAGGTCAGTCGCTGGAGCAGTTGGTGAGTAAAATAGGAGTGCAAATAACACAAAGTAATCAAAAAAAGTAGGCTGCAATACTAAATGTTTGCTGAGCTTCTGAATCTCTAGGATGTCATTCCTGGGCTATACAGCTCTGCTCTTATGTTGGATGTATTGTGCTGCAGAAAGAGGTAAGCTTTGATGTGAAAAAAAATGGTAACTAAAACAATAAAATGTTTGCATTGTAGCTGATTTTAATGACCTTCTGACAACAATAATTGAGATTTTTTCTGGCAGTATTTAGCACCTTTAGTATCCTGTCGTGTATATTATTTCACCTATTTATTTGGGTAAGTACTGCTGTTATTAATCTCTTGCACAACTTTTTTAATGGTTAGTATCCCTATAAACTACAGCCAAACAACTCATTTGTTATTAATTATGTTTGTTAATTGTTCTAACATCTAAAACCTGTAAACAGCTGGTAGATTAAAATAGAAAATATTCAATAAATGTGCATTTCTTTGAAATAATCTGTGAGGTAAACTGAGAAAGCAGAATGATTACTAAATTGACTGAAAAACTTACAAAATATCTGTTGACTGACAGACTGTTTTTAATCCATTAAATGAGATAAATGTATACAGGTATGCTTTCGTACGTGGTTAAAGAAGTAGCTAGTATTCTGGGTATCTTTTCAGCAGCCTCTGATATTTTCTGCTTCTCTATTCCATCTATTTTTCTGGATATTGTGTTTATATTGTTTCATGTATGTTTAGTAATTTAATTCTTTTGCTTTCTGTCTGGGTTTCTTTACATACTGTTGCACAAAAGGTGCTATGTGTTTTTGAGCTAGCGTGTCTTTGCTTGGTTCAGGTTGTTCTTAATTTTAGATGAAGATTATGAAGACCTTATTAATCAAAACAATCATCTGATGGATTTTACTTTGAAAAATTGAAAAATCAGGTCATTAATGAAATGTATTCTCTTTTTTGTATATACTTAGATTAAATACTGCTCCAAAGCAACTAATAAAGTCTAATTTGTTTGCAATAGTCCTGAAAAGTCCAGAAACATCCTGGAATTTGAAAAGAAAGTTTGCCTGAATTTGCACTTTCTGTTCACAATCCTTTCTTCAGATCAGAGAGATTGCAAAGGAATGTGAACGTAGCAATGTTTGATTTATCCGGGACAACTATTACCATGGGTCATGCAGAGTTCTTAGTTCAAGCTGCATATTGAGTCTATGTGAGTTGTTCAAGAGCTGGGTTTTTGCACAAGGGCTGAAAAATTCTTCTACCTGAATTCGTCATTTGTGCTTGACTTTGTGGAAGTTGCCACCAGCATAACGATGGCAAGAACACAGCTTGAGCTATTTCTAACTGAAGTTAAATCACATATAAATACTAAATGATTAATTCCAGGTCTCCTGGTCTCTCACTAAAAGATCTGAAGCTATGCATTTTGTGCATGCTTTCTAATAACCCTCCCTGTTTTGGTGGGTACACATGGTGAGTGATGTAATTAATATAGTTTCAAAGTACATCCTGTTAGATTTCTTCTTCTCAAGCTACTAAGAAACTGCATTTAAAAAAAAAGAATAATTAGCTGTAGTGAGAAATACATATACATAATGCAACACTTGATAGTAACACAGTTTGACATCAGGGCAGGAATGGTCAAGAACAATCAGAGAGCGCTGAAATAAAAGCCAGAAAGAAACATGTCTTAGTAATGATGAAGAGACTATCAGGAGAGTATCTTTCGTGCCTTTTTTTTTTTTTTTTTAATGTGAACAAGGAGGAGTTCAGCGGCCTCATTCTGCACAACAGACAATAAAAATATAATACAACTCAGAATTCAGGGAGGAATAGAGCAGAGAAGCTCTCCCTGTACTAAGTAGCCTGGTTTTTAAATCATAGAATTCAGAGTATACTTTCTCAGCTTGCAAACTGAAAGCACTAATTTTAACAAGCTCTAATGAAAAATACATAGAATTAGAAAAATTCCTTTTCTTACCATCACAAAAAACTTTTTTTGGTAAACTAACCGGGTTTAACACATTTGAAAGACGGAACTAGCTAGACGAGTCTTGTTCATTTCACTTATTCCTGCATTTTGCAAAAACGTTAAAAAGTGAATGTCTTAATCGTGCTGAGAAAAGTCAAGGCCCTACTACCTTTTTTGACAGCAGGGTAGTACCCTCTAGTGGACAGAAGCGATGATTTTTCCTCAGACGGGAGCATACTTACTAAAGTAGTTAGAAAAAATGCAAACGCGTGGGCGTACTCTTCCTTTAGCACCTCAGCAGTATTGTCAAATCTTGTCTACTTCTTCTGGCCACTTAAGACAGCCAAAATAAAGTTATTAGATCTCACAATTTGCATTCTTTTCTTTATATTTTGAAAATGCTATGGCTACAGAACACAAAATTATACAGTTGTGGTTTTTTTTTTTCTTGTAACAAATTTTTTTCCTGATTTTTAAACAATTTTCTAAAATTATGCCTCTAATTTGGTAGGTACTCCACTGACTGAAATAAAAACTGTGAGTGTTCAAGGGTACGTCTTTTTACAACTAAAGTAAAATTCACTTTCCACATACTGATGTGGAAGATGTATTTCATCCGCTCACTTTGTGTTAGAAATCACAGCTACTTAATCTGTGGTTGTGATCTCCCCAGTTTAGTTCAGCAAGCCGTAACTCTGCATTCCGGGCATAAGGAAAGATCCTAAATATTTTTCCTGTATTCCCACTTTAAGGCAGCACCTGGACAGTCTGTAGGAAAGCTTCAGTGAGAATATTGCTGCTTTCTCAAATCTGTGGCCTTACAACTAAGCTGGTGAGAGGACTTTTGTGCCAGCGCTCTACTGAGTAATGAATTTGTTCACCAAGAAGTTTCCTTCCCTAGTGGATGTTTCTTCTCCCATTTATTTTGTAACAGAGGTTTCATTTCTTTTCAAAGGCTTCATTTCTCAGAGGTTGTTTTATTTATTCTTGATGAATTCTCACCTTTGGTGTTCAGATGTAAAACAGACTTCATTGTATCTAATTAGCTGACTGTCCGGACTCTGTTACTCTGGGTAAAGCTTCAGCCTTAAAAATAAGTACATTTCAGTCACTCAAGCACAGAGAATGTCACCGAAATTAGGTCAATTATTATAAAAAACAGCAACAACAAAAAAAAATGTTTCTTAACAAAGGTCATTTCGTCTTTCATTAACAGCTTCCCAACTTTTGTTTCTTTCCCCTTTGGGCTGTTTTTTCTCCTGCTGAAGCTGTTGAGGAAATTCTTAATAAAATTAAATCAGGCTCATTTCTTGTAATTCGTATGGGTTTGGCTGTACATTTCATGGACACTGAAGAAGGCCCAGGAAGGAGCTTTTGGGGAAGGACAGTGTAATATTGAGGTAATGAGAAATATCGGACAACACCATCCACTCCCCCCAAATTGAGTCAAAATCCTTTGAAGCTAACAAAGGTCAAAGTGAATACCCAGAATTAATTACATTGTGTAATAAGTACCTTGTCGTAAGAAGTAATCTCATGGACAGGAGGAAGTAAGTTTTGGAATATCAGGTGATCTCAGCCTGGAGAGAAAGTTTAGGCGATGTAAAAGTGAGGGGAGATTTGACAGAACTTGATCAAATGACACATGAACTTAATGTCAGTAAGGATGGTGGTGGCTGCAGAAGAAAATAGTTTGAAAGGAAACTCTACAGAGTGCACAGAGTTGTTCTCTGTGGTTATGGAAGGACAGGCATGGAGAAGGTCCTGCAGATGGAAGGGTAGGAGATGTCTGTGGTTAGAACCAGGACATTAATCTTGTCTCAGTCTTTGTAACTAAAAGCTATTTAACGAATTATGACTCTCTCAAGTGGTTTCTTGGCACTTGATTGACTATTCTTATGTTCTTCTAAATGTCTGTTCATGTTCCTAATGTGGATTCTTGGCAGTTTCCTATTTTGTGATGATTAAGTAGAATGCGTACGCTCATTTGATCACAAATGTCCCCAGGATTTCTTGCTACATTTTCTGTTGTAAAATTATTTTGGCATTCATAGCATGTGCTTTAGTCACCAATATTTTTATTTATGATTTTTAGCTTGTGAAGAACCTCCTCCCAGGAGGGTTAAAGAAGTGCCTACTGAAAGATGGGACAAACCTCCCTATCCACATGGTACTGAAGTAACATACAGATGTCGACCTGGATATATAAAACTTGGACGAATTGTGTTTGAGTGTGCCGATGGAGCATGGAAGCAACACCTTCCAGGGGCAGAATGCAGAAGTAAGTATTTACGCAAAATATGTGCAGACATTTGACCTGACGGATCACATTCCTTGCTAGTGATGTCAATGTGAAATTGCCATTGTATCTTTACTTGTAACTTACTTATTGCGGCATCCTTTAAAACATCATCCTAAAAAGTATGTATGCATAAGGAAACATTTTTAGAAAGTCCTTTTCTCCAGATCAAAAGATTAGAATTTTTTTTTCTTTACATGAGAAGATCTTACTCTAGGCCAGCCTTATTAACCCGACGTTTGTAAAGTTATCAAGTTATTAGGAGCTTGCTTCCAAAATTTTAGAAAATGTCTAATGCAGATGAAATTTACAGTCTAAGAAGAATAAAGCACTAACCTAGCTTCTGAATGTGCGTCAAGAGACAGTATTGTCATCTTTTCAGTTTATTCGACTAGTTCTATGAAAGATATAATTTCTTGGAAGTGGGAAATTATTTTTCCCTGCCTTCTTTTTTTAATCTGTGAAGGGAAGTTCATGATTAAAATGAGAGCTGCTGTTTATTCTCTCTAGTATACTGTGTTAAGAATTTAGAAGTATCTCACACCCTCATACAGAATTCTTTAGTGAAGAAATTGAAGATTATTATAGTTAGTCAGCAGATACTTCTTTTCTGTAATAAATGAGTTCTAAACACAAAGAAATTTTAGACACGAGCTCTTTTTCTTACATATCTAACATACAAATTTTTTACTAGTAGAGTATAAATGTTTGGTTTGATAACATAAAATTAAGTCCCAGGTGACATTCAGAGAAGAATGCAAATCATGAGTAAAAAATGAATTAATGAAGTTGTTCCTATTTTACATTTTTTATTTAGTCATCTTCTTGGGTTTTATATGTATTTGTATAACTACTCAGTGAACACGGTAATCTTTCAAATTATACAGAATTTGGTGTGGCTTTTTAGTAACATATTTTAGTAAATACTGCCACCCTGTGAATAGGTACTGACACTGGCAAGGTGCAGGTGGAAGGAGAAAAGGGCTGGTCTGCCACAGGTTAAGTAATCACGTTCCCTTTTCAGGATAGGCCACACTAGACAGCAAAATTGATCATCATGATGTCTGTTTTCTCTGGAGCAGGTTTAGGACCTACTCAAATACCTCTTCCTTGGAAAAAGCGAGGATGTTGACATGCTCCAAGAAATGAAATTGCCTATCTCAACAAGGACCAGGAAAGGTTTCTGAGGAGGCCTAATAGGTTTTAGCTATGCAGTTTATTTTGCAGTCCACATTATAACATCAAAAGTGGATGAATGAGAGGGATGGTGTGTTTACCTTTGCAATTCTTTTGGGAATCCAGGGCAAATAGTTAGGGCCAGGCCACAGGAAAAGTCCTATGGGAAACTTTGAGCAGAAGGGACTGAGGACCAAAAGACTCCTGTGGCCTTAGATCACGCTTCTTTACACCAAACAACCCCCATCAGATTGAGGAAATTTCATTTCCAGTCAGAGATGGATTCTGCAGGAAAAGCTTTGAACCAATTTATGCCACAAGTTGTACGAAAAGCTGATGATCCTGCCATTAAATTTGTCATAAAACTTAAGATGAGCTCAGCCTTTTTAAAGGAATAAAATCTGCTAATTTGTTATTTAATTTCTTTTTAAGAAAACAGCAGATCCTTACTCCAATATGTTCTCATCGAAGACAGTGATTAAAAAAAGACGGGGTTAATCAAGCTAATGCTGAGCATTTTTGAATTTTTGAAAGGCCTATACTCGCTACTAATTACTAGAAAGTGCTCCCTTTCACACTTTCACATTCCTATGCATGATGTAAGTAATTTTTTTTCTGCTTCTTTTTCTTTTTTTTTTACCAGATAAGCCCTGTGGACATCCTGGAGATACTGAGTTTGGTTCCTTTGAACTTACCAGTGGAAGTGAATTTGTATTTGGTGCAAGAGTTGAGTACAGATGTAATGAGGGGTAATACTTACTTAATTCAATATATGGGAGTTAACATAAAGGGTTAATGTTTAAAGAAGTGTCAGTTACAGATTTGTTGCCTGTAATGCAGCTGCAACTTACCAACACTTAATGCTTGGTTATTGTTTACTTTAAATTTCTGCAATTACAGTAATACTAAATAATACCAAATAACTCTCTCTCATGTCTGGTGCTATTGCAGTAACTGAACTCATGAATCTGAAGCTGTCATGCACAGTGTCTAAAATACATAAGGCTGTAGCTAACTTGAAATCAAGGCTGTCCAAGTAGAAAACAAAAATAGCAATCTGTCTGCAAAACTGCCTCATGACTCCACCAGCCAGCCAGTGGAGATGGAAATGCGGCTTTGTACGCTGGAATCAGTGCTCTCAGTAGGCAGTTGTGATGCAGTTATGTTAGCAAAGTCATTACGCCATACAACAGCATCTCCTATTCAGAACCAGAACTCATCTGTTCTGCTTAAATCATTTTTGTGCATTATGAAGTAAAATGTATTGTAAAAAATGTTTAAAAGAAGACTTTTCTGGTAGACTCACTAAAATGTCTTCCCTGACTGGACGAAATTCTTCTCTCTTCCTCCTCTGTTCATCTTCTCCAATTAAAACTGCAGCAAGGCAGCTATGTAATATTGTGCTTAGTTAAGTATGCCTATGACTAGATTCTTTCCTCTTGAAATGCAAATCAGCTATAAGCATGGTACAGTGGTTTAGCCATCCTTCTGCAGTCTTTATATTGCTGGAATCTAGTCTGAGTTCCACAAAACCAGTTCCAAAATCAGTATTCTTTTTAATCCCCTAGGTTCAGACAGTTCTTCGCTGTCGTTTCAGACTAGCTGTACTTCCTGTGACTACATTTCAGACAAAGCAGAAGCCATGGCATTGTGGCCATGTTGCCCTCAAACCTGAGATAATACTGGCTCATCAAGGCATGAGATACATACGGTTTGGATTGAGTCCTATTTTGATGCAGTCCCACGGCTTTCAGTCATACCAAAGCACAGGCAACAGGAGTTTTACTTTGCTTGCTATTGATTGTGTAAATTATCCCTAGGTTATTTGTTATGTACCCAAAGCTTGTTCTCTCTGCAATGAAGAAGCCATCTTACTGATTACTTCCTACTTTCTGATTTTTTTCGTATTTTTTGCCATATGCAATTGAAAGAAACAAAACAGGGAAGATGCAGGCCCAAAAACTACTTGGTTTTGTCACGTTTTGTTAGTCTGTGCTGGAACATATGAATCCCACTTCCTTTGCTTCAAAAACAGCAGCACTGCTGTTTCTGTCACATAATGAGACTGTACTTTAGCATTGTTTACTTTTTATTCGGTAAGATACCGGATGCTCAG
>JAVKLA010000090.1:23060964-23082471 GCA_034782735.1 Sagittarius serpentarius
TCCTTTCCTCTTTCCTTTCCTCTTTCCTTTCCTCTTTCCTTTCCTCTTTCCTTTCCTTTCCTCTTTCCTTTCCTCTTTCCCTTCCTTTTGTTTTATTTTCCAGTGGCAAAGTGTTTACCTGTACAAGCACCAGAAAATGGAAGAATAATTATGACTGGTGCATTTGAGCTAGGCCGAGATTATTCCTTTGGCCAAGTTGTAAATTTTGAATGTAATGCAAAATACAGGCTTGTTGGATCTAAAGAACTAATTTGCTCTTCTAATGGAAGATGGAATAGTGATGTGCCTCAGTGCCAAGGTAAAAAGTACACTATTTATTATCTGTAATTAAGAAGCTTTATTCACACAGACTTCTAAGGATTGGGTACCATATGGTAAACTATAAAGCTTTAACTTTATTCCACAGCAATTAAGCGTACTTTGTCTATAAACAATCATCTCCATTGCATATATGCAGAAGAAGTAGGATAAGAACAAGAAATCAGAGAATATGGGATGCTAATATAGTCTTAATGGACCATCTGTTTGTTCCACATTTTCACTACAAGCTGTATGTTTTGCCAGGCTGCAGTCAATTTCTTTGAAAATAGCTTTGGTGTGTCTGCATAAGATTCAACTGCTTCAATGTTGATTTAACCAAAGTAATTACAAACAATTTTGAATCTATATGAACCAAGTTTAAAAAACAAGTATGATTGTAATTCACTTATGTTCTTAGGGTATATAAAATACAAAGAAATCATGACAGATTTTTCTTTCTTCAGACTAATGTGTTTCATCAAGTTAGAAGGTTAATTTATGTTTAGTTTTTACTGAACCACAGAATCACAGAATAGGTGGGCTTAGAAGGGACCTCTGAAGGTCCCTCAAAGCAGCCAGCTAGGGCAAGTTGCTCAACACCATGTCCAGTCGGCTTTTGAACATCTCCAAGGTTGGAGACTCCACAGCCTGTCTGGGCAACCCATTCCACTCAAGTAAAAATGTTTTTTCTTCTGTTTAAGTGGTATTTCCTGTATTTAAATTTGTGCCCATTGCTTCTCATCTTGTCACTGGGTGCCAGCGAGAAGGGTCTGGCTCCATCATCTTTACTTCTGCCTGCCCCACCACAGTCAGGAATTTATACATACAAATAAGATCCTCCCTCCCCCCCAAGCCTTCTTTTCTCTAGACTCTCTTAAGCCTCTTTTTATCTGTCAGTTTTTCCAGTTCCTTAATTATCTTTGTGCCCTTTCATGGGCCTGCTCCATGGGTATGTCCATGCCTTTCCTGTTTTGGGGAGCTCAGACCTGGACACAGCACTCCAAACGTGGTCTCACCAGTGCTGAGTAGAGGGGAAGGATCACCTCTTTTGACCTGCTGGCAACACTCTTCCTAATTGAGCTCAGGATGCTGTTTTCTTTGTTTTCTGCAAAAGCACATTGCTGGCCCCTGTTCAACTTGTCCATCAGGCTGCCAAGTTTTTTTCTGCAAAAGTACCTTTCAGCCCGTTGGCCTGCCTGCAGCTTGTGCTGGTGGATGGGATTATTCCTCCCATTTTGCAAACAGAGGTTGTATGGGATTGGATTGTCAGTAAGAATGAATCCCAGGAAGCTTATGGTAACAATCACTGTTAAATACTCAGTCTATCAAGTCTCCTAGGTTAGTTATACGTTATCTGATCAAGAAGTATGTGCTTAGAAGAGCAGAGTACGTATGTCAGGATGTCAGATACATGTATGGTTTGTTCACAATTTCAGCGCTGCATTTTGCTGCTTTGAAACCTCCATTTGTTATAATTTGAACAGCATTAAGTGGGATTAAACACATGGGCTTGTAACACTTGCAGAATCTAGTGAATTTTGTTAAACAATGACAATTCCATCGAGCTATATTTCATCATAAAAACAAAGTAAATCCAGCAAAGGGATCCAAGAGAACTCTTTGGTGTCCTGCTCTGTGGCCTAGGAAACAAAGCCTTCAATATTTTCTGGCCTTATGAAGGCAGGTTTTGGAAACTGCAAGATCCCAGTGGTTTTATTGGGTTTGGTAAGGAGCTGGGAATGCTGGGGTTCTTTTACAGACTGTTAAGCATTCTAGTGTTTTCCAGATATAGTTTAATTCTTTTTTCCTGTTGATGCCATGA
This sequence comes from Sagittarius serpentarius, assembly GCA_034782735.1. NCBI lineage: Eukaryota > Metazoa > Chordata > Aves > Accipitriformes > Sagittariidae > Sagittarius > Sagittarius serpentarius. The sequence goes on from JAVKLA010000090.1 coordinate 23,063,087, forward strand.
TTTATCTAATTGGCTACTGGCTATAAGAGCGCTTTAAGTTTGCTGGAAATTACAAGAAAATGAAATTATCTGAAAAATGGAAAAATCTTAAATTTCAGCTAGCCTAGTTGCTTATTTTAGAATGTCCCCTCCCATATATACTGATTCTGAGATACATTAAAATCCAAAACAAAGCCCTGAAATCTGTCTCATGAACCAATTTGCTATTGATTCTGTGCTATACCACACTTTCTACCTGGCACCCACAATTAGGTCATTGAAGAGTTCTCAGATAAGTTTCAAACAGTTTCCAAATGCAAATGTTTCTGCGAAGTCAAATGAAAAAACTCAGAATTTTATTCCAATATGCATTTATTCTCAGCAGATAAAAATAAACAAAAAATACATGGATTTTGTCTTTCCCAATTTCAGAGATTATCTGTGATGTGCCAGAAATTCTGCATGGATATGTACGTTCTTCAAAGGTGTCTTATAAGGAATCTGAACAACTACAGTTTGCCTGTAATGAAGGATACAGATACGGTGAAAGAGCAGATGTACGATGTACTGAATCAGGATGGAATCCAACCCCCTATTGCACTGGTTAGCCTTGCCTAAAGTCATTTTGCACAATTTTGTGTTTGGCAGTAATTTCAGAGATTAGTAATGACAAATGTTAGTTAGTTTATTCATAACAAAAGAAATCCATCCACATCTGACCAATATCCCATGAAGGTCTGGAAGGATGAAATGTTAAAAGGACTAAACAACTGGAAAGGAGTTTTCCATGGAGAGCAGTAGCAAAAACAGTTAATTCAGTCTTTTTTTACTTGATTATTAAATTATAATAATATGTACTATATAATAATATAAATTAAACTATTAAATAGGTCCATGAAGCAACAATTGCTCCAGTCTATTACATAAATGAGATTGATGCTAAAATACTTCATGCAGCATTAGTAGCTGTTTTTATTTTATTCTCTTTTTATAAAAGAATTCTGAATTAGTGGGGAGAATGTAGGAAAAAAAAATGTCGTGGGTTAGAAGGAAATCCTGATTTGGATAATAGGAAAGATAAAGCTGAATCTCTACCATCTACAAAAATGTTTTATCTAAGGAATGGAAAAATCAGACACTAAAAAGAATATTTAAGCAAGCAGGAAAAAAAGATATTAATACCAAAGAAATTGAAACTATAGAAGGAATCTGAAATTTTTAATGGCATGGGAAAATTATCATTTGAAACCAACTTCTTAGAGAAGTGGTATGTTTTTTGAAGTCCTATTGTCTTCACATCAAGTCTCAATACCTTTTTAAGTGTGTTTAACATGAACATAACTGGTATGTCAGTGGCTGTGCTGTATGTTGGAAGTCTGGGTAAAGAAATATTTGTTTGATACCGTATGAATTGCAGCACTATGAATAAAATTAGGGAAAGCTAATTGTCTTAGCTTGATGACCTACTTATGAATCACAAGCAGTTCTTTGACGGGGAGATACTAGTTAATGCTGCTTCAGGTCTTCCGTGTTCAGTAGCTGAGATGCTGTGTCACCATAGCCAAGACTCTGCTACTTGTGATCATAGGACTAACCACTCAGTAAAATACCACTTATTATCTCACCCTGTATGAACATTTGAGACAACGGAAGTTTGCTTGGCCTATTGAACTGACCTCTGCATTTTGTCCCAGATGAAATAGTTAGATGTAAATTTTGGGGAAATGATTAGTGCCTTGAATTTTCTTTCAAGAAAATGCCAAAAATTTGAAACTGGAAAAAAAATTTTGGCAACAGGGTAAGACTGTAGGATGTTGTATACCACCCACCTTCCTGGAACCTCTTCCAGAAAGAGTCCTTTAGAAATAAAGAGTAGTCGTTCTTAGCACCCACTCCGTTCTTGACCTTTCTGCTTCAAGATTAGTAATGATGATACTAATTAATATGCACTGCCCATGGTTTAGCAATATACTGCTTTTGAGAAGTGCCAAACAAAACGTTCTTCCAGACACCGATATACTGGGCTCTGATACTTGGGGTGTATTCAAATAGTGGTTCCGGATCCTACCTGACATCACTGAACCTAGATGATTCAGCAGTACATGCATACAACTGATTCACCCACCTTCACTCCACAGCAGGACCAACCTGTAGTTACCTTATAGTCATCCTCTCCCAGCCCTGAGTGTGTCAGTGATATTTTCTGACTTGGAAGTAGAATACATAAAAAAAACCCAAAAGACAGGCTCCAGTTTATAAATAATATGTTTGCCTGACTTCTCCGAGCATGAAGATATCATGAGCTTTTTAGAATAGCATCCTCATCCTTTCTCAGTTGTTGAAATACTTCCAGTGTCAGTGCAAGACCCTAATTTAATCATACAGCCTCTGAATTATCAGTTCCTAGTTAAGTAAGTATAGTTATTTCTCCATTTAGGACCTGCCAGTGAACCTGCCCTGCTTTGGGATGATGTCCATAAACCAGCCCAGGAGAGCTGTGAGTGAGCACAGCATAGGTCATTTTGAGCTCCAGCTGTGGAATGACCTACTGGAAAAGACTAGTCAGATTCAGTTTAATCACCTCTAGTTCTTGCTCCAACCATTCTCTTTGCAATTAAGTTTTAATCTTCTAATTAGCATGACAGCAGTAACAGCTGTCACTGGTTTTACAGAACCATACATTTCTAAGAGTGGGAGAGACATGTAAACTTTTTTTTGCCCTAAGAAACATCTTTTTAAGTATTTTATGCAGTTATGGTCAATATACTATGAAGATAAGAACTTATGCAATAAATATAAACATATTCTTCAAATTAGCATCCAATTTTTCTCTTTTTATTTAGAAATTGTATGCTTTCCTCCAAGAATTCCCAATGGGAACTTTAGACCTCAACAAGACAACTACATAGTAGGTGACACAATCACAATACAGTGTCATACTGGATATCATTTGAAAACGCCGACTGGCAAAAGCACAGCTGAATGCACCAAGAATGGCTGGGTGCCTGATCCGGGTTGTGTCCGTAAGTAGCTCTCATGAATGAAGACACAACATGTAGAGTAGTTGGAAATATCTCAGTGAAAAAGAGGTCGAGAGAAAAACTTAAGAAGCCTGAGAAACGAGAATTGCTTATTCATTGTGTTTCTTTGTGATGTAAAGCTTAATTTGATGGTTTGGAAAAATCAGCTATAGAAACAATGGTATAATCTACATTTACATTATGTTTATAAACAGAGGTATTATCTGTTACTGTATTTGTGAAAGTATGTGTTAAAATGTACTATAGTCAGCTCCCTGTCAGGAATTTTTGTGGTCCACCTGAAGAGTAGCATGCCAGTCAAGATAAGAGGACATAGTGAGTGTTAAAAGTATCCAAACCAAAACAAAACGTAGGTAATGGTTGGAAGGTATCTTTCATTGTAGTTATCACAGCTTTAGGTTTTTACTTGCAGTTGTATGTTGGTATATTATAAACAATAACCATTTTATTCTACCTATTATATTTGTCAAATAACAAAACAAGATACTCTTGATCGTTGATGAGTTCGTTCTTGGCTTAAACTTCCCGTAACTACAATGATAGTTTTGCCCAGTAGGCACAGTATTAACAAATAAATAAATAAATTGGCAATTAATTTCATAATCTAGAACTCTTGGATCTTTGGTCACTGCAAGTAAAAGAAAAACTTAGAAAACAGAATGTGAGAGAAACCCTGATGAAATCAGTCTTATAAATGAATCTTTGCAGAAGACGATTTCAACTATTCCCGAAAAGTGCAGTTAGTATCTGTATTAATCTTTTCTCTCTATATATGTGGGTTCTAAAATTCAGGTATCATTCTGAGACCACTTCATTCATTATTGAATGGTCTGTCCAGTGGGTGATCTCCCCTGCCCCAGCATGTAGGCTCTGGGTCAAAGCACTTCAGAAGGAACCTACCTGCCATGGCCAAGTAGGACACCCAGGGTAAACTTGAATGAAAGCTTCCGGAAATCTCCTTCTCCTATCCTTGACTTGTCCCTGAAAAGGGTCAGTTCTTTTGAGGAACTGAGAGAACAAAAGAAAAACACTACAGTTTTAAAATAAAACTGGGAAGCGCTAGGAAGAGCTTTTAGTGCAGGATCCCAAAAGTTACAAATGAAAGTGCTGACAGGAGTCATCTCAATTTTAAGAGTCCTCTGTATCTGGGCTAGCTGTCTGGGCTCCCGTCATGGTCAGTATAGTAAATTTAGTGGAGACACTCTACAAAGAGTGTGTTATCTCACTCTACATTTGGTCTCATGAATCAGCCTTTGGAGTCCACTGAGAATATTGACTGGATTTCTGTTGGTTGCAATGGAATCGGAGGGAAGCAACAGGTATAAGCACTGACAAAGGCAGCAGAAGCAGAGTGTGATTGTTCCTGCACTCCTTAGGATCTGCCAAGGTGTGCACTCCTGATTCTGTCGCTTTCAGAAAACACTCAGGTAGTGAAGCTGAATCTGAATTAATTGTATCCTGAGCTTTTTGTTGTGCATGTGTTGATATTGTTTCTGTTAAATTATCTTTCAAGAGAAACCATGTGAGTACCCAGCTATAGAAAATGGCAAGTTAACTGAAGGACTGGAGTACTACAAAAACTATTACTTTCCAATGAGGTTTGGGCAGCATGCTGATTACCACTGCACTACTGGTTATTCAACCCCAAGTGGAGAATACTGGGTTCGAATGGTCTGTTCTGAAAGGGGCTGGTATCCAGAGCCAAAATGCCTCAGTAAGTACATTTCCACTATATGCTCAATTCTAATTATCAAAGATCTGTGCAGCAGAAATTGTGCTGATGGAGCACAAGTTGGAACAAAGAACAGTTTGTTAAGTAGAACTGCTTTAGTTGACCCCTGGAACTGCACCCAGATTGTCATCCTATCTGCACAGCTCAAACTGTCAGCTGGTAAGTGACACTCTGAAGTGAGTAAGGCTGAAATGATGCTTTTGGATTTTGGAGATTCTTTTCTGCTGAAACTATTCATGAGATTAAGACATATGTAGGAAATGTTTCTCCTTTCTGGCTTCTGGGTCACACGCTTGCATCTGCTTTTAGCTGCACATACAGCTGCGCATACAAAGAGTTTCTTCTCTGTGTAAATATATTCTTTCTTCTGTGACTTGGGCGCTTTGTCTAGAGGTTCCTCTCTGAGATCCATTGCCTGGTCCTTTTGGAGCTGTGAAGGTGGCACACTCTTGCAATAAGCTGAAAGTGAGCATGGCATCAGCAAACGATCCAGATACACTGACTTAGATTTAAAATAAATTAGATTTAAAATAGATTTAAAGCAACGAGCTGAGGCCTCCTCTCCTAACACGTCTTCAGTCGCAGTAACGTTCCTACGTACTGGTAGGGCTTAGAAGTGAATTACAAAAGGCTGATCTTTCTCTGTTGCCCTCAGCGGAGTGGTGCTCAGTGCAGGAAATGAGTGGAGTCCTGCCCAGAGGATCAAGTAACACAGCTGTAGCATTCCTTTGGCCATCTTCCTTGTGTCTGGGCTCTTGGGGGCACAGGATGTTGCACAGCCAGCGTGCTTAGCTGTTGCTAAAATCTCTAGAGCTGTTTTGAGAGGCTGATACATTTGCACAGAGATGATAAAATCTCCTTGGGGCAAATGCTAAAAATCACTCAGGACAGACATAAACCTTTTAGAGACATAGCAGACCAAACCAGAGCTCGTGTACATGGCGCTAGATGCACTGAAGTTAGCCAGACTTGCTTATGAATACTAGGTAAGCGATATTGTTTACTAGACCACTTCTTAGCACTTTCTGTAGTGACTTGCACTCCTGTTCCTGTGATTCGTTAATCGTAGGGCAGTGAAACAAAACATGCTTTCATTCAGGTTTGAACGCGAATGTCTTTTGGTGATAGAAGGCTACAGAAAGGTGCTTGGAGGCCCATTTTTTAGTAACCATCTTCCTAAGAATTTATTTACCTCAGTTCTTGCTGTACAAGTTACCATAGTTAAATGTACTTACCTTCCTTCTTTAGAAATATGTCATGTCAGACAGCTGGAAAACGGTTATTTCTTACATAGCCGGAAGAATGTATACAAGGAAGGTGAAAGAGTTAAATATGTCTGCAACGATGACTATTATACTGAACATGAAGATGGGGAAGTCACATGCACAAAGGATGACTGGTCACCTCCTCCAAGATGTATCCGTAAAAGTGAGTGTGCTTGTATTTTGTTGAGGTTTCTGGCTAAAATCAGTAAATCCATCATCACATCACGTACATTAATCCATCATCACTGCTTAGTAAATCTAAATCTAGGTGCTCTACAACTGAAACACAACACTGTCACTCTCTCAACTGTCTCCTGCAGCTCTCATGTCCCTGTGTGCTGCTAAGGTCAGTCACTATGCAAACATGCAGAATGAAACCCTGTAAAATGTCCACGCATGGCTCATTCAGATCTCCTAGAATGTAAGCTCTGGGGTAGGAGTCATAGTCCCTTTGTTTTCAGTAGTGAAATCTTGTTATAGCATAGCTGTGTGGTAATATAATAAATAGTAATCATTCCCCTTGCACAGTGTATCTGTAATTTGTTTCCTTTCAGCCTCTCGCTATGCCACCCGATCCATGTTTCTCTTGCTTCCTTTCCACTTGGCATCATACTGGAATTGGGGAGGAACAGGGAGGTTACCTCTCCTAACTGTTTCCAGCTTTTGTTCCTGACTTGTACCAAGCCTGAAATTGCTAGAATGTCTCACAAGAACTTTAAATACTTTAGATAATGATTTCATATGGACAAAAGTAATAATTCAACCTAGCTTTTCTTGGACTGTAAAAATACTTTTTTAGGAACCAGTTCCACCCTGATAGAAACATGGACCATAGAATGTTTTGGACTGCCACCCACCGAGATTTTGACATAGCAATGAGCAAGCAAAATAAAATTTTATGATTCCTAGTGTAAGGCAATTGTGGTGGTACAAACACCAAAAAATTTGATGTGAAATTTAAACTTTTGAAGCTGTTGCACTAAAGTATCTTTAACTCTGCTCCCAACATTCAAATACATCCTCTAGCATTCGTTAAAGTCTTTTCTTTTTCATATCTTTATTTACTTGACTCTAATGCGCAAATATTGCTATTTGTTGTAGAGTTCATTTCTTAAAATGAAGAAACTCCTTCACAGAATGATTTATTAGTAAAGAATTTAGCATACTATGGAAGTTTTCTTTCAGAACACAAGACCATAACATCCAGCCAAGATGACTGACTTCCATCCATTTAGACTGGCTTAATGTGTTCCAAGGATGTGAAATCAGTTACAACAGTGGGTCTGTCTGCCCTAGTGTTTCAGAGTGCAAGAAGGGGTCCTTTGGTACAAGTTTGCTTTAGTTCTGCAGTATTGCACTCTGAATGATTTCTCTTTGGTAGAACTGAGGTGGTACCTGCACACCGTGGTGATGTCTGGCATGCACCCCCTTGCAATATGGACAGAAGGTCCGCTTTATGCATGCACAGTGCTGTGCATGCCCAACATGAGTTTCATTTCTAGTGAAGACCAGACGCGGACATAAAATTTTGGAAGCTTGCAGGGTTGCTGCAGTCCAAACCCTTGTCCATCTCTGTTTGTGCTGCATGAGTTGGTAACTGTGAACTTTGACTTTTCACTTTCTACTTGTCCCTCAGAGAGAGCACTCAATGCCTAAGCAAATATTCATGTGTGCTTAAAAATATTCTAAATCCTACTGCTGCTTCATTTGTCCTTCTTCTGTGTATTATAAGCATGTAGTTTAGCAGTGTTTTACTTGGAAGAAATTCTGTCTGTCTCTTTCAGAAAAATGCCAGAATATCAATTTTGATAATGGTTATTTGACCTTGGGAAAGAAAACATTTCGTTTACAGGAGAAGGTCACCTATAGTTGTCATAATGGCTTTGTAACTCCAGAAGGACAAGAAACAGGAGTGATACAGTGTCAAGAGAATGGCTGGACTCCACCTCCAAAGTGCATCAGTGAGTAGCACAAAGGCTTCAGAGCTCCCTATCATTGTCACTGATGCAGACATGATGTCCTAAGTACTCAGTTTTTTGTCATCTAGATTGGTAGAGTTTTCTTACTGGGCAGAGGGAGACTCAAATAGAGGACTGATCCTCCAGAGATTAACCTTTCTGGGGCTCCAAAAAATACAGAGAGAAAACACAAAGGAAGTGAGTAAGGTGAGAGAATATCTACTGTCTTTTAGGTGAGCTATCTTTTTGGACATTTGTAGCACGAAGTAGATGGTAATCACTGACGTCTCCAGTGATTCTTACCTGACACAAGGTACATATGCCCAAATTTACTCCCAATTCTGCCTTACACACATGTGAGGGAAGATGTATGAAGAAACGCCTGTGAACCAAGGGATTCTGCCAAGAACTTTCTTTAAATGTGACCAAACTAGAGAGAAACGGGATTCATGATTTGGAAAGATGTTACCACTATGCATAAAAAGCACTATGCGTATGTCTGCCCTGGCATTAAAAAGTACATTTGTGAAAAACACCAGAATGCTTTTTCCTGAAAATACCTCCATACTGTTGTTGCCTTTCTCCTCTTAGAAGTTCCTTCCTCTCCTGAACAGCGGTGTAGGATAGTAAAAGAAGAGACTTAATCTTCCAGTGTTATGATACTGAGGCTTACAATATTGACCAACTTTAGCTGATATTTTATCTTGTCCTTTTATTTCAGACTGCCTTTACCTAGGATTTTGCAGCTTTTTTTCTGACCACCTCACAAATGACCATGGGGAACAGAAGCACAAACTATTTCCTATGACACCAATAATAACACGTAGTAGAAGCAAAGGAATTGAATCTAAGAAAGAAAAATTTATGCTAGATATTACTTCTAGACACATATTTCTGAAGATTAATGCAATAGATATTATGTGAATATGCTGCATACGGTATTTTACGTTCATATTCTGGCAATGCGGAATTTTTAATGTTTCAGATATACTGAGTAGTTCAGTAGACTGGCACACACTAAAGCACCTACAGAAATGATGCTTCCAAAGGGCGGTGTTTCTGGATCACAAAATGCTCTAATTTTGTTTTGTTCTACAGAATCATGTAAAACACCTCATCTGGACATTTTGAATTACCACACAAATAAAACTATGTTTATGCCTGAAGATATAATTGAGTATGGATGTCTGGAGGGATATCAAGCTCCAAATAATATGCCAACTGGTACCACAAGGTGTGGCATAAATGGTGAATGGAGTCCAACGCCCCAGTGTCTTGGTGAATATTGTGTTTGCTAATCAGTGTAACTTTGTATACACTTTGTGAAGCTTATTTATTTAAGACTTACTTTGGTTTTGTTCTAATCAGTAGTATTTCATGTACTTTTTATAGGGTGTACACTACATGTTAAAATATTTTGTCTTTGTAGCAATAGAATGTGAAATGCTGACACTGCCCAATGGAGATTTTTCTCCCAAGGAGGGTAAATACCACAATGGAGATGTTGTGAAATTCACCTGTGCAAACAAATACGTAAGAGTGGGACCTGCCTCTACTCAGTGCTATTACTTTGGATGGTTTCCACCACCACCAGTGTGTAAAGGTAATTCTTCTGTTAACTTTATTGTAGTAGGAAATAGGTGAAAATGCCTGGGTCCTGAAGACTTCTGTGGACACCTTCTATAAGCGAGCCTTGCTCCCAAGAACAATTATCCCATTTTCTCTCTAAAAGGACAGGAACTGGTCCTCTTTGGACACCACTGCATGTGAAAGATTCTGAAGAGTTAAACTTTCAATGTTGAACTTTCTGTTACCTTTAGTTATGCCAACTGCAATAACTGAAAGTGAGCTGGTAAACGGCTTGCGCAAAATTTCTCTCAAGTTATTGACTGTAATGTATGAAAAATTTATTATTCAAAAAGGTGTAAATAATGTGCAATATGGCAGCCAGGAGTGATTAATTTGAGTGATGTCCTCTCTCTTACTGTATCCTAAATGTCTTAAGTTTTACCACTACCTAATGTTGATACCTGTCAGATATTGTACCCTATGTTCCTTTTTCTGATCACATGACATTGAAGAAAAAAAATGTTTTGGAGATGGCACAGAGCTGGACCCAAGCAAAAGAAACTCAGTGAAAGGTTTTCCCTGTGAAATTCCTCAGCTTTATTCGGTAGGATGAACGAACTTATGCAGAAGAGTATATGCCCCTATCTCATCTTTTTTAAGACAGAGCACAGCTTAACAGCATCTGAAAAGACTTTCTTTTGCTGATGCTATGACCTTTCATAAGGAAGCTTGAGAGGACGAAGGGATCTCATCTTTCTCATCTCCCTTTCTTCCCACTCAGCCAGTTTCCTTATTGCCTTTCATGCTTTCATCCTTCTTTTTCCTCACTCTCTTTTGTGTTTAGAAACAACATTTTAAGCTCTCTTAACAGGAGTTCCATTCACTCCATCAGAAGTGAATTCCTTTAGCATACAGTACATATCACTTGCTGGGTGTTTTAATAACATAGGTTATTATTACTTGCAGAAATTTCACCTTTTTATTTTTGAAAGAATACTGAATTTGTCATCCATGTAACACTTTTTTTCTTTTAAAACTGGGTTGGTTTTATCAATCACTTATTTTATCATAGCAGGCAATTGACAGTGCATGGAAGTAAGAGTAGAGTGAGCCAGGGTCATGCATATCTGTTTGTGATCTCCAGCCCAACATAAATCCAGATATTCAAAGGCATAAACCAATGACCTGTTTCACTTGTTCTACTGATTTTTCTTAATTTTAAACAAGAAATTCAACTTCTTTTATGTTACACTTAACATATAACTGTGTTAAAAGTACTGACTTCAGAGCATGGATTTGATCCCTTGATTTCAGTGAACACCAAAGGCTGTGGACCTCCACCTGTGATTGCCAATGGAAGTATTGCTGGTGGCTCTGTGGAACTGTATCAGCATGGGGACAGAAAGCACTATGAATGTAACATCGAATTTAAACTGATTGGATCAAAGGAAATAGAATGTGTTGATGGACAGTGGTCATCTCCTCCCTCTTGCATTGGTAATCTATATAACTCTTATTTGTGAGAAGCTTATAATTCACTGTAAGCTAATACTTCACAGATACTTTCACTATTAAAATTACATATTTGCAGGTATAATGTGTTACATTCAAAATCATAGAATCATAGAATTGCCTAGGTTGGAAAAGACCTGTAAGATCATCTAGTCCAATCGTTAACCTGGCACTGACAAGTCCCCCACTAAACCTAAGCACTACATCTACAAGACTTTTAAAAACATCCAGGGGTGGGGACACCACCACTGCCCTGGGCAACCCGTTCCAATGCCTAATGACCCTTTCAGTAAAGAAATTCTTCCTAATATCCAATCTAAACCTCCCCTGAAGCAACTTGAGGCCATTTCCTCTTATCCTATCGCTTGTTACTTGGGAGAAGAGACCAACCCCCACCTCTCTACAGCCTCCTCTCAGGTAGTTGTAGAGAGTGAGAAGGTCTCCCCTGAGCCTCCTTTCCTCCAGGTTAAACAACCCCAGTTCCCTTAGTCGCTCCTCATAAGACTTGTGCTCCAGAGCCCTCACCAGCTTCGTTGCTCTTCTCTGGACACGCTCCAGCACCTCAACGTCCTTCTTGTGGTGAGGGGCCCAAAACTGAACACAATACTCAAGATGCGGCCTCACCAGTGACCGAGTACAGGGGTAAATCAGGTTATGGATGAAAAGTAAACACACGCTATATATAAAGCCAAAACTTTATTAGTAGTATTATTGAAATCTCAACAGTGTAATCAAATAACTGTTGAGTTGAGTTCAGATCAAATTATTACAGAATGAGAAAGAAAATAAATATGTAATATATAAAGAATAATTGTAAGTATATAAATAATACTGAATATCTGAGTAATGCAAACAATTTCTAATATATATTTATAATTGCTATACACACACTTTTTCTTATTTACCCCTTTTTCTGGTTTTATGCTCACCCTTCCACTGCCCCTCTGGGTCCTAAAGTCAATGCCTTCAGTCTGGTGTGTTTTGGAGGGAAGTTTCAGAACATTATCAGTATCTCCAGTCATTCTCTGGGAGGAGTAAGATGTTGATGCTGATGATTTCCTCTTCCTCCCTACAGGATGTGCTTGGGGTAATTTTTAGGTTTGCTAGCATGCTTTTATACCTTGCCCTTTTTTCACTGGTCTACAAGTTCTGAATTAGGTATGTTAAGTGTGTTGTAAATATGTTAGGTACTTGTTCTTTGTTCTTTGTGTTACCCCTAAAACCAGTTTTGACCAGCTCCAAGTCTAAGCTGGCCTTTTGAGAGCTATTTGTAGCCTTGTGGTGCCAGGCTGCGCCCTGCCTTTTACTATCCCGTGCCTCTACTCTGCCATACCCAACCTTTGCCCCCACTTCTCAAGAATTCTGTTATCATATCAGCCCTGTAATTCACCTGCATCATTGTATTAGAGTCATCATTACTCACTCTACAGAGACTAACAACTTGTTACTACTATGTATGTAAAACTATTGTTGTGCCATACAGAGATAACTAGAAGTAAAATAGATTAGCTATAGCCTGGTCACTAGAAAAAATTGCTGTTACAGCTAAAATAAGTAAAACTAAGCCTCCAGGCAGGTCAGGACAGGTTCTGACAAAGTAAGCCTGATAAGCCTCCATCCTGAGGCCTTGCAAGCTCGGTACAAACTCTGTGGCCTCTTTCTAGCGATGGCAATACTGTGTGTTACTGGGGCACAGGGCTACCAACATAATGGCTGTGAATGCATGATGTATGTCGCTGTTTTCCCTAGGCTAGAGTCAGACATGTCCAACAGTTTTTTTTATAGTCCTCATATTGAAATGGCGAATAGTTCCACAGTCAAGTCTCCTGCCTAAGCAAAAGCACCCACTTTCTGTGCATGTCATTAGGTAGTGTACCTCAAACCTGGGAGTATGAATGTCAATGACAGGAGTTAAAAAATGCTTGTGCAAAACTACTATTTGTTTGTTGAGACAGTGTCTCAGAATTGAAGTAGAATGGAATATTCAAGCTGAAAGTCTGTAAGTACAGAAAATAATTCAGGGTGTTCTTATGGCACAGGATGATCTAACAGCAGAACCAGCAAATGGTGCGGTTTTTATGGACTGCTTTACTCTGTCCCTATACATATACATTCTAACATGTCTTCCATGAGCAACATTGATGGTTTAAAAATGTACGGCATGGAGCTTGCATCTTTTCAATCCTTGATCCAGTGGGGATAGTTTCAGTACACAGGCTTGAAAGAAGAGTGGTCCAAACTTGGGTGCAGCGTTGTTCAAATTCAGTCTTTGAGTTTATCATGGATCTTCCCTCTCCCACATTAAGAGCAGGCCATATGCCCTTATTCCCCTTACGTGCCTTCTTCCTCCTTCAAAAAGGACTACTCACATGCTGCACTCATCTGTGCAAGCCATTACCCTTTGCTGTCACTACCCCTACAACTGTCACAGCCCCAAAGCAGGAATTGCTGTTATGACACAGAGATGACAGCACTGCAGCTCTCTAAGTGATATTACAATCATTTTCAGTTCTTGTAATAATACTAACTGAAAGTACACATTACAAATGTGTAGGTGTATAATCAAACATATATTTGGCAGATCAGAATCAGGGATTGATCCTATTCAGGGATCCAGGTGAGCTGGATTAATTGAAGATTTTCTTACACTTTAGGGTTTATGTACCAATGAAAAACAGTTTGGGAAAGTAATGTTAGCTGAAACTACTTGTGGAGCATACTGTGGAGTTACCACAGTGATGGAAAAGGAAGCGAAAAGACAGGAGAGGGATTTAGTAAACTGACTAAACGGTATACATACTCGAGCTGTGTTGAAGTTTAGTTGTTACAATTAATGGGAGTCGGTTTGACTCACCAAATGCAAATATAATCATTTTTATTTAAGTTCTTTCAGCTATTCATATATGACTCCAATATTATTATGGAATACTTTGCTCTTTTCAACAGAAGACAAAACGCCATGTGGATCACCTTCCTCTATTCCAAATGTTGTTCTTCATCAGGAAGACCAGACCCAGTTTTCACATGGTGATGAAGTGATTTGTGGATGTAAACAAGGCTCTGGCAATTCTAAGCAAATGAAAATAAAATGTCTTAATGGGGAATGGAAGCCTTTACCTCTTTGTGCCGGTAATCTATTTCCATAATATTTGCATAATATTTCAGATATGAGTGTAACATAGTTCTGTTCAAAATTTCAAGGACTTCAGCAATCAGTGTGTAGCCAGAGATACTGTAGTTTTTATGCATTTCAACTAAGTTTTTCTTATTTACGCCTCTTTTAAATGCGAACATGTCCTTCGTCCTGGAAAGGCTCTGCATGTACAACTTTGTAAGCACTCTAAGTAGGTTTGGGGAAGGAAATGGACACTTGCACAGTGGGTAAAATCAAGTATGGGGGTACATCTTTGGTGTACGGTGCCTTTGACCCATTTTCCAGTGTTCCTCCCTGGTAATGACCCTTCAGAAGCCTTGGGATGTATCTGCAATAAAGTAGTGAGCCTATTTCATTAATTGCTTGTAGTTTTATGCCTCTGTATACTACTTTGCTTTTTTAAAATCCTGTGGGGAATTAAAGATAATATTAATAGCCACAATGTGCTAGGCTTACCCCATCCTCACCATTTTTATGTGCATTAGTCCTTTTCATTTCTGATCAGTAGTTTTCTCTTTTTTCTTATCTTCCCATTTGGTTTTTCAGTGCATAAATTGAATGAAAGTAATGTCTTTTTAAAAAAAAGACATAAAACAAAGCCTTTTCCTAAGAAAAAATTTTAAAAAATACATTGGAGTCAGTGATTTAAGAAAAGAGTGATACTGGATGAGAAAGAGTCTTGTCTGGGATAAATTACTGCAGCACTTCACTTATCTTTAACAGAATACAGTTTATGTTACCCAATTCTTGGTTCTCCCTTTGTTCGGAAGTGATTCGATATTCCTCAGTGGTTTGAGTACACTGTACCTTTATTTACGGTTATGTTGAGGACTGAATCTGGCACAAAACGCAGTCTGCTTAGCTTTCACAAGCAGCCTATGTCTGACTCTTAGAATCACCAGTCAAGGACACAAGACCTGGTTATGACTTAGACACACTTCTATAGGAGATTTATACCTGATACATAGTGTGGAGCAGTACTTCCTTTATGTTCCTGTTTCTACAAGCAAAAGAAGGTTCCTCTTCTTGCTCAACTTGCTACCTTTTTGTAGTTCTAGGGAAGAAAAGAGTGCTTAGTTTTTATATTATTTACTGCACTCGGCAAAAAATCATTCTGTTTCTGTAATATAGGAATCTTAGGAGTTACTTCAACCTACAGTAATTAAAAAAATACCTTCACATGGACATGCATCAGGAAACTGATGACCTGTTAATCAATGAATGCATATGTACATATTATCTAAACTGACTCTTTTTTTCAGGTCTTTTTGTTGATTTTTTTCAGATTCATCTCCTCAGTGTGTAATTCCAATGAATGTTGAGCTTGTGTACAATGGTCGTCTTGCCAAGCCACGAAAGGAGACCAGGTTCCGTCGAGTTATACATTATATATGTAAATCAACTGACAAAAATATTAAACAGGCAACTTGTGTGTCTGGAAGATGGTCACCAGAGATTGAATGTACAGGTTTGTTTTTTGATTTGCATACAATTTCTTCTTTTTATGTAGAAATGATAAATGCTTATTATTAAAGCTTCTTAGCATTGCTGCGCCACTAGTCTGAAATAGAAATGCTTACATGCTTATATATACGTTTACTTGATTATACGCTAAAAGATAGTCATGAATAATTACAGAAATCATGGAACAGTTAATTAAGTTTAGAGAAACGCTATTTTAGTGAGGCAGACTTAATAATCTCTACTCTTACCACTGGAACAGTTGTCACTGTCACTTCTGATATGAGAAAAGATGCAGTGATAAACCTAAGCTTGGTTCTTCAAAAGGGCTTTACCCTGGTGCAAATGAGAGTAGCACATAGCTCAAGCTCCAGCCAAAGTTCCTTTATTTCCTGTAAATGTTCAAAGCTTTTCTATTCCTGATTTTTCTTTTTTTTCCCCCCTTTTATTTTTTCCAATTGCTTCCTAGTGAAACAACAAGAAAAAAAGCTGAGTTGGCCAATTCAAAAGCACAGACCTAGAGGACACTGCCCTTACGTAATACGCACCAAAGGCTGGATGCCTGCAAGACTGCCTTTATGTATAGCAGAGCAGGATATTGCCTGTAGAAGGCATGATTGTAAAACATCATTACCTCTTGGCCTGCTTTGATTATGCCAGGTTCATGGGAAATGATGCATGGAAGTGGGAGAAGTACACAGAGTGGCAATCACTCGAGGGAGCATTCCCTTTCAAAACCAAGTGTTCCTACCTTCCCAGTTTTCTGGAACCACTAGAAGCAACAAACCAGGCTCTGGAGGTCGCCTCTTTCCTAGAGGTACCTCCTTCCCTCCCTTTTTCTTTCCTTTGGCCAGAGCAGCCCTTCATTCCTTGAGTGGCAAAATTGCACTTCTATTTCTTCCTTTCCTTTCATGGTTCTCATTTAGCTCTGTTATTAGCTAGGTCTGAAGAAAAAGAACAACAACAAAACAAAAAAAACCAAACCAAAACAAGAACCCCAGAAGCTGGTCCAGTTTTCCTAAAGCAGTTCACCATAAAGAGGGGAATGGGGAAAGCACACAAGAGTGTGCAGCTGTGTGTAAGGGGAAGGAGGGACCACAAGAAGCTCCAGCTCAGATTGGTGTAGGCAACCGTGTCTGCCTTTTCTATGCATTTGAAAGCACATGAGCATCTGACGGCAGCTCTGTTGTTTCTGAAGCAGAACAAAATGATCATAATATTAACTAAAGCTTGAGACAGCTACTGAAGATTTATCTAATACCAGGGTTTTCTTGGTTGTTCCTGTTGTAATCTGTGATGAACTGTTACACTTTTATCTTATGTTCTATTATAACATGAGTATGTGTCCTTAGCTGAGGAGAGTACTTGCCCACCTCCACCTCAGCTGCCTGGTGCTCAACAGATAACAGTTGGAAGGAATTACAAGCATGGGAGTACAATAACTATTTCATGTCTGAAGAGTTTCCAGCTCATCGGTGTGAACGAAATAACATGTATAGAAGGGAAATGGCAATCACCACCTTATTGTGTGGGTCAGTAGTGGATTATTTTTTTCTGTTTATCATATTATGAATTTCGGTGTTATCCATTTGCAGTCATCGTTAGCAGGAGGATGATATTATTTATGTTAAGATTGTCATGAACAGGTAACTGCAGAAAAGCAATAGAACATAAGTTGCTAAAGAAAGTGCAGTTAACCAGCTGCTGGACAGTCAGTCTTTTTATTTACACACACTTACCGAAGAAGGCTGACAAAACTTTCAGATAGTCCCTCAAGAGCTGTGTGTTTATTTGTTTATGCAGTATATCGCAGAATGGAGACTTTTGACTGTGGGCCTTTAACAGTATTCTGGTGAAAAAAAATTAATATTATTTATTATTTAGTTATAGTAGTAGCAATCTTTGGTTTTTTTCATTTTTATTCTTTCTTGATTTTTCTCTTTTTCTTTTCGTGGTTTTTTTTCTGTAATAGGAGTATAAATGATATGACATAACAGGCCATCTGCTCTAAGAAATGCTGAGGAATCGGTAATCATTGTTAAAATATTACCGATGCAGGTTAAGAGGTAGAAAAAAGTGTTTTCAGGAATGAATAGGAGATAGCTGAGTACAAAAATGAGGTGCCAGCTGATGACTGATATGCACAACGTGTCAACCATGTCTGTATTTTTAAGCTGCAAAATTCTGATGCCACATGGTTTCTCTTCTTCTGTGTTGCCTGTGAGTCTCCATTTCTGCTGACAAGTGGCAGACATAGAGAAGAATAACAAAAAAAATGTTTGAGCTATTCATGAAACAACTTTTACTGAAAAAAAATTCCCAGTCCCAGTTACTGAACAGGAACTTTGACTGTAATTAGATCTTTTGTATTATGGAATTCAGTGCAAACATGCTTTCAACTTGATGTGTCATCTAATAAAATCTAATTTAATAATAACTAAAAATGCATATAAAATATAGTTTAAGTCCACCCACTCTACAGTAGTAAAGGAGAAGAAAGCATTGGGACAGCCCTGACTCAGGAGGGCTTCACAGAGATTTAATCCATTGTATCTATCAGGAAGTACATTATAATACTTCATAAGTTCTGTTCTCTTTTTCATTTTCATCACGTCATCACAAAACCCCTCAGGACATTGGTACAACTTTATTAATGGTGGAAAAATTCAATAGCTAACATTCTAGAAACTCTCAGTATCCCAAAACAAGATATTTCTCTGCCTATGAAATTTCCCCTGTTCTTGATGCTAAACTGTAGTGGTATCTCCTCAGTATGAATGGGAAAATGGCTTTAATTTGGTTGAAAGGAAAAGAAAGAAACCCCATGTAGGACAGAAAGAAGAGAGATTTGGTTTGCGTATCTTAGAGATTTCTTCATCTTCCTTTCAAGCCATTTAGTTTATATTTCGGTGATTATATTTTTTTTCTTTTCATTTTAGATGGTATATGTCACTGCCATCTTATTCGTCTTGCAGTATTATTTATCTGTGTTTTCTGTATTTTTTAGAAAGACCGTGTTTGCCACCACAACCCATAGAATGTGCTGATGCTCCCAGGCTGGAAAATCAAAACTTAAAAATTAAAAAAGAAGGGAAAACAATTTATCTAGCTGGCGCTAGATTTAAGTATGTTTCTCATTCTGGATACATCTTAGATGGACCATCAGAGATAACTTGTTCTATGGGAAACTGGACTTCAGCTCCTACATGCTTGGGTAACGTCACGAAATAATACTTTTTTTGAAGTACATTTAGCAATGAAATTGAAAGAATTTTAAATAGGAGGTTGACTCCATATTTTGCTGTGGAATCTTACCATCCCTCATGGATGTCTTCAGAGCAATCCTGATTGGATGCAAGACTGACTTTTTGAATGCAGTTTAGTTTTTAAATATTCCTCTGTATTCTTGCAGACTTTGTTCAGTTCCTATCTCTGCCAGGTGAGTCCTAGGCGCATCCTCGTAATCCAAGGACCTCTTTACTATAGAACCCACTAGTGACTAGGAGTTGCTGTGGTGCTTCAGTGATGGAAACAACTTCGCTGTAGTAAGGGACAGAAGCCGTTATTAAAATTTTCTACCATGTTTAGAAACAGGATCTAAATATTTCAGTGACTGAAGTCCATGCCAATTTATGGGAATTACTTATATAATCTCCCATATGCTACTTTTTATATAAAATCCACTGTCAGCGGATGACAGTGCTGGTGTTACAA
>JAVKLA010000090.1:23108152-23186280 GCA_034782735.1 Sagittarius serpentarius
GCTGGGCAGGAGAAGCTGAAAAGTCCTTGACTCAGTCTAAACACGACTGAGCAACAACCGCAAACATCAGGGTGTTACCAACATTCTTCTCATACTAAACCCAAAACACAGCGCTGTACCAGCTGCTAGGAAGACAACTTGATCCCAGCTGAAACCAGGGCACTAGTCTATGCTAAAACTGTAGATTATTTCCCATTCTCTTAATATATTATACATGAAACCACTGTATTTTTGGATACTGCAGGCATGTCATATTTAAGGGAAAAAAAAAAAAAGCCAGAGAAGCTCACACTTGCTTCTATTAAAACTTTCATCCCTAACTGAAAAAACTGAAGTTGAGATCTTAAAGTTCTAGTTGACAATACTCAATCCATAAATTCTAAGTATCTGAATTTAGAGAGAGTTGGGGTTGTTTGGCCTGGAGAAGAGAAGGCTCCAGGGAGACCTTATAGTGACCTTCCAGTACCTGAAGGGGGCCTACAGGAAAGATGGGGAGGGACTCTCTGTCAGGGAGTGTAGTGATAGGATGAGGGGTAAGGACTTTAAACTGAAAGAGGGTAGATTCAGTTATAGATACAAGGAAAACGTTTTTCACAACGAGGGTGGTGAAACACTGGCACAAGTTGCCCGCAGAGGTGGAAGATGCCCCATCCCTGTAAACATTCAAGGCCAGGCTGGACGGGGCTCTGAGCAACCTGGTCGTGTTGAAGATGTCCCTGCTCTGTGCAGCGGGGTTGGACTAGATGACCTTTAAAGGTCACTTCCAAACTGTTCTATGATTCTATAAATTATAGAGAGAAATAAGTGCGTATTTATTTTATCACACCTACCTATACAAATTGGTGGTGAAGTCCACTGTCCTTCAGAACAGTAGATTCTCTCAGATCCTTGCAAAAAATGATAGTCAGAGCAACTGTACTGAACAGAAGACCCACTGTCGTACCGGGTCAGGGGTGGGAGAGTAAGAGCTCCATTTGCAATAGAAGGTGGAGAGTCACATTTTTCTGTAGGAGCTGGAATAACATGAAAAACATTTGAGAAACGTTCTGCTTAAGAAACTAACAAGTCAGCAGCTTTAAACGCCTGACAACACTAGATATCTATCAAGTCTCAGAAAGTGTATTTTCCTGCTATTTCATTATGTCTCTGATCAGAATGCAGTCTCCTGCTTCATTCTAACCACAAGAAGTCCCTTGTGTGCATTTAATTGTTTACAGTTGTCTTTTCACAGAGGTTTGAGAAGAGCTCCTCCCTCCTTTCTACAGCCTTCCACATCAAAGGAAGGTGTATTGTTTTTCCATGCTTGGATATATTTAACAATATAGCTGCCTTGTGCAAGGATATCTCTGCATAGCTGTATTGTTGAATCCTAAACTTCTATGATTTACAACAGATTCTAGGCCCGCACTGCCAAAGCAAATTTTTTCTAAATAGGTCTGAGATTGACAATTAAAAAGGCATTAAAAAAAGTATTGTTTTACCTTGCATAATGCATTTTGGGTATTTCAGTTTGCCGTGGTTACACCGTGTCCTGCCAGGAGATAGAATAGTAGTCTGGAGAAAACTGTATCCCTGTTTACATTCAAACTCTATAAGATCACCATGTAGGAAAATTAATTCTTCCTGTCTCCATTTCAACTTTATGTTGTTGCTGTTCATATCAGTTACATTAAGAGTGCATGGTTCTAGGAAATAAAAGTGTACTTCAATAAAAAGCAACCTTCAGTGATTTCTTAGCTCTCTTTTGTAGGAGTCAAGGACGAGAAATCCAAATCAACAGTTCTAAAATGTTTTTGAATCTCGCAAGAAAAAGAACTATAGATGTATTAAAAAAAAAAGAAGGCAAATATAAAGAAATGGGCTGAAGTAACTGAAATAAAATGCAAAAGAAAAAAGCCTAAACTGGGAACAGTAAATCACAGATAACACACACTTCTGACAAGATCTGGCTTCTACAAGTATTTGTAAACATATGGCAGCCTGGGTTTAGCACTGAAGAAGAAAAGAACTTCTTTACTGTAACTTGACAGGACTTTTTATAATGAAAATAGTCATCCATCAAAATTAACCTGTCAGATTTGACTGACAGGTTTGGTAAGCCCTTCGAGGACAGTAGTAGTTAATACACAGTAAATTTAAACTGTTAACCTAAGGAAGTGTTTTAACAATTCCATTTTCTTTGCTTTTTTCTTTGATTTGTCACTGTTAAAATAATTTAGAGATCTTCCTAAAACCTTTTGGAAGTTTTGTGTTCTTCTCTGGGCTTTTTCAGGTTATTCAAGGTCAATATTGTTGCTATCTGACAGGGTTCTTAAAATTTAGTGCCAGGATCACATCAGGTAGTCTAGCTTTCCATTAAACAGTTAACTTCATTAACTTTTGAAACCACTGTTCCTCTTCAACAAAGCCTGACAAGGGGGACAGTGTCGTGTTTAACCCCAGCCAGCAACGAGGCACCACTCAGTCACTTGCTCTCTTCCCCCCTACCCAGTGGGACAGGGGACAGAATCAGGGAAAAAAAAGTCAAACTTGTGGGCTGAGATAAAGACAGCTTAGTAGGACAGAAAGAAATAAAGAAAACGATAATGACAATAATACTAGAAGGACTGGAATATACAAAACAAGTGATGCACAATGCAAGCGCTCACCCCTCGCTGACCGATGCCCAGTTAGTTCCTGAGCAGCGATCCGCCCTCCTGCCCCAGCCAGCTCCCCCAGTTTATATACTGGGCAAGATGTCCCATGGTATGGAATACCCTTTTGGCCAGTTTGGGTCAGCTGGCCTGGCTGTGTCCCCTCCCAACTCTCCTGTGCCCCTCCAGCCCTTTCTTTCTGGCTGGGCAGGAGAAGCTGGAAAGTCCTTGACTCAGTCTCAACACGACTTAGCAACAACTGCAAACATCAGGGTGTTATCAACATTCTTCTCATACTCAACCCAAAACACAGCGCTGTACCAGCTGCTAGGAAGACAATTAACTCTATCCCAGCCGAAACCAGGACAGACAGTTATAAAAATAAATTTCTACAAGTTCCACAAGAATCACTTCCTGATAGAGGCCCTTATTAATGCTTTGCTGAGGGAAAGGCAAGGAGAAATCAGTTATTACGCATTCTGATGACAGCACCACAACAACAAATTAGTATGGGTATTTTCCTGAAACTAACTACAGTATGTGCTCTTTCTGGTCTGATTAGGTGAGGGTTGAAAAGAAATCTCAGAAAACACAGAAAGGATGGTGTGGTTATTTGGATGCTTAGGAGACAAATAATGCTCATAGGAAATGAGTTTCCATTATTTCACAGGATCTGTTAAATTTGAGTATTCAGATCCAAGAATGCTGATCTGAACCTTTCAATCCAGATGAGGCACATTTTGTTTATTTAGAAATAAGGAATTTAAACTGAACAGGTTATTTATTTGCGTTTTCACAGTAGATTACAAACTTAAAGTGAATTAGTTTAACAAAGGATGCTAGTAAAATAGAACTATTTCATTACAGGAAGGAAGGAAAGATAAACAAATCGTAGATCATCACAAGTAGTACTCCTTCCAGCACTGTTAAATTCCTAAAGGGAGTTCTATACGTTGAACAGCATACTTAAGACCAATATAGAAAAACTAGAAAGTCCAGAATGAAATGATAGATGTAAAGACACATAATAAAAACAAAGGCTGAAGGTTTAAAAATGAAAGTCCAGTAAGTCATTGTATTCCTTATTAATCATATCTAAAAGCCATTTTTCTGCTGCAGTCATTCCTTCTAAACATCTATTGAAGGACGGGAAGAAATTCACAGAATGAAGAATATGGGAGAAAGAAATTAGAGAATCCTCCTAGGTAACAGGGATAGCTAGAATAGCTCACTCAAGAAAACAGAGGAATCTATTTAATCGGGTATTTGTAAGAACAGGCCAGAGGACACCTAGCAGGAATGGCCTAGGTATATTTGATTTTGGTTCACCTTCATGTTTCTGGAATCTTTATGAAAGGTGGTCATGAAAGGATTACCTAGAAGTTCTTTCCAGTTTTACCTTTCTAGATTACATATGACAAAACTTTCTTTTTCTTACAAGACTTACCTAAGCACGTTGGTTGTTCTGTCCAGTTTCCTTGTTCGCAGTAAACAGTACTAGGTCCATCCAAAAAATGGTAACGCTGACAACCATATTCCACTGAGGAACCATTTTTGTAACTTGTCAACAACGGACCAAAGAGAACACCATTTTTAATCACAGGTGGAGAGGTACAGTCTTGCTGTATTTCTAATACCAGGTAGGGAGATGGGTAATTAGCTCTTTAAAACAATGTTAACGCTGGCAAAAGTATCAGACTAATAATAGACTGAGCAAAAAATTTACATACAAATAAGATGTAAATCAATGTATTTTCTTTTTCAAATTTTGTTTTCAGAAACTCTCTGCTTGCCTTACTGAACTGCAGACAGGCATTCTATTTCCCTCTACACTCCTCATCTATGTCCGCTCTTGACTCTTGCTGGTTTACACTCAATACAGATTAGTTCTTTTTCTGTGTTGAGACGGTCTTTATGTGTTGGTTGAAATGTTTAACCCATGTGTCGTTCAAAATAAATGAAAGAAACCTCACTGGTACTATTAATCAAATGATCAGCAAAATACGCATGAATTCGCATGTTCAGACAACATTAACAGAAAGAGTACAAAATGGCTGAAGCTAAATGTTAACATATGAAGCAAAATTACAAATACACAACAGGCTTATAGGTTTAGTTTATAATCACTAGAAAAAAAGCAACAATGGCCTTTCATTCATTCAGACAGCTACACTGACACCTGTAGCACACGCAAACATTTTCAAGAGTAAGGAAATGTACTGCCGCAAAGGAGTAGCAAGAGTAGTCATAAAATGCCTACAGTAGCATTGGAGAGTACTGAAGTCCCTTTTAAATAGAAAAGCAACGTTCACCTACTTGTATCCTCATTGCGATATATTTTGCTTGCCCTTATTGCCGCATCTGCCTCGAGTGATGGTGGTCCTTCAGATGCCCATTTATCCGCAGTTCCTATAACCACAGCAGAAACTTAGAGCCAGTTTTCTCAGAAATAACTCATTTTCAAACACCAAAACAGACAGACACTGATGCATTGTAAGATGTAATAAATTCAGTATTCCAGAGGAGAACTACACAACATGGATGTCAGCTGAATTCACGTAGCTCATCCTCTCTCTCTAATCTGTGAACAATGGATTGTCTGGAAATTATGCAGCACTTTACCTCTCAAGCATTTTAGCAGAGGAGGACATAAACAGTTTTGCAGATATGGAAACTGAGGATGTCCAGAAAATTAAGGCATTGTTTGAAGAATTGTTTCTGTTCGTTTGTCAGTCTTCACAAAAGTACTAACCTATACAAAGAGGGGGTGCTGTCCATTTCCCTTTTTCACACTGGATTTCCTCAGATCCTCTTACTTCAAAGGTACCTCGACACTGTATACGAACTTTGTCTCCATTATGATATGTTCTTCTAACTGTGATGATATGGGCATGAGGAGGAAGAGGTGGTGGAGGACATTTATTTTTCACATCTGAAAATAAAAAACGCGTGTTGTTTTCTCACTAAGCAAAACCATGTACACAATTTTACTATACAACGTGCAAGCCTGTCGCTTAAAAGATATTTTTGGTTGATCCAGAGTAATTGCTTACTCCCATTTTCTTAACAAAATGGGAGACCAGAACAAAAAAAGTGATTTTACATTCAACAAATATAAAATAGAGATATCATGATATTGCACTGCTTATAAACAAATTTGTAATTTCTCCACATAGACTTAAGAAAATGTTCTTTAAAGGACTTCAGGAAATAATAGAGGTTTCCCATACCCTCCATTGATATAGTATTTAAAGCAGCTCATGTATTAATTCTAATGGTACAGGAACAGCAATAATCATAGCCTATTTCCTATCCCCAAATTAAGTTTGCAATTACTGTATCCTCAAAACTAGATTTAGGCCACGTTTTCATTCTCCTGAGCACCCTACCTTCTCTGCACTCACTCAGGTAAAATTCCTGCACTGTCGTCAGAACAAATACAGGGCTGGAGTCCTAACACACGCCATTTAATTGAGACATTCTAGTGCATTTTAAAAGCTACTGTATCTTCTAGGAAAGGAAGATGAATTTCCTCTTTGTACTCAATCACATAGTCTTCTACGAGATTAGCTATAAAGCAATAATAAACCACTAATTTTACTGAAAACGTGCTTAACATCTATATTTTTTTAAAGGCTAAGTACAATTTTTTTTAATCTCAAGCACCACACACACAATGATTATTAAATTTTCTTTAGAAAACGTACTTCACAGGAAAAACTTTTGTGAAAATATATTGTAAAAGGATACCATAGATTTAGCTTAAACCAATAAGAATGATTGTTTTTCCCATCCTCTATCAACATCTAGCATCCCTTGTACATAAAGTAGAGAATTTGTTACCATGAGGCAGTGATATCTCCTAAAGTTCAGAAGTGATCCTCATAAAGGAGACAATATCCAGATAAAACAGTGACCCACAACTATCAAGGTATGTTGAACAGTATTATGAATTCTCAGCTAGCCTAAATGTCTGTACTGTTTTCTGCTGTATACTAGATCTCATCTGGTTCACCAGATCTTTCATTCTTTTGAAAGTTTCTTTTCTGAGAATCTCCATTACTCGCCAATGATTGGGGAAGTGATAGTAATTGCAAAAGGTGTGTTTCTGTCCTCAGGATGACCTTTCTAGTTAATTCTGTTGAAAACATGTACAGTTCGGTGAGGCTGTAAAACTCTGAAAAGTACCACAATCCCCAAGCTCAGGAGGAATTTGTTACAAATTTTATTTTTAATGCCTCTCAAGAGGCATGTTCCCACCTCACAAGGCAGGATTAAACATGCTTGATTAAACCTTCATGTAATCTGAACATGGCTTAACTTGAGCTTCAGGGGCTGAACAACTTCCCTGTAATTGTTGATCCCTGCTCCTCCAGGGTACAACGTACAGAGGAACAACAGCAAGAGACGGTATCTGCTCTATTGTTAGAGTCCACTGAAAGCTAATTCCAATTATCATTCCCTCCCTCCCTGCTACCTCGGCTCCATGCCCTTCAGCTAACACTTGATTTCTATTTAGGCTGTGAACTGGTACAAAAAGCGTATTTTTATTCTGTATTCATAAAGTATTTAATGAAAGGTGCTAGGCTTTCACTAAGAATTTGACATAGTAATACTATAAAAATAAGGTACCTTCACACACTGGAGGCTCCGGATGCCATCCAAAATAGTAACACTGAATTAGGTCAAATTCACTGACAGAATAATTTTCCTCACAGAAAAAGTGAACTACATCTCCCTCTTCATAGATTTTCTTCACAGGATAGAAACCTCCATGTGCTATTGCACTCAAAGAGGAGCAGGTTATTTCTAGGAAGAAAAAACACAGCGGTGAAAAATCAGTTGAGGAAGGCTTCCCCTCACCCAACAGCTTATAAAACAAGCCTTTTTGCAAATTTTTGTTCATTTGTAGAATAAATCACATTTCAAACAGAATTATTTTCCAGCCGATTACATACTAGTGCAGTTTGGAGTAAGGGACCACCCACGTGTTAGACACAGTGCTTCTTCTGTAGTGTTTCCTCCTGCAGTACGATAACCCGCATCACATTTGTATAGCAGTGTCTCATTCAGCTGAAGCTCCTGTTGGGCTGTGAAGTAGCGGCCATGATGTAAATTGGGTACTCGACATGACTCTTAAATAAATAAAGCATACACATAATATTAATTGCTCTTTTCACTTCAAGTTATTAATCTAAAATTTTCCTTAGATACACCTTAAAAGTGGTCATGTCCAAGGCAAAAATCTTTTAAAATATTGAATAATTAAAAAGGCAGTAGTTTACACAAGTTTTCCAGTTGTCATTTGGAAAGCAATTTTGGATGGCAATAGATTTCTTTGAAACAACGCAATTTCATCTATACTGATTCCTTCTACATATAATTTTACCTATACCAATTCACAAAACCAGCAGCATGTGAAATCTGACAACTTTTTCCCACGAGGTACAGCTGAGAACCTGCTTTAGGAGAACTCACACGATAACCTGACGTAGGTAGTTTGGCCCTACAGGTACAGCAAGGACAGTAGAATTATATACACATAAGAGATTCTAAAGGAGACAAATGCAGAATCCTACCAAATTTTTTAGCACAGCTTGGCTGGGAGGACCATCCTTCTGGCTGACATTGTACTGTATCTTCAGTACCACCGCTTGGAGTGTGGTAGCCTGGATTACATTTGTATTGAAGTTTCTCATGTATTTTGAAGTATAGTTCTGTACCGTAAAAGAAGCCATTTTCCAAAAGAGGCTTGTTACATTTTTCTAAATGAAAGGAGATAGCTTGGTTAGAAAGAAAGAAAGAATTAATGGAATATTTTTGTTCTCTGATAAGCAAAAGAAGGGGGGTTTTAGCTATCCTGATCTAACCTTGTTTTCTTGACCTACTGAAGAAACTCTACCACAATCATCAAACCAATGGTAACGACATGGAACATGACAACCAAGGAATCTAGAGCTAGGGAGGCTCTAGAAGATATACATCTGAGGGGAAACTTAGTTTTCCCAAAAATAAGGAAACGGGGCAACTTTCTTGGCGTTCTTGTAAAAACTTACATGGTAAAAGCCCTTAAAATATGTATTACTGTAAAAATACTCCATGTATAAACATACGGAGTTTTTATACATAAAGGATTGATTTCACCTTGTTGTCCTAACTTACACATTTTATCCCTTCTGTTATGCAGCTTCTGTTCCTGTACGTTCCAGGAAACCCAGCTGGAAAAGTTTCCTGCTAGAAGGAATGACGAGATTAACAGAGCTGACTCACTGTAGCATTGTGGCACTGGAGACCATCCTTTTGCTGTACAAGTTACTCTTCCCTCTTGAGTCCCAGCTTCAGTTGTATAACCAGCCATACAAGAATAGGAAAGTTTTTTTCCCTTATGCGTAGGGAAATAGTAACTTTTGAAATCATAATAGTACTGGGCAATCTTTCCATTTTCTACATGTGGCAAATCACAAGGTTTATCTGAAAAAAGATAGATACTTCACTAAAAATCTCAGCCCAGATACAAACTTTTTTGCATTATTTTATTTAATATCAGTTGGATTGATTCAGGCTTTCAAACAAAGTGAATGAAATTCTGAATATTTATAAGCATGAAGGGTCTCGTGAGACTCGCTGAAATAAAGATACATTACAATTGCACTAGCTTTTGTTCTTTAGATTAACAGGAATGTCAGTTGTAGAATGAAACTTCCTAATGTGAACTGGGCAAAACTGATGCAGGACACATTTATGTGACACTATTTAGCCCAGAAGATGTAAGCATGAGCACCCTTTGCTGCATAAACATACTGATGCCTGCTCTAAAATCCAGTGGCAACAGTGTCAAGACTAGCTATGCCGTAGCTCCTCAATTCAGCAAACCTTATCAGAACAGTATGACAAGCTGCTAGGAAGCAATATAGGAGTCAAACTTGCTGAAGAAAGGGAATTTAACAACAGAGTCAACGGAAAAGAAAAACGAGATGGAGATTAAGGAAAGAACAAGCAGAATTGCAATTAAAAAAACCCAACAAACCAACCAGTAACAGCAGAAAACCTTTAAAAGGAGTCATGCTAAATAAGACGTTATTAAAAAAAAAACCAAAAAGCAATACTTATGTTTGTATTTCTTACAAAATTATCCTTTGAGTCTCAAAAATTCTCTGCATGGCAATACAAGGCAATCTAACCTGAAGAATCAAGGTTTAAAAACTGAATCACCCCTCCATGAATCTCATTGTAAATGGGCAGAACGTTCCCACAATTTAGCACTGTTGCATTCACCCTGCACAAGAGAACCTACATAACAAACTATTGCTTCTTCACTCAACGTCACTAGAACTTACTGCACTGACTAGAATTTTGTGCCAATTTAGTATTTTTACTAAATAGAAAGTGCCAAGATAGTTTTTGTTTTAGTAATTCCCTTCCTCACACAGCCACTGTATCCCATCTAAATAAAAAAAAGAAATGCAAACCTGAGGGCAATTAAGATAGAAATAAATAAAAAGACAGAAATGGTTGCTACCTACCTACCTACCTTTAGTGTGACTTTCCAAAGGGTATCAGTGTAATTTCAACTGCTTTGAATAAGCAGAAAACTCTAGTGAAGACAGAGGTAGTTGCAACAAATATGCTGGAGTTAAACATACACTAGCAGATACAAAACAAAATGCAAAAAAAGGGACACCTTTTCATATACAGTCTGCAGCTTTGCGAGCTTGCAGTTCAAGTGGTATGTAAGCTATATAAACCCAGGAATTTTAAGCAATGCTGAAAATAGGGATAAGGAAATGCGGAACCACCCCAGACTAGCTTCTCCAGGTTCCATTTAACTTCCACTCTTTTGCTTTGTGGCAAAGACAAAACACTTCAATCACCAAAACACTTCAATATATAAAATGTTTTAATAGTACAAAATTCAATTTGTATAAGAAAGTCAAAACCTTTCAAATACATTTCAAAAGAAACTTTTCCTGAATAAAAATCTGAACATTTCAATATTACAGCTTTGAAGCTTAGATATGAATATGTAGCCCTGAGCCACAGCAACAGTTGAATGATGATCATCAGCCATCTCACAAACAAAAAATGTATTTAAAAAGCAGTGTTTACTCTTGGTAAAGATATGACAGACATTGCACTTAAGTTACCTAGACTGCATTTTCTAGATTCGATGTACATTTATTAATAACAGAAATCAGCGTATTTACCTGCCGCAAAGAGTTTGCCTGAATAGATCGTAACTAGGAAGAAAAAATAGCTTTTGTATCTCATCTTCATTTTTGGATCCATCAGCAGTTTCCACCACCGGTGAAAACTCCCCAAGTATTACTTTGTAAATAATTAACTAGATTTTTCAAAGGTATTCACAAATGCCTGAGTGTCCATGGTATTTTGTAACAAGTTATTTCACTGAAAACACTATTTTCATGTATTTTAGTTCTCCAAATACCCTAACCCTAGACTTGCAGAATTCTGCTTCCATTTGGCACACTTTACATCAGTAAAGAGGACAGAATCCATCATTTTACAGTGAAACCAGGGAGCAAGCTTATGGAACAATTTAAACTAACTGGATGCTGTTCCCCTCAGAACCTCCCGAGTTCCAAGTTTAAAGGGCATTCTCTTCTCAGATTATTTACCTTGGCTGAAATAACAGGAAATACAAAATTCCCCCCTCCTCCAGCCTACACCCATACAACCAGTCAGTTGCATTGTATATATTATTCATTCTGGAGGCTCTTACATTAAGAACATAGCCACTACTATTATCTGTCTGTTGGGTTTTGTTGTATACAGCTAGCCCCTTTTGAGGCTTTTTTTAAACAAACCAACCAACAAAAGTAGAACCTCATTTACAATGCATTATCACCTGACTGACTAATGGCTACCAGTTGATTTAGCATCATGTTCCACCCTTGGGAGGCATAACCTTTAAATTTGGGGGTGAGAGGGTATAATTCTACAGCTTCCATTTTCTTGGCCTTGCTCTAAGAAAATGCAATTCCAAGGCACAAGAGAACAGAATTTAGGGGAGATGCTCTGATGAACACCATCTATTCAGCCGAATGAAACGCATGCTTGTATGTGCTGCTCACTTGATAGGAAGACAGCACTCACAAAACACCTCCCTTAAAATATCAGGTCAGAATTTCTAAAGTCACCCTTACAACACCCCGGCGCTCCATCATAATCTTGTATCTTAAAAAAAATAGGAACTATGAAAAACTTTTTCCTACCATCACACATGATCCATTAAAACCTTATTAGAAAGTAAACTCAGGCTCCCCAAAAACAGTAGTCAGTTTTGAAGCAAGCAAACATAATTGTCCCACACAAACAACTGTTTTTAATAGAATTCTACAACATTCAATCAGAGAGGAACACCATGTTATTTGTAAGATTTACAGTTGGGTAGTAACAATACATTACTGCACTAGTGAAGTTTCCAGGGCTTATGATTTTATTGTACAATTGCTTTCAGTAAGTAGTACAAAATAGGATTTCAAAAGCTGTATACAATATAAAAAAGTTACAGAAATGTTAATTGCAATTTGAAAAGAACATTTTCAAGGGTAGCTTGACAGATATTTGCTTTCTTTCAAAATCATTTAGCTGTCTACTACATACATGCTGTACAAATACATTTTCATATACATCATTTACATTTCAGTAGCAGGCAATACCAAGTGTATCCATCACCATCAGAATCGCTTGCAGAGGATCCACAATTTCTTGCATGTTATCTTTCCTCAAAACCCAGTCTGGTTTAATTCTGTGAAAACATTAATGGCTTGTCATTAAAATGTTATATTGCCACAGCAGAAACAGCAGACTAACTTTTAAGCTCTTACCTTGAAACTGTTTTTATTCTTAGAGGAGTTACTGAAACAAAGGAAGTTCCACTTAAGAAAGTGTTTGTTTTCTGCTTCACAAGTGTTCTCTCTGCATCCATTTTGTGTTTACGAGCTGTAAGCTTATATAGGCTTTGAATGCAAGCAACAGCTCTTGGCATGCTTCGGATTTCCTGAGAAAAGGTAAAAAGAGTACACAGTTAATACTACAAGTTTGAAAGCAACTTAATGAATCGAGAAATCTGTTCTGTTCAACAAAAACTGAGCGTTTGTAATTTAAGCTGAACTTCTACCCACAAGTACAGTGAAACCATTCTAAAGCCAGCACGCCTACAAGTCAGTGGTCTAATGCTTTCAAAATACTTAACAACTGGCGTGCAACTTGACATTACAGAAAATTTAAGCTCTTGCAAGTCAGATTTTACCAATTTCTCATTAAAAACAGTTTTCACATATCTCATTGGCAATGCCTTCAATGATCGGTGCAGAGACAAATTAGCGTTTGTACCCATCTTTACAACAATGAAGGAATAATGCAATGGTCAGAGGTGAATGGATAACTTAAGTACTTATATCTGATGGATAAAGAGCTAGTGAAGTTATAGCATAGAACCCGGACTACTCTTATAACCTTATTGAGGATTCTAGCAATAGGCACAAACAAAGGAAATCTCTTTCAGAAACAGGCTACGTCTCTGTTAGAATAGAGTATGTCAACGCAAAATCATAGACAAATACATTGCCACTTGTTACTGACAGTAAAGACCTTTATCTGAAAAGCAACAGTAAACTTTCAGAAATGGACTAGAAGTTAATTAAGTGGCAACTAAACTCTATCTAATGCTAAGCAATTGACAGAAAGTCGTCAAAACCCTGTGGAAAGTAGGGACTGCAATAACATAATCTTGCGAGGATTGCAGGATCAGAACCTCAGTGTCTTAGTGAATAGCTCTGGGTGACCAGGGCACACAAAGCACAAAATAATGAGTCTTTTCACCATCTTGGAAATGCATTTTTTTTTTAAATCTGAGTTTAGTCATAATTAATATTACAGCCATAAGAGGTACAGTAGAGAGGGAGAGGAAAAAAAAAAAAAAAGAAAAAGATTTACAAATACCACCAAAACATGCAAGAAAAGCACGTTAAATCAAATTATTAAACCCCAAACATTTAAGCCTTACCAAAGCTCTTTTTGAGTCCTTTGAAAGGATGGCCAACAAACAACAGGTCTTTGTGAAAATGCTTCCTCCTTTCTCTGAAATTTTATCCCCAGCTTTCCCTCTGTACATTTGCAGTAGGTCTAGTAACGTATCTATAGAATTTTCTACTTCATAAACTGCTTGAGTAGTTCTTTCATACTGTTATACATGAGACAAGACAGGTTATATAGACAGATCTTTAAAATATCTTTCAGGTTAGAGGAAAAGGGAAAATCCATATTCTCCCCTAGATTAAATTTGTAGCTGATTTGGCATCCGAGCTATAAAAATCACTTCTGTGTGTTATACCATTGTAACAGGTTACAAAAAGCTACCCTTTGTGCTTCCCCCCTTGCTTAGAAAACCGTAAACTCTGATTTCACATTTAAAACAGAAGAATAAATTAGAATAAGTTTAGAGAAATTTTAAAACAAGTTTAGCCCAAATGTTAATTTTTTTTTCCTGAAATAAAAATAAGATAATTTGAACGTAAATGCCTGTAGGATGGATATTAACATCAAAACCTATGTTTAGCAAATATTTTAAATTTCAAAGTAAAAAACCCTCTAGAACAATCAATCTGTAGTCAATAACCACAGTACTACAGTACTGAAGCAGCTTTAAGAATTTATGAAAATAATCAGTTCTGTAAGAAATCAAGGAGTGTAAATATAGTCTATTCTATGACATGAATTTGGAAAAGTAGCCTGTCTTCTGGAACATATATATTTCTACCTTAAAAAAACATAGCTTATCCTAACTACTACAGTTTTGCATTTCTACACAGTTTCATGCAATACTTGGGATACCTTGCAATGTAATCAGTTAAAAGCAAAATTATTACTTTAAGCCCACAAAGTAATTTTCTTTTGCCAAAAGAAAGATTAAATCATAATTATTACAAAGTAGATAATTGCTTTCAAAATAACATAGTTAAAATTCAGAAACTGGGGTTTTTTTTATTCAAAACTATTAGTTTTGTTGTTTCAAATTTATCCAGAAATTTTGTGGATAAATACTACAATAAAGTAGTCTGTACTTTATAAACCTGCAAAAGAAAAATATTAAAGTTACCTTTGAAACATTAAGTAGAACCTGAATTGAATATCTGATCACATCCATGCATGGAACGCTCCGGTTGCAACTTCGGATCAGAACAAAAATAGTGAAGATTGCTCTGCTCTGGGCCATATTTTCACAACAGAGTGGGGACAGCCTGGTAGCCACCTCTATGACAATTAAAATGAAAAAAAAAAACAACAAAAAAAAACAAAAACAAAACAAAACCAAAAAAACCCTCTGAAGCTCAAGCAATTTAATTGCAACCAGGGTTTTCTCTTATGTTTAAGTAGAAGTGCACAGAAGTAAAACCCGCAATTATTTAAACAGGTCTTTCTAAATCAATAGTTTTAGTATTCCAGACTAAGAATTAAGCAGACAAAACAATCCACGGAGAACATATAGTGATAGTAAATATAATTGACTTATGTAAGGCATAGTATTACTAGGACTGCCAGGAAATTAGAGCAATCACGTAGGTTTTCCATTCTCTACATAACCATTTTAATACGGTTCTTAAATCAATAACTAATTTTAGTCTGGAAAAAACCCTCCATTATAATTTCTAACACATTCACATTTTACAATCATACAGAAAGCCTAAATAGCATTATGAACTCTTCCCAGATGAAAAATTCCAGTTTCTATCATCCTGGAAATCTATCAGTTATAATAAGACAAAATACTGACCAAGATGCTTTAATGCTGCAAGAATGTAAGAGAGATGTTTGTATTTTAGAAGGTATTCAATAGCAATTGCAGTTCTGTTGCACAACTTGTTTTCTTCTCTACTCTTTTCATTAGCTTTTTCTATACTACGTCTTAAAGCTTTAGTTTTTGCCGTGTCATTACTCTTTCTCCAAGCATATCCTCTCCACAATGCCTACAGAAAAGGAATTTCACAAAGAGAAAAAAGTTGTGAACAAGAGCAACAGAACTTCCATTACTACTCCAAATCAATTTTATAGAAGTCTGACAAAGTATTTAATTACCTTGGTTATTAATTCTTAAGTAATTACCATTCAGTGTTTAATCTTCCAGATACTGGATTTTCAAGACAAAAGACCAAAACAAACATGCATATACACTCCACACACACTCCCACGTAAGTGACCTCAACCAGTATCTGCTTACTATTACTTACATGATCTGTTTGCATTTAGCTTTGATGTCTAAACTGAAGCTCACAGGATAAATTCTGAACTGATAAATTCACCAAAGTAAACATCTTTCCCCAAAAACCCATGAGAGAAAAATGAAAAAATAAAAATAAAACTTAAAAAAAAAAATTGTAGTTTTCTTACAAGAAGTAAGAAGTACCTGAAATTTAATTATTCCAACTGCAAATTTTCTCCTACGTCTGCAGGCAAGGAATCTTCGTACATTTCGCTGGATTATTGTTGCCGCATCATTTCTGTGATTTAACCAGCTTCGAATCACACGTTGCAATTGAATGATTCTTTGATAATCTCTTAGAAATCTCTTTTGTTGCATTTTTGCTCGGAACCATCTCTGTTCAAAATTAGAGTACCTTTCTATTTATTTACTTAAGACTTTTCCCTAAATTCCCTTTTCCCATCCTAAAGAAGCATTGATAAGAACCAAAGAACTATTTTAACACAAGCTTTGGCAGATACAGGCACTATAAACTTCACTAGCACTCATATAACCACCATGACACAGTTCTGATTGGCATGGGGGTAGCTGAAATGCAAGACTGCAAAATGAAATCTTAACTCGGAGCAGTTAGGGAAGCATTCAGAATAGAATAGAACAGAATTAGAATAGAATAGAATTGGAATAGAATTTTCACCTGGAAGACTCCTACAACGATCATCTAGTCCAACTGCCCGACCACTTCATGGCTGACCAAAAGTTAAAGCATGTTGTTAAGGGCATTGTCCAAATGCCTCTTAAACACTGACAGGCTTGGGGCATCCATGACCTCTCTAGGAAGCCTGTGGCAGTGTTTGACCACCCTCTTGGTAAAGAAATGCTTCCTTATGTCCAGTCTAAACCTCTCCCGGTGCAGCTTTGAACCATTCCCACACGTCCTATCGCTGGATACCAGGGAGAAGAGCTCAGCACCTCCCTCTCCACTTCCCCTCCTCAGGAAGCTGCAGAGAGCAACCAGGTCACCCCTCAGCCTCCTTTTCTCCAAACTAGATAAACCCAAAGTCCTTACCTACTCCTCACAGGACATGCCTTCCAGGCCCTTTCGTCAGCTCTCTTGCCTCCTTCTGGACGCATTCAAGGACCTGAACATCCTTCTTAAATTGTGGGGCCCAGAACGGCACAGAGCACTCAAGGTGAGGCCGCACCAACACTGAATACAGCTTGATAATCACCTCTTTGACTGCCTGTTTGTACGGTGTTTGATGCTCCCCAGGATGGGGTTTGCTCTCTGGGCTGCCAGGGCTCACTGCTGGCTCACACTGAGTCTGCTGTTGACCAGCACCCCCAGATCCCTTCCTGTAGGGCTGCTTTCCAGCCACTCCTCTCCCAGTTTACACTTGTGTCTGGTGTTACTCCATCCTAGGAGTTTTCTTTCTCTTGGCTGGCTTTTAAGGAGAACTATCACTCCACTTTTCTCATTTCCCAGCTTTGTTTCTTCCTCTCTACGTACAGAGAAGGGAGACAGGGTACTGTATGCCAAATCTAAGCAAAAAAAGCCTCTTCCACCACATCCATTCAGTCTTACCTTAAGGGGAAAATATAACTTATGGGGAGAGATAAGAGATATGTATATATGGAGCAAAGTTTGCCATAACATCCTTGACTAGAGAACAGCTATTTCAGGGTTCCCATTTCAGCCTCTCCGTTTATCTAATGCTGACCTTTCATTATTGGGACTAAGCTAATGGTCAGTTTGGAGACCTGAAGATAATTTTTACTATTAGGCAGTGCTGCAATACAGACCTGACTTTTGATCTTGCTTTTAGAAAAGCAAAACATGGTTATATTAAAAATGCTGCAACTTAGACAGGCTCTGGTACCACTGGCACGTTAGAAACATCCAACCAAATAAATCACTGTAGCTGAGGGAATTGTTCATGTAAGGACATGCTCTTTATTTCATAAGCCTTACAGATTATTGTGTCTGATCTCTCCTACTTCCAGTAGGATGTAAAGAAATAGGCTAAGACAGTACTCAGATTTTTAGCAAGCTTGAGGGTCTGAAGGAAACAAACTTTCCTACCCATCCTCAGCTTTAAAGTGCTTAAGCCTCCAGAGCCTTCTGAGATCCACTCTATTATGCTTAGTTGGGTATAAGTAGCATTATTTAATAGATCATAGTCTCCATAATTCAGCTTTATTTTCGCATGTGAAGGAACTACAGTGTCTTAGTGCTACTGCCTAGCTGACAGGAAAGAAATTACACTATATTACACAAAATCATTCATCCTTAATTAGACCAACCTGTATTAGAAGAACAGATGAGATCTGGTTTTGTGCAAGTTTTAAGATGAGATGAATCCTATACACCCTTTGAATTTTAATTGCAGACATATGATGATATGCAGCTGCTGTAAAAAAAAGTAGTCTCTTCTTTTGTTTCTGTTCTGAAATCTGTAGAAGAAAAACAAAACAAGGAACATCATTAATTTTCATACTCAGAGGTAGCTGATCATCTATGAAAAGACCATAGTACACAGCAATATGCTATTAGATATTGAAGAATCGCCTCAAAAGTCATTACCTCAGAACTAACGTAAGCTACCTTTCTTCAGAGCTAGTTCTCTAATCTAAACGATAACAGAGAAGTGATTGTAAGCAACATTAATATATAGTAGAGAACAGTTTCATTTTAAGTGTGTGCGTGCAGAAGTATCGGTTATAGGTAAGCCACAAAAATCTCAGAAGCTAAAAAGCAACTACCAACAGTGAAAACCTATTTTAGTACTAAAGGATTGTGAGAAAAGGGTCAAACTGTATTTTGATCTATTTTAACCCACCCAATTCTCAAAGCAGTCAACAAGAATTCGAGTTCAACAACCAGTGATCAGGTTTTCCTTTTCTTGCCAGCCAGAATTAATGCTAAAACAGCTCTAGAGATACTTTACATCAAATGTATGGTTTTAATTTGAAGTATACCAACCTTTTTTCTGACTAAATAACCCCGTGTAAATGCTTGCAGTTTAATGACAACTCTTCTAAGTTTGTTGTATTTCATAAATTGAAGCCTGCCTTCCTGCCAAGCCCTCAGATGTTTTTGGATAATTACAGCAGCAGCTTTTTGTTGAACAAATTTCCTTCTTGCCTTGAAACCTCTGTATGCTTTTTGGATCAAACATGCAGCTTGAAGCTTCTGAAAAATATTTTAAAGAATGCATTGGTAATTAAACTTTTGTTCATTCCTGTCACGATCAATATACATTTATATTTTAGTCCTAGATTTTTTTTTTCTATCATAAGAAAAAGAACAAAAATAAAATAGGAAATACAAGCAAATTCATGCAGTACTAGTTTATATAAAAATACACTTTCACAATTAGGAAGGTCTGTTCCCTTACCTAAATGAAGTCCGAATATTGGCAATTGAACTTAATCATTTGTAAACAATAAAGCCAGCAGAAAATTTTATATTTTATCTTGTTATCAGTAGACAGGGGTAATGCAACAACTGGAACTGTTTGAAAACAAGAATCAACCTTGTTGCTCAAAGGAAAAAGGAAATTTGGTATTTTGAAGATTGAACAGTTTTGATCTAAACTATCTTTGTTCTGGCCCCACCTTTTTTCTTTTCCATACTTCTGCATGTTGATAAGAAAAATCACTCAAATACACTGAGAACTTTTAAAACAACCATGACATTGCAGAGTGTAAGTGAAAACATACCTTTCTTAAAAATCTTCTAGCCCTGTGCTGTCTATATGCCAACTGAATCTTAACTGCAGCATTCTTAGTTGCCAGAAACTTATGTCGAATCATTCGTGCAGTAAGGGTTGCTCTCCATCTTCTTTGAATTGTAAGTGCACAGAACTTCATTTTCAAAAACCTAACATGAAAATGCATTTTAGGTTTTTTCCAAAAGTTGAGAACACGTGCATTTTTAAAGTAAGAAAACAGTGACGGTTTACAAAATTATTAAAATAGATACTGTGAAAGCAGAGCTGTTACCAACCAAACCTTGGAACATTAGAACAAGGGGATAGCCAGCAATGTTGGCAGAAAGACTGGTTTAAAACAGAAGATACTTTTTTTGTTTTCCCACAGTAGATACTTCCAGAACTTGCTGCCAAAGGAGGCTGGGGAGGGAGACAGCAGTTTAAAAGGCATTAGGCAGACTGACATACAACAGGTCCGTAAAAGGATAATAAAGGGAATAGGCAAGGATGTAAGTTCTAGACATCTGTAGTGTAACAAGCATGGAAGCTGAGGGAGGACCTTAAAAAGTCGTCAAGTTAACGTACTATCCCTAGACAGCATTTTCTACTGCTACTGGCAGAGGGGACAGTTCTGAATGAGATGAGCTATCAGGCTGATCTAGTAGAGCATTTATTGTAAAACCATCTCAGAGCAAAATAAACACAAACTAGTTCAACTGTTCCATTATGCATTATAACAAAATAGCTTTTCATTCTACTAATTTTATGCTAGCATGTCAACAATATCTAGAACATCCTTCCTGTAAAAACAGGTAAGTGGAAAAAAGATCAAGGCCGCCTGTTTCTAGATATCTAATATGCAAAATTTAAATTTGTGAGGTAGCTTCAAGTCCAGGAAAATATTTAAACATAAGAAAAGTCTTGTGCAAAAGAATAATCCCACCTGCATCAACAGGATTATGCTCATGCACATTACATACATGCTGCAGGGTCAGAGTCTGAGAATCTATAGGCATTTGCCGGAGTTCAAAGCAGTACTAAATAATTATATAATAAAAGCTTTGAAAATTAGAGAAATTTATAACAAATTCAGTATTACCATGTCCGCTGCTGTTTTGTTCTGACGTGACTCTGAATAACATGTATAGCTTTTACCACAGATGCATATTCCTTTCGTGCTCTGCAGCCTCGAAACCAGGCTTGAATTTCTTGTACTGCTCTCGTTCTCTTAACCCACTGCCTGGCTTTATATCCTCTATATGATGCCTATTAAACATATAAAAAAGAAAAAAACATTCAAAACTTGATTTTTTAATTTTGTTCAATGGCCCAAACAAAATTAAAAGGAAAAAAAGTCATGTTAGAATGAAAAGCTTTTAGGATTCCTAAATCTACAGTATTACAAATATCTAATTTCTCACATCTAGAAGACTTTTTCTAAAGCAAGTGAAACGCATTCAGGGAAATACCACAAATGCCACTCTCTTTTAACGTTTGTGAAAATAATTATGTCATGAAGAAACAAATACAAGAGAGATTAAAAAAACAAAAAACCAACAAAAACCACCTGTGATTACCTGAATTCTAATGGCAGCTCTTTTCATTTGATGGTACCTTTGCTGTTCAATATTTCGCATCTGATGGGCTCTGTAGTGCTGTTGTATTAATACAGCAGAAAACTTGCACCGAAGGTATTTCTGTCTCTGAATAAATCCACGGAAAAATGCCTTAAATGAAAAAGACAGAATCTTGGAATATTTCACCACTTGCATGGATGATATTGACTGGGAAGTTCGTTTGCGTATTTTTAAGTGCAGCTTAAAAAAGTGTTTTTAAGTGCAGCTTAAAAAAGTTGTTAGAAAAACAACAATATAAGTAAATATATTTCTGATTTCTCAATTAATACTTTTTTCCTACCTTTCAAGCAAAGTAATCATACCTGCATTGTTCAGGATACTTAAGTTGAACATTCAGAAACTAACTAAGAAGCTGCCACTTCCCCCCAACGCATGGAGGTGATGAAGGCACACCTGTTTTCTTATCTGTTAAGCAGAGCATGTGCTCTCCAACAAGATAGTAATAGCAACGTAAGAAATTATTATAAGAGATTTTTTATTTCCCTTCCTTCCCTGATTTAGGGGAGAAAAATTCCTTTCATTCCAATAATAAACTGAAAAGAAACCCCTTCCCTTAGGGTAAAATAACTAAGGCCATCACAGGAAGTCACATAAAGCTTTTCCGAGAAGAACAGGGGGAAAAAAAAAAAGTGTACACCAACTACATACAAATCATAACTAATATAAAGAAGTACCTTCCTCCCTCATCCTCAAAAAAAGAAAAAATAAATTGAAGAAGAACTTCAGAGCAACTAGTCTTCTAAGCTTCTTTGAACTCACACTGCTGGATGGATATTTAGCTTGCTACATGGAGATGAAGAACAATTCTAAATACTTCTTGCTGACCACACATCTATCGCATCAATAATGGAAGGAAAAACCATCAAACTAAATACTTCCCATTTCCTAGAGTACCTCTGAAAAAATCACAAAGTTTCCCACTAAGTTTCATGGGGCGCCACTCAAGGTACCAACTGAAACGTACATTAAGAATGCAATTTCTCTCCTTACATTCCTCTTCAAAATGTTAGCTAGGCACTCAAATTAGTCTAGGGACATTTAATAAATCTGTAAGAATTAACATGATTGATTTACTCACACCTTCCTAAATATGAGTTTTAAAGAATGTAGCAGTCATGCCTTTTTTGCCATTTACTTCACTTTATATCCAATACCAGTGCCCACTTATTTCAACACATCAAGACAGCTTTCATTCACATTCCAATCAAAGAAAACATTCATTAAGCTACTAATATTTATATAGGTGAAAGCCAGTTAGGACAAAAATATTCTTAAAAGAACCACAGAAACATAGACAAATAACAGAACTCATTTGAAGTAGTAAAATTCTAGGGGAGAAACAAGAAGAAAAAGGGAATGTTACTTTTTCAGATGAGTACCTCAGAAAGGAAAGAAAACAGAACTGAACTGAGACTCATTTCTGTGCACTGTGGTAGCAAGCTTTATACATCTGCCATGTAGTATACTTTAGAAATTGATTCTACTTCAACATATAGTTTTAAACTGTTGTTTGCAAGAGCAATAACCTTTAAAAAAACTACATCCCAAACCCACTACTATACATTCAAAAGTACCTGAATTTTTATTGTGCTTTCTTTAATTTTGTGAAACCTCTTCTTTTCAATGAATCCTCTGACTCTAGCCTGCACAATGATAATATTCCTCCGGGTTTGTAAGTAAGTCGTTCTTTGGTATTTCACAGCCAAGTGTGATCGGTAGCATCGTTGTAAGACAACTGCTGCTT
The DNA here is from genome assembly GCA_034782735.1 of Sagittarius serpentarius. NCBI lineage: Eukaryota > Metazoa > Chordata > Aves > Accipitriformes > Sagittariidae > Sagittarius > Sagittarius serpentarius. The sequence continues at coordinate 23,131,102 of JAVKLA010000090.1, forward strand.
TTTTATAGCTTGTATACTGTGATTTAGTTTTATGCATTAAGTAGTAGGCTCGTAACGTAATAGCTGCTGTTCTAAGTTGAATAAATTTTCTACGCTGCACAGCCATCTGAAGAAAAGACTGAATCTTTCTTGCAGCTCGTAGTTGTCTTGCTATTTTTCTTGCTTTCATACCACGGAAGGCAGACTGAATAATTACTATTGCTTGTCTTTGAGCGGAATACTCCATTTTCTGTAAACGAGCCCTGTGACATGCTCTGTACCACCTCTGAATAGCCACTGCTGAACTCTGAATCAATTTATAGCGAGTCCTTGTTCTTCGGCATCGGAACATAGATTGGATCATTATTGCTGCTGCTTTCTTTTCGAGGAAACGCCTCCTCTCTACACACATTTGTAAGAATGATTGTATGCACCGTGCAGCAACGTTGGTTTTATACAACTGCCTAGCTTTTTTGGCACGAAAAGAGGATTGAAGGCAAATGACAGCCTTTTTTATTTTTGCATAGTTTTCCATGTCAGCTGCTTTTGCCATTTTGGCTCTGAATCTTTGCTGTATAACTCTGACAGCCCAGCACAACTGTTTGTAATATTTATGTTGTATGTACATGCGATAACTAGACTGTATTACAATTGCTGAAACATGCATGATTTTCAGTTTCTGTCGTTCCTTCATGCCTCTATACGATGCTTGAATAACAAGAGCAGAATTCTTCATAGTCAGGTATTTCTTTCGTTGATTCTTTCCTTTAATGTAGGATTGATAGTAGTTCTGTATAACAATAGCTGCAATTCTCATATTTTGATAGGACCTTCTATTCCTGTGCATTTTGTAGGCTGCCTGTATTGTACTAGCAGCTAAATGCATATGCTCAATACTCTTCCGCACCCTGATACCTCTGTATACAGCCTGTATATGAATAGTTGTTCTACGAAGACGAAGATACTCCAAAGTATGCTGTCTTGACAAAATCAAAGCTCTGTATCTTCTCTGAAAGACAAGAGTAGCTGCTTTAAGGGAGAGATATCTTTGACGTTCTCTAAAGGCTTTAAAATTTTTCTGAATAACAATAGCAGCACAGTGCATTTCTCTATGTTTTTTTGCTCTCATGTCTCGAAAAGCCTTCTGAATACAAGTTGCTGCTTTCTTTAATGAAGAGTAACGCTGTACTGCAATTTTCTTTAGCTTATTGGCTCTGTATCTCTTCTGTATTAGCTGGGTTGCCCACTGAACTTTTCTGTAACGGCAGTACTGCCTGTACATTCGGTAGTTTCTCTGTATTGTAAGTGCTGCCTCATGTCTTTTCCTCAAAAACCATCTTGTTTTCATTCCTCTATAGGCAGCCTGAAGAACTAAAACAGAATTGTACAGTTTTAAGTATATTTCTCTCACACGCTTCCCTTCCCTGTAAGCACGGTAATGTTGCTGTATGATTACTGAAGCACGCCTCATATCTTGGTAAGAAATGTAGACTTTACGCATTCTTAACATTGCTTGAATAACTGTAGCAGCTTGATGCATCTGCTGCATGTTTTTTCTTACCAGAAAGCCTCTATAAGCAGACTGTACGATAACAGCAGCATTAAGGAAAGAGAGGTATTTTTGACGTTGAATTTTTGCTAGTTTTGTTGCTCTGTATTTTCTCTGAATTACAACAGCAGCTGTCCTAATGGAAAGAAAATGTTTTCTTTCGAGAAAAGTTCTAAATCTTCTTTGAATAAGCTCAGCTGATTCACTCATAGTTCTGACAAGTCGTCTTGTTTTCATACCACGGAATGCAGCCTGGATACGAAGTGTAGCACTTTTCATAATCATATAGTTGTGAACTTGTGCATCTCGCTCCTTACATGCACGGAACCACTGCTGAATCTGCCTAGCAGCCAGCAACAATTTTTGGAAATCCCTCCGTTGTTTGTGCATTCGATAATAAGACTGTATTATTGCTGCTGACTGATGCATAGTTTTTAAGTCTTGTCGGACCTTCATGCCTCTATAGGCAGCCTGAAGGATAATGATAGACTTCTTTAGTTCCAAGTACTTTTTACGTTGTACTTTGCCTAAACAAAATGCCCTATATTGTCTTTGAATTATAATTGCTGCCATTCTCATTGCCTGATATTTTATGTTCATGCAATGCATCTTAAATGTGGCTTGGATACAAATAGCTGCTCGATGCATACAGCGAATTCGTTGTCTAACTCTTACACCTCTGTAAATTGCCTGCATTTTGACTGTGGCTTTTTTTAAAGACAAATACTTCTGCTTTTGACATTTAGCATGAATACTTGCACGATAATGCCTTTGAACTACTATAGCTGCAGATCTAAGTCTTTCATAGTCCTTTTTGACCAGGTAAGATTTGAAGGCAGCTTGTATAGTTGTAGCAGCCTTGTTTAGTCTGTTCAGTTGTTTCCTTACAGTCATCCCACGGTAAGCAGACTGCAAGACTAACACAGCTGCCTTTGTTTTTAGATAAACTGCACGTTGATTTTTTTTCATACAGTAAGCTCTGAAGCATTTCTGAATCGCTAGAGTGGCTTGTCTTAGTTTCTTATATTTTAGTTGATTAACGTGCATTCTGTAATAGGACTGAATAATTGTTGCAAGATTATGTTTCTTTTGAATTGTTTTTCTCACCGTTTTCCCCCTCCATATTGCCTGAAGACGCACTACAAAGTTACGTAGCTGAACATATTCTTGCCGTTGTTTCCGGCCTATAACACTGGCTCTATAATGCTTTTGGATAGTTAGCACAGCATGATTCATAACTCTGAATTTTTTCAGAGCCATGAATTTTCTGAAGGCAGACTGTATCTTAGTAGCAGCAACATGCTGTCTTCGAATCTGCTTTCGTACCTTCCAGCCATGAAAAGCTGCTTGTAAAGAAAGCACTGCCGCTCTTGTCATTAAGAAGTTCAGTCTTTGCCTGTTACCAGTCTTGCAAGATCTGTACCACCTCTGAATCACAATGGAGGACTGAACCATTGCCTTGTATTTAATTCTGGCAGCATGAGCTCTAAAAGCAGTCTGAATTTTAACAGCGGCTCTATGTTCAAGTTTAAGCTTTTGGCGTGCTTTATAACCCCTGTAGGCTGCCTGTAGGCACACAGCTGCTTTTTTAACTTGCAAGAACTCCTGCCTCTGACACAGTTGCTTTTCATATGCACGATAATGTTTTTGAATGACAACGGCAGCACTATAGATGCTTAAATAACGTTGCCTGTCCCTTCTCATTCTGTAGCATGCCTGGAGAAATACTGCAGTCTTCTTCCACCTTTGTATTTGCTTCCTGACAAGATAGCCTCGAACTACAGCTTGAATTGTTACGCAAGCTCCCTTCAGTTTCCTATAATCTTCTTTAAGTTGAAGAGCATATCTGTGAGACCGATACCTTCGCTGGACATAAAGTGTTGCCTCCCTTAATGTACAATAATGCTTATGTGCTTGCCTCATCTTTACAAAAGCTTGAATCTTCACTGTTGCAACTTTCAAGTTTTTAAATCTCTTCCGGACAATATAAGCACGGTAACTTGACTGAATTTTTATCACAGATCTCAATATGCGAGCCTCTTTCCTGGCTCCCATTCCTCTGTAGGCAGACTGTAGGACAATAGCAGCCAGACGCATCCTCTGGAAAGAAGCAGCTGCTTTCTTAGAAGTGACATGTGCCCTATACCAAGTTTGAATTACAGAAGCAGCGTTTTTAATCTCTTTATATCTTTTTACTTGTTGGTATTTTCTCACGTGTGACTGCAATGTAGTAGCAGATTTTTTTAATTGTAGAAATCTTAGTTTCTCTTTTTTCATTCTCCACAGTGATTGAACAACACAAACTGCTTTTGTTTGTCTGTATAGCTTACGTGCCTTCATGCCTCTAAAAGCAGCTTGGAGAACGATCACTGCTGCACGCTTTTGCAAATAGTACTCTCTTTCAGTTTTTCCTAGTTTATAAGCTCTGTAATACTGTTGAATTGTCACTATTTTTGCCCTGTGTTCCTGGTAAATTCGTCTAGCCAGCTGACACCTGTACCAAGCCTGAATCTTGATAACACTTTGCTTAATATGTAGATACTGCTTCAGATCTCTGTGCATCCTATACCAAGACTGTATGACAAGGGCAGCCCTCTTTCTTTTAGCCAGTTTTGAAGATTGCCATTTTCTGAAATAAGTCTGAAGCACTAAAGTTGCTTTAATTTTCTGTTGAATCTTGTATTTTCTCCATCTTCTGAATGCAGACTGAATAGTAAGTGCTGAGGACTTTAAGATTTCGTATCTTTGCCGATCTTTTTTTGCCAACTTAGATGCACGCAGATGACTCTGAATTGTAACAGTAGCCCAAACAATTCGTTTATATGCAGCAACAGACTTCACCATCCTTATCCTCGCTTGTACAAAAATAACATAATATCTCAGCCGTAAATATCTTTTCCTAGCAGAGTATCTCCTCCAATAAGCCTGCAGGAAAAAACCAGAAAATTCAGTATTTTCTCCATGGTATTTTGAGTTCAGCCTAAATTTGAGGACTACCAACACCAGACTTCTTAAGATTTCTTTATTCCTACTTAATCCCTAGGAAGATAAGCCCAGATATCTACATAAAAAAAAAACAAAACACCAAACACAAAAGCCAAATGCTGTAATCATTACTTTTTTAAGCATTTTAAATTCTGGGAAAAAGCTAAATTTGCCCTGGCAACAAAAGATTCCCTTTTAAACTATTTGATAAATCAGTGATTCTTTAATCTCCATTCCAAAAAGTCTTAAGAATATAATATTTAGCCTTGGGTAATAGAGGGGAAGTATCTTGAGAAACTGAATTTACTGCCCAGCTACCAATTGGTAACTAGTATCTGCCACTCTGAGTGTGCCCACTGCAGTTGTCATAACACTAGCAGAGTAATTTTTATATTTTTTTTTAAAGCTTAAGTAATGTTCAGCAGCTGCAAAGAGTCAAGCCAACACAATCTGATCAGTCCTTATGTTGACTGGTTTAAGGCCCAGTGTTTTAATGTTTATGGCATACCAAAATATTCACTAAAAAGGAACAATTGTTGATTTAGTAGCACATTACCACTTCTCTCTGAAAAGACAAAGTTACCAAAACATCTCAAAAGGCGTGGGGGGAAGAAAAAAAAAAAAAAAAAGTATTACATTTTCATGAAGACATCAGTTGCTGCAACCAGAACAAATGACCCTGGGCATGCCTTTTTATTACAGGTTTCAGAGAGTTTCCTTGCTGTGTAATCTCACTTTAGATCATATTACCTGAATGACTGTGGCAGATTTACTTCTGGCTTCCTCCAGTTTTGTCTTTTTCAGATTTAAAAAAATCATCCTGGCTAAGTATCTTCTCCAGTGCTTCTGGATGAAAACTGCTGCATTCACTTTCTTCAGGATGCGTCGACGAGACAAGAAGTTTATTACAGACTTCTGAATTATCCGAGCAGCCCTATCTCTTTCCTACAAAGAGTGAATTTCCATTGAACAGTTAGGATTGGAATTTTCAATCAAATTTTTGCTGTATTAAAATAACTATCTAAAGCAATCTAATAAAAATTAGTCTTGTTGATACTACAGCTTTACTCTATTAAAAGAACTTTTCTGAGAGAGAACATTTATTTCAGCACTGAGTTCTTTGTAAAATGATAGTATCACTTAAATCTGCATCCTTCTGCCTTCACAGCTCTTCCCTCTTTGATACTAAATTTTTCAGCACTCCTAAGCAACCCATTTTTGAGTTTCAATTTTAGTTCTCATTCATAGGAGTTTAAGATACCCTTACTAATGGAGCACACTGGAATACTTTCCAGCTATATTTAAATAATGTAAGAGTTTAAACATAATCATAACAGCTCATGTCCATGTAGCCCAGAGCTTTGTTTACATATATCAACCAGTGTTTTTATAGTAACCCAGAGACTGTAGTAGCAAACTGATGTACATCAAAGTAAAAGGAAAAAGCAACTAACAAATGTAACATGTCAATATTTAGATCATCTTGTCAGAAACTTACTACTAGCCTATCCTACTATAGGGCAAAGTACATATGCACACACTGTAAGACTAAATACAAAAAAATAATGCCTGCAGTCCTTCGGGGTTTTGTTTTTAATTCCCCCTCCCCCTACCAGCATCTTTACTATTAGTTATTTAAAAACAGTTATAAAGGGAATATTTTGTCATCATCATTAAGGTTGTGTAATTTTTATAAGTAAAGAAACTAGAGATGAAAAAACCTACAGAAATATAACCTCTGCCCCCTTCTACACCACAGATTCTTAGAATATTTCACTTGAACAGTGTTTCAACATCGAATAATATGTATCTCTGTTAGACACAGTGGTGGTATTTATCAACCTTAATGGCGTCACAGTTCTAAAACCATCACAAGATCCGCTATAACCACCAGAAAAGCAAGAAACAAAATATCAGAACTCATGAGATGCAACTCAAAACACTGGTGAACTTTAGCTCCTGAACAAAAATAGTAAATCAATGCAAAAGTTTAATTACTCTTTTCATCTTGTAGACATTAATAGGAATTAAAAACTAACTACTCCCTTTTCATTTTAAGGAAGCAGTGCAAATATTTTATATTTGAAATATTAGGTAAAGGGCTTAAGGGGAGACATGTTCTGATCAGAACACAAAAGAAAGAACAGTAGCCTTTAAACAAATGTAATTACTTTGGAACAGTCTTACTTAAAAGTGTTTTTTAGTAGATTACACCACCAAGAAGGCCATATTTTTTGATAATAAAAATGGTACTCATTAATTTAAATGCCAATATTATTCTAATAAATGTGTATACTCCAAAGAGTGAATTCATATTCTTTATTTAGTATTTCTCAAAGTAGAAGCTATGAATATTGCACAGGCAAAGAGTACCTGAGAAAGTTTCAGTTCCTTTTTCAGCCTGTAATTCCTCCAAGCAGACTGAATTAATCGTGCAGCTCGAGTTTCTTGCCGAAGATCTAGAAGCCGCGAACACAGAAATGATAGGTAGGTAATAACGACCTGCATAAACACAGAACACAGCAAGTTAAGGGCTATATATGGAAGAGCAGGACACATTCACAGGACAGCAGAACATGTTTACATCAACTCTAAAGGCATCTTACCTTCTCATCAGGAATTGTATTTGACATGTCTGAGTGATGAATCATTGCTGGTATTCCACCTAGGTCAGAAACTGCAGCATTGATCAGCTGGAAGTTTTTCCTTTCATTGTCCAAGAGTTCCTTGTATAGGACTGAGGCAGTTACAGCTTTGCAAAGAGAAAACGATTGTCAAATCAAATTATGCATAAAAGAAACAGATTTAACATGAATTTCTGTGCATCAAATTACTCACTTTGGTCAAACATTCCTTCTATAACATTTAGAGAAGTATCAGACTCTGAAGAGGATGAGGAGGAAGAGTTTAGTCCCACTGTATGGGTTCTTGAGCATTCTACTGTTTGAGTTGTACGTTGACACACAGCTTCCAAAGGCACGTAACATGGATGATAATGATGAATCAAATGACATAATACTCTACCATCTGAGAAACACACTGTGAAATTTTCCACCTGTTAAATAAAATACAGTAAGGTAAGAAGTTCCTTGAATTTTTCTTACCAGTTAATTGGTACAAACTGGATGTAGAATTTGTTATCTTGTACCTTTGAAAGTGACCAAGTACAAATTTTTTTTGAACACAAAAATGTATGTAGCTAGTGCTTCCTTTGAACATTCACTGTACAATGACATACAGCTGTGAGAAACCAGAAACAAAAAGGTATGAATCACTCACTATACAGTGAATTTCCAAGTGAAATATTTAAGAAACCAAAAAGAAAGCAATCTTTCTGCAGAAGCATCCCAAAGAAACTTCTATAGATACATTTACACTAGGTATTCAGTGTAGAAATAAGACTGATACAAGTTCAGAACTTAAGTGCTTTATTTTACCCTTCAGAAGAGCTAGCAGGTGGGACTGTATTCTGACCTGAGACAAGTCTCTGAACAGGGCTTCTCTTTTCTTGGAAGGAACAAACATGTCCCTTCTAAACAAACATCTCTGAGAAGAGGAATTCCCCTTATCCCAAACATTAGTTTAATTCTCACAGTTCCTATAAATGGTGAAAATTTTATGCACAAATACTTTTAGGATGAAAGCTCATTAAAAACCTCAAACAATCCCACATACCAGCAAAAATATTGTATTTTTAAAAGGCATTTTTATGCATAAGACTAGCTGGAAGGGAAGATCTTTTTGCTCAAATTTGTTTAAAAAGAGAGCTGCAGCTAAACTCGCAGAAAGATGGTTATTTCAAATCAGATTAAACAAAGTCCAGAAAGATATTTAAAATTCATTACCATTGGCTGCTACTACATATTTGATAGTTTGAAGAATTCTGCTCTATAAAGAATAAGCATTCTTATGACAGCAAAGGATGTATTTGCTGAAACGTATACAAAACTATTTACCTTGATATTGTAAAATCCACAAACAGCATTAACCCATGCCATCAGCAGCTCCACATTTTCACTGTAACTTTGAGGTGAGGAGTTACTACTATTATCTTCTTGTACTCTAGAACCATTTGGAAAAGTCTTGAGAGCACCCGCTTGTGTTTTCCTCTTGCGTGCATTCCTTAAAAACTCAATTTCTTCTTTTAACTGTTCCACATTAAGAAAAACATCCACCTGTTAGGATAAATAAAATCTTTTTATTTTTTCATGTCACCAACAGTCTGACATGTCATGCATTATAGCAGCTGGATGCAGAGGTTTTAGATACAGCATTTTAAAGAGAAACTACTCTCACTACTTAGCATTACCTGCCATGCTGAATCAGTAGTGGATAATCTGAACTTGCCAGCATAGATGGCACTGTTCACTAACAACTGCTTCAAATAAAAGAACCTAAACCCACACTCCCACTGTTCTGTATAAAATGGTTACTTCATTGGTTAATAGTTAAGGGAAACAGGGAAATGCCCTGAAACAGCTTGTGTAATTTCACCACACTTGCAGTGGAAACAACAATTTCAGAGTCTCGCCTGCATTTCTACTGAGTCCACGTACCATTCCTCCTCATTGAAGGGATTGAGAGGACTTGAGCTGGTGTTGTGATGGTGTGAGAAGATTTGGAGAACGAGCAGCATATCCACAGGGCTTGTGATAAAGCCACTACTCACTGAAATTATTTCTTCAACCAAAAGCAGTGCAACTGTGACAAATGCATACAGGAGAACTAACTGGAGGAAGGTAACTACTCGATACTGTAACAGTAGTGAAGTAAGAAAACAGTTACATTTGATTTTTATCATGTTCTTCTGGCTCTCTGATAGTTCCATGGCTATAGTCTTGGAAATTCTTGCTTTAGATATAGTTTATTGTGCTTATATTCCTGACTACTTAGTGGTGAAATTCCACCTCAACTTGTATCTTATTTTACCTTTCATACTTTATGTTCCTTCCAGCTGGATTTGTCAGCTAGATACTTATTTTCAAAAGACTATCCAACTCAAGTTAACTCTTAAAACAGTCTTAAAACTATTTTTGCTTCCCTCTATCATTTTTTTCCCAGTGGCTTTGAAACGCCATTGCAGTAATGCTGAAGAAGTCTTCATTTTTATTTCAAGAATGTTTCTTCAAATTAACTGTCTCAGAAAAATGGAAAAAAGTAGAAGAGCTATAGTTTCAGAGCTTACTCTATAATCGTCTATCAGTGTAATCTCAAAATGACCTTTTCAGTTAGTAAGAGCTTACCAGCATTCTAAGATCAACATTATTTTACTTTTAATTATCAATTCTGTTGGCATACAGCATAAACTCAAAAGTTAAGTTTTTTCCAGAAACTTGTAAGAACGTATACAAGAAAAAGCACAGGTAAAATATTATCTAAACTGTATTGTTAGGGAACAGTTAGCAGATTTAGGTAAAGTTGGCATGGCACTTGGAACACACAAAGATGATCATTTCATAGTCTAAAATTTTATTAGTAGAGGCTTTCACAGACAACAAATATTCCTGAAAGACTGCCGTTTCCATTAACTCTCATTTGTAATTAGTAACAAACAAACAAAATAAGTAATGGAATAATACCTGGAAGGCAAAGACAATTTTCCACAGGAGTGCTAATGTTCGTTCTCTGTGTCTATCTACAATATCCCTGGAGTCAATTGAAGCACCTATCAAATAACACAAGGAATTAAAAGTGTGCACACCAGTCCTCTGATGCACTTGGAACAACCGTGATTTCTAGGCCTTACCACTTTCATCTTTCAAGTCAGTTCCTCGCTCTTTAAGGACATTAAGAACAACATCAACATTATGCATCTTCTGTAGACGACTTATTGCAGGAACTCTCAGCTGTTTTGAAAGATTCCAGTTTTTAGTGAGAAGTTCCATTGTTCTCCTAACAAAGGGAATTTCACAGTTTAATGCCTTAGCTGAGCTCATATTAATTATTATATAAAAGAAAATAAATAGTTCAAAATAATTCTGTATCAACGCACACAAGACGAATGCCACATTGTAAGTCCACAGCCAGATTGGTTACAGCAAAATCAAATTCATCAAGTGGAGTTTGAATATGACTGACAGGTAATCCTAAGAAACCAAGATGGCGGGAAAGGTCACCTTCACCACTCAGGAAGTCCCGAGAAAATGCAAGCAGAAGGTCTTTGCTAGCCTAAAAGGAGGTGGGGGGAAAAAAGAAAAATCTTAACACTGCAATATTTGTCAAGCAGAATACAATTTTCACCCCTTGTCCCCCAAATTGCATTCCATATTTCCTTACCCAATACTTGAAATTACATATTTTTTTTTAGTTTCTTTTTAGCCAGTTCACACAGCTTTAATTTTCATCGTACCTGGCTACCATGTCACTGGAAGCATGACCAAATTCAGGAATACTTTTTTCTCAGTCTGTCTGCCTACGTAGTACAAACCCCCAAAAGGTGATTTTATTTGAACATATTTCTTAATCAAAGCCTTTGTATGACAGATGTTGCATGGTCTTTCTTATCACAGCAAAATAACAGAAAAAAACAAACAGAAAATCCCAAATTGACACACAGTTTAAGATCAGCTGCACTATGCTACAGTGGTATTTAAAAATAGCGCAGAAGCTTAGATTTAGAGAGGGAAGCCAGATAACACAAGATAATGGAGTCCTTCCTAGAGGATAAACACCTCAAAATTTTCTTGGGAATTCCTTTCACAACCATGAGATGATATGCTGAGAATGTTCATACAAAAGGCTGAACAGTCAAGACTTGTTAAAGAAAAGTACATACTCAGATTTAAAAAAAATAAATATATATATATATTCTACATTGAATCTTAGGACAATATTGGAGGGAGACATCAAATCACTGCTCTCTTACCTTGAATTCTGCATCCTTACAAAAGAGGCAAGGGTCATGGTCAATCACTCTGGACTGTTTGGCACAATCCAGAAAGCAAACTAACAACAGCAATTTTTTCAGTGTGAATTTTGACAAAGCTTCTTCATGACCTAAAAAGAGAGAAACCATTAAGTACTAGTTCAAAAATTAAGTGCTAAAAATAACCTATTTTTGGAAGTAGTAGTTACCTTCTCGGTAAAGGTGAGGCACAGTGGGATGTCTGTATTCAGCTGCAATATCAGGGTTCCAAAGCAAGCGATTAAGGATAAATATTGCTAAACCCGTAACATCACTATTGCTCTCCAAAGCTATCAGCTCTCCATAAACAGTCTAATATGAAAGGAGAGGAAAAAAGCAAAACCATTAAAAATTACTTCAAATACTACAAGGATTTTTTTGAATAACATACACTACTGAAATTCTGAAGTAGTAAATGGTAATTAGCCTCTAAAAATCAATCAGTTTTTCAAATCGGTCACTGAAGGATAAAACCAAAGGAAATTTCAGAATATGCATTTCAAAACGTGTATGATCATTTGCATTTTAGGAATCATTCAGGAACTTCAAGACAACTGCATTTTTCTCCAGTTTAGTAAAGAGTGAAACTGATAGGAAACTGCTTGTGTGTTATTGGCCAGGGAGTTAACTTCCACTTTCCTTGATTAAATATTCTCCTTTTTAATAAGGTAAGCATTGAATTGAACCTACCTGGATTATTAAAACAGAAAGTACAAAGAAACCTGAAACATCCCCTGCTAAAAAAAAATTGCTAGATGTCCTTTAAACTTTGATAATAGACTATAAATTCTGCACTCACCTCCAGACCTATACGCAGCCACAAAGGGTTGTAAGATAAAAGCCAGTTAAGGACTTTCTGCCTCTCTCCTGCAAGACAGCATCTTGTAGTATTATATCCAGCAAATACTTCATATTATAGCAATTCTATCAAACAATTTTAGATTAAATCAACTTAGTGTATGAACAATCTTTTTTCTACTTACAAGAAAAGAGAGGATGCAAAGTTTAGTATTCTTACCTACATCTTTCCAGAGGTGTCTGTCTCTACGAACTAGCAAACGTCTACTTTCAATCTCAACTTCCAGCTTCTTAATAGCTTGAACCATTGTTTCAGACGTAAACAAGCGGCAAGCATCACGTCTTAATTTATTCAGCTTACGATGAGCCGTATAAGCTTTTAGAGATGCTTCATCTTTCGTTGGTGCTTTAGGAACACTGGTTTTATGATGGTTCTCTTCTCCCAAGATAAGAGCAGCTGCATTTACTGTTTAAACACACACAAAAAGTATGTGGTTACATCTCAAATAAAGGTAGCTTTGCCCACCTTATTTATTTTTTTCCTCTCTAAGTTCACATTTTGTTATTTTCCTTCTGACTACTGATTTCATCCCTCAGGAAGCTTACCAGCTGTTGCACTAAAGATACATTGTCAAGCACATGTATATTAGTCAAATATTTAATATTACAATGCTTATTTCATAAGCGAGCAGTGCTAGCAATTCAGTTTTAAGATTAATTGTACCATCTTCAATTTTTTAGATTGAAGCTAAAAGATAGAGGAAAAAGTACGTTAGCATCATTTTAGTAAAGCGACGGCTATAATGTTTTTCAGCAGGTGGGAATTTCCCGCTCAACACCCACTGAGGAGTGCTGCAGCCACACGTTCCAATGGGTATTCCTTGTTGCAAAGCACACTCCCCATTCAGGTGTGTGATATGCTGCGCGTGAGCAAGTGTGCCATCCACACTTATCACAAGGGGAAAATATGACTCTGAAAAGGGTTAGATAGTTATAAAATTCTGCCGGGATGGACAGCACTGCCTCCAATGTAAGAACTGCTTTTCGTTTAGCATATTCTGTATTTTCTAGCATAACCGCTGCTGAAAGACATTACTAAATATTTGGTTTATGATTATCACAGTATTAAGTCAAAGGTTGAAAAGGGAAACACAGGTGATACATAAGAATTAAAAAGCAAAAATCTACTCTTACCTAAGAGCTTAACGTTACACAAACTAGTGACAAGTTGGGACTAGTGTTAAGCTAGTACTACTATTCATCAATATTAAGAAAGCACATTATATAATGTTTAAGAACATTAACAGACAAAGTAAAAATTCTTGTACTCTTACCTTGTGAGGTGTTTGTTTTTACAGTAAAGTCATCTGGGGTAAGTACAAAATTTAACCACCAGGTAAAACCTCGTTGCTGCTTCTCCTTCCAACGTTCATCGTAAAACATGTTTTTAGCAGCAAAAGGCATTGGGTGCCTAGGGATGACTTAAAAAAAAAAAGTGTAAGTCTCTCCAGTTCTTGAAATGTTTGATAACCAATATGCATTTCACTGTGGAAAGGATTAATGTTTGACACTCCATTTAGCACTAAAGCAGAAAAAAGCATATTGTTAGAATCTCCACTGACTTGCAGATCAGCCCCCATTAAATAAATTTCAGTCACAAAACACAGATTAAGTTATTAAAGCACTAGAGCAAAGACAAGGTTTCTAGAACCCAGGGCGTTTGCAACGCACTTCTTAGGGCAAAACAAAGCTGAGTTGGATTACATCTAGAAAGAACCATTTCATAGATGCACTTTTCTGATCAGATCAAGTCAGTATTATTAGTTCTGCAAAATCAGTATCTTTTTGGTAAGTTTTCTCTTCTTAGGTATTCTGTTGTATTAAAATGTTATCAGATATGGAAGAGGCATTTTACTGATAACCATCAGTCAGCTGGGAATATATCCGTAATGTAGCTTTCACACTTACAGGCAAAACTGGAGGAAAGTAACATTTACCTTCAGCTGGCCATGTGCTGCAACCAATTTTCTTATGAGTAGTCAAAATGGAACATGAAAGGTTACATATATTTTTCTACTAGGTATTGATTCATTGTAGGTAAAATCTTCTATTTCATCTCAACTCTAACCAGATGGATCTTAACAATCACTAGCAGTACAGCAATTGTGACATTCAGTTCAGCGTATACTGTTTTACTAAATACCAGAAGTCTGCCTACCTGTTTTCAGTGGTTTCACAAACGTCAGGTGAGACTGAGCCAATCCAGGGACGGGTTTACTAATTCTGTTGGTAGTTTTAGATGCTTTCTGAAGTGAAGAACCTACAAGCATTAACACACAAATATCAACAACAAATGTCAGTGAAAGAGCAGCCTGACTTGTGTTAGTTTAGGCATCAAGGCACTAGCTAATAAGTATTATCCACCACATCGCAGTAGAAGGACTTAAATAAAACGCAAGGAAAAAATGCAGATCTAGGCTTTCTGAACTCTCAGTGTATAAAGATACACACTTTTAGTGCAATCGTTTTGTTATAATACTGACACCAAATGAAGGATTAAAAAAGTATGCTGTTGCAGATGGACTATAGCTGCTGCCTGACACCCCCTGGCAAGATGGTACTTCAGAAACAAAAAAGATAAGAGATCATAAACCACAGGTTGCACTCTCCTGCTTAGCTGAAGTAGTGTTTTTCATAGAACATTGACTTCTAGAGAAGTGAAGAAGTCATTCCAATCTCTCGTGCACTTCTAATTCATTTTAAATTCATTCTGCATCATAAGTGGATTAATGATGGGCATTTCAAAGTGAACTTCTAGTAGTGAAATATGATTTGTCTTTGTGAAGCCTAGAGACAATGCCTATGCAATTAAGAGAATAACAAGTTATATTTGTCAAGAAAAATTGTCAAGAAGAATGTAATTCAAAGCTGTCATCATTTTTGTGTTTCACAATTGGGATTAAGAGACACCAAAGTAATTTTGGGCTCACAGAATACTTCCTTGTCCAGCCCATCTATCCTTACCCTAATGGATGAACAGAAATAACCTGGTACATAACACAGCTTTTCCTGCTGCACACTAGCACTGTTAGTGTGTTATGTTTTTATGTAGACTGTCTTAAAAAGCCTGAAATCAAAGTGCATTACTGAAAGCCCCTAATCAAATCTAGATCACAGAGCAGACAATGTGAACTGAAAAAAGCAGCATATGCTATTTTGATCTGAAAGCCACAACGAATTTTTCCTGTTAGTGATATTGCAGGGAATGTATGACAGTTCTGCAAATTAAATGCCTCTTTCAGTTACAGACCCTCATTCTTTTTCTATTCCAGAGCACATCTGGGAATGGAACATTTAGAAAACACAAAATACATTGAAATACTAGAAGTCAGCTTCTTCTGATCTACAAACAGTAAGTATTGGCAAACTGTAAAGGCAGAAAGATCTACACAAGGCTGACAAGCAGCTAATTACAGACAGTAATAAAGCAGACAGTGTGAATGACTTGAGAACTACTTATTTGAAAACACGTGACAACAGCAATGGAGTTGAATATTCACAATGGTAAGTGTACATATGACAGAAATCTCGTGCAGTGAGTGTTTCTAGTAAATCTGAATTACATAACAAGGGCTCTGCTCAAGAACTGCCAGACACTTTTCCTGTTACTGTCACTGACAAGGTTTACAAAAGAATAAAGTAAATCTGAAGCCAATTACATAACCAAAACTCTGACCTAGTTTTCAGATTTTTAATATGCAGATAATACCTAACAAATTGCAAAGGCCCACATTCCAGAGATATGAAATGTTCCCAACTGTTGCTAGACAGTTCAGTTTGCTATACAAATTTCATAATCAAAGGCATCTTTCAGAAAGTGGTAAATGAAGGAAATGCTGCTCACCAGCTTTCTTTCTCTGCCCTGCTCTCTCTCGGTTTGTGCGTTCGAAGGCTGATGGTCTCGTAGTATGCGTTTTATTGTCCACGCTGGATGTAAGAGTTCTTTTTCTTTCCACTTCTTCCACATACACTGGAGCGGTAACTCTATTATTTTCTACATATATTTCACTTTTCCTCTTACGACACAAAGAAGTTGATTGAGTAGGAGATGACTTCAGTTTGTCATTGTGACACTTATTTTCAGCTGAAATGGGACCTATAACTGGAAGGTGTTTAGGTATTTCTGCTTTTGTATGTACAGGCACCACATTAGCACATCCCATTATTGCTTTACTAAGGCATTTTTTAGATTTTGGCTGGAGGGTCTCCATTCTTTTTTCTTCAGCAGCACCAGGCTTACTTTTGATGACAGTAGCAGAAAGAACTGGACGCTTTTTTGGTTGCTCTTGCTGAGAACAACTGCGAGTCTGAAGTGCCTCTGTAGAAGGAAAACTGAAGTGATTTTCTTTGGGTTTGTCATAGTGAAGTACCTGTGAGTCTACTTTATGCATCTCAAAGACTTCATTTAAGTTGTGTTCTATATGAACATGTGGTTTTATCTCTACATCTCCATTTTTTTTCCATTTTGAGGGTAGGAATTTGTTTACAACATAAGTCTCTGTAGTAGATGATATTAAAGCTGCCTCAAGTTTCGGAGTCTTTGATTGCTTATCGAACAAGCTGTCTTTCACAAATTGATCAGGTGACAGAATCGGAACAGACTGCTCTATGATATCTCTGTCCACTTGATAACTGTCATTTACAAAAGAATCTGGACTTAAAATTCTCCTTGTACTTAAACCAGGCAAAGATGCTGAGTGTTCTGGAGTGCAAACCGGTGAGAGCGTACAATTAAGAACAACTTCATTGTTTGAAATTGGCAGTTGTGCTAATCCAGTAGAACTGTCTGCACTTTCAGGTTTTAATTCATTGTGCTCATTAACAAATTTCTTGACATTACAGCTGTCTATTTCAGGCAATAACTTCTCATTTACTGTGGCAGCAATATCCGAGAATGTAGTAGATCGTCTCATTGCAAGTGGCGTGCAAACAGTATTACGATGTTCCTCTAGCAGTGGTGCAATGGGAGATATTGGCAATTTATTTTCTGAGCCAACAAGAGACTCATTTCCTGGGGATATACTATTCTGCATTGTGTTCTGATTTTCACGTGGCTGAAGGGGGCTTCTAAGGCCATCCACCTTCTGGGAAACTTGAAAAGTTTTATTAACATTTTTAAATTTTGAAGTACTTTTTTTAACTTTTATTGAAGCAGATGTTTTGGAAGAGTTTTTCTTTTTTATAGTATCCCAAAGACTCTTCTGAAAAAGAACCATAAATAAAAGTTAGTGTGCTGACTTTCTACACACTTTTGTGTGTAAAAGTGAACGTTACTAGTCTATTCATGCAAAGTCTAAAAATACTATAAAAAGAACACCTAGTCCAAAATTCACCCTAAATTATTTCCAGGCTCGAAAACAGCTTTTTTCGTCATGTTTTAGTTTTATTCTCTAAGCTGTAATGCACTGGTATCTACTTTCCAGCCCATCTGAAAAAATTTGAAGACAATGAGCATTCCCACAGACAGCATCATTTATCAATATTTAATTCTCCTTCATTGAATTTTCTACTAATAAAAACAGTATCTGTGTCAGCTATGCCAAAGTAATAGAATTAAGACACATAATAAACACATGCTCACCTTTTTCTTGAGAGGCTGCTCAGCAACACCCAGGAGCACAGCTTGATGTTTTACAATGCCATTAATAATAAAAGTTACCAGTTCTCTGACTTTTCCTTCTTCTAATGGTGTCCATGTTACAGAAACAAAGATTCTCTGTCCCGACTATTGGAGAAAAAGAAATGTTTAATATCTAGCACTGAGGTACACTTATGTAACATCAAAGATAGCGCAATCAAATCAAATGAGAAGTGGTACACAGAAGTAATGTATATTCCGACAACATGAAATGATAAACAAATGTTAAATGTCTAAATGGCAGTTTTCCCCTCTAACATGTAAATTTAAGCAACCTCTATCAAAAGTGTTGTCTTACTAAAAGGGCTTATACCTCTTAATGACACTGTAATGGAAAGCAAGCAAGAACACATATAAACATAACACATAGTAGAAAGGACAAGATTTGAGTAAAGGTAAAAAGAAGAAATTACATAATTTTTTGCACATATTAACCAAATGAGTCCTCTAAAGTAATTTTGAGAGAATCATATTTGGACTAACAATCAGAAGTTGATTTTTAGGACCTTGGCTGGATCTAAACAAAAGTGTCAAATTTTTTTAGTCAAATGACCTGCAAAGATGAGATTTGACACACAGGTTCATCGAATAAAAATAAAAACACTGCAAATGAACGAGGAAGTCATGGAGCCATGCATGATCTATGTAAAGATTCTAGATGCACAGTAACCCCTACTGAATCGTTCCCGTGCTCCGCTGATACCCATACTAACAGACCAAAGAATGGTTATGCCTCAGACAAAAATCAAAGCAACTGTGAAAATGACCAGTCTCTTGAGCATCTGAATTAGGAGTTCCACCTCCTCGGGCAGACACATTTAATGAAAACGTACAAACTAATTCAGTATCTGCTTATACATTAAAGCCGGTCAACAATGGTTAGTATTCATTAATTAGTACAGGAGCTTGTTATTCGAATACTTACTTCACAGTGAGACTCTAGCCTGTTTTTATAAGCACATTGTTGCAAGAGATCTCCAGAGAGTTTCCTCCTCTCTCCAAAGTCTCTGGAAAGTCTAGATTACCATAGATACATGTTGGTCTGAATTGTCCTTTCAAAAATCGGCATTGACTGGATTAGCCGCAGTTTATATTTCCTTGGGAATCATAAGGATTTATTCCTAGATTAAGCCTGCTTTGCTCTCTGTTTTATTATTAACATGCCGAACGGTGAATTAGTATCCTCTTCACAACAAGCTCCCCTCAGCCTTTTAACTAAGCAGAGGTCCTCCCACTTTTTGAGAGGTCACTTTTTAAACACCTCTTATTCTTCTGTCTCCGTCTTTAAAACCACACTCCCAGAGAACAATTAATTAATTTATTCAAAAAAAAAACAAACAACCCCTCTGTGGAGCCAGGATTTACTGCTTTCATAGCCTGTGACAGGCCCCAAGAGGTCTAATCCCGCCACCTAAAGCTCCAGCCCTCCCCCTTTAAGGCGAGCCGCGAGAGACGCAGGCAGCGCCCCCGAACACCACCCGCAGCGGGCCTGCGGCTTTCGGGGTACCGGCTACCTAAACACGTAGTTCTACGCGGCCCGATGACGCGTGACTTCTCCCGCGGGAGGATTACGCTGCAAAGCGGTAACACCCCTCACGCCGCCGAAGAGCGGCGGGCGGGGAGCGGAGCGGCCCGGCCCCCCTTCGCCTCCAGCCCTTGCAACCGCCCAGCAGCCCTGCCCGCAGGGCACGGCTCGGGGTCCCCTCCTGTGTCACACGCTCATACACGCCCACCCACCCGGCCGCAGCTTCGCGCGTCGTCCCCGCCCGGTACCTGCACAAAAAAGCGGCGACGCTCAATGCCGAAGCCCCTGGCCGCGGCCGGGAAGCGGTCGACGACCACCTCGGCGTCCTCCGCATTGGGGTTGTCGATGCCCAGGAGGCGCGTGCGGGAGGCGCCGACGCGCAGGCTGCCGAAGCTGAGGAACGGCGGCCGGGAGAAGTGGCTCAGAACCAGCACGGCGAGGGCTCCGTCCGCGTCCTCCTCACCGCCCCGCGCGGCCCAGCGCCGCCGCCCAGGGCTAGCGGCGGGGCTCAGCTCCCACACCGCCGCTCCAGGGAAGAAACCCGCGGCCATGCCCGGGGCGGCACCCCGGAGCGGGACCGACACCCGCTCTCCACACAGCCAGCGCTCCGCCGCCGCACCAACCGCCGCGCCGCCGCCCGCCCGTTCAAACCTGACGCCCTCGCCAATCCCCGCGCGGGCCGGGCCCGCCCCGCCCCCTCGCTTCTCCGCCAATTAGCGCTGACCGTTTTATTTAAACGTCCCGACTCGCCGGGGCAGGAGACAGGCGCCACCGCGCGGCGGCGGGAGGGAGCGGCCCCGGCCCCGGCCCCGGCCCCGGCCCGGGCCCCGGCCCCGGGGGGGGAGGCTTCCGAGTGCCCGGCGCCGAGCTGGAAAAGGGAGACCCTCGGATACCTCAAGTTTTGCTTCAAAATTAAAAAAAACGAAAAAAAAAAACCAACCCCAAAAACAAACGGATTTAACAAGCCTCCACGTTAAAAAGCTCTTCCCATATTAAAAAAAATAATAATCAAGCGAAGCCGAGTACTTTTCTAAATAAATTTAATTTACAAAATATTTTAAAATAAAAAGTAGGATGAGACACGCACAAATCTGATGAAAAAATTTGCCTCATCTGTTTATCTTCCATGAGCTTTAAAACCTGAAAGACATACAGAATACTGTGTTTCCATGCTTTTTAAAAAAAAAAAAAAAAAAAGGGCAGAAATCAAAATTTAGCGCAAGCACCCCTGCAAGAAATCCTGTGAAGCAAGCAGTGTTAAGACAAAAGAACTTTACTTTTCGATAACAAACAAAATTACACATAGGACTGAGTACTTCTACATTTACAGTACACTTCCTAACTTTTCCTTACAGCAAAGAATTTCCCGTAAAAAGACAACTTTACTTAGACTTCCATCTAAAATATCAACCTATACAGATCACATTTAAAACACAGTATCTCATATACCAGTGACAAAATATTGAGTTTATTTCACCTTATTCTTTCATATAAAAGGACCAACATTTAAATATGATCAAAATGGTTATGGGGGAATTCGAAAAATTTTGCTGTTGTTACCTTTAATCCGTCAAATCCTTTTAAATCAAAACATTTCTTACAAACCACAAAAAAGATCTTTACAGGCTTAAGCAAAGTGACTGCCCTGCATTATATTCTGCCAGTGTCATTCTTCAATATATATGATGAAAGAACCAAATCACTGTGAGCTGGTATTATAGAAAAAGATGCCATGTGACTGGAGTCACAAGGACCGACAGATAAATGCACTGTTTCCCTTAAGCTTCAGTCATATGGAGAACATGCAACCTGGATCGGTTACGCATGTATGCTCAATATAGAAAAGTTTCACATCTTTTTTATTGTTTTCAGGGGAAAAAAAACCTATTCACCTAGAACAGCCTTCTCAGAATTCATTCATAATTCTACATTCATGAACTTCTACACAGAAATTATTTTAAATTTAAAAACTTGAGAGTTGTTAATTCCTTAGCACTCCGTAACACATTTCATATTCAGTCAAGCCCACTAGGTGATTCCTTTGTGCAGCATTCTTCAGAGTCCTGGATGCTCTTTCACATTCAATACTAGAGAAATAAGCTTAGCTCTTTGACGATACCAAATAAACCTTTAGTCATTGTGTTCTGGCATGACCCATCTTTAAAAATAACTACCTGAATTATAATCCAGACTAAAGTAGCACTATATTTTTAAGGAAACCACAGCCTTACAGAAGATTTATCATCACCATCACAATTACTGATGTTCAGCATAAAAAGAACCCATGGGAGCCATACCTCTGTAGGAAAAGTGTCAGTGCTCAAAGAAGAAATTCCAACATAAATAAATAAACTGAACATAAAATCCACTTAAAGAATTAAGGGCAGTAACCCAGCCAACAACCAGAAATCTGTTTAGCAAAAAATACAGAACGAGTGCAGTAAGTTCTCAGAACCACGTAGCAGTTTAGAGTACCAACAGGGACTCCACTCTTCTCCCCAAAGGTCAGCAGACGGGAAAGACCAACTTTTTGCAATGTGCCACTGATCGTTCTTTAGAGATATTCTTAAGAGAGACCTGCTTCTTCCTTCTTTGGCAACAAACGGTCAACTGAGTCAATGACAGCCAGATAAAACACAGCCTTCTTGTAAAAGCGCCCTCCAGATCAACAGGACATGCACTCTTGGATGAGTACATATACACATTAAAATGGAGGTGCCAGATACGTAAGGAGTTTCAACCCATGCAGCTGTGAGGTGCAGATTTCTGCCTTGCAACTCCAGTCCTCTTAAGAGGAACTGTCCTCCATCAAGCAGAGACCAGCTACTTCCACCTACCAAATGAAGTACCAGTCCATGAAAATTTACTTTACTCATATGTGAATTTTAAATAGATGTAAAGCCGTAAGAATGATAGCTCATGATATTAAAAAAATAAAAACTATGTATCTAGCACATAAGCTTTCCTATTTTCTTTCACTGTCAACTGGCAATGATCCAGCCTGACCAGCAGGTAAAAACACTAACTAGTAGGGTTATCTGCAAAAAAACGATGCCAAAGGACTAGTAGGTCATTTTTTCCAGGAATGACTAGTAATTTTGGTCACCCGAACAGCAAAGATAGCACTCGTTTTTCTGAAAAACAAGTCCTTCTATAGTCTGTTTCTTGTTGGGCACCCAAAAACATGAAGCCCTTTGGAAGATATTAACCTTAATATTTTCTGAATAATCAACTGAACTAGAGAAAAAGCCACTATTCAGAATATATATAAAAGGCACAATCATGAAAGAATTTTAAAAAGGACATTATCAAGTAAATATGGTCCAAATTCCATTTCAGTATTTTCCTAGAGTGCCTTCCAAACAGACTGGATTTTGAAAGAAAAATTCAGTTACCAACTATTTTTAAGCCATTGTTTTGTTAAAATCCCACAATACTTTTTTTTCTACTGTAGGACAGAAAAGACAAGAAATAACAAGGAGTTAGGCTTCTTAGTCTGAGAACTGCACTGACACCATTGATGTTGGGTTATTTTTAACAGTACAATTACAAATGCTGGAAGTCATGTTTCATGTCCACATGCGGTAATATGATACATACATGTCGACTTGAAAACTACACTTAAAACAGCTGTTTTCAAGCCATGGAGTGTAAAGATGACAGAAACAATTTCATTTTGAAAGGAGATGAAGGTGGAGTTAGAAAGCAGGAAGGGTAGTACTTGATAGTGTCCTTTCAGAAGGTGGCATTCAATGGCCTCGTTATTGCTGTATATGTGCTAGTATTCAGCTTCTTACCAGATATATTTACAGCATGTCAGTCTGAACATTCCCAGAGCACAGCTCTAAATTTTACTTTAGAGATACAAACATAGAACAGTTAAACATATGTAGTCCTGTTTTAGAAACTGAACTTTTAAAGTTTAGGACTTCTATTGTGCTTCTTTGGCTAAGTCCTATTTAAATATTGATAACGCTTAAAATTCTATAACTCTGCCACTATTTAACAACTAACAGAAATCTTTGGTGTGTTTAGGTTAAGAATCCATTAGGGTACAAGCTTCAAAATATGAACATTCAGGCAGCTCTGGCCCCTCTCCTGCAAACTGCTCAACACTTAGTAGATGGGGATTAACAGAATCTAACACCGAAGTATTTGAATAGAATTTAAAATGATCCATGCCACTTAAGAGTGTATAGAACTGTGATGATAAAAGGGCTTTCCACCACAGATTGCTTGTGCTCAGGTCATTTGATAAATTTAACAGTTACAACAATGCACATAGGTCCAGTTTCCCATTTTAAAGTTCTTTTAAGATAATCATTTAAGGATAGGGAAAACTGGGGAAAATTTTGCCTTAATATGTAAATCTTGTGAGGAATAACGAAGATTACAAAATTACTTCAGATACTGTCTTTGGCATAACATTCACCAAACAAACACAGAATAATTATTTTTAAAGTAGGCTTAAAATAGAAAGCTTGATGAGGTTAAATTATACTAGATATCATGGTGAATTACACTAGACTTGTACTTCAAAATGGTTCTTTTGGAAAAAACCCTTATGTCTAGTGAAGAAAAAGATAAAAATAATTAAAGACATAAAATACTCTCAAGAGTTTGACTTTGTTTTATAAACACAGTACAAGAAAGAAAGAAACAAAACCCAATTTCCATTAGCAACTCACAAGAGATTTATAATTACTATTTCTTTTTTTTTAAATAGAAGTTGAGTACTGTTCTGGAAATAGTAGCCTTTCAATTTCTTCTCTATCACAGATTACCTGAAAATGGGCATGCTGATGTGAGACCCTGGTATAACTTATGCTCTAGCAAGGCTAAACCGTGACAATCCTTTATGACCGCTCATAGATTAAAATAACCTTGCAAATACTCCTATTTCTTTCAAAGCTGGAGTGTGGGGCACACTTTAGAAAACAAACAAGACTGAAAAAGCAAGAAAAAAATGCGTATTAAAATTATATAGGAATAACTGTAGAAAACCAGACAATATCATTGTCTAGATCTTCCCACATTATTCAATATTAGAGATCAAGGAAGAATTAAGAGGCCAAATTTAGGCAGCCTAATTATACTCAGGGGGATCACCAAACACCCTGTTTAGTGTCTTCGTAAAATATCTGAATCACTTTTCAGAAGAATCTAGTTCCTATGTCCATTGGCTAGGCTCCAGAATCTGGCAGACTTTAAAACCCTCCAAAAATGCCTCAGGGTTCAAGTAAAATTTTAATTTCTGTGTGAAACATAATTCAAAGTTTGTGTTTTGTATCCCTGCCTGCCCTTACAACTTCTAGTTAATTTGATATTGTCCTTATTCTTCCAGAATGCTTTCTATTACACTTAAAACATTGACTCAAAGTGAGATGCAGAAAGGCAAACAATTTTTTTAAATTAACAGCCAGAGATGTAATTACATTTTTCAGCCACTATCCTTAAAAGGTATTTCAGAGCGTAATTTTTAAAAGACCATCTATAAGATTTTTAAAAACTCTTAAAATCACAAGAAACACACTTTCAGTATGCATCAAAATGTGCCTAAACGTTCAAATATTATGTAAACAAACCTGTTTTTCCAAAACTATGCAGAAGACTCATGAGTCCAAATAAAATATAAAATATAAATCTTAATTGCCATATCAGCCTTCTGCTGGCTAATGGCTTAGTAAATTAGGTGGAATGTTATGGTCTGATCATGAATGTTCATTGTTTGAAATATTTTGTACAGTAGGAGCTGTATCTAGCCCCAGTAAAGTTCCAAGATATGACTGGTCTCTAGGATCCAACATTTGCTCAGGCCTTACAGGATGAACAATATTTGCAGGTTGTGGAGTAAGAGTGTATTTCTCTAGAAATGATAGATCTGTTGCTCGTTGATAATCTGTCTGCTCGGGTTGTGGAGGAAGAATGCCATGTGACTGAGTAGTATGCTGTACTAGATCAGCTTGCGGATCAGACATCTGAACTGGTACCAGAGTCACAGGCACACATACTTCTGTAGATACATTCTGTAGCAAAGTTTTGGCTTCTGATTGATATGCTTTGGACTGTTCCACGTATTGTTTAGCCTCAGTTTGGTAAACTTTGTCATCAGAGGTGTACTGCACTGGTAAGGGGACTAGCTTTTCCTCTGAAGAAGATGTCAATGCCTCTTCTGCAGCCTTTGATCCATGAACATGATCAATGTGATATTTCAGCTTGTCTTTTCGTTTAAACGTTGCATTGCAGTGTTGGCAGTTAAAAGGTCGAGCATCTGAATGAATAACCATGTGTTTTGTTAATGTCTTCTTAATTCTAAAAGACTGATTACAGATTTGACATTTGTAGGGTTTCTCGCCTGTAAAGACAGAGAAGTAAGAATTAGTTATTCTGAGTAACACCATGTCACATGTAAATATGCAAATACATACATGGATCATGGCATAGAGACCTAGTATAAAACAATTTTACTGAAAACAAAGAGAGTATGTTTAGCATCAATTCTGGAATCAAGGAGCCATTAGAAGTTTGTTTAGAAGTTATATTAGCATACCCTTCTCCTTACATACAATTCTCTCAACACTTGGGATTTCTGTCCGGTACACACAAAGATAAACAGAATATAAACCAAATAAAAAACAATAATCTTTAAACTGTTATGATACTGGTATTAAATGAGCTCAATGTGCACTTCTACACATTTCTAAAGGACAATGACTTTCCTAAACATAAGGCAGGAAAAACAAAGTCAAACAGACAAGGACAAAAACCTTTCCAAAGGGATTTCAAATCCTTGTTTACATTACCACTTGAAATGTAGTATTATCCAGACCACAAAAATGATTAGAAGGTCTGGATAAATTTGGCAGGAACACACACCAGTAAACTAAAGGAAGAGGTGTAGAGAGCATACCACAAACCTATGTTGAGTGAGGATTATCAATATTTCAACTGATACATTCAGATGGTAGTATTCAGGAATGACCAAAATATGAGAAAGAGTAAGTCTTGCTGCTTCCTGCTACTCTTGCCTTGAATGCTCAACAACTATAATGCATTAATTAATTCCATCAATGCTGATGCATAAAAATACATTCCTATATATTTTGTGCCTTTGTTGGGGTTTATTTCGTTTTTACCTGAATGTGTCCTAAAATGCATTTCCAAACTTGATTTTCCTTTAAAAACTTTCTTACAGACTTCACACTGGTGAAATGTTGCTTTATATCTTTAAAGAAGAAAAGACATTTCATGTTAGATACTTCTTTTTTAAACCAACTAACAATAAAACTACGTGCACAGTCCTTTCTGAAATCTTTAACTGCAGAATAGCTGAATATCAAAGTTTCCAAATTTCCTCACTTATGTTCATTTTTCCTAACACCCGCATACCAATAAGGTCGATTAGATTCTTTTCGATACTCAATCTTATTCTCTGCTGGGATTGGCACTCAGTATTCAAAGAGCAAAAGCTCCTAGAACTTCTTTTCTGACCCCTAAAATATCCTCAAGTAACAGTTTTTGCCCAGCATCCACAAGAGGCTTTCACTTTGGCAGAATTATGCCATAAATAAAGTACTAGGAATAGTTTAGGCTATGGACTAACAAGAAAAAATAAACAGAATAAGCAGACAATGTACTGTCCTTTCAACAGAGACACATCTATAACGGCTTCTACACAATGCTAATGAGTACAAGCAGTTAAAACACAAACTGAAAAACGATCAGGTCTCAGTTTATTTGAGATCTCTGAAAGGCTTGTTTTTTGAGCTCAAGAATTTAAAAATCCTACTGCATTTTCAATTTATAGACATAGCTCAGTTTTCCAAGTTTTCACCTACTTTCAAAGCCACTAATCTGCTACCAGCTTCTAAAATACCTGTGGGATAGTTCTCACAGTGCTTAAATGATGTCTAATAATTCAGTCTTAACTAATCTGCAGTGACAGTATTACAGCAAAACATCAATTTAGAACAACATGGAGACAGCTGACATTAAAATTTGACCCTTTTTATGTTTTTATTTACTTAATTATGCTACAAAGAAAACACCTTGCTTAAATTGTGAAAGCAATTTTCTGACATCCACTTCACACCATAATAATGATGTCTCTATCAAGACAGAGATAACAGCCATGACAAACACACAGACTACTGGAATTCTGCACAAACATGCAGGTCCCAACAAAATCAGTTACAGTACAGAAGAATTTACGCAGTTGTAAAAGACCCACACTTACTTCTGCCAAACTTTTTCTCCTAGATGAACACTTTTATAATGAACAGTAAGGTGATCTCTACGGCCAAAACATTTTCCACATTCCTCACACTGATGTGCTTTTTCACCTACAAGGGCAAAAGTCAATAAATTTTGATTATATCTTCTGGAACTTATTAAATGTCTAAGAACTGTAATTGTGAAACATACAGTAGATTCACGTTCACAAAGTTCAGCCAATCAAGCTCTTCCATACCTTACTCAGAGGAGGATTCTGTTACCAAAAAAACAAAATTCAGGAAGTAGGTTGGTTCTATCAGAGTAAGGATTTTTACCACTTGTTCTATGTGACTATTACTGACCATTTGTCGTTTCTACAAAGAAATTCATGTTCATGAGTTAAAAGACACTTCCCCAAACACCCACTGCATGAGAAGTACAAGTGAATGACTAGAAATCTGCTCTCTTCATTATGACCCAAAATGTGGTATCTTCAGTAATTCAGGGGCTTTAAAAGAGAAGGTTATTTAAACATACTGATTATTTTCAGCTAATAATTTTTAGAACTTAAAATTATATCACAGTATTTATGTTTTAATTATCCTGATTTATATAGTTACCTTTTTCTTTTATGCTGCTGCTTAAAAGTATCTTGATTCTTTTTAGTCATCTTGAGATCTTCCACAAAGTGGCAGAGTATTTCTTCTCAAGTAAGTAGGAGGAGTGTGGACAGTCAAAGAATGTAACTTTCTAGAGGGGGGAAAAGCAAATAGAGTAGAAAAGAGGATTTTTTTTTTTTGTACTTGAGTTTTCAAAGATTTCTTTATTTTATAGCAGACATTCTGATTTCAAACACCAAAAAAGAAGCTGTCCTTCAAAATAAAGGCTCAGGAAGTTTAGACTCTGATCACTTTCGTATTTTCATGCTGCCTAGAAACTATTTTACCTCCTAGAAGGCCACATTCTCATTGGATCCTGTTCTGAAGAAGAAAAAGTCCCTAGTGAATCTTTGCTCTTCCTATACATTTGATAACCTTTCTGCTCTCAGTGCAAGAGATTTTTTTTCTTCCTCCTGATCCCCGTCTGGCTGTTCTCAGGGTCGACTCCCACCACATTCCTTCCTTCCCTCTTCCCCATAACAGAGACTTCAGAAATACCTCTTTGATGTTCTTACATTAAAGTGATCAGTGTACAAACTTTGCCAGAGACTGTGACAGCTTCTTCTGTGTTGTGGTAATAATGTTTCACACAAGTGCTATTAAAAAAAAGAAATCTGAACTCATTAAAAAATCCTCCTTTTTCACTTTTGCTTTTTTTTATTATTATTTTTAAAGCAATTCACTGTTACATATTTTTGACTGTCCCTTGGCTTTCTATGTTAACATGGAGGAAACACTTTTTTTTTAAACCCTGAAAACATGTAAGATAAACCCTACTTTAGCAGACCTTAAAAATAGTGAGGGGAACTTTCATCAGGCCTAAAACACTGCGTGTACTGAAAAAAAATCCATAATTAATTTTTTGTTTGCTCTTATTTCAACATAGTAATTTCAAAGCCAATTTTCAAAGAAAATGCCTACCTGAGTGTATTTTTTTGTGTTTTGTTAGATGGTCATGCCGAATAAATGTTTTTCCACATTCTTCACATTCATATCTCTTGTCATCATGGTGGACTCTTAGATGAAGTCTGCATATTTATAGTCATAAATATAACCATAAAATGCAATTTTGTTAACATACTGTGTACTGCTAATTCAGTGCAAAATACCAGAAAATATAGTCTTTAATGCTTCACACAAATATAACTTTCAATTGAGGTATGCTTAAACTGCTCTTAGAAAGCAGGAGAGAACAGCGGTAAACTCGCATATCTGACATTAATTTAGTAGGATATTTTAGTCCTCTGCTTACTTTCTCGTTGAATAACAAAAATGCAAAAGTTTTAGATGTGCAAGAAAGTCAACTTTGATACAAGATTTGTATGGGATTCTGTCTGTGTTTAAACCACTAATGTATTAAAAATTAAATGACTTCTCACAGATTATTAATATCTTTTCAATATCTAAGCATGTTTAAAGCATTTACTAATGCTCTCAAAGTTGGAATAAATCAAAACACACACATTATGAAGAATTACGCTGATAACATGAATGCATATATATCACCAAATAAGCGAAACAGTTTAGCAGCTTATTTAATAAAAATCTGTACCTGTAAGAGCTTCCATGACGAAAACTCTGCCCACAAATACTGCAAAGATGAGGCTTCTCTCCACTGTGAATTCTCAGATGTTCCTTCAAAGTTGTTCTGTTTAACAAAGGCAGTAAAATTTAATTTTAAGCAATGTCACTGCCACTTTGAAGTGAAATAGACTATCATTTTCTCTATTTCTTTAACTCTGATGGATCACAATATATCCAAATAACTTCATCGATTTATTCATATACACACGCATACACATATATTCAAAGGCAGTATGGCAACCTGCTATTTACTGAACCAGCTGGCTCTCAAAACAGTATAAGCAAAGAAACAAAACATTGTCCCATCATATGTTTGAACAACATACATTAAAGAAAACATCAATTTTGACACTATCTTCTATGTAATAACTTCCTTGTTACTACATGTATATCTAAGCCAGACGTTTAAAGTCAGACTCGAAGGAAATCTAGATCATGGATGTTAATTTAACTTAACTCAGCACAGAGCTTATTTAAATACATATATATTTATATACACATACATACGTATACACATGTAAGTCTACCTTTACTGTCGCCTTTCCAATGTAAAAAAAAAAAAAGGTGCACGCAGGTGAAAATTCCTCTCAAGCAAAGGAATCTGACAATAACATTTACTGTATACACAGCTGGTAAGTGTGTGAACTAAACAAAAAAGAAAATTCTTTGATCTCCTTCCAGTACTTATTATCAACATTATTTTTCAAAGATATTTTTTATCATCCTTTCTAATGAGCAACATTTAAATATTCAGCTGCCTTACATAACTTAAATGAAACTTAAAGTATGTAAACATTGATTTTTTTTTTTTTTAAACAGAATTTTTTCTTGCATTTGAAAGTGAGCTTTATAGAATTGAAAGACTACCTGTGCTTTATAGCTTGTTTGTTTACTATTTCATTATTGCATTAGTACATTTTCTTGAGCACATGCATACTCTGTTGACCAAACTACTAGAAAATACACACCACCAACAAAACCCGTTAGGAACAAATCTTCCTCCTACAATACTTTCGGGGGCTCTTTGCCAGTCATTGGAAAAAAAAATTAAAAATCAAGAAAACATACTGCAGTACACAAACTCAGATCTTTTCATATTCCCCAAATAGAACACGACTAGAATCTTAGTCACAGTTATTGAGATGAAGCTGTATTCTGTCCAAACAATAAAAATTATAAGGCTTATTGTTTCAGAACCCAAACATAAATCATCATTTGGAAAACTTAAAAAATGTCCTTTATAGAGCACTGCAAGATACCTGCATTGAAGCCCCGTTAACAACCATTTAAAACTCACATTTTTTCCCCTCATATGTGTAGAACAGAAATGGCAGAGGGGGAGGAATCTTATTTCTACACCTTTTCTATGCTCTTTCTCTATATACTGGAATTTATGAGCCAACTTCCACTTTTCAAAGTGCTAAATTAACATTTTTTCCTCCATTTAGAGAAGCAGCAGCGAAAGTTGTACAGTATTATTCCATCTTCCAGGAAACCATGTTTGTAGAAGTCCAATTTCTTCTTAGTCATTCTCACCAGTGTTCCTGATCTTCCTGTCCTCATCAGTATATTTACCAAAGTATTTACGGCACAAAACTCTTTCCCAAACAAATGCAAGATGTTCTTGCACAACACAGGAACCTTAAGTGAAGTGAATGAGAGGTAAGACTTTCTTAATATAGTTCCGCCTCATAACTAGTTATCTACAGTTGTCACCCTTAATTTTAGAGGCCATCAGAAAATCACGTGCTACCTGTGGCTCTGATGCTACCTTTTAATACATTAGCCCTCTGATGTGGTCTTGTTTATGTTAAAAACTCAAAGCTAAAACATATTCAGAATCAAACAAAGCACACTAACTATTTCTCTGTTCTGCTGAAGTTCAAGTAGTCACGCAACTCCTTACCGTTCCCTAACGGATTTTCCACAGATGAAACATGTCCATTTTCTCTTTCCTCCATGAGTACATTCTATATGGCGTTTCAGATTTCCTGTATCATTAAATTGGCGGCCACAGATATCACAAGGAAAAGGCCCTAGAAGGAGACAGACACACATAGTGTTACTAATTGTCAGTTAAACCAAACAAGATGCAGACTCGCTACTTGTGAAAACCCTGATCAATTTACAAAGCAACTAACAAATGGTTAATGTTTAGTACAGTCAGCATACTTTAATTAGACTTTGTGCACTTTCTGCTTGGATAAATTATTTCTAATACCTGGTATTTTGGCAAGTCTCATGATTGTAAAGCAAAAATTTAAAAATAATAGTCAAAAGTAATTAAGCCCACTTAAACTGTTTCAAAAACCAAATTCCCATTACTATCATCAAACTAGTTCCTACCCAGCAGAAATAATTAGCAGTCATAAAAAAGTCTTTGGAATACCTCAGGAGCAAAGGAAAAAGTCTTTGGAAAACTTCAGGAAGAATCTACTCCATAGTTGTGAACCAATTTCATGCAAAAAAGCTTTAAAACAAAACTAACCTTAATTCTTCTCCCCCCACCCAAATTTGCATTTATTTAGGTACAATACAATGCCTCCAGAAGACAGCTGAACAGAAAAGTAAAAAACCAACCAATTAAAAAAAAAAACAAACTCCCCCACAAAACTGGAAAAGAGAGAACTGGAAAAGGAGGTGGGGTGGAAACCAGACTGATCAGGACATACAATGGCGGAGGAAGGTTTTACTTTAAATCTATTGTTTACATGT
Source organism: Sagittarius serpentarius (assembly GCA_034782735.1). Taxonomy (NCBI): domain Eukaryota; kingdom Metazoa; phylum Chordata; class Aves; order Accipitriformes; family Sagittariidae; genus Sagittarius; species Sagittarius serpentarius. The sequence continues at coordinate 23,163,712 of JAVKLA010000090.1, forward strand.
CAGAAGGAGGTTTCTATACCGAGATGGAATTTTTCTTGATGCTTCAGTCTTGCAAATCTGGATTTAAAGTGCTCTTCACAGTAGGTGCACTTAAAGGGTTTATCCTGAGAGTGAAGGATCATATGCTCTTCTAAATGAGGTCTTCGAGTGAAAGATTTCTTACAAATCTAAAATGATAATACACTTTGTCAAAGATACATCAGTTATAACGTATTCATAAACTCCTAACAGTTTATTTCATCTGCTTTCTGCATCAATGTAAGATTAAACGTATTCTTCAAAAGCATATTCTATCCCAACTTGTAAAGCCTTCCAGTCAACATCAAAAAGATCTGTACTCTACATACACCTTATTGGATTGCACTCTATAAATTAGGATGCTGCTCCATGGCAGCCCAAATCAAACTACTGGCAACTGCACACAGTTACATGTACCACCCCACCTTCTTTCTACTGACTCCAGCACTTGCCAGACTCTTTTCCTAGGGTGTTTTAACGCAGTAACCCAGCAGAAAATAACCCAATAGAAAAAAAAAAACAAATAGCGCTGGCTTGGTTTTGGATGCTGAAACAGCTCAGCTGGACTGTGGTTGGACTGTGGTAAAAGCTGTTGTAGTATAAGCTACCACAGAACTAGAGTCATACCTGTTCCTTTATTTCCTCTGGGAAATGCTCCAACAGTGTGTATTAAAGAGAAAATGCCAATAGCAACAAAGAAACATAACTCAAACTGCAGAGCTACAGAACTTCCACAATGTTAAAATTATGTGAGCTTTTTTAGTACTGTTTTCAGATTAATCAAAACCTAAATGTATAAGAATTACTAGTAGTCACTAAAGTAAGCATGCAATTCAATTACAGAATTAAAGCACAGCTCAAATTTAGGCATTTAAACTAGGTATTACAGTTTAACATCAGGTCAACACCGTGCTCACTGATTTCACTGTGAAACTGTTGCCATTGTTTATAATAGCTGAATTTAGTCCTAAGTCCCATACATTAAATCGTGCGATCAGTTCCTCAGAGCACACCTGAATAACACACTTATAGCCTCAGAAAAGCAGAAGCAACAGCTTTATTTGTTTAAGAACTCATTAATGTTAAATGTAAGTGTAAGAAAATCCCGTATCTGTAAAAAGTATAATAGCCTTCTTGCTTTTCTTTACTATTAATACTCTACTGTTTCTGTGAATTTGCTCGTATTCCTCAAGGATTAAAGTATGGTCACAAAATCCTGGTGTTCACACATGGACTACAGCATAAACCAACAACCTGAAGAAATCCTGCAGCTTACATCTGTGGCACCTCAGCCCTCAGAACATATTAACCTGAAAACAAAGTCACAGCTCCGAAGCGTTCTGTTCATTCTCCAACCACTATAAAAGCTAAAATTCTACCCTTGCTTTCAATTCAAGTCCATTTTAAATGCACACGAGCAGTACAAGAGCAGCAGCTCACTTTTAAAAAATTTCTACTTAACATAAAATTTTCAAGTTAAAAAAAAACCAAACCACAAAGTGGAGTTTACAAAATTATTCATCTGGTAAGAGTACTTTCCAAGAAATGAACATCAACAATGTTGCACAACTGATTCCCACTAATAAAATGTTTCTTATCTAGTAAGAAACAGAATCTGTAATATGTTCACAAAATATAACTTCACCCGGAAGATAATACCCTTCGGTGAACCATGTAATACCTCCAACCATGGAACCATCACCAGCAAAACGAACACTACAAATTACTGCGGTTGATATCTCCCAACCTCCTACTATGTAAGTGAAAGTGTTTATAAGTGAAAGTTCACAAACAAAGCAAGGTTAGTAATTACATTACAGCACCTAATATTACAGACATACAGGGGCATATAGCAGTTTGCATAAACAAAACAGCTGTCCTGAAAAAAAAAAGTAAACAGATTCCCTTAAAAAAAAAACAAAACACACTGGAAACCTTAAAACATTATTTGGCAGCAGACACATAGAAAGCGGAAGTTCTATAAACTCCTTTTTACAGCAGATGTAGTTTCAGACATATACCTCCCCTGGGGAAAATCAAGACAAGGATCCTATGATTTTACAACTAGAGATAAGTTTAGTACAAATTTACAACTCTGTTGATGTGCATATGCAGCTAAATGAGAAAGTGTTTCATATTTAACATATATTTCCCTCACTACTGAGAGCACCTTCCAGCACTTTATGGTCAGTGTTTGATGTGCATAATTAGTGGGAAAGCAAATACTCTGTTTTTAAAGTATTCATAACACTCAAGTCTAATCATCTGCAAACTGATATATTTTAACAATGGTAATAACTGATCACATTAAAAAATACTGCCTTGAACTATTTTAGAATTCAATTTGGTATTATCTACCTGGTCACAAGCTGTGCAGACAGATAAGAGTTCAGTCATTAAATCAGCACATAAAGAGGAATTTTATACCATCACTTACAAAGCTTACTGAGACTTCATAGAAACACATATCATATTTTCACTTAAGTATTCAGGTCACAAAACACAGTATCTACACGAAAAAAACCCCAAAGTACTGAAGTATTACTTACATCACATTTCCAGCCTTCACTCTTTGTCTTCTTGATAGAAAGAAATTCTTGTACATTCTCTGGATGAAACCTAGGAGAAAGACAGAAGCTGAAAGTAGGTGTAACTTTCTAAGATGAAGATCACCCAAATAGTAAATATGCGTTTCTAAACTCTATGTATCATGAAGGTTGATCACCAAACCAGCAGAACGGAATAGTGATAATTAAACAGTTCTAAAGGCACAAGTAACTGGAAAGCAGTGTTGACTATAGACTCCTGTAGAATCTCATATGACAACCGGTAAGACAAAGGACAGCTTCAATTATAATGCTTTATGAATATTTACAAAAACAGAGAAAGTAAGTGTTATGTAAATAATAATACCTTATCATTAGACCTGTCATAAACAAATTATTCACCTAAAAGAATCTGCATGGAAATGGTTTATCTACCTACGATCATCAACAGTATAGCATCGACATCTAAAACCAAAGAAGGTATTTTATTCTTCCTCCAACTTCAAAGCAACACAGGTAATTATTAAGACTGTTGTGTTCTGACTGACTGTGCTAGGTAATCTGACCATTCTAAAATTTATAGTGAAAACCTATGGCAGAACTCCCACAGAACCACTATTGCTATTTAGTCAGTCCCTATGTACTCCTTATGGCAGGTTAGTTGATACCGCTAACCCCCGTGTCCTTTGAAAAGATAAGTGTTTGAAAAAAGTTACAGAAATAATGCAGAATATGCTGTGTGCATACATACGTTTTCACTTTTGAACTGAAAAAAACCAATTCTTCAGAAATGCAAGACAAATTTGCTCATACTTGCCTCTTCACGTGCTTCGCTAAAGTCTTTTTGCTTGCATGCAGCTTATTGCAGTAAGGACATTTGTGTTCCTTTTTATGAAAGTCAGTATCACCAGAGTGTTTTTTTCTGTGCACTGTCAGGTTGGACTTTGTTGAATAGCGCTGATGACATATATCACATTCAAAGGGCTTCTCACCTGTGTGTACACGTGTATGGCTCTCATATTTGCCTGTGCAGCAACAACAAAAATCTGTTAGCATAAACTGTAACAGGTATCACCTATAATATACACATTTGGGGTCTGTTCTATAATATCTTTCTCAGATGTGGTCAAGATCTAAGTACCTTCCACACACATCTAAAAATTTCTGCCGGTTTACACCACTGAAAAATGCACAGTGATCACATACACATTTGATCTAAGGTTCCTCCATACACTTCCAGCATAACTATTTTTAAGATAAAGAGTAAAAATAAAAGGGATCTGTGTTACTGTTAAATCTGTGCGAGGGTTACAAGTCCCTCTTGTTCAACCCTACAGCAAGAACCCTCTGTTCTTAAGTACTGCAAGTTATACTACTACGCTTTCATGACACTAATTGTGAAGTACTTTTTCAGAACAGGGAACAGCCTTGCAACTAACTGGTATTTTTAAGCTACTTTCAAATAACAAAACACTGAATGAATAACACAGACCCTCACAAATGATCTGTATTTGGGACTGAAGATATTATAAGAACACCAAAAAATGCCCAACACTATGAGGAACTGTTTCTTTCCTAACTCTCATGATTGAGAGAAATCAATACCTTACATGACCATAATTCAACATTTATTCCAGCTGAAGGAACACAAAAATTCTGGAGTACAGTAGTAATTTACTTTTAATGTAGGAAAGGAGGACAGGAAAGCATCGGATGGGTCAGGACTGGAATTTTTACTCTTCTGATATCCCAAGTAACTATACATCTAGATTTCACTGTAACATAAATGATCCCAACAGAACAGATTAAGCTCATGAAGTATTACTTGGTGCTAACTACAGACCAGAAAAATCAAGCTAGAAGTCAGAGTGACTAAGTCCTAAGCATCTACACATCATGTAGAATAGAAGAATTTCAGGCTGTTTGACAATGTTGCTCTTTTACTACAGCAATAATGACAGCTTTTTTTACTTAAAATTAATTTTGCAGAAAACACAGTACAGGTCTCGGACTTCACGCCATTTATCGTTTAATATCTTGTTATATTTCCCTCCTTTTTCAAGGCTCCCTTTACATACCATGCTAACAACCAGAATCCAGAGCAGTGAAAGAGAAATAAATTTAGTATTTGCCGATTTTTCAAATAATGCACTCAGTTCATTTATTGAAACTGTTTAGCACCACAGACATAACAACTTAATACACTCAGAAAAATTAGCAGCATACTGGATCAGTGAGATGATCCAGAAATTCTGATCTTCACTCCCTAAGACAGAGAAAAAGCTCTGTTTATTTCCCATACAAAGAGCACCACCATACGGTAAAAAGGAAAGAGATCAACCTAACTTGCTCTTACCTATTCGATCAAATTTTTTGTCACACTTGGGACACTGTAGTAGTTTTTTGCTACTGCTTTGAATGATGACTGGAGCTAAGCCTTCAGGAATATTTCCCACTGAATCAACTGCCTCAGGACCCTCTTCAGTATCATTCTGTTCTTTTTCACTTTGTTCTTCAGACTCTGAATCTTCACCTGACATTTCCTCTTCCTGTCCCTCTTCATCAGCATTGCATTCACTTTCACTGTCTTCAAATTCGCTTCTATCAGATGTTTCCTTGTCAGAACTGACTTTTTCCAAATTGCTGTCAGATGCATCCCCACTTTCATTGTCACTGTTATCAAATTTAGCTGGACATTTACGGTTTCTCGTAGAACGTCTAGTGGAAAAGTTGGCCTTCTCAACCATTTTTAACCCATGTTTTCTTTCCAGTGAAAGGGATCTGTGGGCTTTAGCCAAATGATTTTCTAAGGACTTCTTGTAACAGAAACTTCGACCACAAAAAGTGCACTGATGACTATTTAATAGTTTACCTGTCAGTTCATTGAATGTTTCTACTGGTGTAGGTGCATCAGTTACCACATCAGTCTGTACGTTAGAAACACTTTCATTATTTAGTAACTTCACCGCATCTATGATATCTAAAAATTTTGCTGCTTCCAGCACTAACGGAATTTCATTTTTATATACAAAAAACTCAGAGGTGTAGAGAAACTCAAGCAAATGCTGAAAGACAGAATGAGTTACGTGATCTAATGTGACGACATCGGTGCTTGGATTTTTGCTCAAACAGGCATGAAAATAACTACTCCCAACAGCAACTACAACTTTGTGAGCACTAAATTCTTTTCCTTCTACAATTATGAGTAAATCACAAAATGATGGATGCTTCTGTCTATCGTCATTTAAGTATTTAAGTAGATTTTTGTTATACTGCAATGAGCTTAGGAGTTTTCTTTGTTCTGATGATGGTGACAGTTCTTGGGAAGATTCAAGCTGATCTGCAGGAGCTACTTCTGCAGACTTTGAGACAATTTCTTGTGCACAGTCTACTACAAGAATCTGTTCTGAAGTATCTTTCTCATGGCCAAGATGAACCTTTTCATTTAGATTTGCAGCGAGCCGTCTCCTTTTCTTCATTGCAGAAGTGCAATGTCAAAATCAGGAGCTTCATAGGTGAACTGGCAAAAAATTCTTGTAAAGACTTCGTTCCGCTCCAGACCCTGAGAAAATACGTAACCGTAATTTCATAATCTGCAAAAAAATTATTATAAAGATCACTCTTAGCACTTAACCGTAACTTCCTTTTTTACTAATGCTTTCCATGTTTCACTCTTAGTTTTAGCTACCCTGCATACCTTGAATTACTAACATGTCACCACTTTCCATTCCAGACCAGGGCATAAGGCCCCTCAGAGCAAGTGAACCGACACTGCCTATTATTAGACCTAAAGAGGCGGCTGGGGCTGGGTTTGCTCGTCTCCTAGACGCATATAGCCTGTGAAATATTCCGGGATGGGCGTACACTCGCGTTGTTGTTATTATTACACCGAAGCGCATTCGCTTTCCGTTTAAACCCCAGCACGGCAAGCCAGCCCTTCTGCTTCTCCTGCCGGGCGCCCGTCCCCTCGGGCCGGCTCGGAGACCCGCCCGGCGCCTGCCAGGGCGGCGGGGCTGCCCGGGCCGCCCTCGCCCCGCGCCTGTCACCGCCAAGTGTCAAGCCCGCCGCCGGGCTCACCGCCTCCCTCGGCCCGGCCCGCGGACGGTGCCTTTGTCCCTGCGCCAGCCAGCAGGCCCGACGCGGAGCCGAGGGCCGCCCCGAGGCGGCGGCCCCGCGGCATCGAGCTCGGGGGCAAAGAGGGCGCCCCGGACCCGCCCCCCTCATGTGGGCGACCGCGAGGGCCCCCCCTCCCGCCTCCTGCCGAGCGGGACATAAGATGGCCGCGCCCCCCACTCCCCGTCCTCCCCCGGCCCGTCCCCACCCGCCGCCCCGGCGGGGCGGCCTCACGCACCTGCACGGCGCTGGGCGCTCCCCGGAACCCGCTCGGCCGCTAAACGCCGCTGCACTCCGCACCCGCTCCCGCTTCCGCCGCTTCCGGGTCCCGGCGCCGCGCGCAGCCTCCCTGTGTGCGCCGGCGTGAGGGGTGGGGTGGGGTGGGGTGTGTGGACGGCGTCGCTTCTGACCATGCGCGAGCGTCACTGTCTCCCTCCCTTCCCCCCCCCCGCCCCCGCCAGGGCGGACCGGACCGGGGGCGCCTCAGCGTGTCCCTGTCCCCCTCCGGCCCCTCAGCTCTCGGCCCGCTGCCGCCGGGGGCGGCGGCGGCGGCGGCGGGAAATCGCCGTGGGCGGGAAACCGGAGGGCGGCTGCGAGCGGGGAGCTGCTGGCCTCCCTGACGGGCGTTTCTGAGTGCCCGGCAGCCGTGGCCTCCGTGGAGGTTCAGGGCGGGCAGCGAGACGAGCTCGTTCGGGGCGGCCGCTAGCGGCGGGCCGCGCCGCGGGCCCCCCCCACCGCCGCAAGGCAGCCGCACGCCCGCATTCAACCCCGTGCTTAGAAATACTGTGTAAAACCAAGGACTGTTACGCTTCAACAGCAGTCCGTTACAAGCGACTCAGAATTTCCAAGCTGCCAATAGTTTTCCTCAATAATACTGTTTTGCATTTGTCTTCTACTTGAGCGTTGTCGAGTGCTCCGCAAACGTACTTGTGAAATTCCTGGTCTTCGCGCTTCCCGGGTGGCAGAAAGACAGCAGGCCCCGGCTCGGGCAAATACCTGCTTGGGCGTGCGGTTCGGCAGCGTCTCAGAGGACGTTCATCCTTCTATCGGTTACATTTTTAGCTTTCCAAAGAGAACCAATTGCTAGTGACAATGCGACACCAAAAATGAGTTTGTTTTTCTGAGAGCTTTAAAGAAGAACTGTAATGTTACTGCAGGATTAAACTTTATTCCAGCGGCATGTGTTCCGTATTTATGATTTGTAAATGGATACTGGTTGCTACTTAGCATAATAAACACTGCGTGACTCTCAGGTGTTGCATTTTTTCAGTAATAATACCGAAAATTATCAAACCATTTGTTACCTCCAGATTCTTGCTATGTTGTCCATACTCACAGCCCTCTTACGCATTTTAATTGAAGTCTACAATCATTTAGGTTCATTTTTTCACTGTAATAGTACATTAAAATCAAAATATATTTTAACAGTCAATTATTTTAAGTAATACTTTAAATAGTATCAATTCAGTTACTCTGAGGTGAAACAATGCATCAATAATAACAGAGCAATCAATAACACTGTGTTTTTCTTACGCTGAAGGCAAAAACCTACTTATCTTCGGGGCATCTGCTCTTTTAGGGTGTTGCTTGTGCTTGCCCAACTTTCATTTCTATAAAGTCATAGTCAAGCTGTACCTAAACTGTAAAAATAAGTTTCTCTATTTTGATTTTGCATGGAAAAGGGAAGTTTTGAGAGCAAGGCACTGTAAGTTTTAAGCTGAGCCTTACATTTCACTCTAATCTGAATAGCAAGTACATAAACCCATCATTTAGCAGGTAACTGGCTTCTTGGGTCTTACTCTTTCCATAGCGAATAATATCATCAGTTTGGAAGTATGAATCTATGTGCTTTATGAGTTTTCATGAGTGAAAAACATAAGGAAAATGCAACCTTGATGAGAACTATTTTGCCAGCAAGCGTAACTACGCTAGGAAACTGTTCCATGGAACAGGCCTGAGACTTGCTTAGTTGTCACCGTACTGTAGTGGGATTCAGCTGTTTTTCAGTCTAACTACTAGATTGCCATGGAGCAGAATTTTCCATACCCGTTCCCTGGCATGGAGAAATTAATGCAGATATTCAACATAACTAATTTTTTTTCTGAGGCTTTATGTTTCTGCATGTACTTGGGAGATGCTTCAAATGCAGAAAGTTGAATTGCTAGTAGAAGCCATTTATTCCCATTTAGAAACAAACGTAGTGCCTGTCCTTAGATGTAAATAAGTGAAGAATTATGGCCAAAGAAAAATACTCTGGGCATAATTACTTCTATCGGCAGAATTCAGAGTAGGCATCCAGTCTCCCCACAAAGCAGAAGTTGCACCTCTGTATTTCAGCATGGACTTTGGCCCAGTCATAATTATCTTCCCATTGCACTTTAAGAAGTAAATTCAATGTCTTTGACCGTGCCATTTTTTTCTTCTGTGTTGGTGGGGTTTTTTGGTTTTTTTTGGTTGTTGGGTTGTTTTTTTTCCTCTAGATAACTACCTGAATTTTTAATTTATTTGTTGCTGATATTATCTACTTTGTGTTGATTACTGTATGGTTTCTTGGCAGTCTACAAAGCATCTACATTTGTCCTAATTGCCAAAGTCTACAAGTTCAGCAGGCGTTTTGACTTAGCACAAGCCTAGGTAACACTTTTTCTCTTTTGCTGTTTTATATTACGTGAAGGATTTAGTTCAAAGAAGAATTATACAATGCTAAGTGATCCATTACCATGGCTGGCATTGCTACAATAATTACACTCTGGAAACAAAATGTCCTTGAACTCTCAGGTCATTATGGTTCTTTCAACATTAATTCTTTTATAGTTAAAGTGGTACAGGCAAAATTTAACTATATTAATCCTTTTTGCTCCAATGCTTATTCATGCTAAGGTTTCTTGCCATAGAATATCTCACATAGGTAAAAAAAGCTGACTTTTATGTTAATTAAAGAGAGACAGCATCAATCAAAGAATAAGCACTTGCTCACCTATGTGAGACTGTACATAATTTGCAAATGCAGCTGTTTAGATTTGTCCAAGAAAATAGTATATTTATCAAATACATACTCTTGAATTGTTGGAAATTAAAAAGTAGCTTTGTGCAACAGGGTTTGGTGTTGGAGGAGGCAGTTTCATCTTGAAATACTTGTTTTCCAGCTCAAAATCTTCACTTCTGAGATACACTGAAACTAGAAATGACAGATATTTGAATCAAATGCAAGTTAAACAATAAGCAGATAGGGAATCGACTCTGATGTTAAGCGCTTAGCTGCCAACCAAACAGAAATAAAATTACATAAAAATAGCATGCAAGTTTTAAGACCCGGCTGAGTAATTTCAGTTTATTCCCAATATATTCTTTAACAGCTGTTCACTGTAAGTACCGAGTTATAAATCTAGTAGCATAAACATTCACATCCCCTTCTAAACAGCTGCCTTCACTTTGGCCATGACATTCATCTAAGGTGAATGTCTATCTCTCTAGGAATTTTAGAGCTAATTTGCCATGGGTTCACGGTGTATGACACTGCTGAAACACGACCTATGCTGTCATTCACCCTTTTCGTATCCCAGATGTGTCAGTGATGAGTGGGACCTAGGGAGGAACCCACAAAGCCTATACTTCCTCTAGTCTGAGATTTTTCTGTATTTTATTGCCAGTCACCACATACACACAAATGTTTTAAATTAGGCCATGAAGTGAAAGGGTTATAAGATTGTCTAGAGACTCCAACAGGTTTTCTAGCCAACAGTGCTGAATAAAGTCCATTACTGGAACCATTGCCAAGAAATTCTTTCAAATAGGCCATGAAAAGACCACCCTGGTCTCTCAGTTCAGGTTTCTCTGGGGCACTAATCAACTGGAGGCTTGTTGTACTATTATGGACGTTTGACATGTGAATCCTATTGATCAGGCTTCTCTTTTGTCTCCTCTCTGAAGTACCACGAGTGAAATGTGTAGAGAAGGGGGTCAGATCCACTCTTACTGTATCAGCTTGCCTCACTGCATCTGAGAATCTTACCGCAGGGAAGGGTGGGCACCGTACCTCTGCTTGGGCTCTGTTCTCTGGAGTGTTCTGTCGGCCGGTATGGATGGAATAACAATGAACTTGGCCGTTGCCGTCTTTTTCTGGGGGATTAATGCCACGTGGAAGTTGCAGAGAGCTGTACGGCTACACACTCGACAGAGCCGATTTCCTCCTGGAACGCTATTCCAGTGCAGCCCTGAGGTGGAATTAGCAGGGGCCAGGAACAAGACACTCACTGCTGTCACAATAATGCAGAAGTTTTGTTAAGTCTCTTAAGCCTGAACTCAGTACTACGCTTGCTCTACAGGTAGATTCGTAGGTGCGCTGCATTCCCTTTGCACTTTGGAAAATATAGCAGCTGGAAAAGTCCTTGGGTAGAGAGAAATTGCCCGTGTCCATTCCTGCCAGTGCTTGTAGTGCTGCCACCCGTGCCTGCTCCACCTGACCCGCTAGTACTCGGCAGCCCAGGGGAAAGGAGGGAGAGCGAGAGGAAAGCTGAATGAAGGAAAATAACACTGGAGGACATACCTGGTCTGTCCCTCTACCCATATAGTCTCAAGCAGTGTTACAAAATCACTGTAAATTAAAGCTGTACCCCCTGCCTGAAGCTGCATAAAGGAGAAACAAGGACTTTTATAATGTTTCATGTTGTTTTGGGCCATGCTTTCAACAGAACAAATTAAACCTTTTCCAATAATACACCACTAGCATCAAAGAGGTATTTTCCTATAAGAACTGGGGAGAAATGTAGTATGTTCTATTAGTTCAGATGGTATATGTGACCATCTGAACTAAAAACAGACCAGCTTTGGGCACATGACCTCAGGAAGGCTTCATGTGCTCAAAATCATCTTTATTCTTCCAGCCATATCAGCTGCATTAGTAAAAGGTATTGCCTCTCCTAATAAACTTTGCCTTGTTTATAGCCTTAGACCATCATGACTGCAACAATATTATGAAACTTCCAGTAAAACAAGCAAAACCAGACTTTCCTGTACAGAAATAATCTTGGTTCTCAAAAATATATTATGAAAACGTATAGGGTAAACAGCTTGAAAAGGTTTGTCTGTGTCTTACATCGCTGCATTTCCATTGCACTGCATGATGAGAGACCTGTAAAAGCTGCCAGAGTGCCCTGCGTGCTGAGGCCCTATTATGAGACAGCAAGAATTTCCATAATGAAGGGTAGCAGCAGAGAGCTGATGTCACTGTCAGTTTTTTCAGTCAACCAGAAACCAATTATCCCTGGCTGACAGGCCCAATTAATTCATTGGTTAGAGGGAAATGCCAGCTATCCTCCCCTAGAGTTAGGTAATTGGGGCTTTATTACGGTCAGACCTGGTGCTATTTGTTGGGCCACAAGATACGAGTCGTTCGGTCTCTCTCTCTCCCCACCCACCCCACCCCCGCCTTTCCATAGGCATTCATGGTTTTTTACCTCTAAGAAAAGTAGTTGCATTTTACATAAATAATGCTAATCTTTTCATATGTATTCTCTGTCATGGTAGGAAGCTGAAGATGATTCTATCTGTTCAAGTTTATAGAGAATGTGAAGTTAGGAGTTCTGCCATGAAAGGCCTCAGGCGGAGGCTTTGTACTGATTTATACTTAAGATCCCAGGTCTTTTATCTACTACTCTCGCAAGGATATTAGAAAGTTTTCAACTCATACTACTTTGAAACTTGAGAGCATGTTTGACAGTATTAGACTGATGCACTGAGGTGTTGCCTAGTTTACTGTATGGATTGTCTGGAGCTGAAGAAACCAGGCACTGAGCGTGCCACGCTCCATTCTTGTTCAGGTTAGCACTTAGTTGTGGCCCTCCAAGGTCTTAAGGAATGCATTGCTTGCGATGACACAAGGAAGAGGTACTGAACTAGCAAGCTCATTTAAATTACCAAGTTTAAAAGCTTCTTTAATACTGTAAGCAGTTCAGCTATGTTAACATGAGTTCCACATGGGCTAAGTGTCCTGCATCTGTTATCCAGCCTAGCTTGTTTAAGGTATGGCACAATGCAACCAGGTTATGTATGCCTGGATGTAAACACCTTCTTGAATTACATATGAAACAGAACTGTGATGCCAGCGAGAGCCATCTCCTGTGTCTTTCCACAACGCAGCTCTGTCACATGCCTGGCCATCCCATTGACCCTCAATTTCTTTGCCAAGTCAGAAAAGACCTCTGCTATACTTACAGCACCTTTGTTCACGCTATCAGAGCCAACTTATGGCTGCTTGAGCTGGATATGACAGACACTGTCACGTTTGAGCCACACAATCACGCACTTGCAGAACGCTTACATTGCCCGGTAGAAAGTAGAATTTGGTGCACAGGTTAAGATAAAGCTATATATGCATATTGAAACATTTGTGTACAATGTCCTCAGTAATTTTTATTTAAGAGAAAAAAACGCACCATTCGCTATAGAAGACCTTTTCAGAAATCAAGTATAATGCATAGAAGTTTCTGAATGGGGTAAAAAATTAGAAGGCCGACAACGGTATTTTGTTGGAATGTTAGTGCGTGAAGCTGACAAATTACCAGCAGCTTTTAAACCTTTGTGTCTTCAAATAATATCCGCTATCTAATTATCAGGACAGCTAGAAGGAGTCAGGCCTACCAGCTCAGTGTTTATCAAGGCTTTCCAGAGCTCTTCTCCTTCCCTTTGTGATGAACCTTCACATAGTTACAGTCGTCAGGCAATCAAAATTCATCTCTCCGTTAGAGAGGCAGGGTGCTTCAAGGCACAGGAGGAGATTAAAGTGCTATTCTGTACTCTCCTTAATCATGATCCATATAATTTGTAGATGCTATCTATTTTGAATTATAAGTTAAAGGTATGTATAATCTACAATACATTTTTTTCCCGAAGACAACCAATTGTAAAAAGTGAAGGATGTTTTAGAGTTCTATGAGCATTTACACCTGTCATTGTTCATTTGCCTAAGCCCAATTTACATATTCTATGATGCATTGCTAGTTTACTTAGAGTCAGGATGAAAGGCCGCAGTTACAAAGCTTACGTCTTGTGTAACTCTGCTCACTGTAAGAAAGAAACACTACATAATGAAAGCATTATATCTGTTTCTGAAGCGTCACTGTAGTGTAAGTGAGAATTTCAGGACCATCTTTTATTTTAGGTGACATTCATTATCTGATTTCTTAATTATATTTGAATAGTAATTACAACATTTTCCCAAGAAAATATAATTCGATTCTGATATCAAGAGGCAGATTACAGGTAAATTAATTACGCTTTGAGGCCACTGTTAAAAACCTGGAGCAAGACAAAAAAGCAGTAGTTAGACTATGCACTGTGCAAGCACACAGCATGGAAGAAAAATGTTTAAAAAAAACCAGAAATACAAAATTAATTGCGCTTTGTTAGTGATCCACTATGCATAAACAGCCAGCAAAGAAGCTTGTACAGGAAATCTCTACAGGAAAGTTATTTAAAATAATCATACTATCCAAAATAAAAAACATAACAATTAAATGACAACTGAGTTAGTAAAATGTCTGGATAAATGCAATAGCAGGGTAAGGTCTTGTAGTCATTCCAAGGTAAGCATAACACTATGAAATAATCCTGTAACAATCACCCTGTAACAATGACCTTCCCGAATGAAAAAAATTAACAAAACCAACTTGCTGCCAGGGGTATCACTGAAGCTAAACCCATTTCAGTGAATTTTAGTACATCATGATCAGTTGTACATGTCTCTCTTGGTCTGGTTAGTTATTATCCCAAGATTAACATTATTTCATTTTAGAAAGAAGCATGCTTTTCCAGTAAAAATAGCTGAAGGGGAGAACCAGTTCTTAAATTAATTTTCCTTTATTAGGCAAAATAGATAGAGTGCTCTAACACTTCTAAACAAAACACTAGCGGCTTTTCTTCTGGAGGAGTTACGCTTGCTCGTATCCTGCTCTATAGTTGAATTTTGTGCCACACATCCATTTGCTAACACTAGAGCACCTTCGCCGATCTCGGCCACAATGACCACGGGTGCTCCAAGAACCGTTGGGTTCAGTGGTGAAAGGGCTAACAGATGCTTGGGTGCTTTTATATGCTAAAGATCCACTGTTGCTTTTCCTCTTACGAGTGTTTGTTTAAATTCTGCTTACACTAGTGCGTTTTATTTGAATCAAGATAGGTAGAAGAGACTTCAAAGTAAATCTGGGAGAGAGAATGCTTTCCTCTCCTCTGAAAATATTTTCCTTTTGCCAAACTAAACTACAGATTGAAATCTTTAATATTTGTTTATTACCTTCAAAATATAAGAAGTGGCTTGGACTAGTTGAAAGGTTTGGTTGGAGGCATCTTAATTTATGTTTCAAACTTTTGAAAACACTTCAAAATTATTTTACTTGTCCAAGGGAAAAAAAAAAAACACAGCAGGAAGGTTGTACTCTTTAAAATTGTCAAAATATTTTTTTACAGCAATTTTTAAATAGGACAGTTAAAAAAAAATCCAACACAACAAAACACAAAGAAACCCCCGAACCACAAACTCACACCCTCTTCCTCCTAAAAGGCTCCAAAAATTCCTGGCCAGCTCCACTTCAAAGACAGGGTGGTTAAAAGAGACCACCATCTAACTTTGTATTCCTGCTCAGTTTTTGTAAAATGACTCTCACATTTACAGTGGCACACAGTCCAAAACATTTGTGCTTACTTTTGCTCATGGTGAATGTGAGTGGATAAATTTGTCTCTTATTATTGCTGGAGAACATGTCAGATTTGCATCAAGTTTGGCCAGATTGAGAAATCTTTCTTCCTGTCTTGAATTAAAAATGCAACACCTATTTTCAGAATCACTGTGGCTTCTGACACGTAGAAGGATATGGTCCTGAAGAAATGCCAAATTGTTAGAGATTCACATTAAGTGACCACAAATAGTGCAGTCTACTATGCTAATTATTTCCATAGCTTCTAATGTAGTAAACAGCAAATACAGTAAAGTCTGCATGCCCAGCCTTCAGAAAGTTAATTCCTTTCCTTGACCAAATAGCCAATTGTGATTACCATGTCATAATGAAACTTGGTGTATACTTTGGGGTTATTGGTTTCCCACCTTATTTAAAGACAGTGTTATATAAGGACACATTATATCAATCTATTTCATTAAATTAATACTGAAGTCTGACTTTGCTGCTGCAGGAGTGGAGGGGGTCAAGGTTAATGTGGCTCGTGTTTTATCCGTTCTTCAGTAGTCAGTTGCTGCCAGAGACTGCTTAATTCACTCTGATTAATCTTATTTAGGAAAAAAGTGAGCTCTATGAGCTGTGTCTTTAGACTACAGTTAATTTCTACCATTTAGCAACATTTAGGGCTACATTTTTGAAAGATCTCAGCACTCGCTATTCTTCAGGCATATGAATTGTTCCCATAGGTTAGCTGAGGACCTGAAGCAAAAGTCTCTCAAAAGTCCTGTGGGGATGTGGAATTTCTCTTCAGTCTGTCACACCAGTGGTTAATGCCCTCAATTCTGAGTGCAGCTGAAAGCTGAGAGGAAATCTTACTCTGCTGGCACGAGGAGCTCCTGCAACACATACAGGCCTTCAGATGGCGGCTGATCGGAGGACTTCTTGTTTGCTACTGCAAACACATCTTTTCTGGTAGGTGCTTCTGTATAGGACAAAACAACTTGCTTATAAGTCAAGGTACTGAAGATGCAGTTTCTGATAGCAAAATGGTATTTCTCTGATAGTGTGTCGAGGTTTAACCCTGGCTGGCAACTAAGCACCGCCCAGCCGCTCGCTCGCTCACTCCCCACGGCAGGATGGGGGAGAAATCAGAAGAGTAAAAAGTGAGAAAACTCATGGGTTGAGATAAAGACAGTTTAATAAGTAAAGCAAAAGCCATGCACGCAAGCAAAGCAAACCAAGGCATTCACTCACCACTTCCCATGGGCAGGCAGGAGTTCAGCCATCTCCAGGAAAGCCGGGCTCCATCATGCGTAACTCTTACTTGGGAAGACAAAATGCCGTAACTCCAAACATGCCGCTTTTCCTTCTTCTTCCCCCAGCTGTATGTGCTGAGCATGACACCATAAGGTATGGAATATCCCTTGGGTCAGTGGGGGTCAGCTGTCCCAGCTGTGTCGCCTCCCAGCTTCCTGTGCCTCCCCAGCCTCCTCAAAGGTGGGGTGGGGCGAGGAGCAGAAAAGGCCTTGGCTCTGTGTAAGCACTGCTCAGCAGTAACAAAGACATCCCTGAATTATCAACACTGTTTCCAGCACAAATCCAAAACATAGCCCCATACTAGCTGCTATGAAGAAAATGAATTCTACCCCAGCCAAAACCAGCACATAGTGGTAACTACCTTAGAAGTGCTGGCTTAGAAATTCTTGTACCCCAGAAACTCAGGGTCTCAGATTTAGAAGTCTGAGTCCCACAAAACTATGTTTGGTGAATGTTGTTGCTAAAGTCCAAATCTGGGTGCTAAGACAAGTCTTCTCAGCAGCTGCCTATGCACAACAATCATATTCACCCTGGCTTTCACTGTATTGGAGGAAGTTACTATAAAAATGACACATTTTACTAAAAAAAAAGACCACCAGGTGATTTAAGGGGCCCTCTGGATACTAACAGAATATAAATCAATTACAATAGTAATATCCCCTCTTTGCCCCTCTCACATCCAACATGATGATTCAAGATCAAGCTGTGCCATCTCCATCCAGGAGATGTTTTCCTGTCACTAGCTTGGGAACATGGTGACATCACATACGTCATCTTCACTGAGGTCAGTATCACCGCCAGTAATTAAAATAGGTGTGAAGTATTCTGAATCAACACAAGTTTGGAAGCCAGAATATTTCATTTTACCTTGTGAACAATATAATTCAAACTGACAAACTTTCAGGATTTAGTTTGGTACAAAACTGCGGCCTTTGAGAAATGCACTGGCATTAAGATGAATGCTGTCTTAACCAATACTTAGCAGGAACTTGATATCCCTTGGGGCACTTACTGTTACCTATTGTTCCCATAATATTATCTAACACTTTAACACAGAGGCCACGATTTCCAAGAGGAATTTAGTACTTGCCAGGACCCACACTGAGACACTTCAGAGATGCCTGCAGGGAAATTTTGCTTTGTGCTTTCTGGAAGTCACATCCTTCAACTGGAAACCTGCAAATCAAAGAGCTCCAAATCGTCAGATGCTTTTCAAAACCTTGTCACAAACAGTCAATACGATGGCTGAATAAAGAAAAGAAAAAAAAACCAAACCAAAACTATAAGAGCTATTAGAGATCAGGAAAAATTAAGAAGCTTCTCTATTTGCCTGTTACAAATATTACTTTTTGATGAGTACTGTGATTTGCATTTCCATTGCAAATTGCAGTACCTCAAAATGATTTATCACTGAAAACATATGTTGCTCGCCTCACCTGTGAGCACAGTGAGGCAAAACTGGGGAAAGAATTGGTTTCCTGCCCCCTAGCCCAGTGCTCCGCCTCTGAAACCAAGTAGGTTGTCAGCTTTCTGCATTAGTGAAGACCAGCATTTGAACAACAGTTTTAGAACTTTTAGAACTGGCTAGAACAGTTGTAGAACTTTTGAACATCTCCACATTCCCAGCCCCTCCATATGACTGTAATTATCATCCTGCCCTGTCCCTAGGACAATTACAGTATTTTATAAAAGTAAAAAGTTTACATGTATAGTGTGTGTTAAAATCAAGCAACCTTGGTTACTAATTCTGCCTTCCTGATTCTTGCTCTTTCTCCTCCCCTGCACTGTTGCCTGCTGGAGTTGTTGGGTCTGAATTCTTTCTGAAACCACTTAGTATTGATCAGGTGAAGCGATGCTACGTACTAACTAAAATCTTTTCCAAATACCTTTGAAACTGTTGCTTGCCTATACAACTATCTCCTCTGAAACAGATGGGTTTTTCAA
Organism: Sagittarius serpentarius; assembly: GCA_034782735.1. Taxonomy (NCBI): domain Eukaryota; kingdom Metazoa; phylum Chordata; class Aves; order Accipitriformes; family Sagittariidae; genus Sagittarius; species Sagittarius serpentarius. The sequence goes on from JAVKLA010000090.1 coordinate 23,182,319, forward strand.
TTCAATTCCAGTACTTACAGTTTTAGGACTTTCTGGTTTGTTGTATGAGGTATCTTACTCTGAAGGAAACAAAAAAAGAATGAGAAGAGGATTTGTGAGTCTGTTAATATGTCTACTCTGCTGAAGTGAAAAGCATGGAGTTAAAAAAGTAAATTTACAACCATTTAGCACTTAATATATCAGTGCTTTTGTAAAAACACTATTTGCATCGTCTTGTCAAGCACTCCTGTAACCTTGAACACTCACAGGAAGATTATTGGTACAGACAGAAACTTCCTGATTAGACGGTTCATTAGCAGCAAAGTACAGAATACTAATTGCAAGTTTTTGTCTGCATCGACAAGGCCTGACCTGGTATTTTTCTGACAGCTGAATTGCTTCCCTGGTGATATCAGCCACACACAATACAATAAAAACATGTTATTTTGCGAAAATTCATCAATGAGGATAAGTGAATCACATGCTACTGCGTTCTGCAAGTCCCAGGGGAATGCTGTCGTACCTTACAGAGTCACTTTGTTTTGCCTACCTAAGTGTAAAATACTCAGGAGAGACTTCATATGAAAAACCAAACAGCTTAAACTCCTTGCCAGAAATGCAATAATTTGAACAGCGTGCACCCTAACTAGTACCTGACCACAAGCAAGTACAAGGTGCTAGCAAACACTACTTGAAATTCATGTAGGTGAAAATACAGTTGGAAGCAGAGGCTGGGTTATTGCTCCCACCATTTCTATTGTGTCCAAAATTAGACATATCTGAGTGAATCAACTTGACATTTCTGTAATCTTTGGTTAAATTTATATTTTAGGTTAGCAGGTAGAAATCCCTCTTACTTAGGAAAATGGCTACATGGAGAAGCAAAAAAGTAGTCATGATTTCAAAAAATGTATTACATTTCAGGAGGCAATAAGCTTGGCAAATCTTGCAAAATAATTTTACATTTTCTGATAAAGCCCTTCAGTTTCATAAAAACATTTACAATCTGCAAATTGGCAGAACTGGAAGCTCATGCTCTGCTGGGTCTCCTGAAAGACAATGTTCTGCTTTGAAGTGCTCTCCGGCTGAGGAAGGAATAAAAAGAGCAAAGCCAGAGTTCAAGGGAAAAAAAAAGATTTGTACACCCTAATAACAATGAAAAAGAAGCTCAAAAGAAGTAATATTTGCAGACTAATATAAGAAGCTAAATATAGTCATAAAATATTTAGCTGTGGAAAAGCATGGGCCAAGGGAGTTTCCAGTTGTCTCTTGTAGGCAGTTAACTTTGCAAGTGTTGTGAGAAATCAACACACATAGTTGTTCTTGTTGCAAGGTGCCTAATTAAAATGCAAATAGATCTATAGCAGTTTTGTTAATGAGGTAAACAACTTCCTGTTACAATACAACTCTATCCACAAGACCTTTTACCCAGCCCTTATTCACACTGGTTTGTCCATTCGTAATTACCCAAAGAGCTACAAGCTAAAAAAAATATGCTATCTATGAGCTGTTTTGTAAAAAGGGTACAAGTACCATAAACAGGAAGATGATCTAGTCAGGTCCATTGTTCTAGCAAACTCCATCGTCCTGAGTTTTCAATAAATACTTCAGAATGTATTTTAATGCCCAAACCATGATGTCAGTCCAGTGTGACTTCATGCTCTTGTGCTTCATAGTTTTCCATAAAACAAAATTCTCCCAGTGAGAAACAATGGCACGTCTGTGAAATTCAGCAAGAACTTAACAGAAGGTATAAACAAGGAACACTGCAGAATGGGAGCAAGAAAAGGCCAAAGACCCTAGGAAAACACAAGCATCATTTTATAAAGCAGAAGCTTTCTGCACTAGGTCTACAAAACTGGGGACAGAGCTAATACAGGCTGGAGCTTGTGCAAAAAAATCTCCTGCTATATTCAGAGAATCACAGGATCATATGGGTGGGAAGGGACCGCCGGAGGTCTCTAGTCCAACCACGTGATCAAAGCAGGTCTAGTTTGAGCAGACTGCCCAGGACCTTGTCCAGCTGAGTTCTGCATATCCAAAACCTCTCTAGGCAATGTTATCTTTAGCTCGGTCACTCTTCCATGAACTCTCACACCTGCTCCTGACTAATCACCAGTGTTTTAATTGCCAGTGAACAAAAAGGATTTACTAAAAGCTTCGGGTTAGTCAGCAACAAGCATTTTGTAAACTCACATTTTCCACTTGCAAGGGAATTTTACACTTCATATGAATTATTTAATTGTTCCACTTTGTTCATCTTGCAGTTTAGATTAAAACTACTGTAACATTTTACAGACTGGAAAAGGAGTACCAATTACTTAAGAAAATCACCTATAAATGTATTTGACCTAGAAGACAAAGGATGGTGTCAATAAAAATTGCACTTTAAATTGGAACAACATCGAACAATCAGAAAACATGCCTAGCAGTGAGAGGCAGAAGATACACAATTAATTAGTACTGCTGTCATCTGAGTGTAGAAAACAGTACTTGTATCAGGCAACAGAAGACGTTAGATGATGAAGTTTGATGGCCAGAGTTGCAGTAAAATATTTCAGAAGACATGACACTGACTAGTATAGTCTGATACCATACCACACTGTAATTATGGCAAAGAAGCAAACAGAACAGAAAAGAGCAGCACTTAAGTGAAAGAAAATGGCAACACAGACCCTTTTCCCCTGAGAAAATGGTGTAGCCTCTGACTTATAAGACTGCAAAATCTCATCAAAGCTAAGGTGTACTGAGATAGTATGGAAATTACATTTCAATGTTATGGTTCACTGTGTACAGATGATGTTCATGAAGTACTAGCGCTGCAGAAATTCGAATCACCTCCTGTAGCCAACTTCAAGGAGCTGGGGCAGTGGTAAGTTAATTTCATTCACTCCCCGTTAAATTCTGGGATATGAATGGCTCATGAAGAAGAAGAAACATTTGAAATAGACATTGAGAAATGCAGAGCTAAGTTTGAAACAGGGTGAAAAAGCAGCTCTTTTGGCTATCCTGAAAGCAATTACATTTTAATAACTTTCAAAAGACCTACGATTTCTTCATACACTTGCTATATGGTGTGTAATAACCACAGGGCTACTTGGCAGATTATTTAATTCAAATGTCAACACATGTGTTTACACACTACAGGGATGTTCTTAGATCGGTGGCATACCTTCATGTCTGAGGACTGCTAAGTTTTCTTAAAGCACAGATTTTACATATACTTGCGTAACTTTCAGAAAACCATCCAGGTTTAATAGATGTGACTGCTTCCTTGCAGTGCTTACCATATAGTCCTCAGAACTGAAAACCTCATCTTTTCTTATCATGAATTTTGGCTCCTTATTTCTGAATATTTGAAGGCTTTCTTTTTTTTGAATTGACTGGTATATTGCATCTGTAGGTCTTCAGACCTAATATATTCTAACAGTTAATTGCTGGAAGCGTGCCTTCTTCCTTAAACTTCTAGATCAGTACACAGTGTTTCCCCTAGTAAAGGTGAAATTATTTTAATCAGCAGTTATAACCACCATATGATGACCTATCAAATTCCTGTTAATGGAGACTCTTTCCACAAAAACAATTTAAAATTGTTCAAAATTATAATGGAAAATGTTGTTGTTCTAAGTAAGTTATATAGTAACAAACTTAAATAATAATGCACTTAAAGCAGGTGATGAGCACTGAGCTAAACTGCACAATTTAGCCCAACAGAAGCATTCCCAGACGGCAGAATAGTATTTTCATGTTCATGTTGTAATGCTTATATATTTTTACTAGATAATTTCAAACAGAAACTAAATAGACAGATGGCAAGGAGAGAATAAACATCCAAACAACTATAAATGTATATATAAAACAAAGGGGATTACTGAAAGAGAAAGAGCTGAAAAATACAATTAGCCATTGTCCTGGTTTCGGCTGGGATAGAGTTAACTGTCTTCCTAGTAGCTGGTACAGCGCTGTGTTTTCAGTTCAGTATG
>JAVKLA010000090.1:23186380-23203358 GCA_034782735.1 Sagittarius serpentarius
TCCCCCATCCCACTGGGTGGTGGGGGAGTGAGTGAGCGGCTGCGTGGTGCTGAGTTGCTGGCTGGGGTTAAACCACGACAGCCATTTAATTATATTTAACTTTTGTAGTTACCTAAGTACTTTCCACTAGGAACCCAGTACATCGTAATGTTCATAACTCGTGACATTTAGCAAGGAAATCCAGCCTAGGTTGCCATCGGGGAGACCAGAGCTCTTTGAAGCCCCTTGAAGAATGGCGGGTGGAGCGGGGAGGCCCAGAGGAGCTGGAGGCTCAGCCTGCGGGAGGGTGGAAGGTCTCCTGAGAAGCAGAGGCGATAGAGCTGCTGGTGCCAGGAAAAGCGAAAGAGGGTCTGAAAAGATGTGCCACAAGGCTAGCAGTGGGTGAGTGCAGTTGCACATGAATGAGGTGGGAAAGAAGGAAGGGCCTGGCAGCAGGAGAAATTTTAAAATTATTCAGTTTGCTGAGCTGAAAAAGTGGATGTGAAAGTACCTACCCTTTATAAACAACTTTCCTACATTCATGGTGGCGTCAACAGTCTGCTCCCTACTCACCTCAAGCCTTAAGCACATGCTTGATTTTAAGTCTGTGCTTAGTTCAGCTAAGTGCACATATAAAGCTAAACCCGTTGTCAAAGGCTTCCTGAACAGGGGATTAAGATTCCACTGAACTGGGGAGGACAAAAGATAATACCAAAATTATCGGACGTTACCTGTTTTACAGTAGTATAACATAGCAGAGGCCAAAAAGATTTTTCGGGGTTGTTCCTGGGCTTGGGAGCGCCTGGTCTCTGCACAGTGGCAAGGAGAACAAGCATGAAGCGCTGCCGGCCAAGGGCCAGAAAGGCTAGTAGAAGTGAAGATGGTGGAGAGAGGAGATTCACTGCCGAACCGGCAGCTCATCTCTTCCGTGGCCTCAGAGCCTCAACGATGCTGCGGCAATCATTGCGATGCTATAGCTTACCCACAGTAAACGTACAAATTTAGTGCCTGGGTTTGTAAGGTGCCAGACGGCCGAAGTTTGTACTGGGATCGCCGTATCTGAACACAGCTGCTGGGGCTGTTGCTGTCTTCCTTCTCTTTCTTTTCTGCTAGCCTAGGTCAAGGCTTTGATAATCCTGAACAAAGTTGTAATTGATGGATGAGGCATTAGACACCGAGACAACTTTGGGCAGAAACAGGGCATCACCTGTGCCACGCAGCAGTGAAGAGCCACGGTGCTGCGCTGCCGGGGCAGCTGGGGAAGGCTCCTTGAGTACGGGCAGACTCGCTGCGCTTGCAGCAGCCACAGTTGTGTAAAGCCAGCTCTGGCTAAAAAGAAGTGGAGTCCCTCTCCTGCCCCCATCCCCTTCTCTCATCAAGCTTACTATGTCATCTTCTGAATCTGTAAGTGACTGGTTCCTCTATGAGCAGTTCAAAATTACAGCACAAGCTGATGAAGCTCAGAGGACATGTGCCAGCTCCCAATTATTATGTTTTTTAGTGATGACAAAAGCATTTAAAACCAGCGTAAACAACGACAGAACCAAAAAAAGGTTGTGGAAGAGCACAGGCTAATACCTAACTACAAAAAAAGATTGAGAATGGGGACATTTCATCTTTTTACTTCATGTGCTAATGAGGTAAGATACAGAAAAAATGCAGAAAGAGAAAACGTTAGCTGACTTTATGTAAGAAAGCATGAAGTGTTTATACTATGAATCAGAAGGAGGGTGATGTAACAGAGGTTTCGTAGAAGATAATGAGCGATACATTTTGAAAGATTAAAAGAGTGCTGTGCCTTATCTGCCGTGCGGTGTCAGCCAGGCAGAGCGCACCATTCACGGCACAGATCTGCCGCAGAAAGCCGGGGAAAGACTCCAGTCCAGCTCACAGGCAAATCTGCACCAGGTTTGAAAAATCTCTCGGACCTGCCGAAGTAAAACCTTAACAAGCACAACTGCCTTTTGAATCAATGTCCGTAGGTTTGCAGTGAACAGCCTGATGAGGGGCACAGGCAAAGATGGCTTGTAGGGGACTGGGCGCCTTGGGTATTACCTTAGTTTCAGAGATGAGGAGAAAGCAGTGAGGATCAGCACCGGCCCTTTGGACAACAGACAACTCAGTGGAGAATGTCCTATCAAGATGAATATGGCTCATTCAAGAATTAACTCTCTCCTCATCCTCTACCTCAGTTTTTTGCTGCTCATCCATTTAAAAAGTAAGATTTGCACTTTTTCTTATTGTTCTGACATGTCCTCTGGGTAGATGGCTAGACGTGCACTTCTAGCAGGAAGCTTGTGTTGTCAGAAGGCTTTAAAAAATTTGATGGAGATGCCAAAAAGATTTGGTCCGTGAAACTAAGTTGTATGAACTCATTGCATGATAGCTTTCCTGATCTTCATGCTGAAACATTTTCTTTATTTTTTTAATGAGGAATGAAAGCATTTTTAATACCTTGCTTCACATATTGAAAGTACAGCAATAAAATGTTGTGTTAAAACTGTACCTGTACTTCAAAGTCTGCATTTTGATACCATTCATTAAGTAAATTTAAACCTATCTGATTAAAATCTATACTAATCATCCTTTGCTAAAGCTGTTCGTGTTATATATTTTAGTAGCACTCATTGCTTTATTGTATATGCTTTTTTAATTACAGCCTCTAGAGAAATCAGTTATTAAACAACTGGGATATATTTGGTGTTTTAAATATCTCCCTTATGAGGGAGTATAAAAGTCCAACTATTTTTATAGAGAAAATATTCTCGGCAAACTTCCGCATAAACAGAAGTATGCAAAATATTGGAAGTCACAATGGGTTTCCTTGATAATTGTGTCAGATGGCTGAGAGTAAATACAAGCCAAGGAGGCTAAATGGCCTCAGCTGGTGAAGCTGATATATGTGTATGAAAAGCAGTAGCTCTTGAACATGTTTAAAATTAAGACAGGCAGGATGTGTGTCTGTCTGAGGGGGCTGTTTGATTTGTGTTCTGCTGAATGTGACTCACAATAAGACAAAGCTTTGAGCAGCTGCCATTAAACAAGAAGACTTGGCATTAGCGTACAGTGTTGTGTAATCTGGGTCACCTTCTGTTGCTGCATGACTCAAATTGTTACTTGGACAGTTTACAGCCCAACATAAATTAAAGACTGAAAAGCAAACAAATGCAGTTGGATCAACCAGCACCGAAAGAAAAATCCCACACTTTAAGATATAGGAAAAAATACAGAATGTCATAGAAACATCATTTTATCCTAGTACTTTTCTTCCTTGGGGATGTACTGATGCGAATCGGGGAAGCCAAAGTGTTCTTTCTAAATTAACTCACAACAGGACACATCCTGAAAAAAGAGAGACTGGATCTTCCACTTTCAAAAAGTGGTTTTTAAAGTCTGCATACTATAGGATGAACAACGAGAAAGTCTCTGAGACAGTCTGCTATCTAATTAAAAAAAAGTCACAGGAATGGTATTAGTTAAGAAAATTTCATTTGTGCATGAGGCAGGCAAATTAGAACAAAAGAGAAAAGCTTTGGGAAAGGGAATAAAAAGTTAAGTGCTTATAAAATTAAAAAGGTCACATTAAAAACATCGTGCACAAAGAAAACATTGCTAGAGTGTAAACAAGAAAAAAACCCCAAAGAATCAGTTAAAGCAGATTGGATAAACACAAGTTTTGGCTTTGACCTTGGGTGAGCTCTGCTCAATGCAAGATGCCAAAGAAGGGAAAAGTAGCTGTATGTAATTTTTTGCCTTTTCCTTAGCACAGTTGGCTGGGATGACATTCCAGATGCAGGATGAGTTCTTCCTGGGTTATGGCCATATGGCCAGTCTCAAGCAAGAGGCTTTTCAGTCATGGAGGACTCTTCTTCTCGGGTAGATTTGTGGCTGTTGCAAACTGATGTGATACAGATTAATATACCAGGATGGAGCAGTTACAGTGGGAGCCAGAATATCAGGCTCAGGACCGTATCTGTATCTATTGATGCAGTGTATTTAGTGATCTTGATAGCTATTTTCTCTCGAGAAAGTTTGTATGCCATTTGAAACTGCTGACAATTTCTGTTAATAAAAACATAACTGTGAACAGATAAAACAGAAATAGAAGCAGAAGAATTAACTGCAATTAATTCCTTACTTAAAAATTAAAGCTGAGAAAGACCAAGACAGAAAAGCTAAGGATAAACCAGAACAGAGATGATAGCCAATCTTTATAAAAGTTTTATCAGCCATTATAGTTTTAAAAATCAATTTACTGGACTTGTCTTCCCCCAAAGGATTCTAATCTTAGGTCCTGCTTAAAGTCTTCCTTATAATTATTTATTCTAAATGACTGAAGAAATAAGTAGTATTTAGAAGCCAAGGCTTCCTAAAAACATATCTGCATATAACTTTTTTTCAGCTCATCCATTTTCCTGAGGTGAATAGAAGTATGCACACATTGAGAAGTGTCCCATACAGACAGCAGGTCTTTTAGTAACAGTTGTGATGAAATTAAAGCATTTTTCAGGAATGTTGCTACGTGAAAACAAAATATTCTAATATAGTATCAAATGAGTATTTTGAACTAAAAAGAAATAACAAAGTTGTTCAACGTTATTAAAATAATCGTGTGCCCTCTTATTTGTAAAATAGTTCATGTGTACTTTGGAATATACTATGAGATACTATTCTTTAGTTCCTGTACAGCACTAAGTGTGGAATAGATGGTAAACTTTTATTAAAGTCTTCTGGCTGCACATAAATCTTCTATAAAGCTGAAGACTAAGGTATTAAAGAATGTAGTCCTGTCATTTGTGGTTCCTTTTGAACCTCCAGGATAAGCAAAAATGGTATTTTACCAGTATTGTCACATTAACAACACAACATCAAATTGTACAATGACAGGGATTTCAGTCTGTAAATCACAGCTTTTCTACAAACAATATGTAATTTTTTTTTTATTTCAATTGCATAAAATGCTTTTGGAAAGGCCATTTGTAATTAATTTAGTCTACTGGAGCCCCAACTGATATGTGATGCTGTCAGGTGCAACACGTGTACAAATATGAATATGGGTGCTCAGAAATACATGTACTTGATAAAAAAAGAACAGGTATGGTTTCACCTTGCAAAGTTACGTTGCCAAAAAGATTGTGGGCTTAGTCCTCTCTTGGCACAGAAAAAAGGAGTCTGCTGGAGACCCCTTCATGCCTTCTTGTTTGTACACTGGCCTGCCTCGGGGCAAGAGCACCCATCGGGTTGCTCTGATGTTTGTCATATCCCTGAGGTGAAGGGGTGCTGCTGGTGAAGGTGTGGAGACTGTACACCCACCCAGGGGCAGGATTCCTCTGCTGGCAGGCAGTGTTTACCATAATTCACATTCTGTCTTCTTGACATCACCCCAGAGATCATCACTGCAACTATGCGACAGCACAGCAAGCCTGTGGAAAGGTGTGGGCAAATTGTTGGAATCTAGCCCCAAATGCATGGGTTGCATGTGTCTCGGGGCTCTGCAAAACACATATTCCACAGGCCGTTTCCTTCCTGCGCTGGCTTACCAATGGAACTATGAATCAATTAAAAGAAAACTGTACCTTCTTTCCTTAATTATCCTGTCCCTCTATTCTCTGTTAGAAATTTCTGTTTTGCTGACACTGGTAGATTTTATTTTATTGGGGCAGAATTAAACCAGATAAAATATACTAATTATCTTTCCACTGCCAGTCATTACTTTATATATCAAAGAGTTTCTCCAGCCTGTATGTGCTCAAGTCTTATATATGGTAGTACATAGCTTTTTTATCATTTCCTGCCTTTTTTTTTTTTTTTTTTTTTTACAATCTCGAAAACACAAAACATGAAGATGTCAGACTACACAGAACCAATTATTTTTGCCTAGGGACTCTCTATAAACTGAGGAAGTTTGATGCTTTGTCTAAAATTGCAATGATATGAGTATGTGAAGTAGTATTCCACATTCCCTAAATATGAAGATAGTGGTACAGATCTGCAAATTTATTTATGCCTTGTGCCCATGGTTATGAGTATTGTGTGCAAGCCCTCAAACCGAGTTGGTTTTATATAGTGTTTTGTGAAAATAGCCTGTTTCCACAAATTATACCAAACGAATTACTTACAAAAAATTAATCTGGGGGGCATCCAGAGATGGTCAGCTCTGTATGAGGAGGGACCATGAATCATTGTGTACAATAGTAGACAGGAAGCATGTCCCAAATCCAGAACAACATTGATAACTAATCGTTGCCATAGTGTTGTCTAACAGCATATAACTCTGGGCAGAGAGTTGCTTAAGAAACAGATGAAAAGAAATGATGATAAATACAGGTATATTTAGGCATTGATTTTGGAAGTGATTCTGCCTAGCATCAAGTGCAAGTCCAGAATCTTTTATCTTAATCCAACATCCAATAACTATTTTTTTTCCTTTTTTTTTCTTTTTTTTTTTTTTTAAACAAGCTTTACAATGGTTTATCTATCACTAATGCAGAACTACCTTTTGGCAAAAATTCAGTAAAAAGTATTTTAATTTCAAAACTATTTTTCTCCATTTTAATGACTTTATGACCTTTCAGCAGAGCTGAAAAAAATTACTATTTACTTCACAATAGTTCCCCTGAATGTTCATAAATTAAGACTGGAATTTAATTTGGGATTGCTGTTAATGTGAGCAAAATAGCTGAGCTTTACTTGCACCTCTTTTCTGCCCCTCTGAGGTGTTGGCACGATGCAATTTTTCCCCATGGACAAGAGCTTTTAATTTCCTGCAACTATTCCCATTGCTCACACAACTTTTAATTACTGCTTAATTACCGCATTAGGAATAAAGCTCTACTCGTAAAGAGATTTGTGGTTTTGCTCATACTGCTCATCCCTCATGCACACTCAGATGATGCAAGTAGCTTTCCAGCAAAGTTTGATGCACATTTGATGAGTTCATAGCAGATTCGGCACTTGGGCAAATCCTCATTAGCCTGTTGCGGGAGAGCGGTGCTTGTCAGAGCTGCAATCAGCAATGTCTGAGCACAGGCACCAGGAACCCTGCAGCTTTCCCTCTGTCCTAGCTGTCATTCATTGCATCTATATCGTATAAAAAATGAAGTATCTTTCAGGTGTTTGCCATCATCTTGAGTGAGTTTAAAGCAACAGCTTCTTGACCCAGTTGTAAGGGTGTTGGGTTTTTTTTCCCCTTTTCATTTATATATTTTATTATGGATAACATCCCCATCTCTGGAATCAAACAAAAACCTAAGAATGTAAAGTAGTAACCCTGTAATTTTTAAACAAGGAAGTAACTTCTGCAAGATGGATCCCTTTGCATAAGTGACATTAAGAACATCCCAACCATACCTGTATTTGAGCCTCTCAATTCAAATTCTTACAAGGTGTCTTAAGGTGCTACACCTACCATTCCAATAGCAGAGCAAGACTACCAGTTAACAGACCGCCTCTCTGCTGTGTGCTTTGTAAAACGGGAACTGTCAACACTGAGAACCTCTGGAGGTTAAACCTTTCCCCCGTCCTGTATTAGTCACCCAGAAATTACAATGCAAGAAATCAGCATCTTTGAAAATTTAGCCCTCAAATGACATTGATTTTGGCAACACAGGATAAAACACTGAATGATGTATTCACAGTCAAGGAACAGAAAGGGAATTCTGCAGCAAGAGCGAGGACACTGATCAATCTCTAGAAGCGCGTGTTGTTTGCGACTAATGACCTACTAAGAAAGAGTCTGATGGGAAAGAAAGGAGGTTGGGCAAAAGCGTGTTTTATCACTCATGCTCAACCAGCAGCACAAACCTCGTACGGATTTTGAAACACTGATATATTGTGCAGCATTGATGATAATGTACTGGAGAAACTGATGCTGGAACGTTAAAGCGTGTCATACGAGCAGAGGACATAAACCTAATATTTTAATATATACATAAACCTTTCAAAGGTATCTCCACCCAAAGTTTACATCTATATCTATATATCCACAGTTTTTTTCCCCTGTGTTACTGTTGATGAACCTAGGATGCCTGGGGACTCCTGGCCCAGCACAACTCTCTACACATTTTCCTTTCTGCAGGAAGAAACTCAGGAAAAAAATAGCGCTGTTTAGAGAATGCTCAAGTCTTGATGGCCAAATTGAGTACTTTCCTATTCAAAAGCTGTTTAGAAAGGCAGATATTTTACTGTTATGTTGACAGGAAAATGACATGTAAGACATGGGAGACTAATCAATCCACTATTCAGTACTGGCTATATCCCGTTTTGAGTGCTGCTGTGAGCGAGAGAGAGAGGCAATCAGGAAAATGCTGGAAAGGGGCAGCAAAAAGAGGAAGACATTTAGAAAGATGTGCCCTATGAGAAAGGGTCACGGGAAGAGAAGCCTGAGGGAGGACATGATTACCATCTTACCTACACAAAAGAGAATGGCAATCAAGGAAAACAATGAGGTTGGTTGCTCCCTGTGACCTTTGGAAGGGCAGGCTCTGCAAAATAAGCGATTCCACATGTGGCAGGGAAGATTTGAGTGAACTTTCCCAGTTGAAGGATAATTAAATCTCTATATCAGAACTTTTTAATGAACGGGTTAGATAAATATCTGCCACAGATTGTCTAGACTGCTGTTTCACATCTGGTGTTACACAGATGAAGGGCAGTCAGCACCGCCTTGGGGGTGATCTGTGAAGATCTCAGGTGATGGAGCCCCAGAGAAGCACAGGTCCCTGCTTGCCCCAAGGGCCGTGGTGGCACTGAGGCAGCTTAGGCATGGCTCCTGGGCTGGGCAAGCGGATGGCTCCCTTCTCTCCTGCACCACAACTGGGGATTATCTGCCATTCAAAACAAAGGCAGCCCTGAACCCAGCCCTGTTTGTTGCATTAACAACAAAATTGTTGCCTAAATTTCAGGTAGAAAATAGTTTACTCTCATTCATTGAGACATCAAGTACCTACTCTTAATTTTTTGGTACCCTAGGCTTTAAATAAGCATTTTGGCTATTGAAGGCACTCATTACAATAGGGACAGATAGCACCCACATGCTAGAGATCAGGTAGTTTGATTTCCAGATTTTGGAGCCAAATCACTTATCTTTTTCCTTGCAATTTGAGTATACTTGATATATTGGCAGTACTATGCAAGAAAATACCATTAATGAATGGATTATTAATAATATAATTTTCATGGTCAAAAAACCTGAAAAGGAATGGAAAACACGGATTGCCTGCTGAACCTAAATTTTACATCCAGCTTCTCACCCCATATAAAAAGGCAACACAAGACGAACCTACGGCACCAAAGCAAATATCAGGAAATTCCTAGGAAACTCTTAACTGGCCTTTCTGGACGTGCTACAACAAATTAACATTGTTCTAGGAGTCTTCACTCTGATGCTTCATCTAAAAGAAGTTTAACATTATTTTTATGACAATAAAAATCACTTATTAATAAAACACAAAGGTTTAAAAAATGTACGCATATATCCCATCAGCTACCAAGCAATAAAAGGATATGCATTAGTCCATTTTCCTTAACTCCTGATATTCAATGCATTCCCTCTAATAAATAAGTTAGAGAAATAGCAATCTAAGTGCCTTTGATCCTGCCTACAGGGGTTTGCAGCCAAAGACCTCTCAAGGATACTTCTACTTTTTGGTTTTTTTTTATAATTCACATCTCAGCATTAAGAAAATCATTTAGACAACACCTCAGTCTCTAGGCAACTGTGATTATTCCCTTTACAGTGGCCCAAAAAGGAAAAAAAGGTCCTGATATTTACATTTTCTAAGGGAAGCCTTTAAACCTAATTGACTCATCTAGAGTCACAGACAGTAGGTGGCAAGTAGATAAATGATACATATTATTTTCTAGATTGATATTACAGATTAATTTGTTGGGTTTAGAGACTGACGTGTTTCGTCAGACTGACATGTACTTTTCCGTTTCCTCAGCCATTTGCAGTGCCATAATGCTTGAAAGCCCTCTCACACCAGCAAACAGCAAAAAAAAAAAAAAAACCCCAAACAACCAATCCAGATAAACCTTTTACCAGTGAGATTCTTATGTTTACTTTATATTGACTGTATTTTATTCACCCATAAAATGGGTCACAGAATATTGCTCCCGTCTTTTGACAAATACTCCAACGGACAGTGCTTCTCGGCGGGCGGCGGTGACACACGCCACGCAGCTGCCACTGGAGCTCTAAAGGACCCCCCCGGGCTGAGCAAAACACGTTCCTCTCCAGGCATCAACAAAGCAAGGCTGCAGTTGCTGCTGCGGCTTCAGAGTTAGGGCAGCTTCTGCCTGCCTGAAATCTTATCAACGGGGACAGAAATCAAAATATTTCTAGGGCTAAATATTTCTGTGGGTAGAAAAGGGGCATGGGCTGCTAACCCGTTACAGACACTGTCCCCGCTCCAGCAACTAGGGATCAGGGTACTTGCCTGGTGCATCCTTCTGTGCTGGGAAGTGCTGTGCTTGAATAATTGTGGCCTGGGTGGATGCTCGGGGAGGGGTGGGGGGGGAGAAACTCCTTGCTTCTTTTTACTGCTTCTTGCTCGCCTGCCCAAGGCTGAGCACACTGGAATCCTGATCCCGTAACCTTTCCTCGAATAATGAGACAGACAAAGCATCTTCAATTGCATTAGTCAGGGAGTCTGCAGATAGGATGCATTCCTTCAAAATGCCCTCAGTCACAGTGACTGAGATCAAAATCGCGGGTAAACAAACTACCCTGCGTACCCCAGCCTAAGTACTCAACCACGGATACAACAGCTTGACGCTTCCTCTGCCACCGCTATGTTCCTGTACTGTGGGACTACCAAAGGCTGACTGCCCTGTGAAGCAGCTAAGCGCAGAGCTGCTCTAATTCACATTCCGACTGTCAGGGGAGCTGTAGGAGCAGACGCAAGGCAGCAGACGTTGGTCACACTCTTCCCTTAACCGTTCCTGTTCTCCCTTGTTGGGGTTTCTAAAAGGGATGGTACCGAGCACTTCATCAGCTCTTTGTTCCACAAGGAGGGCCCTAGCTCTGAATTTAACGGAGACACATTTCTTCCTTTCTTTGAATGTGAGCTAGGGGACTTTGAAAACAATGTAATTTGACAGGAAGCCAAAGCAAGGACGTAGAAAGATAGACAGTCATCAGTCTGCAAGGATCCAAGCAACTGCAATTTAAGTAACCTGCACTGACAGATTACTCCCAGCAGGGAATCCAAAACACTCACTGTAATAATCTAGCCTTGAAAAAGACATCTGTGTGCAGCAGTAGCTTCAGATGTGTTTTGCTAAGCTTTGTGGCAATTTGTAGGGACTTAAAAAGCAGCTGTGGTACTGCTCCTGCTATGGCTAACCATCCATGAATCTGAACGTAGTCAAGTGCCCACACAGCAGAAAGAAGAGATCAGGCTCAAGTCTGCAGTACAACTCACCAGCCTCCTAACAGCTGGAAAGAGAGCCCCTGGGAGTATGCCTGAACTAATACACGTCGCTGCTCGGACATCAGCTACCTCTGGTGCAGAAATGGTGTAGTTGTGTTAGCACCATGCTGAATCCAAGCTCGTGGTGAGAGACAGAGCATGTTAGATCAGGCACTGTGCCATGCTGATACAGCTAAATGGCACCTAGATTAGAGCTGGCTCAAAGCACGCAAAAAGGAGTTCTGTCTGCACCCACCTACCTATACCTTGTTGTTTATACAGGCATCTTTCCAGGGTCTCTCTCAAATGCAAGCAGGCGATGTTAAATATACCACAGCAATCTGCTGGTGATCCCATTTTGGTGGGGTGGAAGAGTAAACTGGACTGGAGAATTAGGTAGAGTTCTGGAAATTTTAATTGTGGGCCACAAGAGAGGCAATTCAATTGCAATGGCCAAGACTCGGCCACATGGTATGTAGCCATCTTTGAGTCTGCTGACTCCAAGAGCTGCAAGAAGGACAAAAGCACTGCTGAGATCTGACACAGTGTTAAAGAAGTCTTAACTGTACCTGCTTTTCTCCAGCAGCCCCTTAACCTTCCTTCGATAGCCTCATGGATAAGGTAGAGAGAAGGCACCAGTCTTGTAAGACAAGGAGACAGAGGCTGCATAGCAAAAGAAATACGCAATGACAGTGAGAGAAGCCAGAGAATGACACTGATATATCAGAGATTACATCAGAGCTATTGAATGGGACAAAAATGTGTAAGGCCCTTGTAGGCTCTTCCTGTCCCTGTTCATTACAAAGAGCAGAAGTTAAAAGGCTGTTGGAAGAAAAGCTCCACTTTGATTCCTACCTTAAAAGGTAGGCAAATATGAAAAATGTGTTTGTGGGAATGATAATCCAAGCCTCTCTGATCACTATCTGTGTATTTATTTGGAGCAGTATATATCATGACAGCAGAATGCAAATAGGTGCCTCTATAATGCAACCGCAAAAAGAAAATATCTGGCCAACATTTTGTAGGACCCACTAATTCAGACTTTCTAGCTAAACCCATCCCTTCTTTCACATTAGAACAGCTGACATTGGTAATTCTTTATTCACTACTAATGGTACTGAACATTTTGCAAGCCTCAGTCCGTGTAAAAAGGCCCTCTGCTTGATATAACAAGAACTTTTCTATTCTGTTCTCTCTTGAGTACATCTTAAATGTCTGATTCAATTTAGTCTAACATCTACCCATTTTGGAGCTCATGGAAAAGTGCAAGAAGAGTAAAGTGACTAAAATCAATCGCCATTTTCACATTCAAAAGGCTGTTTCCAAAGAACATTCGTTTTCCTGAAGAACAAGTCGACAGCTCAGAACTTCCACCACTGACCATGGTAGTGAAGTGACAAGACTGAGAGGTGTTTGGAGCAAAACTTTCATGGGATTAAACAGGAGAAGGAAGGATTGGCACTGAACACCTTTGAAGAATCTGGATGAAAATCTCTCCAGCAGACTCACCTAATGATCTGACAAGTGATGGAAAGAAGAAAGGAAGCCGATTCAGTTGTGTGCACACAGCAGAACAAAACCAGATCTACTTCTACTACATCACTTCTACTATAGCCTAAAAGCCATAAACACTCCTTCAGATACTGCATTTTGTTTGGGGAAGCGCCCACCAGTTCATAGATTCATACAGGCATTTTCTGTTCCCACGGATCTCTGTAAGCATTCTCACTGCCCAGCGACTGAGGAAAATAGCTTACGGTGGACCTGCTGTATCCCAACCAACATCCCTGAGCTGGCAATGATTTTGCTGCAGTAAGATGTGCATATATTGTAGGTACTTCTGATATTCCACAGGTAGCATTCAGCAGAGCTGATTCCAGTTTTATTTATTCTGGTTTAACTTTCTAAGCCCACTCATTTCAGTGAAGATGCTGCTGTGCTATGTCCAGTCAGGACCAGCATGGCTTTGCTTTACATAACCAGGAAGCTTGTGGTTGTAATCAAGAGTGGTTTCTTTTCAAGGAGATGGAGAATGATGCCTTTTGAGATACTTGAGATGCATCAGAAGTAGGACTACATTCTTTAATCTTAATTAAAGAATTTGACTGGCTTGTAACAATGACCTCTGCTCATTATATCCGAGCTCTTAAACTAAACTTTGAGGGAACTGCATTCTTCATTACTACTAAAAGTAAACGGAGACTGTTATTACACTTTGCAGGGATTTTTGAGTAACAGATAAGCAGCAATCAGAAATGTGTTTGCATCCTGAATTGCATCATTTCTTCTTTGGGCTAGCATAGAAACATGTTGTTCTGGAGGAAACCCACATGACTCGCCAATGCTATTTAATTCTGCCTCAGTTTCAGACATGTTGTGTCAACTTTTCTACAGACAGGCCAACCCTTTCCTTACTTTTATTAACATACCCGCAAACATCCAGAGAGCCAAGAGACTCATTTTCCTGTTGTCTTTTAAACCTGCACATCTTTTATGCCATGGCTCTGAATCAGCCTGAAGAATTCCAGGTCTTCATGGGTGACTGCTTCTTTTCTGCAATAACTGACGAGCACACCAACACTTCCATTAACCACAGGCATGTGGTTACTCATTCTTACAGTAAGCCTGGCTTCCCAAAAATAAGGAATTTTTGTGAAATCATTATGGGAATTTCTGAGAAGTAGGCATACCATAGGTAATAGGTCCTGAGCTTTGTACTCTAGTTGATGTAGTTTTGAGCAAGTGGGTTGGACTAGATGATCACCAGAAGTCCCTTCCAACCCTGTCTGTTCCATGTGAACCATCATAAGAACCATTTTCAGTTTAGCTGAGCCCATTACTACAGTGCTGGTAAAGCAGTCATTTCAGGGAGTATATCAGAAGTGCTGTCCAACCAGTTCTGGAACATTTATTACCATTCAGTAATGAAAAGATCATTAGAGCTTGTGGGAAGCTGGTTAGTGAGAAGAAAAGCTGGGAAGTGAAAAGTATGAGGAGAAAGACTGCAAAGTATATTTCAGACTGCTTTTGAAAAAAAAATTGACAGAAAAATCAGTTACTAGCTTCATGAAAAAAATTCTAAAATCTCCACTGTGTTACCACACTAGTGCAGACTTGGTGACTTATCTCTTCAGGACCCCCTGCAGAGTAGTAGGAATGTGAACATGGTCCTGAATAAGACCCCACGCTCAGAAATGTATCCCAGCATCAAGGCTGAAAACCATAGGGAAACTCCTGTGTGCAGAACAGAGCTTGAAAGTTATAATGAACGTTCAGCTTCCACAGGAACATCTGCAAAACTTGTCCCTTGGCTTTAAAAATAATTCTAGTGGTTTTTAAGATCTTGACCTTGACGAAAGGTCCAGCGATTCAGCCTTTCATACCACAGTCAAGCCCTATTCCAGCTATTACATGCCTAATTTCTGTTAATCTTCTCTAATTAGTTGTGCTTCTCAAGTGAAGTCTTGGAATCGAACATTTTTTCTGTACTAACAGCGAGGGCTTTGCTTTCATGTTCAAGGTCAGTCCAGCATTTCACCTTGTAAAACTCATTTGTCCTCCTAGCACTTACACTTGTACATTGAGTTTAAGTTTAGACATCAGTTTAGACTCGCTCAAAGACTTTTACTGACTTTAAAGTTATCATTAAAGGTGCGATCGTGCCCAAAACCAGCAGTCATGCAAGTGCAGAGGAATAGGCTTCTTTTGGATTCTCTTTCTTGCAAACGTGCAGAGAAATTTTTTTTCCATAAAAATACTTTCAGCTTTTTCCTCATGAGGTATAGTGCATGTTTTACAAAACATAAGCAGATTGAACCTCATCGCTTGCAAGTAGGCAGCATCTCAGTTTCACAGGTGAGAATGCTGAGCTGGAGAAGGGCAAGGTGAATACTTTGCTTGCAGTGAGAGCTGTGAATACAATCCAAATGATCTCCCTGTTTAAACCACTAAATTTAGATCTTGTGTTTCTCACTTCATATGGTTATACACACATATAAATATATACATACTGGGTGGAGGGGACACACACACTTTCCCAGATTTTTCAGCCTGAGAGATCTGCGATATGGCAAGTATGTTTTTTTTAAGATAAAATGATTAAGCGTTTATTCATTTTTACAAGAAATGCACGCAGTCCTTGTATCTGTGATTTCCACTGCTAACTATAAGGATTTCCTTTGTATATCACTTCTTTTATTTGATAACTCTTAGCCACCTTTTGTGAAGGGATCAATACAGTCTTTGTAGTCACTACCTTGCCATCCTATAGACTTTCCTTTGTGGAGGACTGGTGAGATTCTGTGGTTACTAGAGGCACACAATGGCTGAGGTGTGAACACTAATGGGAGGAGGCATCTGAGCCCCAGGCAAGAAAAACACTCTTCTCCAGCTGATGCTCAATTCAAAATGGCAGACTATTTTCAGGTTAGCAAAACTTAACTGGGCAAGGGGGAAAAGTCAACTTTCAGCAACATACAACTTCGACTACAATCAGTTTAAACAGCTTACTTAAGGCACTGCTGCTGCAGCAGCTCTGGATAAAATTTGCAGTTCATCTAAAAAAGTCACCCAGGTTTGGTGCTTTTACATTTAATGCTGTCATGAATTGCAAATAGACACAATAAAGGAACAGGGTGACAATAGAATAGCAAGCATCTCTATGGTTATTTTCAGTTATTTCATAGGCAACAAGTAAGAAAAACTGTTAACTATTTAACCTACTTCCTTAAAACAAAATAAAGCACAATAAATATGTACATGCAATATGTAGAAACCACCTAACCTTTTCAATTTCAAATAGCTACCACCTCATTCTTAGATCTGAAAATACTACTCCTGAAGTATTTTGAGGAGTTTATGGTACATTATTCCCTGGAAACTATTTTGGAGTTCATTTTTCTTGAACCTCTTTATAAAGTCTTTTAGAAGGCACTAACAGCGAGGTTTTTATTTTTCCAGAATTGCAATGATATTGAATAATGTCCATCTAAACCCTCTTGTATCCAATTATCCTGATGTTCAGAAACAGGACAGAAATAGTAAGAAAACTCTTCATTCTCCCGACCTCTAAGGCCGAGGAGGAAAGCGCAGCACACCTGCACAAACAGCAAATTCACAGACTTGCTCCAAGACCAGTGCTTAATTTGAAATCCTGAAAACTGCTCTAAAGGTGAGTAGCACCTCACTGTGCACGAGCCTTCAGTAGAGCAGAAGTACTGCTGTACAGAGCTGTGGTGCCAGAATTCAGCCCCTGTGAGCTATACATCTGTCCCTTATTTGCCCTTGTGAGAATGTGTCTCATTTCCAAGGATATTTCAGAAAAAAAAACCACTGTGAGGCTGAATTAGGTATGCACCTTAATGCTGCACTGACACGGTGTCGTGGTTTAACCCCAGCCAGCAGCTCAGCACCACGCAGCCGCTCGCTCACTCCCCCACCACCCAGTGGGATGGGGGAGAGAATCGGAAAATAAAGTAAAGCTCATGGATTGGGATAAGAACAGTTTAATAGAACAGAAAGGAAGAAACTAACAATAACACTAATAACAACAAGAAAATGACAATAATAATAAAAGGATTGGAATA
>JAVKLA010000090.1:23209022-23308157 GCA_034782735.1 Sagittarius serpentarius
GTTATCAACATTCTTGTCATACTGAACCGAAAACACAGCGCTGTACCAGCTGCTAGGAAGACAGTTAACTCTATCCCTGCCGAAACCAGGACACTGTCCCTGCTGAGGCTTCCTAAAGCCATGGAGCTGTGCTATCGGTGTCAGCCCTGAGACCTGGCAGCCAAATCCCCAGGAGAGAGGACATGCTCTGAGCCTGACAGGCAACAAGTTTCGATAAAATCCTGTACCTTAGTTGTGGGCAACCACAAAAAACCAAAGACGAGCTTTTGATCCATCACCTCAAGTGAACTTTGGGATAAAAGGCCGGTCTGACATCCTGCTTTTCTGTGAGAAAATTTTTCCCGATACTTTGAGTTAGAACAGAGACTTTAGTGTTGTAGAGACATAAGCTGCCTTAGAAGCAACTTTGGCTATGGCTATACTGCTAAATGATCTGGCACTTCCAGGGATGATGTATCAGATTACCGAACTAAGTATTTGTTAAAGTTTCCAAAAATCAGGCATAAAAAGGGGGTTATGAATAAATTATAGCTCAAAGTTTTTTTTCCTGTTACTGTTATGTAAGAGACAAGGAAGGAAAATTGTCACCTCAGTAGGGTATCTGGACTAGCGTGACACATACAGCCTTGAACCCTCTGAAAAAGTCATCAGGTGACTCAGTCAGCCAGACTATGACATAAAAATATGCCAGGGCTGATGAGAGCAGGATGTCTACCAGCCCTGTCTGGCCTGGCAGCGTCACAAGCTCAGTGCACTTTGCTGTGACCGCCACTACACAGACTAGTCATCGTGTTCTGCTGCAAAGTGAAAGGCAGGCAAATGAGCTGCATAAATAACCATGTGATAGAGCCAGTTCCTTATCTGAACAGAACAGTAAATGTCAATCTGAGGACTTTCTTTAGCAGCAGAGTAAGAATTCTGATTTTCCCAGCAACCTCCAAAAACTCGTGAATACCTCTCATAGAAATAGTTTCTGTTGTCCTGCAAACTCAGTTCAATCCAAGTTCTCATGTGACAGACAAGACAATGTGACCTGCAGCTGCTGTTCTCTAGGCCTTTATTTAACTTTCATTCTTTCTTTAGATTACACTGCATTGCAGTCAGGTGCAATCGAGTTCTGAGGTGTCATCAAGCGAGGGCTTGGCCAGTCCTCTACGATTGTAGTATGGACAAGGAGGGAGTGGTGGCTCTTAGGGAAAGGTGGAGCTGGTGAAACACATCTCTGCAGGTTACGTAGTGTGTCGGGGGTGGACGTAGAGTTTTGGCATTAATCAGCAAACAGTTCTCGAAATCAGGGGAGAGGAAACCATGGTGGTCTGTGGAATGAGACTAGTAATTTCAATTCATGTAGCTTAGAGTCTTAAGACCTCCTTCTGATCTTACTCTGGAAATAAAATGTTGTAAAAACAGGAAACAAATTCATTCTTCCTCTGTTACCAGTCAGTAGTTTTTTTAGGATGCTGCAATACAGTCTGTTTGCAGGTCAGGAAAGCTACCACTGATGTAGTGTCAGAGCCGTGACCGTGGTGGAACTTCACTGTTACATGAAACTAGCATTCAAAAGTCTAGCCCTCTGCAAAAGTTCACATTACAGCATCCTTCTGTTGGGCCTGTGTCTGATTTTTACCTGTATGAGGTCAGTGCAGGCAGCTCGTGCAGATCATGATCACGTCATTGTTCTTCACTGATCTCCATGTTATGACCTTGGCCCTGTTGGTAGCTGCTCTCAGCACAGGAGCTCAGCAGGAGAGCAGACGGGAACGCTGTTTGCGCCAGTTCCCCCTGTTAGACTCCAGCCTGTCCCAAAATGCAGGAGCTGCAACTTTTCCCAAGCAGTCTCTAAATCCCCATTGGTAATTAGCTCGTGCAGAGCTAATCGTGGGTGATTTCTATTGAAAAGAATTTGGTAAATAAAAGAAAGGGCTGGAATGTGAACTCCTCTACAAAGTTCATGCTGGAAAAGAATGACCTTGCTTTCTCTGTACGCACTGTGCATTGTAGCCACCCTGAAGCTTTCTTCTGATTCCTGTGGCATTTAAATCACAGTGCACTGTATTTCCAGCAACATAATGCTGATCTGCCACAGGGCTGATTACTTTTTTAAAGTCTGGGGAGACAGGAGAAGCAGCATCATGATTTTGATACGAGAGTACTGTTACATAGTATGAAACTGAAATTGTGTGAGAAAAGGACTATGCATTCATCAAGCCTGGAGGGACAGCGTGCACTCCAGTGGCTATGGGTATCAGTGTGATGCTAGTCTAAAGTTGGAGCTCATCTTGCTGTTCTGCTGCATTTTGTTGGCTTCAGCAACGTTTATTTCTCAGCTGTATTACTGAGAACCTACTGGAGGCAATCTCGACATCTGCACACATCAGTACCCAGCTTTGTACCTAGAAAGTTTAAAACATTCATTTCCTTACAGACTTCAAAGCAGAGCATAGTAAGCCAGCTGGGAAAAGGAATAGATCTATAAAAACCCTTATGCGTTTTGTCATGGGTTTTGCCCCTGTTCTAGTATGTTAAAAAACATTATTTTCTGAATGTGCATTTTGTTGCTAGAGATTTGGCTGTGCACAAGGGATATGGTACATCTGATGTGATGTGCCTTGATGGGATCTTCTGGTTATCTGAATGCCATAAAAACAAGTGCTTGTGGAGACTATGTTCAGTTGGGAGTCATCAAAACCTGGCTGTGAACGTACACCTGTGTCATACACCTGACAATAACATTTTCCCTATTATTTTCTAGTGTAGTACATTTGACCAACAGCATATGCATATTTTCTTGAAGCCAAAATTTAAGTGTGACTTACAGAGGGGAAAATACAATTTTCTGAAGTCTGTGACTTGCAAAGTGGAGGTAAAAATATCCCTCACTAGAAGAGAAATTCTTGCCCCACTTTACAGGTTGGTATGATGCATTTCTAACAATTAGGGCTTTAAGCCTACCCAATTTTGACTCACAGAAGGAAATCACACCTGAGTCAGTGTTACAGACATTTCAGGCTATGTTTTAGAATCACAGCACCTTTATGCGCTACTGTCTATCGGAGTCACTGCTATATGCTGTTTTCATAGTATGAAGAGGAAAAAGGTAATGAAGTGGAGGGCAGAACCACAAATGCAGGTGGTTTTAAAGAAGAGGATGCCTTCTAATGGCTTTGGCTTTCAAAAGCAAACACATAGACACAGAATTTGGACCTGAAGTCAATGTTGTACTCAGTTTTTAGTCCCTCTACTCCAAGCTTAGTAGATCAAAGGTTTAGCAGCAACTGGCAGCATTTCTGACGGCTTTTTCTTTCCCGTGTGAGTCGCTGAGCACAGCGGTAGCACAGCTGCTTGCATGTTCTGACCGAAATGACATCTCAGCACTGCGAGGCAGCGGTAGCTGGTCTGAGGGAAGGGCAGCCTCTCCCAGCTCAGCCAGGCCCCCAGCTCCTTGCTGTGGCTGAATTCAGGGGGAGCCAGGAGCTCAAAGGGAGCCGGGAGCCTCTGTCTTACACAAGGGCAAAGTGCCATAAGCTCTTTCCAGGCTCCAGAGAAGCTGTGAGACCTTGTGTCTCTCAAGGTGAGATCTGGCCTCTTTGAGAGGCAACAGCTCCTTTGCTCCCTGTTTTCCACTACTTAGAATTCAAACAGAACCAGGAGCAACTGGATTTCACCCAAACCCACAAACTGACAGTTTTATGCTGTGTTATTCCCTCTGCGTTCCTGAAAATCCCCCCCCATTGATGCAGAGAAGTGAGACCATGCTTTGGTCTTCCTGCAAACCTTTTCGGCTCTGGCACCATTTCCCTCGTTATTTTGCCATGCGTCTGCTTCCAAGGTGTACATTTTAGCCTTCCTCCTTAGCATAGCTGTGAATACAGGTGGTACCTTTCCAAGTGCAAGCATTGCTTTCATTTTTCCACTTCCCCAGCACCCCTCACTGGGTTCTGATATCAGCTTTGGAAACACCAGATTATGCTTCCATTAATTTTAAAAGGCTCGATCCTGTCATGTCTGTACCTCTTGGGAGCAAGGCAGGAGCAACACTTGTCACAAAAACATTACAAATCCACCCATCCAAACAAGTTCATCTAGGCATACTGAGAAACCTCGCAAGGGCAAGCAATACAGGATAACGTTTTAAAGCATAAGACATAATTCACACCCCTAACTAAACCACCTAGGTTTTCTCTCTTTATTTCTACAAAACCTTTCATCTCGCAGGAGAGATCTTGACACACACGGCTCTGTTTCCTGAGTTACAGGCTGAGGGTGTCCCCAGCTTTAATGAAGCCCTCAGAGCAGTGCAGGCAGGAAGGGTATTGATGGAATCCTTGGGACAAAGACATTTAACCTGCAGAATCACCAAATCTTTCCTATAAGCAATCATGTTTATTACCTAAATAAAATTGTTTCAGATTTTGAGCACAACAAATTTTCCATGTTCTTTGCCTCTAAAGAGGTGACAGAAAGGCAAACTTGAAGCTGACCTCCAGGTTCCCACCACCGTGTATCACGGTTGTTGCTCACCTGCCTATTAATTTCCCATGGCCCTGTGTGGAAGAATCCTGTTCTGTAGTATTAAGAATAAATTCTGCTGTGTGAATTCAAATAAAAAGAAATTTCATCACTTCTAAAAGGAGAGGGAACACCTCATTACACTCATGTCTACTCTTCTGCAGACTTAGAAGGTAAGAATGAGGAGACATATTGTGAAACTATTAAAGTTATGTTCAGATAGAGTGCATAGAGTAGTGGGGATTGCACAGCAGAAATCAGTTCAGTTTCTACATCAGTGTCTGCATCATTTACTGTAGTGGCTATCAGCTACCTTCCGGGCCTGATCAGCCGCTGTCCTGCATCTTATACAAACAAAAATCTCTGCGCAGAGTAAAAGCACGATGACCACTGTGCGCTATCAACGTAAGCTGCAGTGCTGTACTGCTAAACGTAAAGGTAAAGAAGCAGTGGATAAACTCTTCTTTCGCGTTAGAAACCAGTCTGTTTGCATTGCTAGTTGCACCATGCCTTGATGTCCAGCTGAGCCAAAAATCCTCCAAATTCAATCTGTAGGAGCCCTGTTGACCTCCTGGGTGTGATTCTCCTCCTGTTCCCAGCACAGACAATAGGGTACGATGCAAAATAAAGTGAGAGCCAAAAAATATTTACTTTTAGAAGGAAAGGAAACATTTACCTCATTTTTGAGATGTTTGTTTTATTCGTCCACTGCTGACAACACAACTCCCAAGCTAATGAGCTGCACCCACTCCCCCCTTTTCCCCACCGCTCTCCCGCTAGCCGGGCAGCAGCCGTGTGTGTGCGTGCACGCCAAGCGAGCGCCCTTGCTGCGGCACACCTCGCCGCCGCGTGATACAACAGTCCTTGCAGGGCTGCTTTGTCGGAAACCCTGTCAAATCGTTGCTGCTGCGTTTAGTACGATCAGTCGGCGCAGCTGTAAGGACGGCTGCTGCCGAAGTGCTGAGAGGGTAAGGAAGTCTGGGACGGCACAAAGGGGAAAAGGCAGCGAAGGAAAATGACAGCCAGCGGTGCCGGCCTTCGTTCCTGGGGAGCAGCACCAAGTTAGTGTGCGCTTGCAGGAATGTTGGGAGAAGAGTGAAATGGAGACACTGATTTAATAACCAGTTCTGTAATTTGAGTCACAGATAGCTTTAAAGTGTTTGCTAAACGACGTTTTAAAATTTTAATGCCATTCAGATGTTACTCTTCTGCTGATACACAATACTTCTGCTTCAGTAAATAAGTTGTTCATTTACTCTCCTTGTTTTCGCGGATACAAATGTACTTGAAAACAAAATTGCCTTTTTTGATAGAAATGGAATGTTTGTGTAACCGCCTTTTTCCTTTTCTGCCTGTGTGCGGTGGTGGTTACTATGGTAATAATCGTGATTCAAGATTTAAAGCCTGAAAGTGGTTACTATAACAACATGCTCGGACGTTTTGGACACACAAGTGAAGTTAAAGACTCGGGATTAACCCTTTATGACCACAATATTTGTAGACATGACGACAAGTGCTTGCTTGTTTGGCCAAAGTTTGTTCATACCTTCCCAAGGTGAGCTTTTTCACTGAGCAGACCGAGTAGCAATTCCAGCTGTGGATAGAGCAGGTCAGGTCTTGGGGCTGGCGCGTTCCTCCCAGGTGAAGCTTGCAAAGGAGAAATGGCACCACAGTAACTACAAGGTGCTCATTACATTAAATGATTAAGATGGTGTACAAATGCATTGGGAGGCGGGAGGGGAAGGGGTAAAATAGCGTTAAAGCAATGCTTAGGAAGTTTGAGACTTTAGTCTGGAAATCAGAACTGTGTGGAAAAACTGAAATGATCTATTCACAGAGAGTCTCGATGGAAAAGCTATTTTGAGGGCTCAGATGGCCCCTTACCTGGCTCTGTTTTACCCAGAATGGCATGGTTTCATGTCCTTTTCTTCCCCATCTGCCGTAAGCTGATCCATGAATGGCATCGCTGCCTTTCAGTCCGTGGTGAAGGTATCTGATCCAATCTCTGTCACTGTTGATTATGCAGCTGTGCTCATCTCTTCCCTAGTTCTTCAAGATACATCAAGACTGAATATATATGCACACCCACAACTTTCTAAGGCTGTCTTTGTAAAGAAGTTATTGTCATAGTGAAGAACTGTATTTTCTATGCCATGGTACACTGCAGATAAATGGAGATATGCTTAGTTATACCAAAGCCAAGCGCTCTTCAATGCAGTACTAAATGCCTTGGGCAATATTTTAATATTTCCAGTTAAATGCTAATTATTTCAAGATCTCACTAAAGTCATTCTCACTAAAGTCACAGAGCTTGATATTTCAGTGACACAGCTTCGCACACTTGTTTTAAAATCCCAGGGGCAAGTTTTAAACAAGAAATGAACACAAGCGTTCAAGGTTCTCGTTTCTAACTCCAGACACTGGGCTATCTAAACCCTTGCTACCGTCGTGTTATCCCATGACTTCTTTACTGAGCTTATTTGATCATAAAGTAAGCCTCCAGTTGTGAACAAATGCTGTACGCTGGTTTTGATTCAGCAGACAACAGACTGAAGTAATCGCACTAAGAGTAGCAATGGTTGCTTCATTTATCCCAATGAAATTTTATTTTTCTAGTGACTGACCACAAGCAAGATGTCAATTGTATAAGCTATTTTAGCAAATCAAAACCAGCCAAAAAAACCCCACCCAACAGACATTTTGTAGGTTGTGTGGGTTTTTTTAAAAAAAGAACACTTTTTTTTTTGCTATAGCAATTCAATCATTTTTTCCTTAGGAGTGTTTTTAAAGTTTCATTTCTCAACTTATAGACCAGCATGTTGGTTTTTTGCTATCCATTTCTTTCCAAAATATGAGAGTTTATAAAAAGTCAAATTTTGCTGTGAACTACTTTTTATCTGCATTAACTGGGGTAGCTTCCTAGATTTAATTCAAACATGTGAAACAATAACTCTTTGTTAAAAAAAAAAAAAAGAAGAAAGAAGTCATCCTCAAAGCACAGTAAAACTCATTGATGTTGATGACTGTATGGGTATCAAGAAGTTCTCTATCTTCTTACAGATTTTTTTTTTTTCCCCTAGAAGATAGACTGGCTCTGTTAAGAAGGTGAGAAAATCTCTGCAGCGTATGTAAAAGACTCTGAAGCTGTTAGTGCTGAGAGCTTCTGTGAAGCTGAGCGTCCTCCTTCTGAGGAAGGAGGCACATTTGAAGAATAGCATTGCAAATTACAAGCAGCCTCCAGGGACGACGAGATGATTAGCAAAGTGCAGGCGTGACCACAGCCAAGTGAACTCCAGTTCATCACAACGGGATTGGCAGTGATTGCAATTTGATTTTAAATTCTGCTGCTGATTATGATATTTCACCCACTTGTAGGAAGAGTCGTGTCCCAAAAGAACAAGTCTTTGCTGAAAGACATTTCTGACACAAATAACCCAACACAGTTTGCTAGGGTTTTTTTGTGGGCTTTGAATGGCTGAGGTTGCTAATCAGATTCTCAGAACTGGGGATCCATCAGTTCACTTTACTTTTGATTTTATCAGCTTAAGATAGCAGAATATTTTGAAATGCACACATGAACTTTCTAGGTCTCTGATTCAAACAGGATCTAGGAAAAAAAAACCTCCAAATTGTCAGGAAAGATACACGGATGAGCTCTTCAAAATTACCTGCTCTACTGAGGAGCCCTAGTTTCCTTGTCAGGAGTCAGAAGATCTGTGCCAAATTGCTTTGGCCCTTTCAAAACTCCTGCCCTGTTTATGTTCACTTTCCCTCTAATTTAATTTTGCCCTCCTATGCTCATTGTAGCGCACTGTCAACATCCTAAAAATTGTTTTGTATCACTACAGTGGTTTCTGATCACTAAGGAAAAGTCTTTACCAGTCAAAATCATGAATTTTAGTGCTGATTAGCTATATAAGTTCAATTATTCATACACTAACAAGATCACTTTCATGAATTTAAATAAGCTTATCCGAGAAGAAAAAAATTACTGTCTTTTTCTTCTCATTTCTTATACTTAATAGTTTTCGCTAGTTCTTGTAAAAGATGCGGGTATTGAGCTGTTTCTGGTAGTACTGGTTATTTGCCAGTAGATGGCAAGCTTTACTGCAAAGAATTTTACTGCCAAACCTCTCATCTGCATCAAAAGGATTTAACCATGGGTTAGAATGCTTGGCACTAATTCTTCTCATAATTAGATTAATGTACCAATGTTTATAAAGAGACTGATAATTACCTCAAGTGTCAGTCAGTGCAAATCCAAAGCGATCAGCATTTTGTTTCCATTTTTCTAATGTTACATACAAGTTTTAAGATTCTCTGTCAGAACAGCTTACTGCTGAAGAAAGAAAATGACTCCTCTGCATATCTGAGCCAGAACATGAGGCCTTTTCAGGTTATCTCTCTGCAACCGTACCAAAAACCAAGCTCCCCAAACCGCTGAAACGTTTCCATCCCTTAGAGCTCTTTTTGCAAATGTAGTAGGGAATATTCTTTAGCCATCGGCTCGAGCTGAGGCAGCCTTTGTGCCGAACACCGTCATGCTCTGCCACAACACACTGCAGAGCATGGGGGAGTTCAGCTTCCACATGCTATGATCTTCTTCCTCTCTCATTTCCACGTAGCTCTCTCTAGCTCAATAGGTTCCCAAATCCATCCTTCCACATCACTCCAGAGCAGCAGGGAAAACGGAGTTTCCATGGGGCAGGAAGGGAGGCAGTGTAAATAACTTGTCCCAAACAGGTGGAAAATGGTGCTCTAACTAGCAGTCCAGGATCCAAGGATTTTCTGAAGCACTCCTGTCAGGTAGGAACAAGATTTTTCTCAAAAAAAACCCCAAACATGGGAACATCCTGGCAAACTTCATACCATTTGATAACCACAGTATGATAACTCTGTACTTTTTGATGAGCACCTTTTTGAGATGCAGTTTTGCTGCGGGGGCAAAACTGCCATACAGCACCCCTAACAAAAACTCTTGGTCCTAGCCTTTAACTCACAAGCAAACTAAAACTCAGCAGTGATTACATCTCTTCTAAGACCTTCAGAACTTGTGTTCCTCAAGAACTACAT
Source organism: Sagittarius serpentarius (assembly GCA_034782735.1). Classification (NCBI taxonomy): domain Eukaryota; kingdom Metazoa; phylum Chordata; class Aves; order Accipitriformes; family Sagittariidae; genus Sagittarius; species Sagittarius serpentarius. The sequence continues at coordinate 23,218,605 of JAVKLA010000090.1, forward strand.
AAGTAATAAAAAACGTGGCACAGTGCATTAGAATGAAGATAAAACTCCAAAACCTTTATTGCTTCGCTGTAAACTTGTAGTACAAATCAGACAAAAGCATCCTCTAGGGAGCATTGGATTTATTGAATTGTCTGTTGGCAATTTCTGCGTAAGAAATTTGTTTTATAACAGCCAGAGGAGTTGAAATTAAGATACCAGTTTAAAAAAAAAATGCAGGAAAGGTTTTCCGTTTCATGTTTTTCCTCTTGTGGTGTCGCCTTGGAGACAAATTGGTTGCCTTCACTAGAGACTGTGCTTTTAGGGCTTTCTTTCCTCTTTCATTTTCCATCCACTGTTACTGCCTCAGAGAGCTATGAAGCTTTTTAACCAGTGCTCAAAGCTAGCATGTTGCTATCAGAACTGCAGACTGGCAAATGCTTCAGTTTCTCTCGCACACAGTCATTACAACAAACTGAGTGGTTGCATGCAAATTATCTCTGGAAAAGCAGTAATAATTAACTACATTGCTTCTCATGTCACAGTGGTCCTACTTCAGACGCACCTGAATGATTGACCTCACCTCTTGTAGGTTACACAGTACAATAGGTAGACAATGTTATAGCTTAATCATAGTTAATTTCATCAAATTTGCAGTGTTTCTTCAAACCTGCACTTTTAATGAATCTTAAGTAGGTAGACAGACTGAAAGGAAAGCTCTCTAAAGTTGCGCAATCCCAAGAAAAATGTGGGATGCAAAAGTTCCTGAGGAACGCAGGTGTGCTCATTTTAACTGTAATTAACAGATTGCAGTGAGCTCTTTATTATCCAGGCTAAAGAAACGAAACACATGATTAATATATGAAATTGTGTAAACTAGGATGTCAGAACATGCATGAGGGTGTGCTGAGGAACAGAAAGGTCTGTGCTACTGCTGACTGTGGAGCAAGCCAATGCACCATGGCCAGTGTCTTGAATCTTGCATTCAGTGAGAGCTGTGAGCTGGGGGAAGTAAAACTGACACTGCATTAGGATGAAATATCTGCTCCCAGTGCAAAACCAAATGTTAACAGGTTTGGGGACGGTCATTTTAAAGGCAGGCTAAATCAGAAGTACTATTTTTGTCCTGTTTTCTTTCAAAGAACAGCAGGTAAAGCTCCAATTCTCCTCCTGCTAATCAATGTCTTGCTTGCTTTCTTAATCAGATCTATCTTAGCCTGCATTAAATAAAGATAATCTTTACCAAGAAAAGACCATACCTTTTCTAGATATTTCTCCTCTGCATCTCTGGTATATATGAGCATGCCAACAGCTAAAAATAGTTCAAAGAAAAACATTTCTCAGGTTTTACTTATACATGGAACACCCCAAAAGAAACAATCAAGGAACTATTTTTATGTAATCCTTAAGACCGCTGTTAGTTTGTTTTAAATCATGTCGTCACCGTTACTATCGATGTTACTACATAAATCTCTATTCCGCTTGTTCAAACAAGCCTTAATTAGGTATTTGATTCAGTAAATGCACCTATTTATGAGCATCAAGTTCATTCAGATCGGTGCTTTTTCTTCTCAGGGCTCACTGCTGCGTACACCTCAAGTCAGAAGGCACAACAATGAAGCACAGATAACTTTTCCAGCCTCCCCATTTATTATCGTAGTGTCATATCTACATAAGCTGTCTTTCCCTAGCTGCTAAAGCCTTCTGAGGCTTTCTTCCTCCACTTCCGCTTCCTGGGGAAAACCAGGTTAAATTATATTACGTATTAGAATACACACTATGAAAATGCACCCTCATCACTCAGCTTGTATTCTCCGGCAATCCCCCGTGGCTGGCTGTTATCCTCAGGTGACCAACCCTAGCCTCTCCCTTTCCCAGCCAGCCAGGGATCTGTCCCAGGACTTTATCAGCATTGGTCTAGCCCCAGATATTGATAAGCATCTCTGCAGGCTGCTTCTCTTCCAGTGCCCCATCTCCTTCTCTGTTGTGTCCACCCTCCTGAATCTCAGTTCCAAGGACCGGGGAGAAATTAGAGACTGGTGCTAGATGGGTTTGAGTTTCTCCAAGAAGTTCAGCTCATCCACAACGCCCTGTTTGCACAAACATACACTGTTCTACCATTTGTTTTCAGGCAACTGCTGTAGAAGACACATACCCTTCGTGTTTCCAAATGAGACTCCAGAATAAAAGTATAAACTGAAAGAAGAAAATAGGATGTTTACAGGACTCTCATATAGATTGTTTAATGCAACTTTCATTCTCCAGGCCACTAGTCTTTCCCGTCTGAATCACTACCTTCTCTCCCAAGGAACATCCAGCTTTATTTCATAGATTCTTGGCCAAGATGTGACTGGTTTTTTTTTTTCCTCCAGTGATACAAATAATATGCAAGATATTTGTTTACAGTTTTACCCTCATATTTTGAGGAATGTCTCATCATAATCACATTAGAAGTCTGATGGTATTCAGGTGTTCACTCTACAGCAGAGGATTTCTTATGGTGAAAATGAGTTGCAAAAGAAAAAAATTGTACTGGATAGAACTCATTATACTCCAGATCAGATTTTCCAATCTGATCAGTAGGAATTAAAATATATACATGCATTTGGCTTTTTAGGTCAGCATTTATATGGTCCCTGTCTTCTAGGTGGTTTATGTCAGTAAGTAACTACTTGCCTTTCTTCTCTCCATTCACCGCTGTCTTATGAGGTTTGATCTGCTATTGTTTCATTTTACTAGAACAGTATTTGGAGGCAACTCCAGGATTTCTTCCACCAGCCTCTCCACAGCATTGAAAAGCTTGACCTTTAGACCAAGATAGAGGTCTAGAGCGAACACCCCATTTGCAATCATCCCTTTGAGTCTTACCATCTCCATCCACAGCCTTCAGTCAGTTTATACATAAGTAACAAACTTCCCAAAGGCTGCAGGATGTGTGCTGATGATTAACACCATTTCCGCTAACCCATACCAAAACAATGGCACGTCATGACAGTAGCAACACAATATTATGAGATGAATTTGGTGATCAACAGAACGCCGTTGCACTCTTCACCTACGTCTGTGCTGCATATGGGAGACCTGATTATAGCACACGTAAAAGTACACAAGCTTCAGCCTAATACTCGCTTGGTATTGTTGGCGGTGAAGGTGTGATTGCAGAGGATTCAGCCCGGGTCAAGTCACCTACCTCAGGCACTCAGTATTTGGCACCTTGTTGCTATTGCTTAGTATGTCTAACACTGAATTTAAGGCAGAAGGTACATACCTATGTTCGTATGCTATGCTTATCTAAATACAGCCATTTATTTTGTTATGGAGACAATTAATCATGATTTAAAAAATTATACGGTTGAACGGCAAAATTCTTGTTTTCTTTTACTAGAAAGAACATCCTTCGCTACTTTCACTACTTTAACTCTAGCAGTGTTTCTCAGTTGTGGGTTATGAACAATGATGGTAACAGCTCACTCCTCCTTGGTTGGGAAGTGAGAAGTAACTCTTGTTATTGTCAGCCAGTCTTTATAGCAGCAAGGCAACCCCAAGTGGCCTTTAATTACTGCCAGGAACTCAGTTCCTGGAGGGTAAGGAACCTATTTACGTCACGGTCACCATGTCCTTCCAGCCTCAGAGGCTGGAAGGCTCTCAGAGGGCAATATTTAACCTCAGGTGTTTGGGAGATTCTTTGTGGTGGAAATGCTGTACAGCTGTCAAATTACTATTTATAATCAGGAAGTCAAAAATCAAAGTGCATGATGGTTTGAACCACCTGAGCTATAACTGCATCCGAGTCATTTAGCTTTGTTGAAATCTAATACAAAAAACTTCCACCACAAAAGAATACAAACCGGTACTGAACTGAAAAATGTGGTTCAACTCCTTTCTCTAGTAAAAAAAACAAATTTGTCTTAAATATACCTAAATGCATTCCATATTGCTGGATATCTGTTGACAACCACCAATACAGTTGCAACAGTTCTCTTAATATAGTGTTAGGCAATCCTGACACTCCAGGCCATGGTCGTTGGAAGAGGCGAGAACAGGAAATTACAACCTACTCATATTTTCATAATTGTTTTCATTTTACATTTATTAGTCTACTAATATGTGTCACACAGTTACCAGCCCTCTTTTCTTCTCAACAGCCAACAATTCGAGCTGTTGGTTTTGAAGCACAGTTGTGTTTAGAGTTGCACTTCTTTCAATTTTGGTTACTCCCCATGCTGTGGAAGTCCTCAGGACTTTTTGTGTTTCCTTTCTAGAATCACTTTGCATGAGGAATGATTCCAGGTGCCTGTCAAACTCTTGCCAAAAGAACTCTACATGCGTTTCTGGTCGTAAAGACGATGCTTGCCGTTGTGCAGACACATCAGTGGACAGTGTGGAGGAACTCTGCAATAAAACCTCTGATCCTTGCTCCTCAAACCCTTGTCTTCAAAACGCTACCTGTTTAAGCTCTGCTGGAAACCTCAGCTTTACTTGCGAGTGCCCTGCTGGGTATAATGGACCTACCTGTGAAATAGCTATCAGCACGTGTGACACAAACCCGTGTGAGCATGGAGGCACCTGCCAAAATGGCCTGTCTGGGCCCACCTGCCTTTGTAGCGCAGGATACACAGGTACGCTCTGTGAAATGGATTTTGATGAATGCATTTCCGAACCGTGCCACAACGGAGCAGTATGCAGGGATGGGGTTGCTGAATACTCTTGCTACTGCGTCCCAGGCTACCAAGGCAAGCACTGTGACCTGGAAGTGAATGAATGTGTGTCAGATCCATGCCTGAACGGGGCAACGTGTCTCAACCAGATCGGACAATATGACTGCATCTGTCCACTTGGCTACATAGGTAAGCACTATTAAAACAACTTTTTCTTTCTGTCATGGAGAACCATCGTAATTCATGTTCCGAGTTCAACTCGCCCACCCACACACTGACGTAGTCATATCTGTACTACCACCTTGCCTTCAGCCTTGGCAGCAGTGGCCGTTGGTGCATTATGGGTTACCTTATCACTGTGAACTGCTGATATCAGATAGAGAAAGGTTAAAGAAATCTCACATTTACCAAAAACTACAGAGCAGTTTTGTGAACATCAAGCCATATCACAGGGCTAGGTTAACTTTCCTCTTAAAAGAAACATTCTCAAAATGCATGTCCTCAGAGTGCTATACGCAGGTTTTGGTCCTCTGACAAAACCTATGTTTGATAGGGTTAAAAATTAGATCTAATTAGACTTGCTTGATTTGCTAATCACAACAAACTCTACTCTTAAACCTAGATGTTTCACGTTAACTTCCTCTCCTCTGCCCTTCCCAGAAACAGAAGACTCATTTGCAACTAGAACATTACGTAAGTTAAATAGTAAGAAAAGTACTACCAGGTTCCCAAACTGCCCATTTTTTGATAATGCCATTTTATGTGGCTCCATTTTTAAGGGACAGGTGTGATTTTTCTTGCCGACTTCCTCTACTGGAGAGCGTATAATCCCTGCGGGAGACAGCTCCCTTCAAATTTCAAAGGTGTAATCAGGGGTAGGACTGCAAGAGGAAGAACCATTAAAAGGAGAACAGAGGAGGCATTTCAGTGATAGCTTGCCAGTCAGGTAAGCAAAGGGAAGGGGAAAAAAAAAAAAAAAAAGAGTCATACAGCAAAAGGGGCGGGGGGGGTGAGGGGGGGAACGGCTATTGCTTCAAGTGATTCAAATGAATAAGAAATAAGAGATGTGGTTTACAGCTCCATCCCTAAATCCCCATGCAGGAGGGGAAGTCAGAGGTAAAAAGCAGCTTTCCTGTGTCTGACAGCACTCGTTGGAAGCCAGCCCTCGGTTAATATCCCTCATGAGCACGGAGAATGTTATTTGAAGGAAGCTTGTTACCTTCCCGCCACCCCGCTGCTGCCAGCGGGTGTCTGAGCCCAGGCCAGCCGAGGAGAAAACTACACAACCGGGGGAAAGCTGAAGAGCAGAAGGAAGGAAAAACCTATTAACAACCAGCATGGTTACTCTGCAATGATCAGACTCAGCCCAGACCTCCTGTTGTATTCAGGAAACTGTATTTGTTTAACTGGCACTGTTAGTGGGGTCCAGGTCTGGATCCATAGCCCGGGAACTCGGTTTGAAAGAGCGAATATACACCTTAGAGACAAAGAGAGGGAAAACATAATATAATAGTAAAGCCCAAACAAAAAGAAATGAACATTTAGATCAACACAAACTGCTGGAGGAAACTCGCTCTACTGTTTCCCAGGCTGATGCGCTCTGCTCTCACCAAAAATCAAGCAATGTCACCAAGTGCTCTGCGCTCAGCACAAGCGGAGTTAAGAAATGAGGAGAGAACCAAGGAAGGAGAAAAGGTCTAAAATACAAAGCAGAAGAGGCTGCAGTGTTTTGACTTACAGCTCCAACACTGCTTCCAGCAGCAAAGAAACAATCATCATAATTCTATAGAGGAGCAGCGGCCTGTTCCTTCAGCAGTAAAACACCAGCTTTTAAAGGCTACTTAACAAAATGATTTATCAGAAGCATTCTTTTTTGTTGTTTTCTGCACCTTGCTGTGAGTTGCGCTAAATGCACAAGCCAGAGGGATTACTGGAGGAAAGCCCTGATGTGTCCCCACTGGTAATAAAAACCCTCATTTACTCTGTCAGGCGATCTTGCCAACCATTATTACCCTGGCCTGACACTGTGAATTACTGTGGGAAGTCATCCAGCCCCATCTCATTTCCCTAAGATGTTAAAAAGGTTATATCTCCTGATACGTAGGTAGAGAACGTACAGTAAATCTACAGCAGTGATGTTAACCAAATGCCTGAGTTACTGGCTGCAGTTGCTACTTGTTTCATGGACTATGGCCGCTATTTTGTATGATTGGTATGCTGCAGCACTTCTTAAAATAGCTGAGAAATGTCACACATAATTCTTACACAAATGGAAGAGGTTAGAACGCACCAAGAGCCAAAGACTGGAAAATTTAGCATGAAATCTGCAGTTTCTATGATAATGTTCTGCATGTGTGAAATTATTTACAAGACATGTGTCACGCAGCTGTTAAATAATGAAGCTCAATTGGTTTGTTGAAGCTTTGCTGGCTACCTTAATCAAATGCATTTTTTCCTCCATTGCACTAATTGCACTTGCTTTTAATTCACCCCAACAGAGCACGGTGTACGAGCCTGTTACTACCCACAGCTAGGTACGTTAATTACCTTGCTGGACACAGCTGAAGCCAGACCTCCTTTGCCAGTGAACATTTTAGTGTGAACTGTCAGGGGTGCACGGCAGTTCGAAACCCCGGTCTTAGCCCAAGACAACAGCAGGAGAAAGTGTTTCAGTGACAGACAAAATAGGTGCAGTGGGCTAGGTTCATTCTTTGTGCAGTACCTTTTACTATGATGCAATCATAGCTGGGATGAACTCTGTACAATATGGGGAAATTATTCCTGATAGATCTTTAAGTTCTTGTGCAGTATTCTTGTCAATAATGCATACGCCATGCAAATATTTAGAGCAGATGTGTCATAAGTCGTAGGCACTTAAAGGCAAGCAGCGGCCCAGCAGCCTCTGCCACGGGCTGAAGTATCTCAGGTACAGATCTCGCTTCCCAAGAAGCTCACGGCAGTATCCCTGTGGATATCAATAGCAAACAGCATTGTCCGTCCAACGGCAATTGCCAGCAAAGCAGACAGCCTGTTTCCTTCCTCAGCTTTCACGTTTCAAACCGGCACTCCCCACCTCGCGCCCTAGGCAGCCTGAGCAGAGGATTCAGCCCAGGTTATCACCTCTGCTGAGGTTCCTAAGCACAAGACTCTGATGTGAGAAGAGCCCAGCAGTGCAGGCCACTCGTCAAAGGGTTTTCAAAACAAAGATTAGCAAAGGGCACATACATCCCAAGCGTGCTTGTGGCAGTCCATACCTTCACAGCGCCGAAACTTTTGATTTGGATTGAGACCCGCTGTTTTCCTCCGACTGTGTCTGCACAGGGCAGAGTTGTGAGGCCTGTAACAACTTACATCCGTGCATGCATACAGGTAACTGGTGGTTAGCATAGACCTGCGCGCAAAAAGGACAAGCTTCGCCCCGAGAAACCGAACCCTTCCCTCTGTCTCATTTTTGATGAACTCTCTTCCTGTCCCTTCAAAGCTGGTGCCTACAAAATAGCTACCCGACACTCTTCATCCAGATGACAGCACGCAAGATTCCTATACGCAGACGGAGGAATTTGGGGACAGTCCTCTGCACAGCACTACAGCGCAGGAGAGCAGAAGGGGCGACCTGGATACCAGCTTCCAGCCGTACTAAGAACTTGCAGGTCCTCCTGGAACTACACGGATCCCGGAAACCCCTAGTATCTTTGACCAGAAGGTGATTTTACAATATATCTGCAGGCAGGCAAGTTTGAAAACGTTGGCTGTATTTCTTTCATCCTCACCGGCGTTTACTTTTTATTGACTGGGGCTGTACAAAGACACGCACAGTAGGACTCGTTTGAAAAGCAAGCAGTATAAGAAATAATCTTAGCTCTTCAAAGAAACCGCAAAAATTATAAACATCACTTATATCCACCTTCTCGGTCTTTCAATTCAAACCACTTGTGTGGTTCGGTATCTGCTGAAATACTCTGCCTGCTCTAGGACGGGACGCCTTTGCTCTTGACGGTGTAGCCCCATGCAATAACTGTGGCAGGGCTTGTGGCGCTCTTTTTCCTTTCTGGCATATGATATTTGGCATACAGCATATTTATGACAGAATGTTAGACTGAGGTGCAAATGCAGATCTAATCTTTTCATCTCTCTTCCTCACGTATGAGAAAGCCTGACAGCAGATTCAGCAGAGGCTAGGAAGGAATTCCTCCCGTTTGCACGGCGTATCGCATTGGCTGGATGCATTATACAGAGAGAAGTTTTCTTCTGAGGCAACGTTGCCGAAGGCAGGTTACTGGGCTTGATAGATTAAAGACATGAACCAAAACAACAACGTTATGTTCTCATGTTAATCGTCAGGCTGTTCTCAGGCCTGTAGTTTTAAATTTGGCTGAACTGAGGATCAGTTGAACAGGGCTTGTTTTGTCACATGATTTTTAGTGTTCACAGTAAGCTGTTAACAAGCTCTGGCAGATTTACGGTCACTAGACATACTTCTGCAAACACATTGTTTACAATTACAGTGAATTCACAGGGCAATGACCACAGAGGGATTGCTCGCTATATCTGGATGTAATGTACATTACCATAAAGCCATAAGAGAGCGTTCCTGTGCTAGGGTCTCGCGGCAGGCTCCCGCTGAAAGTCGTGGCTAGCTGATGAGTGAATCTTAAACTGGAGGCCCGGGACCAGCGACTTCACCCATCCAGTGTTCTATATGTGGTCTCAAGGAACTATAGATACATATTCTCTAAAATTACAGCAGTGATATTTCTTAACTACTGGAAAGATGAACTTACACTTTAATGTTTAAATACAAAAAAAAACAGTTATGAGCTAACATCCTCAAATTTTGTTTGGGCATTTTAACATATTTCCAGGTATTTATCCATAATACAGACCTTTTTTTTTTTTTGAACAAAGCTGGTACATTCAAAAGGGTCAAAATAAATTAGTAATCAAGTAACAGTGCTAAATATTGGCAATCTCAGTGCTTTGAGAAAGACGTTCTGAGTTAGAATGTACAAATTTCACAGCAGGACAGAGCTGGCAAAAACAGCACGAAGAAAGAATTAGAGGTGAGCTCCTAAATAAATTGCTAAGTTAATACCCATCATCAAAATATGTCCGTTCCCATCTTTTGAAAGCCTGCCCCATCATCTTGTACTGGAAACTTCACCTCCTCCCCCGCAAAATGGAACCCATTCTCAGGGCTGCAGATTCTCTTTCAAGTAGGAAATTCCCCTGAAAACTACCTACAATACAACTGCTGCTTTGGTAAGACAAATAAAAGGCAGGGAAGTCCACTCAAAAGCAGCTGCTTCATTATAATTTTGCATTTTGTGTCTGGTTTGTATCTGATACTGTATCTGTTAGAACAAATTGACTTGGCAGGTGAAAATTATTTTGAAAATATATCACTCAATCAAAATACTAAATAAGTGCACAAGCGTACAAAACCCTGAAATAAACAAAGCAGGAGCTGCAAGGCATTAATTATGAAATTTTCTTAGTATCTCCTGGACTGTACTAGAGATAAGAAAAAGGAGTATTTATTTAACCTGCCGACTGTCATAAATAGCGGTAAACTAATATTAGAACTGATTTAGTTCCATCAGTTATCTCTGAAGAGCAGCTCCAAGATTCTGACCTGTTGCAGACATGGCATCATAGACCGATTTATTTACACACTGCTAAACCTTAAAAAAAATTAAGCAGTAAAAACCAGCTAAACAGACAGCTTCCCAATGAATTCAATTAACTGTGCAGCTTTAAATAGACTCCTCTGAGGTCATTAAATTACTATTCACTTCTGTATTACACAAACAGGATAGTAGCACGGTTTGAATAATCTCAAAATTAGTTCATTCGGTTTCCATGTTCAAGCTAACATAAAAAGTTGTTATTCTACCTATTCCTGTGAATAACAACTGGTTTGTAAATTCTTCCAAGCCTTGAAAAAACTAGTCTTGCAGTGCACATTGAGGAGGAAACGGCTTTTAAAAATAGGCAAGCGCTTAAAAAAAAAAAAAAAAAAGAAAAGATTATGCGAATATTGTACTTAAAACAACCCTTGCTGAGATCTCCAAAACTAACTCTCTCCTAAGTTTGGGGTTTGCTTGTTTTCCTTGCTTTCGAAGGTACAAACTGTGAGCTGGAAACAGACGAGTGCTCGTCACAGCCGTGCCTGAACGGTGCGGCCTGCCACGATTCCCTGGGGAGCTTCGCCTGCTCCTGCGCGCCGGGCTTCCTCGGCGACCTCTGCGAAACCAACCTCGATGAGTGCGGCAGCCGGCCGTGCCTCAACGGGGGACAGTGCGCGGACGATGCCAACGGGTACGTCTTCTACAGCCGGGTAACGCTAACGTGAGGTACTATCGGCTCCTCTTGTTTGTAGACGGGGATGCTACGAGAACCTGCACTGCCAGGTAGCCGATTTCATTTCAGATTGTGGATTTCACTCCTTGATCCTGCACAGATTTCAGTTTGAATCTGAAAAGGATTAAAGAATGCAAGTCTGGTGTCAGAGCCAGTAGGACAACAAAATATTTGTGGCAAAGCCTGACCAAGAAGTACATGTTTCACTTTTACTTTAAATATTTACATCATGTTGTTTGTCTGGCCCTGAGGATTGTCATTTAGAGATGGATTCCGTTTCTAACACTTCCCAAACTTTAGTTTCCAAGACAGATGTGAGAGTACAAAATCGAATTTGCCGACAGCGGCTGCCCACACCAGCAGACAGAAGCATTAGAAAAGAGGGGCAAAGGAAAACTGCAATAATAGTAACCATAGTGATAGATATCATCAGCAAATGTGTCAGGAACTTTACAGGCGTATAGGACAACAGCTCCTTATTAAAAAAACCCCCAGTCACTGGGAAAAAAAAAAAAAAAAAAAAAGAGAATACAGGGCAACAGAAAAGTGAGCTTCTCCACCTACCGTTAACAGCCCTGCACAGAGGTGCGAGCGCAGCCCAGGCAGCCAGAGCTCTGGCATTCACTCACCGACACTGGCTTTGCCTACTCAGCATGAGATTCCCAAACTGAAATTCGTATGTATAAGCTCAGCCTGAAAGTTCGTAAGTGTATTCATGCAGGCGCTCCTCTTGCCAGCGTGATTTGTCCTCTGTTGTGTATTTTCCTGTTTTTATGAAGCAGTTTTGAAGATTTTAGTGCCCCAAAAATCAGCCCAAAAGTCGCGTCAACAAAAGTCATGCTTGCCTTGAATGAGAGGGGGAAGAGATCATGTTCTGGGAATGAGCTTTCGTACAGTGCGGTGACACGGCTCCGACCTTGTGGAGCTCCTTTGCAGCAGTGCCGAATGACTCTGAAGAGGACAAAGCAATTTACTGTTTTCCAGCGGAGCTGAAGCATGACAGCAGGGAGAGGGAGGTCACCTTGCACCTGACTAGTTCACAGCAGACCCACTTAGTAACCTGCAAACCTTTTGAGGATACACACATGAGGTGAGCAACCGGGATGCTCATTTAGGCCAGACTTAATCCTACTCATTTTTCTCCTAGCTTTTAAAGCTGAGGTAAAAGAGCAATTTTAATTGGCTTATAATACTGCAGGGTATCTGGGGAACGACTGGAGCTCTTACCACATTTGTTACACGATGAAAAGGGTTGGACAACAAAGCAGTTCAAAACAGAAGGGTGTCTAGCAATTTCCTTTCTTTTGTGTATTTCGGGGGTTAAATGAAGAATTGTAGTCTTTAAACAGTAGTTTTCCTTTTCTGACTAATGCTATAGTACCGCTGAGGCTTTCGTGCGTACCACCAGCTCTCACAGAATTGTGTGAGGCGACAGGTTTAGCATTAAAAGCCATAAATACAAACACCGCACAAAATTCTCTCCCAAATTTCAGACTGATCTTCCAGTGATGTTTCATGAATGCAACAAAGTAGAACTGGATCTCTTAAAAAAAGTTTCACATTATTGTACATTCCTTATTTAAACTCCACAATTTACAGAGGGGCCTTAGTTGGACCTATGAAACCTGGTGTGCCCAGGCACAGAGGACACCTTTGCATGCTTCAAGCCTTTTTTCCATAGGCAATAGTCCCAGGACCTTCAAAGCTCTTTTGATTGCATAGGAAAGAACATCTGCACGTATCACTGTCTGTATATTATGAGAACATCACACAAGAAGCCCCAAAAATATATACGGTAGAGCATCTAGGAGTATCACTTTTAATAGAAAAAGCCATCTGCCTGCTCAGTCATAGCCTGCCCACAAGCAGAGCGCCCTCCAGAATCCCTGAAGGTCGACAGCAATGTCAAACACTTAAAGATACCTGAGAAAAAAGGCACACAGGTGGGCCTTCACATTAAGCAGTGAGTTGTGAATATTCCTTCCTCGCTGCTCCCTGATTCTGGACCAGAGGGGAAAAAAAGAGCACGGACGAAGGCAGGAAAAAAACCCACCTTTCACCACAGAGCTGAACAGCACCAAAATGAAGGCACACGGAGGAAATGTGTGAAAAATACAGCAGAAAGAAAGAGACTTTTGTTTTGAGAACATACCTTGGAATGAAAATTATTTTTCTGATTCACATCTTCCTCATTACTTTTTATATCCTAAATTCAAATGCCACCTGGTCTAAGTCATCTCTGATTTTCATTTAAGAATAATCCATACACTAGTAATAAACGGGCCTGCCAGAAGTTTCTGCTTATGTACACTTAAATAGTGCAGTAAAAAGTTTATGCTTTTTGGTCTGTTAGACTGCAGGAGCCAGTTGTTCTCTGATGTTCCCTTATGTTCAACAATTTTGCTTTCTCTCCATATATTTACTCCAAGTCCCACACTTAGCTATTAAGCACAGAAATATCAAGTAAGTATACTTATCTCTTGTTCAGCAAGATTCCCCATCATTTCAATTGTACAATAACCAGTGTATCATTTTAATGGAAAATAAACCAATATAAGAATAAATTTTTGTTTCTGATAATTATTAGACAAAGATCATCCAAGCATGCATATTTAACATAGTTATCTTGCAAAGGCCTGTCTTGTCTTATGTCACATACAAGCTGACCTTATACCTTATGACCTAAGCATAGGAGTTATGTATTTCGTAATAATTAGCTCACCTGAAAAACCCACAAACAAAAAACCCCAGACGTTACTGATTCCCTGCACATTGTTCATTTACATATACTAGCTTTTTTACTTCTAAACCCATAATAGTAATATTGCTATCAAAAGGAAGCTCGTATTACTGTTATTCTTGGAACTATGCAAGCAACTGACATTTTTGTCCAAACGATAAAATATTGGTTTTCATCACAGAGAAAACATCACTTTGTCGAGGAACAGAAGTCGTCTTATTTTTTTGCCAAGTCAGTTTCTACCAGGCCAAGAGAAAGCGATACCAACATACTTACTGCCTCTCCCCTTTTCATTTTGTGAATAATGTTAAGCCTACAAAAATTGCATTGGAAATGATAGAAACTTTTTTCCCCAAAAAAATTTAAAAAGGAAAAAAAAAAAAAATCAATAATTCTTAGAAGAAACAATCTGTTAAAACCAATTTCAATTCACAAGCAGGTTTTGTCCCCAGAAAAAAACCACATATTTCGGAAAAAAGGCTCATTGCTGGTTCCCAATTTCTGCGGTTTCTCCTGGAACGCCACATGGTGGTCTCGAGCCTGGACTCAACCATGCAAGCTGCTAGCCAAGGCTGCACAAGAAGCCTGCGCAGGTTTGGGAACAAAGCCCCGATCTCCTGACTTGCAGCTAGAGTGAACGTTGCATTCTGTGTTGCAGGTACAGCTGCAACTGTACTGGTACTGGATTTATGGGCCTACACTGCGAGACCTTAACTCCCTTATGCTGGTCACAACCATGCTACAATAACGGCACTTGCGAGGACAACGCTGACAATTACACATGCCACTGTTGGCCAGGTAAGCTCTAAGTTCTCATAAAAACACTCTCTTTCCTTGCGTAGGAGATAATGTCCTCCTTTTTTTGCTGATACAATAAAAGGTTGAAGCTACGTAGCCTTAAAAATACTCTGTGGGCTTGTGTTTAGATGGGCTTCACTCATCATGAGTCAGAGCCCTGTGGGTAAGTTGCTCTCTTTTCCGGCTAAGGACTGATTTCCCTGCACAGCAGAAAGCTGAAGTGGGCAAAAGCTAAAAGTGCCAGTATTATGGACTCAAGACAGGAGATAGGTCAAAGTTGGGATCCATCTCCCACTTGCTTAATCCGTCATCCCGTGTGATACATGAATCACTGCTGTGGCTGACCCTTTTTTAGTCTTCGTTAACGTGACCTTTAAACCAGTCTAAAAACATACTTTTCAATGCAAAACGTTGTCTGTTTATGAATAAAAATTAAACTATGATGCGTTACACTGGGAAACCGGTCTCCTTCACATCACCAGTGCAAGCTCTTCTGTTTAGCAGCGTAAGGTGAAACACTCTGGGCTGTGCTTTCCTCTACCAGCAACACTTACATGTCCAGCTGTTTGTGAAAAGGCTCCCGCATCCCCAGTGGGGACACAGACCCTGCGTTCTTCAGAGGCTTTGTGAATCCTTCAGCACGTGGACTAACTACAAGAAGTCTCTCTGGAAAAGTCTGATGTCCACGTCCTCCCTGAGGATGCGGGAGAACAGTGCACTGTGATGAGTAAATGCCACAGTGTTGTTGGACTGCACGGTTCTTGGTGCATTAGAAATGGAAAAATTAGGCAGAACCCTTAGCATTTTCCAGAAATTGAGGAGTTTTGTGGCACTTCAAGCTCCAGATAAAGCACTTTAGAAACACCAAATAATTTATACTCCCTGCCCTCCTCTGTTGTCGGGAGGTGGTGCAAAAGAGAAGGGAAACTTCACGCAGCCCGAGAGCGTATCTACACCGCAATGCAGCGCCTCGTTATCCACACAGGTCTCCACACCGCCTCCTAAAAAAAACCCCCCAAAGTCCGTACAGCCCAGCAAGGCTCAGCTACCTAATGCAGAATAGCCATAGCCACATCCTGCCGCTGAGCCCCGGCAGAGCCGCAAGCGAACGCTCACACCTTCAAGAAGCAGAGGAAACCTTCTAGCACACGACGGAGTCTGAAACCAAGCGCACCTCATATTCACAGTCTATGGTCCCAACGGTAGTCTGGAACGACTGAGTAGCACACCAGTTAAGTGCCTTCTCCTCATGGCTTTCCGCAGGCTACGCGGGTCCCCGCTGCGAGGAGGACATCGGGGAGTGCAGCAGCAGCCCCTGCCTCTCCGGGGGCGACTGCGTGGAGCGCTCCTGGGCCGGCCGCTACGGGAGCGTCCCAGGCCTGCCGCCGGCCTTCACCTACGACAAGGCCGAGGGCTACATCTGTAGCTGTAAGCCAGGCTTTACCGGTAAGGCTCCTTCGGTGAAAGCTTAGGAAATGGCGTGCTGCAGTATCCTGTCGTTCAGGCCTGGCTGCAAATAAACCTTCAAGATGTCGCGCGGTTTAAGGTGCCATAGTGCAAAGGGTCCCTCTGGTGGTGGCCACCCACCCCTTGCAGTAGGGATTCGGGTGGAATAAGGGGAGTTGGTTGCACAGGTGGTGAAGCGGCAAGAGGGGAGGGAGCAGGCAGGCCCGGCAGCAGGAGGGGGCGGTGGGCTCTTCCCCTGCCTTCTCCGCACAGCTGCGTCACTCATAACCGCCTGTGCGTGAGTGATGCCGTAAGCTTCAGCTGGCGGGTGTTTCGTCATGAGTCTGACATTCACTGTGTGCAGGTGTTATATTACGTGATTGAAAACAATGAGTAATAAGCGAGGGAGCATTTCCATAAAACAGCCGTGAAACAAGACGCTCCCAAGCTTTCGGTGTTTCTGTCTGTACGCTCCTCGCGTAATTCTACATAGCAGCACCCGGGACTGGCAGGAACACTTCTATCATCTGAGCACAAGGCAATATTTTGTATAAATTTGGCAGTGTGCGTGTGTTGGTGATATTCTACAGCTTAAAACATAGCTGTTGTCTTAAGGGGAAAAAAAACCTATCAAGATTACAGATAACCATAATCCTAAAAGAGATGTGTTAAGGTTTACATTTAACACAGATGGCCCTGTTTAGCACAGCCACAAACAAGCTGGGTTTGGATTGTACGCTTCTGGGTCTACCGTATTTTTCTGTCAACTCCATTCTCTTGTTCCTTCTGAATGAAAAAAAATAATTAATAGCTGGATTAATTTAACCAGCCTTCAATTTTTCATTCCATTCATCTCCCGAGCACCTTATAAACTTCCCTGTGTCTCCCAGTGAGTTGCATGACTGCTGTCTCCAACATAGCAGGTACAAAAGTATATGGAGAACACAACTTTCACTCTGAATTCCCAATTTGTTTTTCTTCAAAGCAGCACTGAGACTTGTTTGCTTTTGTTCCATCCCTTCCCCTTCACTGTCCTTCCCTATCCTGTCACTAAGTGTTGCTGTTGTTCTTTTGTTCTGCCTAAGACAGTATAATACGAGGCTTCTACCGAGGCTTATGATATCCCCCAAGCACCCTTGCCTCTTCAGATGCCTCTTCTTTCTCTTTGCTTCCTTCCAGTGATGCCCAGCTCTCAAGTTTCTTTTCCTGCCCTAATTTAGAAACTTCTGTGCTCTTGCAAGACAACCCAGAAGCTGTTTCCTTGTTCAGTCATCATCCTTTATCCTCTCATTTCCTTATCAATTGCCTTCACCTGGCTTGTTTGCCCGGTTTGGGTCGTGATTCTGCTGGTTTCATTCACGTGGAGGACTCTCTTACTCCCCAGGGAGCACAAGCAGACTCTAAGTGGTCTGAAATGAGAGTGTCAAAATCTATGTAAATGTATTAATCTTAAATCAATTTTTTTCAATAGCTAAGCTCCTCAGTCACAATGCAGGACTCTCCAAACCATGACTGAGAGGAGTCTTGGAGACCCTGAAATTTCTGCTGACTTCATATGCAAATTACATTACATTACATTTTTTAAACCTTATGTAAGTTTAGTTATCCACATACCTGTTGGATGCTATATATTATTCTCATCAGAAAAAAAACCAAAACAGTTATTCCTACCAAACAGTGTGCCCAGACAGCTGGAGGTGGGAAGAACATAATGTTTAACAGGGGTGGTTGTAAAAGCTGCACCTGAACTGTCATTCAGTAACATGCTGCAAAATAATGGCAAAAACAACGTTAATCTTGCTGCTCGTCAGCTCCTTCCCTGCCTTTGTTTTTCAGCAGGGCCTAAATTTTAAACTTTTTTTTGCTGGCCTGTGTGAGGGACAACGTCGTCAAGCAATTTACATGTTTATTGAGGAAACAGCAGGATTGCTCTAACTGGCAGCAGGCACCCTCGGCTCCCAGGCTTTGCTCTAGCAGCCCTTAGGCACAATGCAGCCAGCCTCCCCAGCCCCCCCACCGCGGCAGCACTGCGCATTTCTCCCTGGCCCTTCTCCTTCTCCCAGGGAACCTGGAAGTGCAAAGTGCTCAAAATGAGCCTCAGCCTCCTCGTGCGTCAGAAGCATCGACGCAAAAAGCCTGTAGGGTGGAACGCAAACATTCGCTTCTGATGGCGATAAATAATTTCTCCAATTATAGCCAAATTCATAATAAATAAACCACATGTTTTAATGGGAACGAAAGAAGATTTAGGATTAGAGTTGATAGCAGCAGTATGATCCAAGGTAGCAGATGAAGCCCGGATCAGGATCACTCAGTACATGGGTGCTTATCTAATATATATGATCTAACAATCAAATGGAAAAAAGCTCAGATCCTTTCATCTGGGTATCAGTGCATTTCACTGACAGCCAAAGTCCTACATTTCTGCAGCTGTAGGTCAGGAGTTCTTCCAGCCTTAGCGCCTAAATGTGCTTTAGATATAAAACCTCAGATTCCTATTGAAACAGGACAAAGATTTTCTTTAATAAATCACATGCAGTATTTTATTATGCCTCTTTCCTCAGTAAAGCACTCACAGAACATTATAATCATACTTCACTGTCCAGGGTAATATGAAGAAATAATAATCCACATGCCCTGGATCGTGAGGGCCTGATCCAGAAGTCACTGAAATCAATGGAAAGATGTCATTAAATTGAGGATGGTTGCCAATTTTGTAACAAGCATAAAATGGCATCTTTGAACTTACTGGATAAGATTCCAAACAAATTACTGTAATTCAACTGGAAAACTAAGAATATCTACCTTTTGGTCTACAGTTTTGGCCCCAAGGGCAGGAGATTATGGAGCCTAAACACATGCCTATGTCAGGATAAAATATTTCCCTGCCCAGCTGGGAGAAAGGAATAAATATTATCTGGTAGTATCTTGTTATAGAGAGTGATTGTTCAGGTGACTTGAAAAATAGTTAGTAGTCCTACTAAAAGTCTTGGAAGGAATAAATCTGCAAACAAAATTATTTACACAATTTAAGTCTTAAAAATAAAAAAATAGAAATCCCAGTCTGGAGACTTCATCTCAGCTAAAAACCCTTTGAGGCCATTGCATATATGCCTCATCCCAGATGAAAGATAGAAAATTTCTGAGCAAGTTCTACGAAGGATTAAACTTCTCCAGCTCCATTTTAAATCAAAGGGTTCAAGGACACTCGGATTTCAAGATGTCTCAGTACTTCTGCAGTAGCAAGCCCTAGATTTTTTATATTACCTTGGTCTTCTGGCCCCCTAGCACAACAGTACTTTTAATAGATTGGGCTTTCGTTTAAAGGGCTCGTGATTTATTACTGCTAGCTAAAGGCAGTAGCTACCCTAGAACTGTGTCCTTTCATACTATGGATATATTGTATTGCTGTAGCACTGCACATTTTTTAGAAAGACTTATTTGAAAGGTTAAACTTTTCACTTTGCTCATGAAAACATGTGGGAAAGGAGGAGGGCAGAGCTATGGATTTGGTAGTGACTCATTTCACCAGGTTGTAATAAACTTAACACCATGTCAAAATTAAAGAGCTTCTCAACTTGCAAGGTCTATCAAGTGACACATTCCAGTGTTGAACGGAGCCCAAGGAGCGGTGAGCATGCAAGGCAGGCGGGTCCTGCTCCCCGTGCCCCGAAAGCCGTGCGGCCCGTGGTCCCCAGGTGGGTGGGACAGTGCTGCTGGCAGGGATGAACACCATCCATTTCGCTTCAGTGGAATGAGCGTAAGAGGAGCAGAGCCCACTAACTCGTTTGTAGGCAGGGTGCCTGCTGCCTGCTGACATGCGGATGAGCCCTGGCTGCTGAGGAACTTGCCGCCTCTGGTGTTTTGTTCTCTGCTCCGTGCCAGCTGTGCCACCAGCACTGCTGCTTGCTTTGGCATCATGAATTCCTGAGTCGTTTTTGGCCTTTTCGTTTATTTGTCTTGTTTTCTGTTTTTCCCTTTTAAATTCCCTTGGCCCTTTTCCCAGCCTGTTGGACTGCTGCAAGAGAAAATGATATGATCAGACTGGTGTCGTATGCATATTGAATTCCTGGCATATGCATGGGGGAAATAAACTGTCTCCTGGAGCCAGAAGATGAGGCAGATAAATGGCCAGTATGGGAGAGTGCTGAACACTCCACTGACTAAAGAAATCCTCAACCCAGATACTGAACTGTGAACATCATGGGACCAGTGCTTAAACACCGAATAATTTGGACTCTCATTCCGCACGGAAGCCAGGGTGAAAGAAACACAGAAGCACACAGGGCATGAGGCTTCCATTTCCCTGCACATCTTTAGATGCTGCTGGAGGCGGACCACCCAGCAGATGACAGGGTAGACTATATGTCTTAGCCAGCCGTACTCCTCTCCCCTGGCCTGTGACAGTATTATACAGACATGAATGTTATTTATGAGTAATGGGTGGGATAGTAGGCTCATTATCACTAACTTGGGAAGCTTAAAATACATACATACTTATATTTTTGGTTCCTTTATTTTTTAAATCCCCTTCTTAACCATCCGTATGATGATCACAGAGCTGCCATCTTTCTTAGATATATAAAGCGATGCGAGTCTTACAAAAATGAAATCAAGCAGATGAATAGCAGAGTTCTCATTCTGTCCTCAAACTCCAAATTTTATTTTTAACTTTATTGCCTCGTCTGTCCTTCAGCTGTTCACACCATGGTAGCCAATCATTCCTCCATTACACCAGGTTAATTCACTTACTTTATCTTGATTCTGAAACCTTAGAAGAAGACAAAACTGTTCAAGGAAAGAACGAGGATTAAAAAAGAGGAGATACAGAGAGAAAAGACAATTTTTTAATTAATAAGGTTTCAAGGGCACTACTCATCTTTTTAGTGGGACTCGGGCTTCTCCCACAGGCAAGGCAGGCACTCAAGCTCAAAATGAACAGGTCTGGAGGTACTGTTAGCTAAGTATTATTCCCGTACAAAGAAAGGTTCAAGAAGGAAAATGCTGCTACTATCAAGCACCCATTCAAGGTTAGCTGGTTTAAGGAGAAATTCCAAATACAAGTACTACACATGTGAATTGCTGAAAAACAGAACTAGGGCTTGATGTATACATACAGGCTTCATACCACTCTGGAACTGCAGAGGGGCTGTAACGGGGATGCAAACATACATCTTTTCTGCCTAAATTCAAGTCACAATCAGCACAGGATCCTTTTTACACTGTTAGACTGCTGTGGAAGGTTCCCTTACAAAATCAGCTCTGTGGTGCTGGGCAGTTGTGCAGCAAAACATGAAAAAGTGTTGCTGTTTTCTGAGCATGGGAAAGAAGTTACTGCTTTGCTGAAGATATTTCTACAGTGCAGCCCTATCTCTGTTTCAAACTCTGATCTCCCTATATTCCTCTGCTCAACACAGGATGCCCTCAGGGCCTGGCAGGCACTTGCTGCCTGTAAAAAGCCTACACAAAAAAAGACAATTAGCACTTTAAAAGTACCTTTTCCATCTTTACTAAAGCCTCTGATCTTGAAAGAATGTTTGGACAGGCTTTTAATGATTCTATCTGGTAATACTATTTAACACTCCTTCAACTGGTAGCAACCTGGTAAGGAGATGTTCACATTGTCATCGGAATTGGTTCCTTCTCAGTTTTCCTCTCCTCCTCTGCTTTTGTCACAGAGTTCTTCCTTCTCCTCTTTTTTCTTAATTTTTGGAACTGGTCATGATATTCTCTTTGAATGACAGAGTGTATCCTTTAGTCCTGGCCTGTGGACTACTCCAGCGAAAGGGGCAGACAGCTTTGCAAATGGTTTCAGACTCCAAGAATGCAGCATGCTCACTGGTTTCTTGCTTGTCTCTTTATTCACTATTGATCAAACTGCTTTCTTTGCAATAAGCACTCATCATTTCTCACATGCTTAGCTCCCAGACCAAACTCATTGTTAGGTTAGTCTAATTAGTCTTTCTCTGGACAGAACTCCAGAAGGAAAACTGAGGTTGAACTCACAATTCGCATACTCTGTGCTGTAATAGCCGTATGAAGGAAGCATACCTCAGAACATTGATGGCAGCACTGAAATTAGGCTATATCTGGAGGAATATATGAATTTGCCATTCCTTTATCAGTTTCCATTACAGAACTCATGGGGCATTTCTATTGCATTTCTACTGCATGTAGCAGTCCTCTTCAACAACTGTAAGAAATACCATTTAGTGCAAGAAAGTGTAATTTTTACATTCTTCAGCCATATAAATCACCACAGCAGCTAAGACTGACTTGTGTTATTCATGACAGCTCTTTTTTTAATAGCCTGTATCTTGAGATACTTTGTGAAAGCCTAATAGCATTTTTTGCAAAAATTAATCTTCTTGTGACTTAACTTGCTCCCCTGCATGGCAGCGGACTGCGAGAGCAATTGTTTAAATGCACTGACCCTAGTTGTAATGGTTACCTAGTGTTTATCACTCTTTAACCAAGAGTTCCAGTTTAGTGGGAGACACTTCAGAAAACAGCAGCATATATCTCTAAGCGATATTGATACCACCTGATAATCTTTCTGTCTTTACCACAATATTCTGCAGCTTGGGTTTTGCCTCACTAAAGTCTGAACATTTCACGAATACAAGCAAATTCAGTCATATATCTTTACTGTGAAGTACGTAAGTATTATCCCCACTTCAGAAAACCAGACAAAAAGACTAAGGTCCAATACAATCATAAGGTATGACATTACCTTATAACAGTGGAGTCTCACAACAAGCCATGGAGGATGTATTTGTACATCATTATCAGATCCAGTTACCGTGTTTAATGTGCTCCAAGTAGAGACTGAAATAGTTTCAGATCCTAGGTGCAAAATATGAATGTAGCATGGGTGCTAACTATGCAGAGAACTCCTTTTAATGAAATAAAATTCAGCTTTATTGAAACTCCAGCTTGTTCCTATTATTCCTACTGTACAAGGGGACCTTTTGACAGAAAAGTATTTTTACTGGCAATGACGATCTATGTTAAAATTTTGTAGAAGCTGAACCATGATCATAAAGAATGGAGCCCTTGAGTTTTTCATGACAATGCTTTACAGAATTAGCCCCCAGACCTGTCAATTTGTTTGCAACTCTGAGAACGATACTTAGGGCCCAGATACACCTAGGTATATTTTTTCATTAGAAATATGTGTTACATGAGAAGTATCTCTCCTTTGTTGTTGCAAGTTGCACTGGAAATGCAAAGAGATTGCAGCCATCACTTCTGCATTATTCAGCACCAAAACAATGCACAAATGTCAAGATGTTTGGGGGGGGGGGTTGAGTTAGAAGTATATGAAATTAAAACACTAGAAAGCATCTACCAATATTATTTTCAGAACATGTATAGAGTTTTATGCTTTAAAATTTGACAGCTGACCCATCATTACTATGATCTATTTTCTCTAGTTACACTGGTATGTTAAGTTGTATAATGTAGTCCGACGTGATTGACAGAGCCTGCAAGCAGTGGATATTTTGAATCTGGCACATCTCTCTGTGTCGAACAGTGTTGCACATAAACACTTTTTAGCATGAAAAGCTTTTTTCCTTGAAGGCAAGGAGGAGGGGATGAACGGCTTTTAGTCCATAAGCTCCCAGATCTTGCAACACACAGACAGATAATGTCCTGGCAGAAAGTGCTTTAAAAAAAAAAAAAAAGACCAAAAAAAAGGCAGTTGTATATTATTTGGCAGCAAGAATAATGCTTTTCAAGCACCTATTATTTTCCTGACACTCATTCCTGGTGGGTCATTCCATCATACAATTGACTACTTGTTAAAACTAGTCTAAATACCCAGTAAGAATTTTCCTTCTGGGGCCTTCTTCAGGCTCTGCCTACTTACCTTTTTGATTTCTTTCTTAATACTGTGAATAAACCTTTCCTAGCCTTTTTAATTGGCATACCTCGGATATTTATAGTCTCCTACAATCCAGGTTTGCCACCTCTTGGCTGAGCTTAAGAACCCGCTCAGTTCCATCTTTCCCTATTGAACAATCTCTCTGGCCTTTTCATTTCTTGCTTGTTTTGCCCCAGCCCAGCAACACGCTACGCAGCCTGGAACCAACCAGAGGACTCATTTTGTCCTACTCTTCCTGGTGCTGAAAAACCAGTAATCTTCATTTCCCTAATATAAACAGAAACTGCTGTGTATCTCCTGATATACATCCCAATGCTAGTTCAATTTATCTAGCACACCCTGGCATTACAGATAACCCTATATGTTTCCTGAAGAGAGGTGTTTCTTGCGTATACACATACATCGGATGGCAAAGACAACCACTAATGAAAGTAGAGATAAAAGAGTGCTCTAAGTGATGACCATGCAGAAACCCTGGTGAAATCAAAAGTATTGCACACACACTGACAGCAGAACTTTGCTCATCGTCTTAAGAATGTGATTGTCCATCTCAGGAGCTACTCTACAGCGTTATGCTTTTTAGCATTGTATTGTAGAGGCCTGCATTGTTCTGGTCAAATTACAGTCAAATTGCAAAGTCAAGCAGATGCACAACTTTTCCCCAAAAAGAAATGAACTTTCTTTAAATCTACACGTCATACAGCTTTCACTAATCTGGAGAAAGTGCTTAACAAGTAGACACTAAAGAGGAGACCTGTACTATGGGACTAATAGATTTTAATTCCTCAATACATTCTAATTTATGGAATATTTCAGGTCAAATGTCAAGGGATAAACAAAATGACCCAATTTAGTAGTTCAATGTTTTACTCAACAGATGATTTTGAAAACAGCTTTAATAATCTCACCATTGTGAACCCCATTAAAATCCAGTTTATTGGAAATACAGTAAATTATACAAACATTTAAGAGGCATTACTTCTTTTTCCTCCCATAACGGAGGAACCCAGGAGTGACACTGGAGAAGCTAGAGGAGTTCAGTCAGAAATAGCACATGGGCAAGTAGTTCTGAACCATATGCATGTATATATAAATGTGTGTACACACACACACGTTAATGCACACATATATACATACGTATGTACATAAACCTATACATCATAGCAGCTTCAGAGTACTTGATTGCTCTGCTTATAGAAAGCCTTTCTTTGATCACTAATTAAAAGGGTCCACAACTTTCATCTTTTCTATTTTGAAGTGCACAGTTTTCTGGCTGGATTGTTTTGTGGTAAGAATGAAAGATTTGTCTTAATTCCTTTCTGCAAGATTTGCAGCATGCCATGCGTATGCTTGTTAATGAGCAGAGTTTACGTCGGTCTTCATTACTAATTAATTATTTTAATTGCATTGCTTCTGACAATGGGAAATGTGTGATGTTTGCATGCCAATCCTGTGTATATTTGTTATGAAAGCAATATGGGCCTATATTCAGACAAAAAGTCAAGTAAACTTATTTAAGATTAAAGTATGCAGACTGCTGTTATCTTGCTATGGCATCAAATAGAAATGGTACAGTGCCATTCATCACTCATTCTTGTAGAGGTTATGGTTTTTATAGAGCTTAGCTACTCTGTTTTCACGCTCACAGATTTTTCCATGCCTTTGAAATACCATTTCTCACATACAAACGTCCCTAAGTAACCCACAGCAGTGGGACGGCATTCTCGTTCCCCTTGATAAAGGGCTTTACTTGGTAAACTGCAATTTGTATTACCCTCCAAAAAAGTATAAGCTGCCCTAATATGTGACAATATGCAATTTGTTTGAACTAGCATCAGCTTTTTGGTACCAGCAGAGCTCTGAGAGATCGAAGAGCTCTTTGAGAACCAAGAAAGTTCTCTGTACTCCTTCTGTACCTAGTAGCCAGTAGAGGGAGCATGAAATACTGTCTGTATGTAGCATCTGCTACTTATTAGTAAAATCTAGTTGTAGCTGATATTTCAATGCAGTCATTAGAGCCTGATCTGGAAGATGCTATTTCTCAAAGACTTTGTGATGAACACTCTTTGCTAGTCTAAATTCCTCACGTCAGTTTTTAGCTTTTGCACCACGCAGTTTGATTGGCGGAATCTTCCATCTGAAGTTCAGGGGTATTGGTCTTTGGCCAGTCATGCAAAGTCCACTCAGGGCTGTAAGAGCTACAGAAAAAAGAAGCACTAGAGTTTTAAGTACAGAAGAGTAATTTGATTACCCAGATCCGGGCTATTCCTGGTTAAAATCTGTTAGCACCTTGGAGGCTTAGCTTTCACACAAGAAGAATAACATAATTTTCCATCCCAAAGTATTGGGTTTTACTGATTATGCCAGTGGTCTTGCTGATGGAGCTATTGGGGTGAAAGGAGGCAGAGGAATTCCTGTCCTGCTAAAGGCTAAGCACCCACAATGAATTTTGCACCCTCGCTTGACAAAAAATATGTTTGACCCAAGCATTGCACAAAATACTCATGTTTTCCTCTCGATCCTTAAAATACCAGCAAAGGACTATTTCAGACCCTTACATAAGGTTCCCATAATGCCAGTGGCATAAATGACATCAGTTTTTAAAGTCTAAAAGGCACCTCATCTAGGCTCAGAAACGTCAGTAGCAATTACAAACTTTGTTTTCAAGTATAATCAATTCTTTATTTATGGTGTGAAATGGTTTTTACCCTTTTGAACTTTTGCTGTTCTAAGCCAAGCAATATTGTTGGCATGTTCCTTTAAAAATAATTGCTTCTGGACTGAGAAATTGAATGTCAAGTTCCAACTTGATGTAAATTAAATGGGTTACATTAATAGTCTGGCCTGTGGTAGAAGTGAGTGTTTTGATTCTGGGTTTGACTTCAGGACATGACCTCTTGATCACACAGGTCAGCACAGATGGGAAATATTGAAGAGGTACCCTAGGTTGACATGGGGAAGAAAGTGCCCTGTACTGATGTATCACAAACTGTCTGATCCATTAAACAGAAGCAATGTCAGACTCCACAGAGAATAAAGCTGAGTTGTCATAGGTCATTATGCTCTTCAAAAAAAAAAAAGAGTTGGAAGGAAAATCACAATGATGGAAATCCTCAGGGCTGTCATGTACACATAATCTTCTAAACCTTCCTGAATTAACGTGGCCAAGCCTATATACAGGGGGAATGGAGGAAAGAATCCTTCTTAACTTTTACAGTACAAGTATGTCTCAGATTTCCCACCTGTACTTGTTATAAAGGATTATTTAACACCATACAGCATTTTAAATTTAAAAGCAGGATATCTATACAGCTGAGCCTCACACTTACGTGATCGGGTCTTAAGAAGAATCGCATGCATGAGAACAATCATGTTCGCAAGATCAGGCAATATATAGTTCTTCAAGGGAAAGGAACAGGTGAATTGGGGAGAAGTTTAAATGTGGTTTTTCCTTTGAAATGCTACCTCCTGCCTTTAAAATTTACTTTCATTTCAACTTCTGAGCAACCCCAGCTCTCTCAGCCTCTCCTCATGACAGATTTTCCAATCCCGTAATTACTTTCATGGCCCTTTGCTGGACCTGCTCCAACACGCCCACTTCTTTCTTGTGCCTGGGGAGCCCAGACCTGGACTTGATGTGGTCTCACCAGTGCCGAGTGGCGGCAAAGAGTCACCTCCCCTGACCTGCGGGCAGCGGGCTTCCTAACAGAGCCCAGGAGGCTGTTGGCCCTCTTTGCTGCAAGGGCACGCTGCTGGCCCATGTCCAACTTGCTCACCGGCATGGCAAAGCTGCTTTCCAGCCGGCTGGCCCCCAGCATGTACGGGGGGGATGGGGTAATTCATCCCCAGGTGCAGGGCTTTGCAAATCCCTTTGCAGAACTGCGTGAGGTTCCTGAAGAGCGCCTGTTTCTCCAGCCTGTTCAGGTCCCCTCTGAATGGCAGCACAGCTCTCTGGTGTGTAAAGGACTCTTCCCGATTTTGTATACACATATGTATACGTATATACAATTCCAATTTTAATTGTTAATATATAAAAAATCACTGTAACACTTTTGTTGGATTGGGCTTGAGTTTTAAAGCTTGCTGGCAACTAATTATCACTGAGAAGTCCCAGGTCTAAGGTCTTCTCAAGGACATAAAGAGTATGTTTAGACACTGAGTAATAAAAATAAGCTGGTAAAGTGAGCACCAAAATGAATTTTATGTGATATACTACATAAAAACTCTTATAAGGCACAAGGAGAATTTCAAAGAAGTTAAGCTCGCCTTTTACTGATCACCTGGTGGCTGATCCCTTTTAAAAAAATATTTGAATTAACTTAGGAAAGGACTTCTGCTGATTGTGTAGGGGTAACTGGATTAAGGAAAGCACGCTCTTTCCCTGGCTGACAATGAACTTTGCACTTTCAATAAACGGTCTCAGAGAGACGAAAAAAAGCCTAGTATAGACAGCTAATTTATGCTGACAATTAACTGCTAGAAATAGATTTGGTGGATCTGATTCAGATTGCTCTCCTACTGCTGTAATTCTTTGAGTCTGGCTGTGTTAACAACACGACACTATTACAGAGAATCGTAACGATCAATACAATTATGGCTGTAGTCACTGTCCTATGGGCACTATTTTTTCTCAACAAAGAGGTTTCAGAATCTGTTGTTACGCCTGTTTGTGAGGCCAGAACAGCATGGTAAATCACTACTTATAGTAACAAACAAAACTATTTAAATGCTGTACTGTGAACATGTTCTGCACAGCTACAGAAGTTAACTGTAGCACATAAAGACATACGGAAACTAGATTTAATCTCGCTAAATCACTTACCCATAGTATGAGCCAGGAAATCCCCCAATAAGACAGCCAGCAGACCGTGGCGTGCACACAGAACCTCAGCTGAAGTCCACGCTACCCCCTTGCCATTGGCATTGTTATGTGACCGAGCGACAGTGGAGCTAGTTCGGGTCTCAGGCTTCCCAGCTTCCAGACGCGTTAAGCATGTGAAACCTTGAATAAACAAAGCCATCATTCAGGGGAGTTTTCACACTGCAAAAGAGCTAACATTGCAGGGAATGAGAGAAATGAACATCACTGCTGAGGTGAAAAGAGGTATGGTCTTCTGCCATTCCCACCGATACGGAACTGGACTGAAAGATCACAGTCCAAAGCCTAAGGTCTTCTGCGTCTCCATCTGCTCTATGGCAAGCCACAGCTATTTACACAGGAAAGAAAACATACATCAGGTGGAGTAATTGCCTCACAAAACAAATGTAGAAGTAAAAGACTTGTTTTTCTGTATCCAAAGTGATATTAAATTATGTAGAATTATATACTCTAGGAATAGAGAAGTGTAATTATACATAGCATAAATACAGATCATATTCATGCTATTTATACAGCTATGCTATGCACAGCTCAAAATACAAACAGCATAAACATGTTATCTATATTCACACATTCATATTTTATATTTTTCTATTCTCAGGTTTCCATTCGCAGTTAAGCTCCACAGGCCCTATTAAAACTATGATTTTCTAGCCTACTGGCTTTTTCAGTTTGTTTCAATATGGACCGACAATGAAGTTATGTAAATACAGTCACTTACGTATGTTGTGGAGATTCACATTAGTTTTAATGAAATGCGAAAATCTTGCAAATGACTGAAATTTTTTCAAAGCACCCTTTCCAGGGCAGAAGCTGTTTCACACTAGACAGCACAGTGGCTGTGCTTGCCTACCTCAGTTAAAACAAATAGGAAGCAGCCAACAAGAGACAGAGTAGAAAATCCCTTTTAGGGGAGACTAGACACAGCATACATTTCTCAATGGATGTGTTCATCAACAGCAAGCACTCTTTTAAAGCCCTTAAGTGTTTGCAGGACTGCAAAATTAATTTGTTTTCCAATTCCAAAGTGAATCATATGCTCCAAACAGATTTTCAAGTCAATGAAACATGACCTTGTATGATCTAATTAAACAACTCAAAGGTACTGGTTGTTTTAAGATCCCTCTGGATATACTTCAGTTCAAATGCACACACATCATCTGTATGTACAAGCTCATAAATCTACAAAAATGCAAATCAGATCATTAATGCTTTGAATTTGACAGTCTTACCACAGTTTTCTAAAAGGTAAACCATGAAAAATTCCTGAATTATATATACTCTCATTACAACTTAAAGAACACACAAAAAACATACTGGAAGAAGAACACCAGGTATCTTTCTTTGACTTCCAAATATCTGGTCCATAATCAGGTACAAATTAATCAAATTCTCTGAAACCCACTATTCCAGTTTCTTCTCTGGATGACATCCTGGCCCTCTGAGTGGAGCACCGGACCAGATGATAACCTTCGAAGGTCCCTCTCAATCTAGATTTTTCTGTGATTCTATCTTAATTCTCTACATTTTGTGAAATGACTTCTCTGCTCCAGCACACATTACTATCTTTATTTAATTACAGAAAATCTATGACTGTTTTTTTCTAAATATTTTTTTCTGGTTTTTGTCTTTGGCATTGCTCCTGTTGTCTCCTTTCTCCACTCCCAATTTTAGCTCAGACCTCTGCGTAGACCTTATCTCTGATCTGCAGTCTTTCTAAGCATCCCTCACATTTCCTATATAGATTAATGGTCATACACATACACACTTACTACCCATAAATGCCTGTGTGTCTAACAAGAACGCTGTCTCAAATGCCAACACAAGTATCTTCAGGGGTACCATTGATTCCTGTATTTTCATCTCCTTTTTCCCCATTCACATTTTTCTCTACTTTTTCATCTGTTTAATCTCCAAAATCTTACCTGTTATTTTCTCTTCTTTCTTAATGGTAAACTTCATAAATCACCTTTCTCCACTTTAACCTGTCACACCCTGTAATTGTGCTCTCCCTCCTCTCATTGACCCTTCCTAGCTCCTATCGACGACATGGCTATAGCTACAGACACATGCGTGCAGCCAGAAAACCCACTCAAGGATGCTGCCTGGGAAAACTTGGCTGCCACCATTCGATTTTCTTTCTTACCTCCATCAGTCAAATGCAACAGCAGCTGCCTCTTTTACCTAGGTATAGAGCTGACTCTAGAAGTCGGGAAATGAAAGGAAAATGAGTGCCATGCAGGGACATATTTCTTCACCAACTTTTTCTTTACTCCAGATTCAGACCCTAATCCTACAATTGGATCCACATGGCTGGCTGTGTTAATCGAAATATGGGACGAAGGTGTAGGCTA
Organism: Sagittarius serpentarius; assembly: GCA_034782735.1. Classification (NCBI taxonomy): domain Eukaryota; kingdom Metazoa; phylum Chordata; class Aves; order Accipitriformes; family Sagittariidae; genus Sagittarius; species Sagittarius serpentarius. The sequence goes on from JAVKLA010000090.1 coordinate 23,249,704, forward strand.
CAAGCAACAGTTTTGCCATGCTGCCCTTCCAGGACATGGCCCCTTGCCATTCACAGGCTACATGTGCCTGACCTCTGGCTGCGCCGCGCACACAACTTTGCCTAAGGAGCACTCACGGTCTGCGGAGCAGGCTCGTGGAAAAGGCTGGCTGATCTACCCGGAAGCTGAAGCCAATGCTTAACTCAGTCGGCTGTTTCCAATATTTATAAAATAAAATAAACACACCAGATCTCACTAAACAACTAATCACCTCCAGCATGTACATGATTTTCTTCTTTTTTTTTTTTTTTTCAAATGAAAACTATTTTAGGTGTGACAAAACATGTGAAACAAGTGGAAAAACATTTCCAAGTACTTTTGCTCTCAGAAGAAGTTTAATGATTAAAGAGATTAAGGGATCGGGGGGGTTTACTACTTTAAAAAAAAACATTTTTACAGAAAATTCAAACTAGTCTGTGAACCTTCAGGCCAGCAACATTTAAAAAGATTGAGTTACAGCATGCCATTCTGAATGTAGCACGTTATGAATTCCATATCCCTCAGCTAGAGTGACATATTTAATGATTAAGCCAAGTCACTCAACTCTATTTCTATTTTAATTTTTTTTCCTACCCAGTATTAACTTTATATGTACATTTCAAATGGCAAGAGGAAAAATAGCAGAATAGTGATTTTTGTCTGCAGTAAAGGAATAACTAGCAAGGTCTTACAACTTTACAAAATCAGTGTTCTGTGTGAAAGGTATCGTGTGCAAATTAGCCCAATGTTAGCAAATGCTTATTATCCTACTATTTTAAAGTCTCCAGTTTTCCATGTGCTCTGCCCTGTATTCTGTCCTTCATTTTACATGAGCTTTGCTTGTTAAGACAGCAACAAAATTTGCCATACTAGATCCAGATCACTGGTCACATTAAGTTCAATATCCAATATAAGCCAGTGCTTTACTGAAGAAAAATAGGAGAAACAAGAATCCGGTTAAATACACCTCACTTGCTCTACACTGATGTACATAAGAATAAAACCTCTTCCTGACCTCCATGACAACTGATTTATGCCCAGAAGCATGAGTTTTAATTACAATGACATAGAGATGGTCAATTTATTTCCTTGCGCTTACTCACTCATCAACGTGCATTTCCTCCTTCCAGCAAAGAGTAATTATCTCTTTGCAATTATCAGCACAGATGTGGCAAAGTCAGAATTTTCATGATTGCCTGGTAAGACCTGGAGCCATGAAGAATATATGCTTTGCCAGATCTTTCAGCTGGCCTCAGGATTAATGAGCCCCTTGAAAAAAAGTTGTTTCTGCCTGAGGTAGGATTTTGTAACAGACATTTCCAAACCTGTAAAATATAGGTGGAGGAAGCATTCTTGCAAACTCATTGTCTTCCTCTTCCATAAAGCATGTTCTAAAGCGTATGCTACAATTTGAGTTTCTCCAAGGTTTACTCCTACTTGCATTTTATACCTCTATGTGTATAGATACATATATGTGCATGTATAGTTTGACACATCTACAACTCAGTTGCTGGGAATTATTTTATTCAAGGAAGTCATAGAAACATGGAAAAAATAGAATTGAAAGGGACAGACACACAGGTATCCTTTGGGCTATCCATGTGTCCAAGGTAGGATCAGCTGACGTGTGTCACACTGCACTTTTGTCTCTAACCTATTTTTAAGGTTAAGCCATAATAGACCTTATGGTTCCCAGTGGATACCTTATGCCAAGGCTTTGTTGCCTTATTATCATTAGAGGTATTTTCCTGAAGTGTGACCTGGATCTTCCTCAGTGCAGGTCAATCCCATGCCTTCTTCAGTTGTTTACTATGGTCTCAGGGAACAGCGCGCTCTCTCGTTTGTACTGAAAGACTGTTGCCGTGTCCTGTTTCCTCGGCTTGTCTTTTGACTGAACAGCCCTACTTTTTTAGTCTCTCCTCGGAAGCCCTATTTTCTAGACCTGTGATTATTCTCATTGCTCTCCTCTGAATTCTTTCCAATTGATCCAAATCTTCCTTGCAGTGCAGAACTAAAAGTGAACGCAGTATTCCAGCTAACGCATGACCAATGCCTTGTAAACTGGAACTACTGTTCCACCTGATTGCTGGTTATTCTGGCCTGAGACTACAGAAACTGAACAAGTCCTTCCAGAATTGAATCCAATATTTTTCAGACCATTTCTCCAATTTCTTATGTTCACCTATAAAGGTAATTTTGTCTTTAACACACTCAAAAGTTTCATTTAACCCTGCTTTATCAGACAACTTAATAAGCAAACTTTCTGTACCATCATCCACATCTTTTATGACAACACTGACCAGAGCAAACCCATATTGCCAAGGGTCTGACAATTACCGAGAACCTCCAACTTTTTCTTGTTATTTTCAAAATAAAAATGCATATTAAACTTACAGCTGTAGCACAAGACAGCTGATAAGCAGTACTGATAAAATACATGCATACTAACTTACCAACATTAACTTTATTTTGTTTAAAGCTTCCTTACTTACCTTTCAAATAGTCTGGATGACATTCTTAGCCCATGGTATTTGAATTTATTATAGGAAAAATCACTCGGTGCCTGTATCAGAGGCTGGAAGGAGAAGCAGCTTTCTGAGCATCGCCATAAAAGCAGTTGCGAACTGTAGAGTAAATTAATCCAAAATTGTATGCGGTGTACAAGTCTTTTGGTGAACCTAGAAACAAATTTGACACAAGCTCAGGAATTTTCTAATTAATGAATAAGTGAGTTGAGGGAGAAGAAGGAATCGAAAAACACATTTGCCAAAAATCAGCATTTTCTTGGGGACAGGCTGAGAGAGACCTCAGGATCCATTGTTGAAGTTTTAAAGGAAAACTGCCAAAACAAAGATCTGAATCCACAGTTTGCCATATGCCAGTTGGATGATATAAATACCAACCTGAGGAAAGACTCTTGCTTTATAATTATTTCACTAATTACACAAAAAGATATTGCTCTACCAATATTTTAAGCAATTCATGATGTAAATGAAGTATAGTCAAAAGTAAAAAAAAAGTCTGCTGCTTAAATTATCACAGAAATAAGTAGTTCGATCTCCTGAACTCTCTTTTCCTCTCATTAAATTAGGTCCAAATCAAAATGTCTTGTTCAAGAGCTGAAGAAAGAAAATGTTTTAGTAAATTTTTTTTCCTGTGTTTAGCACACCCAAAAATCTACAGACGCAAATTTCCATTAAGCAGTACAACGAGAGCAAATGGAACAAAAATACTATATAAAATAAAGAAATGAGATACAATTTTAGGTCTTTTCTATCTGCTTATTGAGATGTACAGTTTCCCTGAATGACAGGGACTGTGAAAGAGTTGATCTGGATTAACAAACCTCTTGAAAATGAAAGAAAATACGGTCTTAAAAAAACAACACTTGGTAAAAAAGTGACAAATCAGTTTTGAACGGATCCTAAAAATATGCCTTCCTGTGAAACATAATCAAAGTTTAGAGTGAGTACGCTCAGAGAGAACATGCTGAAAAAAAATTTAAGTAGAATACATATCTATTGCGTAAGCAGTTTAATGAGTCTTACTTTAAGCCTCGTTGATCTGGCTTGGGCAAAATACACCATCAGACTACATCAGCAGGTACAGAAGTGGAGCAAGCTAATCCTGGAGAGGAAGCCTTTATAGTAGGAACTGTTTTGAATTTCACAGAAACTTACTTTGTGGACTGCTTAAGTGCTAAATAGTCTTTTTCCTCCGGAAAAAGATGGTTGCAACTAGGATACAGGTTTTTATCATTTTAATGACAATGTTTACAGGTAAATATTTTCTTTTTGTGAAATTTTATGTGCACTTAGACTGTATTGAACATGTAGTATCTATGCAGACTGCTTGCTTGTACTTGCTTGATATTTATATAGTGTCAAGAAAAGGCGGAAGGCTGTAAACAGATTTCTAACCACAGGTGTTTATCAAAAGTGCAACTTGGATAATGCTTTTATAATTGTTTGATCAAAATGAAAATTAGTGGCGTTCAGCAGAATTACGCTTGAATAATTGCTTTTGTCATCCCGCTTCTGCAGGAAACCTTTGCTGCTAAATTTGAAACAGATATTTTAATTAAGAGGTTAACAGAAAATAGCTACCCTGTAGCAATAATGTGTAAGTGAAAAATGTGATAGAAATATTCACATTATCTGAAAGTTTAGGTAGGTGTGTAATATATTTAGAAGAGAAAACGCTGAATGATTTTACTTTACTTTCTCCTTTAAAAACACAAATATGTTTAGCTGAGCTAATGCATATAACTGCTGAAAAGAAAATCACAGTTCCCCCTGCACTTGCTTTTGGTATGTCTTACATCTTTTGAGAACACTTTTTTTCACATGCTAAACTTCTCCTCCAACCTGAGCTATTTGAACTGCTTATACAGTTCTATAAATATTGACTAATCCTTTTATCTAGAGTGCTTTTATCTTGAGTGACAGTGGTCTTTGCTTGTATAGCAGTTGGCAGATAACAAGCAATATCAACACTGCTTGTAAGAACAGCTGATTTATTTATTCTTGCTATGAAAAAAAATGGCTTATTATTTGTTCTTTTGGTGTGACCTGTATTTATGGTTGTGCTAATCTTATTATGAAATAGAAGGCATATAGATGTAAGCGTATACATGTGTGCGTGTGTGTATACACACAACCCCACAAAATAATTATTTTGCAACATATTATTAACACCATTACTTAAAAAATAAGCATTGTATTCAGACACTGAAATGCTTATGAAATTACACGTGTTAAAGTGGCTCTATGATAGTCACTTTGCATTTAATTACTGATGGTATTCATTTTCCTTAGGCAAGGAATACACTAACAACAATATGCGTACCTCCTCATAAAACACATTTTATGCCTTTGTTAGACATTGATGCTTTTGTTATCAAATATGTTACCTAAATTTAAAGGTAGAAACAGACGTGATTTCCAAAGACGTTGAGCATTCTCATGAAATCATTTCATTAATTTTATGTCTAATTTGATGAAGTAGAGAACAACACAGACACTGACCATTATTGTAAAGTTGGGTTCAGTTTACGCATCTGTTTCATCCTTTCCAGAGACAAGTCACTATTGCAAGGTGTGACTCAGCCCAAAAGCTACAAGGCAAAGGTGACGCCTCGCAGGTGCCCTAGGATAATAAACTAATATACACAGTGTCATCACGCATTACTGAAAATGCAGCGACTAAGTATCGAGCCATTCACTATGCTTATTTTTCCTATGAAAGCTTTTACAGGGGCTCCCAGTCTATAAATCTGTAAGCATGCTCTGACCACTCTGAAGCCCTATGACAAGGCTAAGTACATCCCTGATCCTACTGCTTCTAGGCTGCACTAATTTTTGTCTCTGACACAAAAACCCAAAGGGACCTGCATTTCTACAGCCATCACATTAAGACTGAGCTGTATACAAGACCTGTGAACACACTGTTCTCGATGTCAAAGCAGGGAAGGGAGCAATATCAGGCAGGAGATGTACTAAAACGTTGCCCAGAACAGGAAACAGCTCACGGTAACTTCACTTTTCATATAGTAGACTAGCAAAAGCAGGACAAGTCGCTAACTCAGAAATTGCCACAAACCAGGCAAAGCAGACATCCTTCTGGCCGCCGGTCAGTAGCGGTTTGGGAGGTGCACTTCACTTTGAGAAAGTCAGTCCCAATGAGTCATATTTCTGCCAGATGCCACTACACATTAAGGTATACATAGACATCTTACATTGGAATAAATATGAGCCTGGCTGGAAAACAGAGGGAGATTGTAAAACCCCACTGCCAGACCAGGGAGATAACACTAGCTGTGTTTGATAATCTGAAGCTTCAAGTGGAAACTATATGCTATAATTGGAGATTGATGAGTGAAGAGGATCACTGCGGAGAGAGCCTTTTATATACATGCTATGACCACTTCACTCCAGCTAATCTTTCAAAAAAAGTCTCAACCAATTCTCAGTTCCCTTCTGGCTCTCCTGTAACTTACCCCTCTCTGAGATGGGTCTAGTTACAGCTGTGATTGAATAAAGTGGACACGCAAAGAATTAGCCTGAGTAACGACATTTATCTACTGCTATTTGAAGCAATTCGTTGTGGCTGAATGCTGCTCTGTAATTTTCCTTGAAAAAATGGCTGCATTTTGCTGTAAAAATAAAGCTCGATGAGAGTTTGTATGCAAAGCTAGGTGTGGTGCCTGGTACCGAGCTGCAACTCTGAGTCTCAGTGTACCTCATTATCTAATTGGCAGGCACCAGTTTTGCTGTAGGAACAGGCATAATTATGTCTATTAACTACTTTGTGCTGATGATACTAGTTTGAAAACTAACTGCAAAGTATTTCTTATTTTTCTCTAGAATAACTATGAAGGGAAGTGGAAATATCAGGAGTTGCACTTAGCAGGAGTTTTCAAAAAAGTATTTGGATATTTTGACTGCTTCCAAGGGAGATAAGAAACAGATTTTCCCTGATCCATTGCATACGTATCGGTCACTTGATTGCTCCAGGGAGAAGTTACTGTAATTACCACTTTATAGATGAACAACAGTGCAAAGGGATAAACAGATCAGTTTTACAAGAGGAACAGATCTGTTTTTCTTTGTGAAGTCTGATCCAGTAGACATACTTAGGTCACATCTACCAAATTACAGTGAAGTTGAGATGAAGAGGTCTCCTTTTACCCAATATACCAGAAGCCAAGCACTATATGGAAAAAAGAGGAAACAGGAGTCTGTATTGCCCATCTTCTACAGAAGTGCTCTCATCACCAAGCTCTGAGACGTTTGAGAAAATATTCCTTTCATCTTTTCTTCCTTTATATTTTGTATATAGGAGAGGTAAAGAAAGTTCCACTGTAGATACTTGGTACCGGGAATATTCTGCTGGGACATACGGGTCCAAACCCCTCCAACAGCTTCTCTCAGCTCCTCACACCCCAAGTGAACTCTCCTCACAGTATCAGACCATGGCTGGTGGACCAGAAGTCACTGCTGCCTTGTTTTTGGAAGAACCGAGATCCGTTGTTCATTTGTGAATAGCTGCAGTACGCACCTAACCCTAAAATGCGGCAACTGCCCACTCTCTGCGGACGGGGCACATCTCGCTGCATCTTGCCCAGACCGCCGATAGGATGTAGGTTTAAGCCGTTCTTTGGATTTCTCACTGTCACACTGCGCAGCTCCCCCGCTCCCTGTGAATTTCGTTCTTCAGATAGCCAGCTGGCTGTACAAACATTTTGCAGGGACGTTTGCAGATGTCAGTCTGTCCCGCTATATCATACAGTACTTACAAGTCCTGCGGCTCTCACTTGAAGATTGTTGCTCCGAGATGTTTCATATGGGACCAGGAATACTAGTCTGTCATTCTTCTACCGTTTGAATGAATGTGAAAGCGAAGGAAAGGCCAGCAGACTACACTCCAGCTCATCGACACACTGTGTTGTGAAAATGAATTAAGCAACAATTCTTGGCTTTTTATATGTGATAAATAATTCAGTTCCTCTTAAAGCATTCTAGATTTCTACCACAGAATACGTGGGAAACAATTATTTGATTGCATCTTTTGGAGGTGATGTTTACCTCAATTTCATCACATTTTCCACATCAAAACTGTTAATTTGTTTGGTTCTTTTCTCCAAAATGTGATTAGCACTGAGGTGTTCATTTAATACTTTGCAGAAGAAAACCTTGGCATTGAATGATATTTTTATATTTAACATATTTTAGACTTGTGAGTCAATTATCTGTTTATCCAGACATTCCCCTCTAATTAAAGATAATTTAATAAAACACTTGTTATTAAAAATGTTATTTTGGGCTCTAGTTATCCAATCCAGAACGTCTAATTCTTTGTTTTTAATTCAGGTACTCACTGTGATGAAGACATCAACGAATGTTACACTAACCCTTGCCAAAATGGTGGGATCTGTGAGAATTTTCCTGGAAATTACACTTGCCATTGTCCACCTGCAGACAAAGAAGGGATTTATTATGGTGGCTGGAACTGTACAGAAGTTCTCCATGGCTGTACTGATCAGCAATGCCAAAACAATGGAATATGTATCCCACATTTAAAAAATGGCCAACACGGATTCAGCTGCGTATGTTCACCTGGGTATACTGGAATACACTGTGAAACCATAACCACGTTTTCTTTTCAAGGAAAGAGTTTCCTTTTGTTGAAGACTCCCCTGACCCCTAAAAAGGAGTTTTCCTACAATATAAACCTGAGGTTTCAAACTGTGCAACCTACAGCTTTTCTGTTTTACCGAGGGGAGAAAAATACGTTTGCGAAGCTGGAGTTAGTGAATGGCTACTTACACTTATCCGTGCAAGTCAATAACCAGCCAGAGGCTCTTTTGCATATTTCCCATAATGTCAGTGACGGAGAATGGCATTCAGTGGAGGTAACCTTGGCAAGAGCTGTTACTCTTAATTTGCTTGACAGCTCTTGTGCAGGATTGTGTCTCAATAAAACGTCTGCTATGATAGACAACGATCACGTGATGCTTGCATTTCAGAGCACATTTTTGGGCGGCTTACCGGTGGGGAACGTTAGCGGCAACTCTCCGCTTAACATCCATAATATACATTCTGCACCTTCATTTGTAGGCTGTCTTCAGGACATTGAAATAGACTTGAATGTTATTACTCCAGAGGATGTATTACCTGAATCATCTTTAAATGTCAGGACAGGTTGTACTAAAAAGGACTGGTGTGAAACCCACCCTTGCCAGAACCGGGGACGCTGTACCAACCTGTGGCTGAGCTACCACTGCGACTGCTACCGGCCGTACACAGGGCCAAGCTGCGCAACAGGTAAGGGAATGCTGTTGGCATTCGTGTTTTAAGTGGTTGCCAAAAACATGATCATAAACAATCTTGTTTACCTGGTGATGAAACAGCATGACCCTTAGGATCTCTGGAGCTTAATGGCAACGGGTAAGAAAGTGCAAGAGGTTAGTAGTAGCACGCCTTCGTTATTTGCTAGTTACTTTCCCAGGAAGGCTGATTTTCAGCCCGACAAAAAAAGTCAGGCTAAACTGGTGGATTCCACTCATCCAGTTTTAAAATCTTCTTAGTGCTCTTAGCACACCATAAACTCTGGAAAACTGTGGTTCACTGGAGGTTACGCACCCCGAGTAAAATTCAGAAAGCAACCAAGTCACTTGGAGTTTAAGTCTTACTTTCAAAGCATTCTTTGAAAATTTTATCCTCCAGCTCTCCAGGCTTTTATAATGAAACTCATGAAAGGCAAGCAAAAGTACTGCAAGTTAAAAAAGACAGATTCCAATTTTAAAAAATGAACGAGATTATGCTATTTACTTAATCTGATTAGCCCAAGGAGAAGGCAGGGCTTCAGAGGCTGGAAGCAGGGTCCGTTCATCTCTCAGCTGGTCCCAGGGCAGCTCCGGACGATCGCTAACGAAGGCAGCCGTTACCAGAGCGCTGCTTGGTGACCAGAGGGAAACGCGTCCATGTCTCAGCGAAGAGAAGAGCACAGCTCAGCAAACAGCCTCTTTGGCAGCGACGAGCGGGAATACAAAAGCTGCAGATGCCCGTAGCGCTTTCCCTGCTCCGGGTGAGCTTTGCAAGGGCAGGCTGAGGCAAAGTGGAAGGACAAGAGGAGGTCCCTGCCCGGCTCCCTGCTCTGCCGCATCGGGTGCGTGAAACCCTCTGGAGCTGTAAGCGCAGCAGCCCTCAGGAACATTTTGGGGTGGACTCTGCAGTCCTTCCTCAGCAGAAGTTTTAGGGATTTCGAACAAGCAGTTCCGTTGAAGAAAATTGTATGGGGCTGAGTCTTCCACGCAGCGCCCTTGCCCCTGCTTCCCTCTCTGCCCCCTTACTAACCAGTCACACGCGGTCAATCATAGCAATGTTTAGGGAGGAAGAAATACGTACATACATACACGTATACATACATACATAGATTTATGTATATATATTTGCCAAGTGGACTGGAAAAAATGAAGTGCCACAGTACAGCCATGGCCAGATTGGAATGGACAGATCCTAAACTGGTGTAAACTGGCGTAGCTACACTGCCGCCAGTGAAGCTACATTGATTTACATCAGCTGAATGGCTGGCCCCAGGGGTTTATTGAATGCATTGCTGCAGAAAGCTGTAGCTTGAAATACATTTCAAAATGTTTAAATACAATTTCATTTTGTATGCTATACTTAATAGTTATCAATACTTTTCAATAGTTCTTCTTTTTGGTTTTATTGCAAGATGACAAAGTCTGAGAGGTAATTGTAACAGACTTCTTTGAAGTCTAGCTGTAATTTATCCAAAGATTTGGAAAGCAACTTTGGAGTATAGGACAACATCTGGTAAATATGTTTGCCTCCTTATATGAAGCAAAATTAAAACCAGTCAGGGCCAGGAGAGGCTTATACTGGCATTAGAACTGTTGAGAATGATTAGAAAGCATGCATTATTTTTTTTTTCCTGCTGACCACAATATTCTTCGCAAGTCATGGCACCATGCCATTTTGATACATAGGTTCTAGATATATGCCATATTTAAAAGATTGTGGCAGGTTTCTTAAAAGGCAGAGCGGGGGAGACTTGCGGTAAAGGATAACATAAGAAATGCTAGTGTCTTTTTGAAGAAAAGTTGCTGCCAAGTATTTAATTGACAAGAGGCAATATTTTCTCTACATATACAAAATAACAAACAGATGTTGACTTATTTTGATCAACATCCAGATGTTGTGACCCAAGAGGTTAATATTGACCAAGGTGATGCTAGCCATCTCATCAAACAGATCAGATTAATGATATATATGCATATTTATAAATAGAGAGATCTGTAACAAAGTAATTGTAAACATTAAATACCTTTTTGAAGATTAATGCTTCCTTCTAATACTGCAAATGTGTAATCCTCATTCTAGAAAAAGAAATTTTCTTTTTACCCTCTTGAAAAAATGTCTCAGTCTCTAGCACCACCTTACAGAGAAGATATAACTTAAAGAGATTTAATGCCTCAAAACACCCATTCCAACAAATACTTATTTCTACATACCAGAGTTTTAACAAGCAGATGTAGATATGTAGGTGATATGTAGGTAAACTTATTCGTAGAATTAAAATATTTCAAATTTAATTTATTTATGAAATTGTCTGTTTAGGAAAAAGTAAGGGATTATTCCTGTTGCGAAATAATATTACCATGGCACATAGTAGTGCGGTGTGGTTATTAAGGGTCTGTTGGGGCTTCACAGTCAGTCCCCTATTTTCATTGCGTTTTTTAATGTAGTCATAAAAAAAAGTAGTGCTGCAGGCGGAAACTTGGCCTATGAGGTCTCACTCTAGGAGTTTTACTGCACAAAAGAGGACTGACTCTTTAGCTATGTGAGCATTTAAAAAAGGCTTGGTTTATTCTTTCTATGAATTTGATATATTAAAAATAGCTCTTGAAAGTGTTTAGGCAGGAAGTCTATAATATTGAGGACAAGATCACGAAACTTAAAGTGTAAAAATAGAAACACTTTGTTGTGCTTTAATGAGATGATTCATCAGAATAAAATACGGTTTGGGCTACATATTTTGTATCCTTACAAGTCTGAAAATCATTACTGAAAATAAAGAGTAAGGGAGAGAGACAGATGGTTTTGGTTTAATCGTTTTAATTGATAAGCACCAAAAAAAAAAAAAAAGAAAAAAGAAAAAGGCTTACTCGATCCTGGATCATTTTTCCCCCATGACACCATAGCATTATGGGCACTCATAGGACGGAGCAGGATTCATAACTGGATACAAGTTGGTGTATATGAGCATATGTTGAGCCCCAGCAACAGCGAGTCTGTCAGAGAACTGGGGAGCCCATGCAGCACCAAAGAGGTGCCCTCTTTGGAGTTTTCACACATGAGGGGTTTGCTGAGCTGCCTTCAGCTATTTCTACAATTGGAATCAGTGCAAAAAATACCACAAAATCCCAGAATTACATTAACTTCCATGGTCATCAGAGGATCAAAGCAGCTAGGTTCTTTTCAAAATGATCTTTCTGAGGACCAATCCAGGAAGCTGAAGAAATCTGTCCTTGTGTAACCATTTGAAAACACAGCATTACACAGAGTATGATAAAGGGGAAAAATATGCCCAATAATATAACATCTGGTCCTGCACTGGGGCTTAATGCTACAGCCATGGAAGCCAACAGGAATTTTGAAATAGAAGCTATTTACAGCTGGATCAAGTCTTTATTCATCCATAAATACCAGCACATCTTACTGCCATACGTAGATATTACCAGAAGTAGCTAGTTGATCATTGCATTGGCTCCCTTGTCATTTAGCCCTAACTATTTTATTTTTCTCCCTTCTTTTCTTTTTTTTTTTTTTTTTAAACTTTTCTCATATCTCTAACCTCAAGAGTACATTCCAGGCCGATTTGGATCTGAGGACTCCTCAGGCTATGCTGCTTTTTCTGTTGATGCCACTCAGAACGAAAATTTGAACATATCAATGTTTGTCCGAACACGCAAATCTTCTGGCTTGTTACTGGCACTGAGAAACAGTACTTACCTCTACGTAAGAATTTACTTGGAAGGTGGGAAACTCACAATGTTAGCTCCAAATTCCATGAAGTTATTAGGGAAACACACCATGAACGATGGAAATTTTTACTTAATAACATTAAAATTAGAACCAAATAAGATGGAATTGTTCCAATCCTCTCAATACCTAGGCTTTATTTCTACTCCAGTACTAACCATCCAAAGTAAGGATATTCTTTACATTGGAGGCTTACCAGATAACAAAGAAACGGATAGAAATGGCAGGTATTTCAAAGGCTGCATCCAAGATGTAAGAGTGAATAACCAGCCATTGGAATTCTTCCCCATCACCAATCCACTGAATTCTCTTATCAACCGAATTCTGATCAACGTCACCCAAGGCTGCACTGGTGACAACCTCTGCAAGGTAAGAATGACATTTTTCAGAGCATTTTCATGTGTTTATAGTGGGGAATTTCTTTAATTTTTTTGAGTTCCCATATATTATTTGATGATAATGACATCTTAGGAAAATACGTAAAAATGCTAGAAAGAGCAGATTTTGTTGAGTTATGCTACGTATGATGAATATCAGCAGCAAAATGCATTTGCATAGGGGAGAATCAAAATATTTTTAAGGTTGAAATACTGGTTTTCACCAATTATTGAACATGCTGTGCTGTCATAGTACTGGTCTTTATAACTTTCCATCTGAAATAAACAGAACTCTCTTTTTTGCCAAACAGTCCCTCATCCTTAGAGCTGGGAGTCCACCAGCTTTTACTCATACTTAGGTTGTCTCTTCTCTTTCCTCATAGTCCAACCCTTGCCACAACGGTGGTGTGTGCTATTCAATCTGGGATGACTTCACTTGCACGTGCCCCCCTAACACAGCAGGGAAGGCATGCGAGGAAGTTAAGTGGTGTGAGCTCGGGCCCTGTCCTCATGAAGCACAGTGCCAGCTGGTGCACCATGGATTTGAATGTAGGTACATTTCAGTTATTCCTATTGTCTTTGGAGATGAGAAACAATGGAAACTTTCATCAGGATTTCCTTAAAACTCAATATTGACTGCCTTAAATTTCATTCAAATGTTATTTCTGTATTAAAATAATAATGATGTCAATTGTAAGTAACATTAACAGGAAAAGTCTGCCCTACCAAACCCAGAAATTTTCAACCAGACCCCCTGACACAGACAGCGATGTTTACAGGACCTCTGCTTCTGACATTCAACACAGCTTGTCAAGGTTGTACAATAGATCAGTACAGTGCCAGAGTGTGAGCGTACACCTCGTACTTCCACTGCAGAGATAAAGGATATCCAGTGTTGCATTAACCTTAGGATGTTCTCCATCCTCCTGAAAAGACAAGCTACATGACATACATTGCATCATTTGATTTTCTTAAATGTTAAATATCTTTAAAGAAAGTCACCTTAATACCACAGCAGTACAGTTACTCAACTAGTATCTTCATAAGAAGCACCTGCATGCCAAGCAGTCTATTTGAAAACTGGTGACCATTAGCTGTCTTAAGAACATTAGCCACCCTGCATATCTCTCTCCCTCTCCACTTTCCTTCTGCTTCCCCCCCCCCGAGTCGAATTTAAAAAGCAAGTAAGGATTTTGAAGCAATATTTTTTTCTTTTTGCTATCAAAGAAAGCCCTAATGATGCTGTGAAGGAAGATAAATAGACACACAGTCTGATGGAAACTGTTAGAATGGCTGACTCTTAGGAATGAGAAGGTTGGTCAACAAAAGATTTCTATTGTAGACAATTTGCTGACAGACCAATATGATTCTATTTTTGTTGAGATTGTTAGAATCAGCATTGCAGCACTTATTAAAATTTATAACTGAAATTAAAATAATTGCACCTTCTCTAATAGATGTCTTTAATGATAACATCAAAATACATTCTCTCATAAACTTTACTATTCCATATTATAGTAGAATATAAACGCACACAGAGAATTGAAAAGTATCTGAACTGTTTCCTTTTGCTAAACTCGAGGTCATTTACGCTGTTAGATCACCTTTAGATTTCTGTGCTGGTTTATGTGGCAATAGTAGGCAGCTGAGTTTCCCTAATTTCTGCACTACAGAGCTGTATTTTTTAACTAGTTGTTTTCTTAGCTACAGCATAGGCTTCTTGTTGTTCAACGCAGGGTAATGAAAAAAAGGAGTTTCACTGGCCAGTGAGCTCTCTACCCGCCTGGTGTCTCGTGCTCTGGATACCATTTCAAGCTAAGACAGAAAAAGAGCTGTTTTCCAGTGGCTGTGGCTATAGTTCCACCTAGATGGCTACAATGAGCAAGCCCTTTAGGAAAATATGCACTCCAAAAAAAAGAGAAAAAGCCAATACAGGAAGCTGATGTGGGGAACATCCAAGTAACAGCAAAACTCTGTGTGTCTCACCTGAGAGCAAAAGCACATCCAGATGTCTTGCTGTGCTCGGGACTTAGTAAGAGTTCTACAGGAGTATTTTAGCTTCATGAGCTTAAAAATCTTAGCTTTGTGAGACATTGAAAAAATCAGAAATAATTCTGAAAAGCTCCGACTTTCATTTTTAGTATGGTTTCCTCTGAGGAAACTTTTCCTATGAGAAAGACACCACATTTGGTGCACCAGGCGATGTAGTTACACCTCTGCTGCCTTCGTATCAGGATATACGCAGTCAATAATTTTGTGCTGGGACTCCCAGGGGTTCTTTTCATCAAGATTTACTGAGCCCAGAGACAGTTCAGGAACCCACCTTATCGCAGTGCTAGGATCTTGCAAAGCTAAATTTGTCTGAAGTACAGACGGAAGACATTCCTTCCTGTCCCTCCTCCCTGTCTATAATCCTCATAAATCTCAGAATGTGCAAATTTACAGCCCAGCAAGTTAGTGCATTTTAGTAGACACCACGCGAGTGAAAGATGTCAAATACCTTTGTGAAGATGTCCGTAGAACTGCCACGCTGCTGCCCATCTATTTTCACTCACAGCAGTGCAAACTGCGTACTCTGCTGCCCTCCCAGTGCCACCAGCAGGAGCTCGGTGCCGTCAGCAGGGCTGTGGCAAGTGCGTGGGCAGCAGGAGAAGCTGGCTTTAAATGTGACGGGCACGACTCTTCTTACAGTGATTTTGAAGGGGCTTTTTGCTGACTGACTTCAATTAAATTCATTCTTTTTGCATCAGTGAGAGTAAACTGGGATACAATCAAATACTATCTAAAACCTCTTTAGTGCTTTACCTAAGAAAAGAGGAATTGAGAACGAAGGTTCACCCCCATCCAGGTCTGTCGTGGGGAATAACTAGCTGCCCATACTTAGGGAACAAACATAAAATGACAAATATATATCCTCTTCTTTTGAAATACCCTCTCAGCCTCAGGTCTGACTTGTATACTGTTATGATCACCTCCTCTTTGTCTAAAGAGGAAAAAGAGAGATAACACTAATGTAGAATTGTATCTTTGGAACGATACCTTGAGAGGATGCAAAGCGGCACACTTTCGATGTCAATATAGCTGGTGCCAGCACTGCCCTGTAATTTCTATAGCCATAAGGGACAGGCCAGGGTAACCGAAACACTGGTGGAATTTGATTGTTTCTCAGCAAACACAAAAGGGCTTGCGTGACAGGGAGCACAGGGCACTGAAGAGATACTGGTTTAAAGTTGGCCTGGTTTCTCAATTATTATCTTTGCACAGGTCTTGCTAACGCAGTGTTTAGTGGCCGAAGCAGTGCGATATTTTACAGAAGCAACGGAAAAATCAGCAGAGACCTCACCAATATCGTATTTGGCTTTCGAACTAGGGACACTGACGTGATACTGCTGTATGCGGAGAAGGAGCCAGAGTTTGTTACCATCAGTATTCACAACTCCAAATTACTCTTTCAATTGCAAAGCGGCAACAGCTTTTATAAGCTGACCCTTGCTAGTTCACTGTCTGTGAGTGATGGGAAATGGCATCAAGTAACGGTCTCTATGGTAGAGCCCCTGTCCCAGTTCTCTAGGTGGCACATTGATATAGACAACAAGAAAGACACTGCAACTAGCACAACTGCCGCAGGAAGCCTCAACTTTTTAAGAGAAGAGACAGACATCTATGTGGCTGACAAGGCTTTTGACAGTCTGGATGGCCTGCGAGGATGTATGAGCACCATAGAAATCAGTGGCATTTATCTCTCATACTTTGAAAATGCTGACATCCCTACTAAAAAACCTCAAGAGGAGCAATTTCTCAAAATATCCGCAAACCCTGCTCTTACTGGCTGTTTGCAGGTAGATGTCTGCAGCTCAAATCCCTGTATGCATGAGGGGATATGTGAAGACTTCTATACTTCCTACCGTTGCGTATGTCCCAAAGGATGGACTGGCACCTATTGCGAAGTCAACATCGATGAATGCTCTTCAAACCCCTGTATTCATGGAAACTGCACTGACGGGGTCACCTCTTATGAGTGCAGTTGTGAACCTGGTTACACAGGGGTCAATTGTGAAGAGGACATAGACAACTGTCGTGGCCACCAGTGTGCAAATGGGGCTACTTGCGTCGATGGGATTAACGGATATTCTTGCCTGTGTGCTGGTAACTTCACCGGAAAATTTTGCAGGTACTATAAACAAGGCAGATCCATATGATTTTGTCAGGTCTCTTCTGAAGGGTTATTACATCACTGATGTCTCCATTTTAAACACAGATGTTATGCATCTATCTATATATTAATCATGGCTGCAGAATTAATGTATAAAGAGTCTGCAGTACAGAAAGCCGTACAGATCAATTAGACGTGGACTGAGGCGGCGGAGAGCTGGCAGCTCAGGCAGAGACTGACGAGGCAAGGAGACGGGGAACAAGGCGTAGCTCTGCTGCCCAGCCCTGCTGCCAGCCTGGGTCACTCAAGTTCTCTGATGACAGGATTACAAGTTCACCAGAGCTCGGAGATAGATGTGTTACATCTTTTTGAGAAAAAAAGTTTTAAAGGGTTTTGAATCTCTAAAACCATACTTTATTAGAGTAATAGAGCTCTAGAACTATAGGTAGAGAAATTCAGAGTTGGCGGGTAAGAGAAAATAACAATAGAAGGGCTTGTAAAGAAGGTTTTCTCCCAACCCACAGCGTCTTTACTAGGTGGGTCTTTTCCTCCAAGCTTGCTCTCTCAGCCCAGCAGTCCTGGTGGCTGCAGACACCACACAGCCCACTCTTTCCATCACTTCTGAGACTCCTCACATGCCTGTTTCCTATTCTTCTCAGGCACTCCTCTGTAAAAGCTGCAGGCTCTTCCCTGGCCTCTCTCTCCTTTAATCGCCCTTCCCTGCACACCATAAACTTCTCCCTTCTAGCATGTCCCGTTGCTCTCAGAGAAGGCAAAATCCTTCTCCTTCCTCCAGAGGACTCCAACAAACCCCGTCTGCTGCAGCCTGACGGATGCAAGCAGACAATCGTCTTCATGCTGCCCAACCACAGTCTTTTAGGCTATAATTACACAACTGACAATTTTTTGTTGTCTTTTTTTTGAGTAGTGAGGACATCCTGACGTTTGAAGATGTCTTATATAGCCCAATATGGTCTTTTATGCTAAGTCTCTGTTTTGAACTCTTCTTCTAAGCTGTCCAGGTATCATACAGAGCCACGTCAACAATATAGGTAGAGTGTTGTCCATTTTTTTTTTTCCCCTATGAAATTAATCATTAACTTGCCAGTAAATACTTGGAAAAGGAAAACCAAATTCAGCAAATTAAAGAAGTTAAACCAAACATGTTTTGTGAGTCTTAAACCTCAGTTCCTGCAGTCTTTCCTTTGGACAACACCCCAGCCAGTAACAGCATTGCTCCCCCGGTTCTGTTGCTGCCTACCGCCAACCGTGAGCACCCCGAGTACCTCAGGCACCAGGGGTGTCAATGCACACAGATGTGGGGCTTCCTTTCCAAAGAGGAAACCAAGGAGGCACTATGCATGTGCAGCCCCTGAAACTGTGCTTTCATTTACCGGTAAAATGTAATGCCTTTCCCATTGGTATTGAAGAGTAGTTGCCAGCAGGAGCACTGCTCCCTCTATTTAGAGACTAACAGTACTAGATTCTGCATTCAAATAACAAATTTGCAGGGTAGATCTAAATATTTTCCACTAAAGCAGTGGGACTGGAGTCAAATGAAAAGCTGAGAGAGCATGAGACACCCAGAAACAAGGAAAGTGCAAGTAACTGCCATTGCCTTCTTATTTACCTAGGTACCGGAGATTACCATACACAGTTTGTGGGAATGAAGAGAGAAACCTCACATGTTTCAACTATGGCAACTGCACTGACCTCAGCGGCGAGCTGACATGCGTGTGCCTGCCGGGCTTTGCTGGAGAACGGTGAGATGCTTCACCCAGCAGATCTTTGTGGAGCAATTCTTCCAGAAGGGTCCAGAGGGTAACGGCCACAGGGGTTTTGCCCTCCTGCAGAAATACAGACAAAGCAGTTGCTCAAGTTCAGCAGTTCCTTGTGTGAGTGACTTTGAGGGTCTGAAAGTATAGCAGTTTTAGTTAAACAAAAACCACAGATTAATGCAGCAAGATTTAATCCAATATAGCACCATTAACTCCCGTGCAAGGTATTATTTCTTAGACGGCGTTGTACACTTGCTTCCACGTGCCTGTTTTTTGGCTTCCATGCCAATTTTGTATACGACAAGCTCGAATGTTATCTTACCATAGGTGAGGACACATAAACACACATATCCGGCTCATATATACAGATCAGCTACAATACACTGACAGATGAATATGCAAAGCGGTTTCATTTTCACATGTATGTGTTGTGAATATACAAACTGTTCTTTTCACAGGCTACAAGATTAAATAACTGGTGGTATTGCAGCTTGCTACTTTCTTACTGAATGCTGAAGTATGAAAACAGAGTCAATATTTTAAAAAGAAGTTAAGGAACACTTTTTACATATTATAGTTTAGTCTGAAACAGAGGGGCCTTCCTCACAGTGAAATTTGTATCTTGTAGCATATTGTCACAATTCACACTTACCATTTGATGATGTTCTACAAACGGCTCCGGAGCAGGGAGGCCTGACAGCCTCAGGGCATTAGGTGCTGTAGAAACATAGGAAGACGTTGTCCCAGTCATAATGTAGTCTGAACAGGTAAGGGCACCTCCTTGGATAGGGAGAAAGGAAATACCATACGTGCTCTTCGGGAAATTAGCACTACGTCAGAGTATAATATCCAAAAGTTCAACAGGACCAAGCTATGTTGGCTCTGCAAACAGAAAGAAGTTTTCTACAAAAGGTTTTCATTCTCTCAAAAACTCATTAACCCACTGATTTTGTGGAAACAGTACAGCAAGCTATAAAAGACAGATGAAATGAAAACTTCCACCCACTCAACGCACAGTGTAGTTGGCAGACACGTCTGCATCGTACTGCTTAACTCAGCCAGAAGATCTGTGTACCACCTCACAATATTCAAAAAAAAGGTGAAAAAATTAAATCAAATCAAATCAAATATAAAAAAGTAAAAGCATATTCTTAGACACTTCTTTGGCCTGTATATTTCTTGGGACTTCAAAGTAGAAGGAAAGTACTTTCTCCTTCTTCTTTCCCCTGCCAGGCAACTTGCTAAGTACAGCTTTGGGAATGAGCCTTCCTTACATCCGTCCCACTGGCTGGCAATAATCTCTATTTTATGGTTCCCATGATTCTCATGTTGAACCAAGCATGCTGCGCTTTAACTGACTATCACAGCAAGGCATTCTTCTCCAATGTCTAAAATTGACTATTTGTACTCTTTTCCTCCAGGCTGCCAAACCATAAACCAGTAGTACTTCTGTGCTTGCAGATCTTAGTGTATCAAATGAGAAAATTTCACCCCCTTTTTTTTTTTCCCGAACAAATTCAAATGTATCAGTTAATAAGAAAACTAAAATTAAAGCCCTTTGTACATTTATGTATTAGATTGATAAAGCAAGCATTTTCCTCTGAGACAATATTTCTCCCCTCAGAAAGCCACTGATGCACAGTATAGAGAAAATAGTATATTTCTATGTCAATCAATTGACTTGGGATCACAAAAAAAGTCCAGTGAACTTAATAACATGTGTGAAAAGGTTACTCTTCATAAAAGGAGATATAGCTGTCTCTTGAAAACAAAATTTTCACTCAGTTGAGGCTGGGATTTTCAGAATTACCTAAGGGAGTTCAGTTTTTAAGTGTTCCTGAAACTCAGCCGGATTCAGGTGCCTAACTCCCTGGAAGATTTGGGGGGTTGGGTTTTTTTCTATTTGCATAGGTAAGTTCATAGCTATACCATTTTTATACATTGGATAAATACTTTAATTTACCTATCTGAAGTATATGTATATAATTTACCATTGAAGGAAACTGTTGAAACATTTTTAGGGCTTAATAAAGAAAATCAGATAAAAGTGTTTAATATAAAGAACTGCTTTTCTCTAATGTGACACTAAAAATTTATTGCATGGTTACGAATAGGATTAAACAAAGCAAATCTTTGTAATTCAGAGGGAGTTTCTCACATTATTCTTCAAGAACAAACCTCCTTTTTTATCTGGAAAATTTAGGATTAACCATTAGCGTCATTTGAAAAAAAGAAGCAGGATTCCCTAAAAGGGAACATTGTTGGAGCAGAAAATCACCAAGTCATTACTAATTTTAAGACAATCTCACACATTCCTCATTAATGTTCAGCTGGTTGCCTTGGGAAATTGTGAGAACTTAAATTTCCTTTATCATCAGAATTAACTGAAAAACATTTAACAATACATATTTAAGCTTGTAAGTCCCTGTTCTGCACCAGTCTTACCATTCTCAGGGCCCATCTCAGTGAGACTGGATAGGAGATTCCGCTGGGATCTATTGGCATTTCAAATTGAGAGGGGAAAAAAAAAAAACAAACAGGTGAATATTCCCAGGAGCACTCAGGTGGGAAAAACACGCATTTGTTTGACTTACGTCGAGACTACTGAGAAGGAAAACGTGCCTGCAGCTCCCCAGAACACTGAAAATGGATAAGCAAGCTGTCAGCAGGACTTGTGCCAGATCTAGCTCTAGAATCATACACAAACTTTCATTTCACATTGCTAAGCACCATTGACCATGAAATGCTTTACAGAGATGAAATTTCCAGCTTAACTATCTGTGTTTGAAAATAATACAGGAAGTTCAGGATTGGAGTGTGGCTAATCAGGTAGTTAATAAAATCATAAACACGTGTGGAAATATACCACAGATTTCAAATAGAGCGCCCTCTTCTCCCTGCCCCCAAAAGCTTCTGAATTAAAAATGTGCCTGTTGGATGCATTGGATTTGTGATTTCAGATGCTCACTATTTACAGTCTTTCCTCTAGGTGTGAAAAGGACATTGACGAGTGCAGCTCCGACCCGTGTCTGAATGGGGGCCTCTGCCAGAACCTACTCAACAAGTTCCACTGCCTCTGCGACGTGAACTATGCCGGAGACCGCTGTGAGATAGATGTAAGCGACCTCTCCTTTTTTGTCTCTTTACTGTTGTGGCAGAATCTCTTTCAGCTTCTCTCCTATCTTATTCTACGAATGGATGATGATCCAGCAGTCGAGTGGGGTGAGCAGGAAGACTATTAAGCAGTCTTTAAACTTTTGTATTTTAATGCAGCAGAAGATGCCTTGACCAAAGATCTTAGCAAAGCAATACAAACATCAGGGTTTTAAAACTTGTTTTATATTTCTTTGAACAATTTTCTGTGAATCACTTTGGATCTGGTTTAGTTCTTTCACTTAATTTTAGAACAAACTCCAGCAGTTCTTAAAAAGTGTTTCATCCCACCTCCCCCAGAGTGTTTCAGCGCATACACACTGCCAGTGGGCAACAGTGGGACGCACCAACAGGCAATATATATTAATGAGAACTATGAGGTTTACTGATGGTGGCATTCAAACCCTACTGCAACGATTGGGTAACACCCACTGCCTTCAATAAGGCTAATTTTACCCTTAAATCTTACAGATGGTCACTATCTTTGCATCACATACCATGTTCATTGCCATTTCTTTGGCAGCTAGGTCTCACATCTGTGAAATCATGTAGGATACTTTTGGATAATTAGATAATGGTTTGGATTAGTAATTAGCAACATGCTGAGGACGCTCTCACATCCGTTTGAATTAGTGGCAATCCTGCACTGATATCACTAATCCTGAACCTCTGCTCTGACAGCCTGTACACCTCCAATATATTATATTGAGATAAAATACAGCCATCTTAATCTTCATCATGATTCCTCTTTCAAGAAAGGCCCAGTAAGTACATCAGACTTTGAGATCATAGATTTGTTGTTTATTCAAAGATTTCTACAACTTTACGTAAATCCATGTTATCCATCAATAGATATGATTCTCATCAGACAAAAATATGGGATTTTTCCTTCTTAGGAAGCAGTGAAGGTAATTCAGTTGATTGGTTGTCCATGGATTCTTTAAAGTAGGAATATAAGGGACCTGAAAATTACAAATACCAGGAGGTTTAGCAAAATGTATTATAGAAAAATACTTGTGTAGTTGCCTTTGAGAGCGTAGACATAACTGAAGCACATTGTTAAAAACAAAAGAGTAGTGAAAAGTGAGGGTTTGTTTTTCTGAACAATTCTTTAAGGCAAAAACCATTTACAAATGGTGCAACCATTTCTTTGGGCATTCATGGTCGTATTTGTATAGATTCTGTACTCCTCTTAGTCATTTAAATAGTGTCCTTGAGTGATGACTCAGAAGAATAAGCATGTGTAAGGTGGTGTGTTATTATTAAGTGATACGGCATGTAGCAGAGTTATAGGAAAGACTAACTAATGCTATACAATGAGGTTTTCTGACGCCAGAGAGAACAGCTGATCTTTCGCAGAGGTCCTTGAGCCCACTGACACTAGTTTCCCCCACTTCAAACCTGACCCTGTTTCTTCAGTCCTACCCAACTTGGGGTGGATTGGACTTGGAGTGCTCATGAAAAGCAAATCCCACCTTTAATTCTGCAGTTGCATTAAGACACCTTAAAATGTGTGTGAGATGTGAAGGTTCCCGTTTTGCCACGGCAGGATATAGCAGATGTCACTGCCTGAGGATCAAGCCTCTCTTTTTTATTTCCCACCTTTCATAAATGTCACAAAGCCTGTTATTTCTGTGAATACCATTCAGCACATAATTGCAGCAACACTCGTGTTATTAAAAAGTCTACTCCTGTTTTCAGGGGGGGGAAAGAAACCAAACACATTTTTTGCACATTTGTGGAAAAAAATGTGATTCATCCCTGTGATATGTCACATATTCCTCTCTTAAGCACCTGCCTTAGTATGAAAACTTAAGCACAATATATTTACTTATAATAAGTGTATTACAGAAGGGTAATTTCTTTGCTTCACCAGAAGAGTGATTGGAGTAGAGGTTTTGTTAATCTCTTAAAAAAAAATAATAAATCATTCAGCTAAAAGATCCTTTCCCCTTTGTAAGCAATCAATAAACACAAGACGGGAATGCGTGTTCCAGCACTGGGGATGAAATTAATGTAGCAATGTCAGAAACAAAACTGTATATTCTACCAGATGTAGGGCTTAGTTATCTTACTTACTGGGAATCACATGTAATATTGTGAAACACAGGCAAGGACAACAAACCAGAACCAAACTGCATTTTGAACTTTTTTTCAATGAAAATACAGTTCTGGAAGATTGCTTTTTACTCCAGATAATGTGTTCAAACCTACAATGTCAGAGGAAAAGATTATTGTTTTTTAATGAATTCAATATTTCTGTGTGAAATGTTTGCATTTTGATTTTAAATATCAAAGTAAGATAAAACAAAATGAAAACATTCACCGTGTTTTGTGTTAAAATGTCAATTTTCTTTAATACAGAGAAATTTAAAATAATAAACAACATATTATGTTGGAAATTTTATTCCAAACTGTAGCTTTCACCTAATCGTAGCTAAAAATGTTACTTGATTTAGCATTATTGAAATGAAAAATGAAAAATTTAAACATAAATAAATGGAAATGAAAACTATCATATCATTTCAGAATGCTAACTAAAAGCAAAGAAATGAAATGAAAATAACCTGATGCTACTAACCAAAGCTATTCAAATCAAGTTTTTTAAAAAAAAATTAAAATTAAGAAAATCACAATAAAGTTCAGGCCTTTTTTCTCACCGGGTTTAGTTCAGCTCCCACATAAGCAAGCTGAACTGTTACGTACTTTACAGAATACCAGGGTACAGTACAATAAGCAAAAATTTCATCCTGGTCTTAATGTTGAAGAAAGCTAGAAAGCAATACATGTGATAACAGTATGTCTGACATACTATAGCTACACACATAATATGAAAAACAAAGAATAAATCTGTATAGAGATTCCAAAACTTGTTCTCTTCAATACTAGAAACTTGATATAAGAGTGTACATACAATATTAAATACAGGTTTTATATGGATTTACAGCAATATGCAAGTTAATCATCTAAAGTATACTAGCCGAGCATCAGTTCACTCTTTCTTTCACCAAATACACACCTGTAATTGAGTTCTTTCCTTCCTCTAATGCCTTGTCATCACGAAACATCCCCTGACTTCAGAAATGCTGCTCCTTTCCTCTTTGTACTTCTGTATTCTCAACTACATTGTGCACGTGTACATAACTTTCCTACCTTTATACACAAAATAAACCTTCTGCCTTTGTCTCTTTATGTCTGCTCCTCATTTTCTGCTGACGACTCCATTCATTGCTTTAAGTGTGCCATGTTTTCTGAACATTTGCACTTCACAGGTACGCCACACACAAACTGGGGCTGGGTCTTCCCTAGGCGTTCTCCAAGAGCGCTGACAGCGCAGGGCCGGGCGGCTGCTTCCCAGGGAAGCGCTTCAGCCGCTCGAACCGCTTCAGCTGCCATGCGGCGTTACCCGTCAGGGGTGATTACCTCTGCCGCGTAGCCCTTGGTGCCTTACAGAGCACGACTAAATAGACAAGGCCCCAGACCAACAATGCAGAGAGGAAGGGATTTTATCCACGCGGCTTAAAGTGACTCGTGTTACTTGGTTCCTCCTTACGTACCGTCAACACTTAGAAAGCTGTGGAGCGTTACGAGGTCCCTGTTGGCATTTTGATGGGTCATCCCTTTCCACTGAGATACCGTAGCCCATAGGCTGGACCTGTCTCACGCACAGGTCTTCCAACACATCCAGTGGAGAACAGACTTGATATTTCTAGATTAAAAGGTTAAAAAATAAAGAAACAAATGCTAGATTAATTAAAATCACTTTCTTGAATATATGGGTTTTTTTAAAGAAATGCAGGTGTAGGACATTTAAAGGGAAACAGCTATAGAAGCAAACATGAAAAAACAGCCGGGTGAATAATGACACTAAGCGCTAATGTTTTTGTAAATACATCCAATTGCTAAGATTTTTTAGCATTTGAGGGGTTGAAAAGGCCATTATTCATGTTTAAGATTAAGGTATAAGAGCAAGGTCTTCATACATCTCTAGTGTTGCAAATTTACTGCAAATCTTTTGATATTTGTTTTTTTATTTAGAACACAAACTCCCAGGTGAGTTCATGCTTTTGTGAAAATCCCAGTGCTCATTTAAAAAAAAAAAAAAAGTAAAAAAAAAAAAAGAAAGTAAACCCACAAAGGATCATACCACCTTGGGGGTTGAGAAGAGCTTGGAAAACCATCATCTCAGTATGCTCAGAATTAGAGGAGGGATGCCAGAAATGCAAATGAAAGAAAGCAAACAGGCAAGGTCATGATTTTTGGAGGTATGGCTTGTGATACTAAGATTCAAATTGTTTTTCAGATGCCAGCGACTGTCATTCAGAAATAATGGGTAATGAGAAATAACAGCGCTAGGGCTCCAGGCAGAATTAAGATTTCTGAAAAGAGGGGAAAGACAGCAGTGATGGAGGAACTGGAAGGGAGAGCAAAGGGATTTGCATCAGCTGTGTATTCTTTAATGTGTATACACAGGGAATGACAGATTTATTTTATTGACCATAGTTCCTACTTCTGACCCTTAAAAGACAGGCTGTGACTGACCCTCCTCTGCAGGTGCTGTAATACAATTCAGACTCTGCCAGCAGCATCCTATAACAATTTTAACTACAGAGAGCCCATGTGTTTGTGAATTTGAAAATATCCTTGATGTTGTATGCTTATTTGGATTCTCTTACTCCCAGAACATTTAATTTTTAAGAAACTAGATCCAATACTCAATTTACTCAGTGCATGTGACTACAGTATGTTGTTGAAACTAAAAATAGGAAAAAATCTGCTTCAAACTGGCAGTGATGAAATCAGGTTTCATTCTTTCATTGCAAATATTTTTCCTGGCCTGACAGCCAAAAGTTCAGCCAAGAGGGCACTTTATGTGTATCTATTAACTTTTAGTACTTGAACTTACATTTTTATATCTTGAGTTAGCGGTTCTCCCTAAAAATAAGGGAACTTTTGTTTGCAATAAAAAATTCTTCAGAATTTCTACTTCAAGAACCACAAAGCCTGGTTCTAAGAACTATAGCCTAAAAAAACCCAAGAAAAAACCTCCAGCAAGTCTTCTTTCTGTGTTACTTAGATTACTATTACCTGAAAGAGGTCTCCAGAGAGCAGGGGGAAAAAAAAAAAAAGCAGAGTTTGGTTGTTCACTTTACTTTGTGTTTCAAGAGTGCCCTGAAGCCCCATTAGACTCGGGAGCACATCCTGCTAGTGCCGTGTTCTGCTTGTGCTAGCAAAAGGCAGACGTGTCCCTGCACTGACTGACGACCAGCTCAGTCCGTACTTTGAAATTGTACTTGAACATTATCATCAGCTGCACCTCTGGGACAGCACTTCCTCACAAAGCACACCCTCTCCTATTGTACACGTGAATACGCATTAAGCTTGAAAGCGGTGGTGGATTTCATGTCCCAGAATTAAAGTTCTGCTTAAGATAGCTACTGCTGTGTGCTCTGATGTGAGCTATTGTTGCTTTCATATCCTCTTCCAGCTGGTACCTTTCCATCCTCCTGGGTGCAAGGACAAGCATCATGCACTGGAGATTACGATTCACATTTAATGTCATTAAAAATACACTGATGAGCATGTAAAATATGTTCAATATTGAATCTAAATTCAATAAAACTCTCTCAGGCTTCCATAGCACAGGCACACAGAATTTTGATTGAATCTGCTCTACAGCAATTAGCTAATGTACTGTAAGGGTTAGTAATAAGAACGTAGCAAATGATACTTAATTACAATAATTAATGCCTGTAATTCATGAATAATGCATTCCATACCTATTTACATATTCATACTTCTGAAGCTATTAATGGATAATTATCATTTGACTAAAAGATGGGGACATCAGGAATGTAACAACTACACCATTTTCTCCCAGTCTCACCGTGGCTTTACCTGTTCGTCTTGCTCTTGTATATCTCTGTCTTGCCATTATACACAGAAATATAACCACTATTTTATTTTCAAGACCTACAGAGCAATATATCATGGCAAATACAGCCATGCAGGTTAGTTTTCACACTGCACCAGTTCTGAGCCAGTCCTCTCATCAGTTTATGTCTTGAGGTTGCAAAACCATTTAGAAGAGCTTCAGGATGTTATTTGAAAAGAAGAAAACAATGTTTCACCTCCTCTTTCCAGCAGAACACTTCTCAAATATTAGGAGGTGGAGTGCAAGAGCAGCATTAGCACTCTGCTTCTTCAAATGCAAAAAACAGAAACAAAAAATCCCGAGGGAGAAATTTACACACTTGTAAGAGAAAGTATTCGGTGAAAGAACTTTGTTCTCTTTGTCATCAGTACAGGTTTGTTCTTGTCCTGAACTTACGCTCTTTCCTACTGCAGATGGTTAGGACACTTCCATCCTTCAGAGTGTGTTCATTTCTGGAAGCAGGGTAACAATACTGTCAACACCTTCATTCTGAACAAACAATTCTGCCCTAGATGGCTGGTATTTATGTTACAACACACAGATTTCAGCCTCCATGAAAGAAGATAAGTTGCTAGCCCTCCCAAGTCTTGGAGTTCCAAGACTTTAAAAGCCACAGCAGGGCAAAAATACAACACAGAATTTTTAAAAAATATTTTTCATATTCAAATATAAATATTTTAAGGCAATATGAGAATTTTTCTTCTTAGCCTAAGCTTGAATGCTCAATGTTGACAACACTAAGACAATAATATTCAGCTGCCAGCCTCAGGAGTGTGGTAAAACGAAGAAGCAAAGCTGGGTAAGTCAACTGAAATGAGCAGCGCTACCACCCTGATTTTCAGACAAGCCACTCACCTACTGCTCCTCCACAGCACCAGCTGAGCAGCTGTAGGTGCCCCAGGTCACTGAAAAGCTTATCCCAGCTGTCATAACCTGCAGAGGGTGAAGAGAGGGTCTCGCCATACATGGAGGTCAGCTCCGGGCTCCCCTCGTGTGGTGTGGCTGAACAACCCCTGACTCCAGGCAGCAAGATCGGGTCAAGCCATTGGGGAGCATCAGGCTGACGTCTTAGTAAGTGAGCACGTTTGTATCTACTGTGACTTTTGTCTTCTCCAGTGCTCTTGCAGCCTGTTGAGAAAGACTAATATGTACAGTAAAATATTTTCCAAATGAAACATTTCTTCTGAACGTCCCTGTCCTGCATAACTAATTCGACTGCGTTTAAGGTCCTTGCCTCGCATTAGTATAACCTCATGAAATCGTCTGAGATATTTAAAATCACTCATTTACATGCTTTAAAATCATGCTGAAGCCGGCGGTACTTGAGGACCAAAGGAGAGAGGACTGAACCCCTGTTCAAAACCGGTGCCCTTCGCCTCCAGCACCCACGGTCAGCGTAGCCAGCCCCGACACATTCCCGCTGCCTTGCTTCCCCAAGCAGGGAGCAAGGCGGGAGTTAGGAGAACTATCAACGAGCAGAAGCCGACTCTCACCTATCAGCTTTCCTGATGCTCCCAAGATCTAGACAGGGAGCAGGCTGTGGGAAGGAAATAAGCAGCCTGGGCTATATAACTGACGTTCTGTAAGGCTGCTGCTGGAAGCATAAAGGGTATTCCCTCGTACTTCGGATTAATTCTCTGTAGTACCTTACTGTGAGAAAACCCTCATCATGTCAACGATTTGGAGAAAAGGACTGTACAGCACAGGTAAACTTATTACAGTCTGATGATAGGTTATTGGAATAATATTATTTCATTGACTGAAGTAGGTTTTTACTATTTTTATTAGCCTAGCAGAGTCAGCGTAACTGAGTGGGGAAAAAGCTGGAATTTGTTTTCACGTCATTCGCATGGTTGTAGATCACCCATTCTGGCAGAATCGTTACCATTGATGGTAGGAGCCAGAGAGAGCCCAGCTTTATTCCTGTGCCAGGTCAAATGTGGGGTAAGAAGAAACATCTTTAGATTTGTAAAATGAGCAGCTCTGCTCTGGAAGTCATTGGAAATGTCACAATGCCACTTTCACAGTTGTTTTTCAGAGCAGAGCAGCCCCTTAATATCCTTTGCTATTTTCTATTTGTATTCAAAACACAGGATTTAACTAAAACTTCTAAAAGGATATTGCAAGAAACACATTTAATATGCGTCATAACATAAGGTACAAAAACATTAGGATGCAAAGACAATAAGGTTATCTGATGTGTCTTAGCTGGGAAAGACAAGAAAGCTCCTCACAAGGCCAGCATTACTGCATGCATCAGTGAAAAGCAGTTGAATATTTAATGTGCGTGGTAAATATAAGCAGAAAAGGGAGCCCAGATGACATATGACAGCATAACACTCTGCAGTATAGGAATCAGCTCAAGTACGGCATTCACATAACACATTTAGTATTCAGACTAACACATTTTGTCTGTACACCATCCTTTATGTTGCAATGGCATTGTTTTCCTTTTTCTCACCTTCTGATGTTTTCCCTGTAGACTCACATTCACATCACATGGGCATTTACTTCAGTCATTGCTCACTTTATAAGACATTCATGCACTCCATGCCTGCATTGTTCAGATACTAAATTTTACATCTTTTTTCTCATATGGTTCATGAGACTTATGGTTCTTTTCTCTTTTATCTATTTTTTCTGTCTTCAAATAATGCAGGAGGCTTAGCACGGAGGGAAGGTACTCTGAAAGTTGCTTTAGAACAATTAACTCATAAATATAAAAAGAATACTCTACTTTTCTTTCTTTTTTATTTTGTAAGAGCAGGAACAAATGCTTCTGTCTTCAAGTTATCCCTGTAGATGAAAAGTATAACTCTGATCTCATCCTAAGGGCTATCCAAACACGAATGAACATTTTGGTAATTCTGGTATTTCTGGCTATTGCTATGATCTAATGCCTCACTTTGCATGTTTCCATTTATTTTACTTCTTAAAATACAATTGATGAGCAAACTATTTTCCTGCAAGTACTGAAAAGTCTTTTGTTTGTATTTTGGTGTCTGTTTTCAACTGAAAATGGAAATGAAGCTATGTTCAGTTGATAAATTTTTTAAACTTTGTTTTTTAAAAAATACGGATATTTATCTAGAAAATAGCAAACCCGCAGTGATACCGCAACAGCAGGCATTAGTCACCTACGGGCTTCCACTTTTACGTGGTAAGATGCTTCTTATTTGCTGGACAATTTGGCCAAACACTGACTGAGACGAGACCATAAATCTGTTTTAATTCCATAAATCCCAAATAGTTTAATGGACCAAAAGTTTCTAAAGAAAAGAAAATTCCAACCTGACTTTCAAGCTGAAAAATATAGTCTGGGCTTTCACTTGAGTGCTTATGAAAAGAGAAAGAAACTGGGCAGAAGCTAAGGAGTTTATGATGGAGAAGCTAACTTACTCGTACTGAGTACGTGGCGGCAGCAGTCTCTTGGGATTCAATGTTTGTCCTTTTCACTAAAATTGACAGAGCTGAAACATGGGTGTGAGGCTTTACATGGAATTTATTGCCAGATTAGGACCAAGGTGGCTTCAAAGGAAGCTCGTTCACCACCATTACCATTAGAAACACCAAAAGTTACCCACGCCTTAGACATGTTTATATTTATATATCTATACATAAAAGATGCCAGATGAAGGGTAAATATGGAGATTTCCCAGGTACTACAGATTAAGCAGTTCAGAAAGTCTGCCCACATTTATTCAGGTGCCTGGATGGCAACGATGGTCCTCGATTCCAAACACTACTTTATTTAGACCATGATAGTGCTATAGCTCCTTAACAGTATTGACATATTAGCTCAGCATAACAAATACATCTTGTAGGCTACTGTTAATGCCTTGGAAACTAATCATATGCTTAAGATTATTATCAAAGGTCCATGAAATTATGATGTTTCTGGATAAAACAAGGCTGGCATGTTAATCTGCCTATGTATCTCTTGATGAACTCTGCTTGTAAAGTACATTTTTGTGCAGAGTATTTTTCAGTTCCTGTAAGGAAATTCCATTCCTAATAACGTCTGAAAAGAAACTGCGCACCTTACTAGGCTTACAGAGTACTTTTCCACTAAAAAGCAATAAAAAGAATTCCTGTTCCCGAGGATTTGAAAAATGTATTTGTTTCAAAATATCAGGAACACTTATCTGTTTTGATAGAGAGCCACTTAAATGAGAGGCAGAGCTTGTTACACAAATATCTAGGCTTTGTACCAAGCTAGCTGTGCAGCAAATACCACAGTCCTTAAATTTATTCCAACAATTTCCCATAGAACAGAAATTTTTCAAGAAGAATAAAAGCACTGAAATAAAATTGTGATCCTGCTGTAATTCAGTGGAAAGGACAGGAGAATCAGCAGCATTAGAAACTTTCGTAATTATTTAGCGTGAGCAGATTTTGCACCACTGCAGACAACTTTGGTTGTTGGTGGACCCTGTGAAATGCTAGGGCAGGGATTTTGGAGATTTTCAAGCACATAAACAGTTTGGGGTTTAATTCATCCATTACTGAAATAAATGGAAATATTTCCACTTCTGTCTGGTGCAGCACTCAGAAGCTGTGCTCTTCTTATCCCCCAAGGGACAGGATCCTCTGTTCCCTCTTCTCCAAGCGGTAATCATTTGTGGGTGAAATTAAAAGTGCAGTTGCTTTCCTGATCATCCTGTGACATGACTTTTTCTCCGCCATTGACTTTTTGCCAGTTACCCAGGAAAAGGATGTGTGGTCTGAACAGAGAAAGCCTGACTGACGCCTGGGAGCTGCTAATCTTGGAACACAAAAAAGCCCCCAAACCTGCTCACAATTAAATCAGTGAGGAAACAGAAAGTAGGTGTTGAGAGGGCCTGGCAACATCACGTGTATCTTCTGCATGGCTAATTTCGGTTTGTATTCACAAACGCCAAAACCTGATTGTTCAGTCCTCTTATCTGGGCTGACTCCAGTCCCTCAGTGAAACGGCAGTGTAGGCATACATCTCCTCCACAGAGTTTATATAGTGATGTAACCGTTATCTTTTTTTATCCCAAAGCCTACCATTTTGTGAACCGATGCAGCATATTGCAAACGAGAGTCATGCAAGACACTGTGCTGTCCCCCATGGAAAATTCTGTTTGGTCCTTCTTATTTTATTGTTTCCTTTAATCAAACACAAAACCCATTCAGGCCAAAAGAAAACACTTGGTTTCTATACATGCGAAAATGTAACACGTCCTTCATGGTAGACCTAAACCCACTAGTAAAAGCTGGTGTCTTTTGTCACATCCTACAGGTTTGGAAGTTATTGTCCCCATACAAACTTTCCCTGTCCTTTCAGTATGTGATGTTGTCAGAGAACCTCAGTGGTTGCTGAGGATCCCTCTGGAGAAGCCAGAGCAGAGATGAGTCCCAAAGAGAAGCTCAGTGCTGTCAGTGTTGCCTAACGTTACTCGAAGCCATTAAAAAAAGGTGCTTTTGGAGGAGATCCCGGAGGCACAAAGTGACACTGAGTGAAATGAAATGGCCCAAGTAGGAAAATTGTAAGTAAAATGGATTTGTAAAAATCGTACAGATGGGGACAGTACTGAACACCTGGGCTGTAACTTAGCTCAGTAAGAATGACTTCATTATTTTAAGCAAATGCTTGTGGCACTTCTGGAAGGTACAGAAGTTTTATTATCTTGTCCTTTACTAGGAACTGAACAGAAGGAGAGAGACCACAATCTACCCCAGGACATTTTAACCATGACACTTTAAAAAAAAATAAAGCATTATGGGTATGAACTGCTACTAAGCAATAGTCTCCGAAACAGTGAAGTTCTCCAGACGGAGTTTCCATGGAAGTGGTATTTCCCCTCAGTACTCAGCTACCCCTCCTCCCCTGGAGAAGCACTCAGGCCTGATGCACAGGCTGGCTGGAGTGTAACTGTCCTGGACCCAGAACCCTAAACCAACATATTTTACCTCAAGAAAGTTTTGAGTCAAAAATTCCTAGCTCGTGATCACTTTTTTCATCCTCTCCCAAAACCACTGATGAAAGAGGAAGCAGAAGTATCCTTCTAGAAGAAAACGCTAACATATGACACTTCTGCCAAAATTCTATATAACTTGTGTGATTTCATGGTTACCTTACCAATATTGAAATAAGTATGAGATTGGGAATATTTTAAGGAAGCAGGCAAGTATCAATCAGAAGGGTTACTCAGAGCCGTAAAGAAGTATCTTGGAAATCACTGATTAAATTATCAGTTGAATTAAATAGTGAAAAAGCCAAGTGTCAGGTTTGTGGGACTTCAGAATGGGATTTTGGCCGAGGATGAACTATCTCCAAACATTGCAACACAACCACAGCCAGGTGCTTTAACAAAATGGGTCATCATTTCAGTTTGAGGCAGTTACAGGTAATGAGAGTGATGGAACCAAATCCTTTCAGTACCTGAGACTGTTTAAACTGAAAGCAAGACCCTTGAGTAGTCTTCAACCTGTAATAATCATTCATGCCTCAGAGTACTAGCAACTGTACAAACACCAAGCAAGTGACAGACTGCCAAAGATAGAGACTGAGGGGTAAATCCTCAGCCAGACCTTGCTAGTTCTCATTCTCAGCGGGGGTGTTAGAGCCCGGGCAAGGCTGCGCTGCCCTGACATGACTACTAGGGACTGACCGCAGGTATTTGTGCAGGCAGTGTTGAGGCCGTATCAAGAGATTAAATTCAATTACCATTTCCACCATGGGTTGCCTAACTGATCATAAGCTAACCGTGTCGCTATTTCATGCTTCAGTTTCCCTCTCTGGCAAAAGGATATTGGTCTGCTTTGAAGGGGGTCTCCAAACTGAAAGCTACTAATTAAGAAATAAGGCCTTAAGGATGGAGCTGAGAAGGAAGAACCACTTAGGCTGCCTGTTCAACAGAGGACAACTCTGGTATCCGAGAGAGGTGGAATCAAAAGGATTGTATCAGAAATAGCTTACACCTGCAGATAAAGGTGGATTTTGACCTGACTCCACGCACTGTAGAAAATGCTACTTTCAGCTTGTACTGAAGACCCCCCGGATCTAAATTAAACATCTGGCTGGAAACAGGGCTGAGTTGCCCTCATAGTCAATATGCCTTGCCTTGGAGAACTAGAGATAAATTCAGTGACCTGAGTCAGCAGATTTTTTTCCTATCTCTAAGGAGTATGATCTTGAAGAAAATCTTCTGGAAGTGCAGGAAAACTTCTTAAAAGAAAGACGTTGACAAGGCCGCCATTACTTCCTGGCATGTTAGAGTAAATCTGTCTAATGTGAAGTACAATGTATTTTCTGTTAGCTATCTTTAGGTGGCAGTAAGGTAAAAGCATGGAGTGGAAAGTTAAGAGAAATCTCTAATGCATTTGTAGAGACATTTTTCTCGTGTACTGCGCTGGCTATAACGTAGAAAGAGACTTCATAAACCACTTGCATCTTCAGCAGATATCCAAAAAGCAATTATTAGATTTGGCTTCACCCAGATCACATTCAGCTGCAAACCTGTTGAATGCCGGCAGTATTACTACAATGACTAGATATTATATTAGGTATGCGGTACTTGATCCAAGAATCCCTGAGGACAGAGGTAAGGTTCACAGGTAGAGACACACTCATATCTTCCTATCAACAAGGTGGAAGAACACTAAAAAAAAAAAAAAAGCAAGCCGCAAGAAAAAATAACTCCACCAACCAATCAAAGGTCTAAATCAAGATTAAAACAGGGTTTCAAGGAGTGATTATTGACATAGAGGTTTATAGATTTTTTTTTCCATTTACACTTTTCAAAGTCTTTCCTGAAGCTAAAACGTAGTGATGTTTGCTGTCTTTAATCAACTTTCTACTAGAGAAAAAGCCAGTAGGATAAAAACATGCTCAAAATTTTTGTCAAGGAATATAATTATCTAAGTAACACGACAGTGTCACGTAGCGTGCTAAGGCAAGTATTATGTAGCCAATAAAGGTCTATCTTATACCATTAATATTTACAGTTGGAAGCACGAGATGGCTGCAATCGAAGTGCTGCACCCAACAAAGGCTAGCTGTTGACTTGATACCTTGTTGTCTGACAGTGTGAAACAGTCAAATAGCTACTTATTTCATCACCACTTGACAGCATAATTTTAATGCTAGGTAGCAACACATGGCTGTTTTGCAGGATCTTAGCACCGAACAGGGAGAAGAATTTCATGGAACAGTTTTGAGATTGTAGGCGTAGCTTATTAGCAAAGAAGTAGGGATGGAAAGTGTCTGGCAATTACAAAATAAAACAGGAATCATAACTCTGTCTCTGCTATGCTGTACACCACTGACCCACCTATTAGGCACCACTGGACAGAGCAGTTTCTTATTCCCACAGAAAGTGGGAAGAGGCAAGACTGACAGTTTCAGCGCCAATAGGTTGCACCAATTCTTACGGAGAACCAGGACCCAGGGGAGATAGAAGACCCTGCTTCACACCGTCACAGTCAGGGACCGGAGCCCACAGAAGGTGGCTGCGTCTGTATGATGCTGTTCTTTGATGGGTACTTACTGCTGATCTCAAGGGTCTGATTACAGAAATAAGAGAACATCTACCACTAGCATCACTAATTAAGGAAGAGATCCTTAACCTCAGCTGTTGTGTGCTGGAAAGTGGAGTTTTGAGCAACCAGTTCTGTGCCCACAATTCACATTGTGCAACTCCATTAAAGTTAATTGAAATTGGTAATGCAGAACACAGGCGAATCATGCCTGGTGAAAACTATGCACACGGAAACATATTAGTGAGGAGAAACAATGCGCAGGTGTTCACTTCGCCGGGCTTTGTGCTTCCAGATTGCAAATACCTCAGCAAAATTTCTCCTTTTTTTTCCCCTAACAAAGAAAAAATTGGAAGAGAGAGAAGAAGATCAGAAGTTTGCATTAGAGATGGTTCAGTTTCACCCTTGACATAGCTGTTAATAGCCTACATTATCATTTCCTGCCCCATTCTCTTATCCAAATGCTGTCGTTCCCAACAGCCCCATCTTGACTGTTACAACATCACCCTCCACATGGTGGTCTGTTCAACACTTGTGCAGTCAATGAAGAAAGCAGTTTTGAAATTCATTCTTCTTTCTCATCATTTTAACTATTTCACTCTGTCTACTGAATCTCTCTTCACCTCTTTTCCTCAGGAACTGTTCTGCCCTCACCTTCAGGGCTGTAGCATCTTTTCCTAT
Source organism: Sagittarius serpentarius (assembly GCA_034782735.1). Classification (NCBI taxonomy): domain Eukaryota; kingdom Metazoa; phylum Chordata; class Aves; order Accipitriformes; family Sagittariidae; genus Sagittarius; species Sagittarius serpentarius. Next base: position 23,286,873 of record JAVKLA010000090.1, read on the forward strand.
TCTTCTCCTGCTTTTGGGTTTAACCTACTGACCCTCTCCCATGACAACAGGAGCAGACTCTCTCAAAAGGCCACTACTGTGTGTTCTTCCGAATCCCTCTTCAGGACTCATTTCTACTGTGGCAACTATAGGGATGCAATAAACTCAACCTGGCTATATGCAGGGCAATGACAGAAAGTTACTGTTTTCAGCGATAGCCTCTTGATTTTAAATATCATCCATTCCTTCCTGCAAGATGCTTGCCTGATAAGGCTTTTGTCCATCACCAAGATTTATTCATAGAGAATCTGCTGTCTCAAAGCTGTAATGCAGTTATCCCCTATGGAGAAACAGCACCTGATACACTGCGCTGTTATCCATGTATGAAAATAATTCTATATGATACCCCAAAGCATTTCCCAAACTGGAAAGGGATGTTAAACCCCAGAGACTGACACCTTTACTAAAACATTTGTCTAGTCTGCGATTTAGCAGCTGTGGGACAAACTCCTCCTCGGCATGGTTTGCCTGGATCTGCACCAGCTATAGATTTTCCCTCTTACCCATTCAGATTGCAGCAGATGGTGAAGTTCCTACACCAGAGGCTGTCGATAGAATCTTAAAAGGCATCTCATAACAACACATTGGAGCTGCACATTTAATCTGTGCTGCACCACCAAGATGATCTTAAAAAGAGCTGGAGCACACTTACAAAATTAGCACTGGCGGTTGCTGCAGAAACGCTATCAAGGAGTCTTCTCAAAGCCCACAGCTTAATGAGAGCTTACCTCCCAAACTGCCAGCCAAATCACTTCTCTGTGTATAACCAACACTCTGCTGTCTAAGAGAAGAGGCATTTAATACTCTGCCCTGTGAGATACTGATCCAGCAAAATACCTGATGGAGATTTTGAGGGGCTACTTACGTACTTCTGGCTTTTTTGGGTCCGTGGCTGAGCTCACGTAAAGTACAGTGGCCAAAACCAGAAATATTATTTCTTCTGCCTAAGACAGACCATCCTAGACCTACTAAATACCACTGTTTTCATGGCTGGACTGTTTCCATTAAACAGTTAATATAAAGTTAGACATTAATACGACAAGTAGTTAAGGACATTATAGTTACTGTATGTAGCCTGTTCTTCAAAGATTCAATCCTAAAAGTGAGCTTCTGCATTTGAAAAGTTACTCAGCCAAAAGACTAATATTGTAAATAGAAGGCTACCTGAGCCGAACATTACTGCAAGTACTAGTATCGAGGAGGGGGCAAATTGTTTTGATTTAAAGACAGCACTGTCTCCAAGTGATCCAGGAATGGTCCTGCAGCCGAAAGCGGGGAGCAGGAGGTCTGTGTATGCTGATCTGACTGGAAGATCAAGATGAATGTGAATAACACCCTTGTTTAACCAAAGTCTGCTTTACAATTTAGTTGCAACACTTTAGAGAGCTCCATCTCCAATCTCCTGCTCCACTATAATTAGAACAAACTTCCTCATTAACTTCTGCAGTGTCACAACAGTGAGACTTCATGGATCAGGAGGGAGGCTGTCAGAATTTTTTAATGAGGCACTTTCCTTGCAAGCCTGGCTAAATCCTAGGCTTCAATTATCTCCATCTTCTTCATTTTCTCACAGGACACCAGAGATGTAATTCTTCCTTGATAGTAAAGATTGCAGTTTTCTGATCTACAACTGGTCAACCCAGATGATCAGTTTATCATTATAGCTGCTAACACTAATTCTCGCTACATTTGTGCTTTGATTTCAAGAAGAACTGTCAGACACCTAAAAGCTGACATTTTCCAGGAAGGAATTCATTCACACTGTCACATTTCAACTAAGACAAACTATTCAAACTACATTTTATAAAAACCTTATACTAGATAGAGGTGGTAGTGAGTGCAATTTCTTCAGAGACATTTTAAGAAAATATTCAGACAATAATATCCACCAGAAAATAGAGAAATAAAAAAAAGATTACTTACATTCTTCTTCAAGGTGAGCTGCCTGTGTATATATTATACTGTGGATCTTCTGCACATATCAGAAGTAGTCACCTAAATTTTGTCTTCAGCAATGTCCACAGAGGTACGTACAGGACTCGGGGTCTCGTTCAGGCCCTCCAGCAATGGGATTGTCTTTTCCTGCAGATATCAGGAAAACAACTTGGAGGCTGATGGCAGAAATGGCAATGGCAACCATAAAAATTCAAGATTATCTACAACCCTGTATGTAGTATAGATAGATTTTCAGAGGACTACAGAGATAGGAGAGGGACAACAGGATAGCCTCTTCCCAGTCGACATGATGTCAGAAGGAGAAGTTCCCAAGATGCGGAGAGAAAAGCAGTCGTGCTTACCTTGGGGTGATAGCGGGCATACAGAAGGCAAAGCCACCTGTGGCCAGCACCAGAGCCAAAACTTGGCAACTACAGGCCAGCCTGAACTGGAGCTATGGGCTGGCTGATTGCAGGGCGAAGCAGTCACATCTTTAGGCCATGGAGATCTTCATAAGGTATTCAAGGCTCCAAGTCTGAATCTGGTCCTCCTACAAACTGGTCTTGGTGTTATTCCTTAAGGAAGCAAAACTAGAGGGAAACCCTGCAACAGTCTTTCTAGGTCCGTTTTTTTTTCCCCCAATAGCTTTCTACAACTAAAATTAAGAGAATTAAAACACTTTTCTTACCAGATAATACTGAAGCTTGTTATGCACCATGTTTAAAGTTCAGCAAATACCGCGTCTTTCAGGAATGAATTCCTTCACACGCCAAGACAAGAAGAAAGGCTATGCAATGTGACTGCCATAGAAAATGCACTTCTGAAGGCCACAAGGTAAAATCAACAGTTGTAAGGTCTGCAGAAGGAAAAGGAGTTGGTGGCCTCACTGGTGCTAAACAGTGGAAAATCAGCTGAGGTGGACCGCAGACACGAAGTGCTGCCTCTGTGGTTGCCACAGGTACCAAAGTAGAAAGGAATATATTATACAAGTACCTGAATGATAACTGTATATAGGCACACTCAACATAGATGAGTGCCCACATGGACAACAGCATGAAGCAGGAAACCCGGATAAAGTATAGAGAGGATAAAGCAGTTAAAGGAAATAGGTGATGCATACAGAATCTTAAAAATAGTTCACCGTTTCCACTGGCCTGTGCAGTGTTTGGCTCAGCTGGACATGGATCTGCTCTCTTTAAATGACTCCAAAATGGATTATTGGTTCAACTCAGCAGCCCAACATCTAGGTCAACACAGCTCTTGGGACCTGGTGGTTGGTGTTTAGCACAAGCAGAGCAGCTACTTTTTAGAGGTGATATGAGGGAGAGCAATAGATGCTTGCTTGTGAAGGTGGAAAAAAAAAAAATCACAGAAAAAGGGACTTCATGTGCCACTCATTTAAGGTACTTCTGTTGGAACAAAGTCAGTCTATAGATTTATGGCCACTTTACTGCTGTTGAAAATAAACTGTAGTCCCACAAGCTGGGGTTATCAATGCATCTCATTGTAACAGATTTGTTGTGACTGACTGGATTTCTTCTTGAACTACTGGGATTCTTATTTGAATTCAGCCTTTAACAGAAAAAATTTCCAGTAAGATGGTTGTAAATCCTCAATGAAATAAACTCAACGTATCTATGGGCTTTTTAATCAAGTTAATGGCCCCAAACCTTTCAAAGTAATTCTGACATGGATTAGGACCGCTCAAGCCAATCGTCCCTCATAACTATAGCAAATGGTTTTGGTTTGGGGGCAGTAAATCTGGATGGCACGGATCAGATGTTCTTACCGTGAATGAAGTGATAACCTTGTGAGCGGTGTCAGGACACGGGATCCGGAGACTTCGCCAGCAAAAGCTCCAGTGCACACCAGCAGCTGCAGACTTCCCAGAAAGCTCTGCATGTGGCAGAGGAAGAGGATTCTCCGGGGTCTGGCATTCCCTGTGTTTTAAAGCTTGTGTTGATGTCTCTGTCTTGCGAAGTATCTAGAATCAGGCACGTTTCTATGCAAGAGTGCTGAAATCAAGGCTGGTTAATTCTCAATGCCCAGCCACAGAGGCATGCTTCTGCCTTCAAAGCACGTTACGCCTTTCACATCCCAAAGACACATGCCCTTGGTCTGAGCCACACTTGCTTGTGCAAAGCTCGTGCGCAGGTAGCAGCGTCCTGAGGAAGCTCATGCTACTTCTCTCACACCTACAGCGATTTCTCTGCTGGCACCGCAGCTCGCTCCTCTCTCTTCCTGATCCAGCTCAGCCCTTGGTGTCTGTGGCCGTAATTCTCATCTCCTGTATTGACACAACACAGGATTAGATCAGCTAAGTCATGCCGATGTAAGACACACACGAGGAAGAGGGCCTGCGTATTTTGCTGGCTCCCTTGTGCTATTCCACTTGCCTTCGGCATTTGGCACACATGGAAACGTTCATGTGTAGCAAATCCCCCATGTTCCCCTCTTATAAAAGAACCATTTGGAAGACGGCTTGGTTAAAGATAAGCATACATATACTGGATTGAGAAATGCTGTTGACCTTTGACTTGTGAACTGGGCCCTCCTCATCCAAACTGTTCATCTACAAAGCAAATCAAGGAACCAAGGCAGAGCAATCAGTCTATTGCAATAACCAAATGAAAAGCAAAACCCAGCCCTACAATGAAGTTTCATTCTATCCAATGATTTATTTTATCTAATCTAAACATTTTAAACCATTTTTATTTAATTATTTTAAAAACCTAAAAAAATTAAATCAGCTTTGAAATGAAACCACCCGTGAAATGCCAAAAGACTTTGTTTTAAAAAAAAAGACAAAAAAAGATTTTTTTTCTGTGTGTCCTCCTGTCTTTGCAGATGCAGCTATCCACCACATGAAAACTAAATTCAAGGATATTTTCTTTTTCTTCCTTTTTTTTTTTTAATTTTGCCAAAATAAATCCATCTTGCTCCAGCTGACGTCCAGAGACATATAAATAGACTGCTACGTAAAATATCTTAGCGAGAAGCAGATTGGCCTTCTAATGTTAGCAGACTTCATTTTGTTGGTATTACCATGGTACGTGACATCATCTTGCCATCAGCATCCACTACCATTAAGGATACAGATTTTACTGACAGCTACTGTGTATTAGGGGCAGGGGAAATCTCACAGCTGTTCTGTCACTGACTCCCTTTTAAACAGGCTCATAAGATAATCCAGGTTGGAAGAGCCCTCAGGATGCCTCCCAGTCCAACCTCCTGCTCAAAGAGTAATAAGAATCTCGAAGGTATTGCCCCGTCAGTAAATTAACCCTCCTTCAGTTACCCTACATATATTTAGTTACTCACAGGCAGCCCTGAAGTTACGTTCAGAAATAGCTGTGATCACCATGTGGTATTTATTAGCAAGAATTATTTCTGAAAGGCTATCACAATGTATGGGGATCTCATAGGCTTCCCTGACAACAAAGGTCTTCAGCAAAAAAATTCAGTGACTTGTTTCTCTTCACAATTTCCAGCTGTCGCGTGGCTTTTTTTTGGTTTGGGCTGAGACAAAATGAACTTTGCCTTGCTTTGTCCTTTCCTTTCCAGAGCTTTCCCCTTCTGCTTTTGAAGCTCTAGGCCACAGATCACCTCTTGCGTGGGACTCCGCCACGGCTTTGTGATAAACACACCAAAAAATTGTATATTCATAGCGAGTGGCCACCTCACAAGCAGCCAATGCAGTAACCAGGTCTGAACAAGCTGACACGGGGCACTGAATAGCAGCCTGTGTGATACGAAGCTGAAAAACGCTGTTGTAGTGGGGCGGTCTAATCAAGGAGACATCAGCTGTGCACTGCTCACCACCCAGGGCCTTAGGACGCCCACAGACTCGCAGCCACGGGTGATCCGCTACGCGGCTGTGAACACAGAGATAAGCAGCTACACGCATGAGCAGTCCCACAGCAGGCAGAGGGGCTCTGCTCTTTGAAACGTCGGAGAGGTTCGTAGCCTAGATCCATCTATGGTGGAAGCAACAGGCAAGGACTTACCAGAAGAGCCTGAAGCAGTGGTATGGGACCTTTACGTTCAAACTGCTTTCCTAAAGCCCACTCCCTGCCATTATGCAAAATACACAGTAGGGTCAGTAACAGAAAACCTCTTTTTCTGCTGCCTCAGCAGCACTGTGTTTCTAAAAATGCCGCTCAGTCCTATTTCTTTTCAGGATCACCAGTTACAGTTATTTCAGCCTATCATCATCATCACCAAATACTGCAATGAACAGACTCGGAGATGACAGGGGACAGAACTTTTCAGATTTATTTTTTTCCAGATCAGCCAGTTGATTTTCCAAATTAATTTACTGTTCAGCCATTAATTACAAAAGAAGCCGTTGATTTTGATGGGACCAGACTGCAAAGCCTTCTGGCAACTCTTGTTACCAGCTCAATGCTACTGTTACGGGGGCTACCTATATTGTAAACTTAGGCAGTGATCTGTGGGCTGATAAACCAAGGGACAGCACTTGAACAGCAGATTTTTGGGGGTTCAGTAGAATCTACCCAAAAAGATGACATAAAGGCCATTTTTTTTCATATTTAGAAATTAGAAGCAACTTAAACACAGAAATAAAGTTAGCTTATGTATCTGACCATGGCAAAAAACCCCAGCTCTCTAGATTTTAATCAGGGGGGTAACATGTTTTACATAACGGCTCAAGAGGAAGTATTTTGCCCAACACAGATACGGGCAATTTTCAGCAGTTTTTTCAAGTTCAAGTCACTGGATGACCAAACCAAATCCAATGAATGAACAGTAGTTATTAAACAGAAACAAGAATTGGAAGAAAATGTATAGTGGATTGCTATGGTGTACTGTGGGTGAGGTTTCTGTAATAAGTAACTATTGCAGAACAAAAAAAAGCCCTGTTACGACAATTTTAAGTTGAGAATGAGGTTTAGATATGTGACCACATTTTAACAAGTTACAGAGTTTTTTTCTCCCCAATTCCTTTGCATACAATTTTTCTTTAAGAAATAAAATTAATGTGAATGGTATCATAAATGACAACGTCTCCATAGATGTAGACATACTTACAGTAGGAATGTAAAGAGTATGGATTGGAAAACAGGAGAATAAGTTCAGAAATTTCACATATTCACAGGCAATACCATCCATTTCTTATGGTAGTGAATTCCTTTTGCAAATGTCCTGTTCAACTGCAGGATCAGAGCTAACTTAGACTATCTTGGTCCTCAGTTTCCCAGAGAAGACAATGAAAATAAAAGACAGCTTCCAAGAACAAAAATTCCATTAAAAATTTGCAGCCTCTCTGAGTCGAGAGAAACAAGGGTCATATAGTCTAACACAGTACAGAGAAAAGCTAAGATCTCAAATATATCTGTAACACCATCTAAAGATGAAATGACCTTCCCAATCCAATACAATTTAATAGACAAGCATGTTTCATGTCACCTTGTTTTAGGGTTGAAGTCATGTGGTCTGTCACCTGCACTAGATTATTTCTATGGGGAAAAAGGTTTTTAAAATCATAGGAACCATATATTTAGCCAGCAAGGACAGAGGAAAATATCCTAGCCAGTCACGCATCCCCTAGAGAGAATCCTTGAGCCAACTTGCTTTTATTATTATAGTAGGACCTTTTATATCAGTGTGGAAGCAGAGAAAGAAAAAAAGAGGAAGGATTGTTTTAACATTTTCCCTCTGGCATTGCTGCTGTTCTGCAAAGCCATGAGTCCAAGCAATGTACGCACAGCAATAGCATCCACTTACAGTACTTCCATCGCTGAATGCAAAATCATCGTCATTCTCAGGACTGTAGTTGCACTTCCTTAGAAATGACGAGTAGAGAGGTCACTAAAATATCCTGTAACATGCAGTATCTAACTGGGAAATGGGCTCTGACCTGCTGTTTTCTGTTTCTAAATATTCTGGGATTTAAAAGTTCAGCCTCAAGCACACATTCATCTATGGCAGTTCAGCTGTCACTCGTAATACAAATCAAAAGATGATGGATGGCAGAATCTGCCCAGAAGTTCAATTTCTGTTACGGTCATACTGTCCGTAGTGACCACTTTTCCACACTAACCACATCATTTCACTGCCTTACCTCACCATAAGCATTTTTTACACATAAAAGCACATATGTAGATGTGTATGAAATGTTCATCTACCAACTATAAAATTTCTCTGGTCTAAAGCTTTTCAACTGGCAGATTTGTTTATGCGCACTGTGCCTTCTGACATTATCACATTTCCAACTGCCACATGAAAACAGAAAAAAAAAAAAAAATCTGAGCATCCTTACGTTCATCCTGTACTGTACTACTTGTGTTTCTGTAGATGAAGCTACAAAGCCTGTATGTAGAAGAAGAGCTGGATGAATATTTTAAAACATATTTGTGACAATATACTGATTAATTTCTCAGTGAATAGATTTCAGTTGCACTCTTATGCAACCTCTACACACTTATTTCATGCAAACACGCTGGTAGAAAAGTTTATTGGCAGGAATGCCTGAATAGCACATTTTACAAAAATATTTACAGTAAGCAAATTTTCTATATGTAAGGATGAGTATTCACATAAACTTGACTCCTCCAGCAAGAGAAACAGAAATGTGACTGAATATATATCCGGTCAAAGTAGCTTATGTTCAAATTGCAGTTGCAAAGACTAGCAATAACATGTTCACAACAAAATTAGGGATAATGAATTATTATTAAAGTGATTAAACAAATAATTGCTGAATTACTACTACAGTCCACAGACATATTGACTCACAGGTTATTTTCAAGCAGAAAGGAACCTGTCAGATGAAATGGGTCATTATGTGAAATTCATCCAGCTCTGCCTTGTATATTAAATATCCAGCACCATGCATGTAATTTTCTGAAGAGTCTAAAGAACAAACTCTGGAGGGGCTAATGTACTTCTCTGCCAATAAATGGTGCTTCAGCAGTAGCTCATCCATGCAAAGCCCTATCCATAGAATGGTTTTGATTTTCCTTCCATGGTAGCTCAAGTGTGTCTCAATATTCTCTTGACGTAAATTATATTGCGATTATTTCAATCCTTCCAGTTGACAACTGACTTGATCTCGAACATATTCACCTCCATTGGCTCAGTAACGCTGGCCTTGTTATTGATCCTCTTCTTGGCAGTTGTGGTTTCAGTCATCGCTGCCAATAAACGGGCGACTCAAGGGACCTACAGCCCCAGCCGGCAGGAGAAGGAGGGATCCCGGGTGGAGATGTGGAACATGGTGCAGCCACCGCCAATGGAAAGACTGATTTAGAAGAAAGCGCTCCGCCATCCTGGAAGACGGCTGAAAGGAGACAGTGTACATATGTTAGATATATTAATTTTCGTTCTGATACCAGGAATACTCATTATAAAGATGACGATGACTTTGGGCTTTCAATATTTTCCTTTAAAGTTCAATAACATTAAAATTCTCTTAGCATTTAAGTGAACCAATGCCATTTATCATTGTTTTGGACCAACCCATCCAAGGACAATTTTTATTTGCACTGGAAACTCCAGCCTTGATAATCAGCAGTAGGCATTACAGACAGTAATCGCTCCCGGGCTATATGTAAGTGCCTGTCACAGATGCAACACGAATAGCAGCTTCTCATTTGTGCTTTCCTTTGACTGCCTAGCAATTACTGCTGCAGAAGACGACGCAGACAAATCAAATAAGCCTGTAGAATAACGACATTGTAATTCTGTTATCAAAGGGTTTAGTACTAGAGCTGTGTTTCAGCAGATCTACTGTCATCTGTTAATCAGGGATTAAAAGGAAGTTGTGCGAAAACTCTCCAAAATAAATGCTTCAAATTTAATTGGTTTTCTTTCCTCCAGTTCTCTCATCTTACCTGCTGCCCCTCCACCTTCTACTGAAGAGAATTTCAGCTTCCACAAAAGCACGTATTTCTCCGAGTATAAAAGACTGTGTCCTAAAATATCCAGTGGGCACAATCTGACCTCTTAGCAGACACGGAGTCTCAACATCCTGAACAATTTCTGTGCATCCACACCACTGCCATTTTCTTATTACAGTATTACCTGATGGTCCATTTTAGAAAACTATTGCTTCTCACATTGCAAACATATATTGGCTGCCAAAAAGCACGCTCAAAAACGTCTCCCAAAGCTCATGGAAAATACCAGGAAAGAGGCAGAAGTGGCCTACAGGTAAAGCGCTGGCTTGCAATTAATTACGACAAACTTGGTGCTTCTCCTGGAGTTCAGACTTCTCATAAGGTCATGGGCAAATAAATTTTTATGCCCCAATTTTCCTCTTTTAAAGCAGGGATAATCCCATTTAACTACCTCGTAAACCTCAGCAGCAAAAGGATTGCAACTGTTTGTTGAAAAAGGAACAAACGCATAAAATGGAATGGAATAACAGGAGAAGTTTGGAATAAATCTCGTAATGAAATAGACATCTGAAAATCTTCACGACATCTAATGATCATTCTTGCAGTAGGAAAGGATGTGCCAAAAATACACCCAGGTCAAAGGCGTTTTTTGAAATGTAGAGGCAAATTTTAGCAGTAACTCTTCCAGTTAATTTTCATATATAGTCAAGAAATTAAAGCATAAACATTGCTCCCACACAAACTGAATCCACAATTAAGAGGCAACGGAGTAGAAAGCCCATGATGGCAGTTCTTTCTTCCTGCAGTTCAGCTTATCTGTTCCTGCAGTTGGGAAACATCCCAGATACACTCATCAAACCCCAGATGGTTATTCCAGGAGTTGCATAATAGAGTACACACATTCAGTATCCATCTTTTTAATTAATGATCAATTCACAATTCATTTTGAATGAACCCCTTAAGGGATTACTAAAGATCAATGTCACTCACATTTATTTTTGTTTTAGAGGATTACAGTAACTACGATAGTAAGCACATTCTCGATCTTTTGCAGTCCTCACTGATATCTTCCAAAACAAGGCACCACAGAAAATGTGAGTGGATGGTAGGATTCAAGCTGAGTTAGAAGAGCAGAATGTACTCACAGCAAAAATGCATAACAGATTTTATTCTAGCCCAATTTACAGCTTTACTACTGAAGCTTATTGTTTTGAAGGCAATCGTTGCTGTACAGCTGCAGTCTAAATCCAGAGAGTTCAAATGGCAACTAAGGAAAGAATGGGAAAATAAGTTGCCAAAAATATCATGGGAGATAAGAGATGGCAGAGATTTAGAGGGCAGATCTTTTCGAATCATGGCATTATGTAATTACAGATGTAATAGCTTTTAATCAAAACTCTTGGTTTAGCCCAGCATTTGCCCCATGAGACACTGCTGAGGCATAATAAAGAACATCATAAAGCCTGTTGGGTGTGATCATTTCTAGAAAGATACACAAATATTGGAAAAAAGAAGGAATTGGCTCAAAGACTGTGCAGTCTGAGGTAGCAAACACTCAGCAAATGAGACAGCAAAGAACAGCATGTGAGGATGAGAGACCACAAGTGAAGCAGGAGTGATCTGTGCAGATTCTTACGGACATTGCTTCAGCCTCACCCAACAAAAGCTGCGAGAGACCCAAAGGCAAGGCCACCCCTGCCTAGAAAGTGGCAAAGCAGGCAAAGACACAGCAACCTGTGATAACAAGAGGGCAAGCAATAAGTGGAGAAGAGCTGTAAGGCTGCAGGCTGGGAAGGGCTTGGGGACAGAGAGCTCTGAACACCAGGGGGAATCTAGAAGCACGTATTGGGGCACAAGTAGCACAAGCAGCATTGGACTAGTAAAGCAGATGCAAAGAAGATGCTTCCACATACCTGCTTTATGTTCTTGGATTTCTGGTCAATGAGCTAAAAGGAGAAATAAACTGATAGAGATCTCAGTGAATAGCAGAGATGGAGAAAGAAATAGCAGTAGAATGGTTATAAGAAAGATGTAACTTTGAAGTTCGCCCTTCTTTGAGCAGGAGGTTGGACTAGATGACATCAGCAAGTCCCTTCCAGACTAAATTATTATATGATTCAAAGAAAAAGGACAAAAGAGACAAAGCAGCTGAAGACAGAGGCAGTTTGCATGGAGAACTAACTTGAAAGAGTGTTGTTCATGGTGAAAGACAGAGCAAGAATAAGGAAGCGGCTGGAAAGTAATTCTGCTCTTCTCAGTGGTTTGACTTTCTAGATGAAATTTTGGAGACAGTAGAAAACCAACCTGTACAGAGGTAATAAAGTATTCAAGAAAGTTTTGCCACACTGAGAATCTATAGGGTTGAGCAAGACACCCAGGAACATTTACAGAGGAAGGAAGAGGCAGAGAAGATGGAAGCCTGAAGAGTTTTCATACAGACCAAAGAGAGCTCTGGATGAATATGCTCCTAAAGAATTAAAGAGACACCCATAAAAGCACAACAAAGGCAAAAATCTCACTGTGAAACATGAATGTGGTTTGTAGAAGGTAAGTCAAGGAGAGAGAAGGCAGGGGAAAAATCTTTAAAGGAAGATTAGAGTAAGCTGTGATTGCTGTCAGTCTCAGTAGAGAGGAAACAATAAAAATAAGAGTGGTAAAAATTCACGCAAAACTGAGAGAAGAAAGGGAAATGGAAGCGGGCGGCACTGGAGGAAGGTGGAGGCAAAAGCTGTATTGCAGCAAGGGTGAAGCTGGGCTTCCATAGTAGTGAGGCCATAGGAAAAGGAGAGAGGATGACGGTGAGTCAGGAATGAGAATTACCTACTGAAGCAGATCTGTGTAAGATAACTTAGAGGGAGCATGTTTTACTGCAAACAGGGATTAAAAATGTGAAATATTCAAAACTCTATTTATGATCTTATAAGAAACAAACTAGAAAAGGCGCAAAAGGCAAAAGTGTCGGTTCTAAACACACATTCTGAAAAGCTGAATTAACAAAGCAACAGCCGAAGAAGGCAGGGAGGCAGATGCTGCAGTTGGAAAACCTCAATGGCAGCCCAGAGAAGCACAGAAAGTCCCAAAGCCGTTGCTGTATTAACAAGCTATAGTGACCGTGAAATGCATGGTTGGGAAGACAAACCCTTCTGGGCCACATCTCAACCAGGGAACAACAGTTAAAACAAAAGAGAATACATTATAAAGAGCGCCTAATACCACCTTTGCTGAAATTTAAACCACAGATTAAGACTGATATAGCAGATGTCAAGCTATTTACTGCTTCTCAGCCCAGAGGTATAATAAAATGCATATAAAAGCTCAGACATTCAGGGAGGAGCAATAACATCTAAGAGCAGCAGAGAGCATTTGTGCTGCTATAAAGAAAAAAATATCGAGATTGTCTTCTAGTTTCCCAAAAAGCACTGATAACCTCCACTAATATGGAGGTATCTCCATGCAGAAGACTTGAAATATTTCAAAATTTCATTTATTTAATCTTAAGTCACTATTTGACTCAAAAGCTAGAAGTAAATTAATTTATTTATGATCACTTGCAACCTATCCATTAAAGAAAAAAATGCACAATATACTCCCAAACCTTACACATTTAAACCTTCTCTTCATGTCTAACAGCCTTCTACAAAGAAAGAGAAGGTGCTAAATTAGAGTACATGGTCTGCTCTGCACCAAATCCCTCTGAAGATACTCAGAAGCAGGGGAAGGATGAAGCAACTTACTCCCCTTTCCCAGTCCATTCCCTTTTCCCTTGGAAAGAGGTGACATCCAGCCTGTGAAACAGTGAGGCGTACCTTCAGAGTCCCAGGAATATTTACACTAGGCAGAATACAAATATTGCAGCTGGAATTCGGCCAGCTCAAAATGATCATAGTGTATCACTGCATTATGTGCCTTCTCCATTTTACATAAAATTAACTGTTCCTTCTCTGTGTGTACCTTGTATGTTTATAGCTTAGATGGTGTATTCATTTTACTATTTTGCTGTGTACAGGATCAAAATGACCAATAAATACGGATTACTTCAAGCCACATGCAACCTACTTTTTTTTTGCTTTATGGGATTATTTCATCATACATTTACAAAGGAAATTATCCCCAGGCCAGAACTATATTTGCAGTTTAAAAAGTTAAATTTGCCATTTGGAATCAAGTGATCAAGAAACATTTTCCATACTTGGAAATGAGATGAATGTGCTTTGTGCTATGGTCGGGGCTGCCAGCCTCAGCATTGCAATCTGCACCGTCCTCTGACTACATCCACGCTGACTGATTGTCCCGTGCCCATCAAAGGGAGGTGGTTTGTGCCAGGTCCCAAGGTGGCACGAATCAGTACAGCTTCACTGGAGCTAATTTATACAAGCTGAGAATCACATGCTCTGTTTTTCAAATTACTGCTGTCTTTCCAGCACTGCAGACGAGCGCAGGCAGAAAAATGGCCGAGCAGTAAGAATTCTCTTCACTTAATGTAAGCCCCATTTTCACCAAGGGCTTTCTGCTCGCTTCAAAGGTTTCTCTGTTACTTTTCAATAAAGATCAACAACCTCAGAAACCCAGAGTCCTATTGTCCCAAAGGCATCAGCTAGCTGTAACTGGAAGGGTCCCCTCAGAGGAGTTCAGCTATACCGATGCTTGCAGTTGCACTGCAAGCTCCCCTCCAGCCCGGCTTGCCGTGACTGCATCCCCAGGACACCTCCAGGTAAGACTGATTTAAGACAAATGAAACTCTATTCCTTCACTTCCACAAGCCGTCTTTGAGCAATGCCCAACCCTGCCCCGAAGGCCATCTTAGCAGCTGACTTCCCAAATAGCACAGAGCATCGAAGAGGCAGCATTTAGAAGAAACCGCTAGCAACAGTAAGAAGATGCTTTGAGGCAACGGGCACCAGCCCGTTCTGCCTCACTGCTGGTCACTTCCCATACTCTACACAGTCCCTCTTTCCCGGCTGAGATTTGCCATTCCCACACCTCTGTCATCTGACCCTCTTGGAAGGGGCACCTCTGCTCACCCCAGCCCTCTAAGGGACTGTCATGAAGGTAAGTAGGTTGCTACAAATCCTGTTAGCAAGAATAGCTCATTTTGCAGAAATTATACAGCTAGGACAACCTTTTGGGGGAGAAATTACGTTCTCCAGGCGTTGGCATGTAACCGACGAAGCTCGGCCACCAGCAGCCTGTGCTGCAGCCAGCACAGCTCTTTCGTGTCCTGAGCAGGGCACTCCGAGCACCTGCCAAATCATCACAGGGTACAATTTGGTGAATCCAAAGACACCACACTGAGGAATTACTCGTATTTCCCCCTTTAGTAAGTGTGCATCAGCCACTATCGCCCCATCACATATTCCCCATGAGGAACTCTGTTCCAGGGGCTATCTTAAGCATCATTAGTTGTTTTTAAATAACTGTCCAATTTTTTGTTCCTCAGAAGTTCAAATAAAAGTTTATTTATTCTTCAAAAGCACAAGTTAAAGTGGGAGAATCCAAGCGTGTCAAGGGGACTTCTGGGGAAGTCTATTTCACCGCTTAAATCAGTGGTACCTCCTAAGCCTGAACCTGAGGAAAATCTCAAAAACAATGACACTCATGCTTTGCCGTTATTTTAGTGACTGGATGCTGTAAGACCTCACTCTCCCAAGCAGTTAACACTGATGATCATGATCTGACCTTGTGGGTCTTAAATAGAAAACATTGGTTTTTGTGTTCTCTGGAAGATGACCACCACCATGGATTTTTTTCCATGATGCTGTGAGGAAGCTCAAGAATTCCTACCTGTTTCAACAAGATACCATTATCTGTCCTGTTCAGTACAACTGAGTGGTTTGACATTTTGATAGTATAAGACTTACAGCTACAATGCCACACTAGTTTTCCAGCCGTGACAGGCCATTCTCAGCAGAGGGCTCTCAGGTGGCTTCCAAGATCTCCAAAACTCATGCCCCTTGGCCCTTGAGGAAGCAAGAAAGCATCTGGCCCATCCAGCTTTCCGGTCAATGAGAACCTAAGCCACAATTTATTGTCGTTATCTATGTCTGAAGTCTGGCTAGTGATTATTGTTCAGATGCTAATTAATAATAAACATCATCTAAATTACAGTATTAAATAAAGAAGATAGTTGATCCACTTTTTTAAATGGCCATAATAAATAAAGTCCCGCAGCAGAAAGCTTGTCTTCAGATAAGAGACACCTAAGTCTTTTTCCCAGCCAAAATTTCTGTACTATGTTTTATTTGACATAAGCCCCGAGTCTCCTGCAAGTCTCACTGCAGGACAAACCTTACACGTGTAATGTCACATAACATCAGGAATCACAGATCAGAGGATTTTGGCCAAGTTCCTTTTCCTATGCTATTCAGTCGCCTCTCAGCTAAAGAAAACTGACACCTCTGAAAACAATTCAAAAAAAGAGCATCAGATTAGACGTTGTAAGTCAATAAAGTTGAACAGCGAGTAGCTGACAACACTAAAATTTTGCCTATTGCAAAACGTCACAGTTGAATGAATGGATGGGGCTTTCATGCCCCACTGAAGCATGCACAGGCTTCAAACCACTGGCATGTGTCAAGATGCTGCAAAACCTAACATTTATAAAAGATACATCTGGTGTGTATTTACTGGGAGCAGAGCAAGGTCTTGTTTAAATTGCACACATGAATTTGATGTGCAGAGCGGGCGATACCCTATGCCTCACAGTAAAAGTATGTTTTAACCTAAACTCCTCCATCTATAATGCATGCCATGAGGTGTGAAGACCCCTTGCACACTGAAAAGCCAGAGTATAAATTATGAATCAAGGCACAGGTGGAGTCCTGAAGGCCAGAGTTCTCAGTTCAGTGGTGATTTTTCTAGGCTTAGGTTCCTTCAAATTATATTTATGGGATAAAAATGTATTGGAGATTTTATATTGTAACAAATTTGAGCAGTTTTGTTATATTTTGACTTGCTTTCAGAAAAGTTGCTTTTAATTTCTGCTTTTATCAGGCTGCGATTTTTGTTTCCCTGAAAACATTTGGCAAAGCAATCATATTTACCAGCAATTCATCTAACACTGTCAAACACCAGGCAGACTGACATGTCCAAATCATGACATTAAATCATCTTTTTTGATCAAACCACACAGGCCTTCATCTGGTTGTACGCTCTTCATGGCACTGTTTAAAGCATGACATTTTTCTCATCTCAACACTGTGTACGACCTTTCAGATTTCACCTGTAGTTTCAGCAAAAGCGCAATTTTCATTGGCATGTATTGTAATAACTAGCAATGACAAAAAAGTGTGTTTCCAATTTAAACCCACTTAGTTTCATTTGGCACCTGCGCCAAACTACTTGGCAGTAGAAATTCAGAAACAGTGACAGCAACGCAGGCACTGGAGGAGTGAGAGCAAGCTGAAAGGGCGGGTGCTGCACGGCCATCTTAAATATATGTGATTGTTTGGGCTGCGAGCCTTTTTTCACCTGTACCAACAGCTATTTGCACCGCAGCATGTTTGCAACATACAAGTAGTCACCGTGTAGGGCAGCCTTGGGTTAAATAGCTGCTTTCCGTCCCACAGAATAAATAACTTACTGTCTTCCACGCAGCTAGTACAAGGTATTAACAGAATTTCAGGTGTTACCCCTGCGTAATCTCTAGGCAGATTAGAAAAGCGTAAGTCTGCAGGGAAGAGGTGTGGGGTGTTTCCACATACTTTTGCTCCAAGTGTAAAACGGCTTACACAATTAAATGCAGCCTTAGCTGCTTCTAACCATCTCATCAGCAAGCAGGCACACGATGCCCAAATGACAAGCTGTGTGCACCCAGTGGTGGCAGGGCACCCTGCCTGTACCACAGCCAGCTCGAGATCAGCCAGGAGCCCAGGCGTTACTTCGGAGCAAAAAGCACAAGGTTCTCCTTTCAGGCTGCCCACAGCACCGCTGTTTGAACATCCGTTTCAAGCCTTGGACGCAATGACCAAGAAAGGTCCAGAGAAGGAGTCGCCTGGACTCAGACCCCGATGACAGAGCAGCAAAAAAGCAAACCAGAAGAGCGTGCAGGTGCACTGCTTTTCTTCCTCGGTTTCTGGCAGCGCACCCTCATGTGTCGGTGACCCCAGCTCTTCCAGAGACTTAAATATTTCCTTGGGCACACCATTATGTCAAGGGAGGGTTGTTTAAAGGAAACCAGCAGGTTGACACTTGCCTTCTCAAACGTGTAAAACCGCAGTGTCCCATTGAACTAGCCCAGTGCCTAAGCATTTCCTTTCAGAGGGACCCCTTGCAGGATCCCAGACAACTGTGTTAAACCGGACTCCCAGGGAGAGGGAGGCTCCGACCGGTTTTTGCACGAGAAAGGATCCCGACAGAGAAGATGCAGATCTGCCTTTCAGGGGTGGCCCGGTGCTGGCACAAGCGATTAATCCAGCCCCCCAAAAGATCATTCCAGTTCAAACTGTGGGAAACAGCGACCACTGGCCAGGAAACTACATGGCTGTGCTCAAGACCTGCATGGGCTAGGTTAGCCTGTGTTTGTCACTCAGTCCTGGGATATATATTTCTCGTGTAGCCTGTCTGAGATGTAGAAATCATTTGCCAAATTTTATGACATTGGGAAGAAAAGAAGTAAGGGGAAAAAACCCATTACACAAGTAGTGGTCTGTTGACATTTAAAACGAGACAATGACGAGCATAAAAAAAAAGGTTAAAAAAAATCCTGGGCCAGCAACCCAAAGGACCAAAGACAAATCACAAAATAGGATGCAACTAATTAGGCTGAAATGCCAACAATGTTCAGTATATCGTTCAAAGTATCCGCGGTGTCAGACTGCTACCGTGACCCCCAGTTCAAATATGCCAAGGGGAAATGTAGAAAAGGACTGAATCAGGTAAGTTAAATACAAATATTTTAAAATGACATTTTAATTTCTACCTCACCATTTTAACATTTTCAAAATCGTTAAATAAGCATGTCGCCTATTCTCACAGCAGGCCAAATGTCAGATGTTTGTATGTATTATTCAGCTGAACATTTTAAGTACATAATCCTTCTCATTGCTAAACAGGTGGTATTATATTAACAGGTTATTTTCTTAAAAGGAACAGCAAATAGAAAACTGCTGATACTATAAAATGGTCTATTACTGAATGTGGAGACAGTGCTAGTACTGAACTGAACAAAGGTCTGCAGGGCGGACATGGGGAGCAGGTCGCCACAACTTTCTGCTGTATCTATGACTTCTAAAGCCCATTGCAAGGCACTGGGACCCAGTGTCTCAGAAGGCGTCTACTACAGTTTAAATTAAGTCACCACTCGGTAAAACCACTCGCTAAAAAAATGGGCTCCAGAAGTTTTAAGATGAGCGCATCAGGGCTAAAACCTGCAAGTCAAACATGGTTTTTAATATTTGGCCTTTGAACAGTCCAGGCTGAGAAATGCACCCTCTGCCCCTCTTGAACACACAGAGATGTTCCTCTTCATCATTTAGGAAGAAACTTAAGATAAATCAAATGAAGTGATTTTATACCAGGATAAAAATACTCTCCTTGGAAAGTGTATTAGTTAAGCTGTTCATAGAACTATACATACCTGAAAAACAAACTTCTGTAGGCAAATCAGTCTTACGTAAGCTCTACATGGCAGAGTACATCTTTACTGTGTCTCATCCATGATACTGAGTATTTTGCAGGACTTAACAATTAAAAACAGATAACAGATCTAAAAGGAAAAGGTTTGCAACCAAGTTTGATAGATTCGTTGTAGCCCATGTTGTACCTTTTTCAGAGTTGCTGTGTGTTGGGCTTTGTTGCTGTTTTCTTCCCCATGTTTCAGTGACAATTATTTGAGGGAAGAAGTAGACCTGGGAAAAAATAAAAAAAAAATTAGCGGAGCAGTACACCGTCAGGAACCTGGCCCTTCAACTTTCAGGAGGAGTGTGAAATAGGCAGTCACAGAAAGGAAATGATACATGACCCATAGCATATTCTAAATGCGCTTCCCAAACTTTGCTTTTAGAACTAGTACTTGTTTATGTTTCATACAGAATTTGTAATAGGATTGACAACCTCTGGGGTTTGGAAGCTTAAGCAGCTGCTAGCACTTTTTCTGACTGATGAAAATCCGCAGACTGACTCTACTTTGCTCTATCTGAATACCAGCAAACCGTCAGCACCACTTCAGGCATTGCTTAGGGGTTTGGTGGTGGTTGTTGTTGTTGTTATCGCTTGTCACATCAAATAAAAATCTAAATCCATAGATTTGATAAAGTTACTTTTCCTTTTGTGAACATGAGGTTAACACACAGCGAGTTCTGGAAAGAAAATGGAATGCTTTGTCCACCATTCAGGCACGGCTGCAGCTGCACTGGGTAAAAGTATCTTGCAAAAGCAATATTCTCATCTGCTTTTGAAGCATAACCAGCCAAGAAGCCAGTAATAAATAGGAGCGTTTATGATTTCTCCTCCTAAACAAGTCCCCAACGAGACACTGCTTTGAGTTGCATTTTTCCCTCAAAGGCCACAACTCTTCATAAACATGCCAGCTTTCATACTCAGGGTGCTACCATGTGACTGGTACGCCAGACTCCTCTGAAATCATTTTTCACCGACACTTGGTATAGTTACATTGACAGGAACAGAATCCTGCTGTACCACCTGTGTAAAAGTTGCTAACTTCACGCACTTATTACCTCCTCTTTTTCAATCCTTTCCCATGCTTAGGTTTGAAATAACTTACTGAACTGAAATATTCATAGAAAGCAAGTTGCAACCGCATTCTCAGTGCCCTGAGATAACAAACTAAGGAAATCAGGCAAACTTAACCCAAAAGACTTGTTCTTCATACTTTCTCACTCCTTCTGCAATAATTAAAGGCTTCTACATTTTTATTATGTCCTCCATTGGCTCATAATCCGGACCGATGACAAGAAGTTCACTGTCACAGCTATCTTTTTAATAGCTGAATAAAAGTGGGCACATCTACTGGCAAAATGAAGGAATGACTGCAAGATGTGCTGTGCTTCATCTAGCAGTGCAGATCCCTGCGCTACCAGTCCTCGCAGCTTGGATCACGCTGCTGCCTGCAGTAAGCTAGTACAAGGCGAATAGCAAGTATTAAAATCAGACCCTCCTCGTTTTGTATGAACGTAACTTGTAATTTTTTCATCAGTTGTGGGTTAAGTATATCAAAATCGAAACCAAAATCTCTGTGGTTTGTCTGCATAAGATATTAAAATGCTTTTAATTTAGAAGAGGGAATCACAGATCAGCTATACTGCATAGCCATTTAATGTAAAATCCCAACTGAATTAGTTACACACTTGCATAAAATGACTGGGCAAAGCAACTGCATTCAAAACCTGAGCCCTATCTGATAACACATTCATGACGTGTTACGGTGTTACTTGCATTGGGTTTGCATGGCAAGGTTTTGGGGGGGGGGGGGGCGGGGGGCCATGCGATAGGG
>JAVKLA010000090.1:23309015-23327838 GCA_034782735.1 Sagittarius serpentarius
GGGAAGCCCGCGCCGGAGCAGGCTCCTGGCAGGACCTGTGGCCCGTGGAGAGAGGAGCCCAGGCCGGAGCAGGTTTGGTGGCAGGAGTTGTGACCCCCCAGCTGAGGTGGGGAGTGATAGAGTGGCTTTGGCGGGCACCTGGTGTCCAGCCAGCGCCAACCCACCACTTACGTGTTATTTAGCCTGCCTAAGTTACGAATAAACCATATCTTCGTCTTAATTTCTAATCACCACCAAAGCCAAGAGGTGCTTTCCCCACCAGCCCCTCCCCACCAGCAGCGAGAAGCGGGGAATGAAGGCAGGTCACCAGACGTGCCAGCGACCGACGGAGCCGCGCAGCCCAGCAGTGCCACCGGGCGCAGGAGGGGCTGCAGTCGGGGCAGGAGGGGAGCGAGGAAGGAGGAGCGGGTGGTGTCAAGACCAGGCTTGCATGCCAGGGGTTGAAAAGGTGCGAGGGTCCAGTGACTGTCAGCAGCGCACAGTCTGACCCTTCAGTCAGAGCCCATTCCAGGTATCACAGAGGGCGGGCATCCCTCTTCCCTCACTAGCAGTATCTTCCAGACCTCTCCAATACTTACAGTACTTGGCTTAACAATATAAAAATACTTGGTGATATCATAATTATTATTCTTTTTTTCATATCCAATGTTAAAGGCTCAAACCATAGCACCCATCAGTTATTACTACTGTACCTTCTGCATGCAGTTGCCTCTCAATATCTCAATTTCTTAATCTATAAAATGAGATAATATACCCGCATTTTGGTAAGAACTTGAAGATCTTTACTGTTTAACAAATAGGCATGATTAGCTAAGATTTTTAAAAGAAGCAAATTACCACAGGAATTACAAAGGACGTCAGCATTTAACTTTTGTGCCACATAAACAGCAAGTAAGAAGAAAACACATTCAGCTTTCTCTATATTTGAGAAACTGAAATGATCATTCAATGGAAAAAAATTTCCAATATAATACAGTATCATTGTATTATTTTAACCTTTATGCCCGATAAGCATGAAAATGCTATTCAGATCAACCCACCAAAGAAGAACCTGCACCACCCAAGGAATTTTGATATTAAGTTTTATTTTATAATACAGTGTTGGGCACTTTATGGTAATGTGGAGTTCACCAAAAACTTCTACTGACGCCACAAACTTGGAAGGAAAAAAGAAAAAAACAAACACTATACATCACAGCTCATTTACTACATCTACACAGTGCACTACTGACAGTAGTCTGAAGGTTTGAATTACAGTTCTTGAGATGACTTTGAACAGTAGTCCAGAGCGTGCAAAAGCACAGAGTAAATTCTTAGATTTGGTTCTAGTTTTATTAAAGGTCTAAATTTTTAAAACTGTTAGGACAATGCTGGTTGTTTCTTTTAAAATCTCCGAAATTATTAAAATGATCAATAAAACCTCAAAACGTCCTGTACTTCGTGCCTTTCCTATAAGTATTAAAGGCCCACAACAAGGACATTATCAGGAATGGTTTTCAAAGGTCACTAAACATTCTGAAAAAAAATTAGAAGCACTGGGATACATAATGTTGCTCTGTTCCACGCCAAGGCATTTCTCGTTGTATCTGATGCAGATCTAAAGATAACCAACACAAACTGTCAGCATTTTAAATTTCTCTTCCTCTTCAAAAATCATGAAGTAACAGACGTGATGTGCTTGTGCGTAAGCTGCACCAAGACTAGCTGTTCCACAGTGCTTTACCGCCACATTCAAGTATATTATTTTAAAGAAGTTCTCAAGGGAAAACCAAAGGTTAAAACAAAATGTACATCAATATACAAAGAAGTTAATTTACAAAAAATTAAAATGATACTGGCAACATTAGTAGATATTTTAAGTAATGACTTATGATAATCAGGGATGTCACAAACTAAATTCTTAATACATATGGTCATCACCATGAACTCTCACCTTGTTGGTGGTACTGAAAAGCAATGCTTAACTCCTCATCTTTTTAATCGATGATAAACAAGTGATCAAATGATCAACTAAACATCATAAATTCTAATCTTTAACCTCACTTCAATTTAACTGGATTATAGTTTTAAGAATTACGTAGAACAACTGGCATGCGAACATCGGCTTAGGCCTTATTATTTCCATAAAATGTGACATCCATAATCATTCCCAGTCATTGAAAATACACGTTTGCCTCATTAGAATATATTCTTCATGTTTTTATTATACAACCATATTTCAAAGCTACATGTAATTTTACACATTTTTGAAAAATACCATTTCAAGGATCTGCTTGAAAAGCAGATGTGCACTACTAAGTTACTTTGAAACAAGGAGAAATATTGCACAAAATTCACTGAAGATTTGAAAGTCAACACATTTCCCTCCCACAACCAAGTAGCTCCCTTATTTTTAACAGAAACAGAATGTCAATTCACACAGAATCATAACAAACGTCAACGTACTTGAACTCAACTTATTTTTCAAATGCTAATACTGTTACTGGACTCTAAATACAAATGTTGTTAGTATTGACCTAAGAAATAGAACAAATTAATTTGAGTACCCTTTACTACAGTAAACCTTGGAGTAACTTCCAACTGTGTTACCTGCTGTCAACCAAGCAGAAAATGGCAACGGCCCTACCAACTATAAGGACGGTGGATGGCCCTCTAGACTAAGGTGGTTGTGGACTCATCAAGCAACTCTGTTTCGGAGAAGTTTAACAGCTTCCAAGAAAGACCTATAAAGTACTTTCAATCAGCCACTGACTAAAACTGTAAAAAAGCAGATCAAGGAAGGTTTTGCACGAAAAAACATACCATTCCTTTTCCATTTCTTTATTTTCAACCACCCTGAAGATCATGAATTCTAGACCAGCTGTGGTCCATGCTCTTGGGGTGAAGATGAGGACACGTTCTACTCAGTCCAGATTCTGTTAACAGGTAAACAACGCTTGGCAAAGACATACACATCTAATAGCAGCAAAGAAGTTACTGAAGACAAGTCACATCACCATTCATACTGGTTTTGCTGGTGCATTTATTTCTACATTCATTCTCCAAAGATCTGCCATGATACCATGGGAACAGCCAGCCTTCACCATCCTGAGCTTTGCAATAAGAAAGCTCCTTGCCTCAGGTGTAATTTTATTAGCCACATTCGTTTAGCCTGAAATTTCAGGCTGTTGGGAACACGCTGGCTGGAGTCTCACAGCACCTGGACTAGAGCCTGGTGCCAAGACAGAAGATGCTAACTCCCTTGGAAATAAAGACCACCCTTGACCTCTCCCTGCGGAGTCAGGGAGGTCAGTGGTTATGGGGCTCCTTTCTGCAGGACAGGTATTACAGTCCGTATTACACAGGAGTTACATTTGCAAAAGGGCCTCATGCTGGCACTTTGATTATTGCATGAAATGTTTCTTCAATTAATTACATGCATAGAGAAAAGATTTTAGATGCTTCTAGCAATTCCATTAGACAGCTGCACCAATGAAAGATTGTTCTGTAGGACTGAATACGATTGATTGTAGCTGGAGAAACAGAAGCTGTTTTAAAAACCTGGCTCAACTGTTCTTTTGCCTTGACTTTACACCGCCTACAAGAACACAAGGTTGTAAACTAGCTCATTCTAAAACCTGAAAAGATACCTAGAACAGATTTTTGAGATCTAAACCACTCCTCTAACAGATTGGGTGGGATTTTCAAAAGTACCCAGCATGTGTCGAACACCGGCTGAAGTCTGTGTTACAATACCTGAGAAGGGACTTCAGCCAGCGCTGGGAGTTTCTGATGACCCCATCCAAAACTGAAGCAGTATCACTGAAATGCTAAATGACAATGAAGGGTTCAGTCAACGAGTTCTATGACAACTCCTACAACTACATTTTTCCTTCAGAACAAGTCTATTTTTTGGAGCCACCTTACACCCAAATATGCGGGATAGAAGAGCAAACCACTGCCTACTCTACACAGACTGCCCTCTGCATGCATAGAGGGGGATTAGGGATCACCTCTGCATCCACAGAGGGGGATTAGGGATCACCTCTGCATCCACAGTACTGTCCTTCCCTGAACATCTGCACCGCTTTGCACATATTGCATCTCTATACACATGGATGGGAAGGCTTTGACTGGGACAACATATTAACTGTTCTGAAAATCCCAGAGGGGATTAATTCCATAGGCAATATTACTTTTGCCCACACAGCTGGGTTGGAATCACCACAACTGAGCTAGAACATTAAACTATATCCTGAAATCTGGATTTCCTCAAAGTTATTATCTCTCCTGAGGACACCCAGGCTCTGCTTCGCCACACCCCACTGGAACAACCCAGGAATCCCTTTCTTTTTCTACTGCCCTTACTCATTTCCAAACCAGATGAGTGATATGGCTCATTTCAGGCAGACATCTATGCACAACAAACTTGAAGATATTGAATTCAAGACCTAGGTTGACTTTCTACATCAGAAATTTGTTCCTATGTGCAAGTAACATTACAAAGCTTAATCAAATAACCTGGTATCTCCCTTAAACAACAGAAATGGGAAGATTTTTGAGATCCTGAAGAAGAGAGATGCCTCTGAAGATGATCACAGGAGCTCTGACTGAGCAGAATTCAGTTCTCACCAGTAGCTTGTGATCAACGTTGATGATTTTCAAAGACATTAGAAAGATTTCCACAAATAAAAAGCATACAAGTATAAAACTTGTAAGAAGTACTGGACCTGGGAAATTTATCTCAACACAGAACCCAATGCGTTAATAAAAATACTGTATATGTAGCCAATAAACAGTTTTGTATTATCACAAGGACAGAGAACAACAGTGTTGAACCGGAAATATCAGTTTGGACTCTTATCTATTTGGTAACTGGTAAATTTGTTTAAATAAGGCACAGATATTAGCCTTTTTAAAAGATCACTGATAGTAAGTGGAAAAGATTCTGTAATATTGCAGAGCTAAAAATGTACGCACAGTTAAATTCAACATAGTATAAGACTGAGTTATATTCGAACCTATACAAGGTTCAAAAGCAAAAAAAGACATACTATTTAATGACTGTAAACACTCTATGGGCTTTATAAATAGTAAGGAAACAATGTGGCATAAGCACAGTAACTAACATTTTGACTGAAATAAAAATAATTCTAAGTTGAATTTTACCTTCCACCTTTTAATACATTTGTTTACTTCTTTTCAGCCTGCATTTTCACTCAACGAAACAGTGAATTATCACTACAATGCCTCGATTTTGAAAGATTCCAGTATCAAACTTCCAATTTTATGTTCCACGTAATAGCTATAACAATATTAGCAGCCTCACATGGGTTCTATATTTTTTCCACAAAGGTGAGAATGGGACAATCTATGTGATAATAAGAGTTCAGTGCCTAACTCTGATGTAAAGCCAGCAAGATTTATTCTATCAGAGGCATTTTTAAAAAACATTTTCTGGCAGCATTCCTGGACTTATGTGTTTGATGGTTTTGAAAGTAACGATAGCCATAATTTACAAATCTTTTCTGTTTTTCTCCTTAAGACATTAACACTGTTCATTATCTTTAATAAATGAAGAAAACAAAACATCACCTTAGATGGAACCATGGACAGAAACACCATGTCAGACGCAGAGGAAAAGAAAAGGTGAATCTTGAAATTCTCGTCAATGGAATGCAAGGACATGAATGAGAACAAGTGAAAAGCGCTACAAGAACAAAAACCTTTGTGTTGCCCATCTTCTCTTAGACACACTTGGCAGCACTACATTTGGGTAATGTTTAGTACCAGCAAAGGAGAAGAATGCCCTCTACCGAGTCATAAATACCACCTCTAAACAAGTATCCATGAGGTTGCTCTGCAGCTTTCTCATCTGAACAGCACCTAAGCCACCTGGTCTGACCCACCTGGAAAGTTCAGAGTGAATATTTTAAATAATTTTTATGATACTTTTTATTTTTAATAGTGCAAAATATTTTGCCAAATAACATCTTTATAAATGTTATGTATGTTATATATTTTTAGAAATGTTATTAAAAAACCCCACAACATGCCATGTTGATACACAAGAAGAAACCAAAGATAGATAAATACTTTGGAGTACAGACCTCTGGACCTACAGCCTCTAACTCTGGAATACAGAGATTCTCCAGCAATGAAGATTACAGATGCCCTCAGGAATGTTCACGCTCTAATCAGACACAGATATTTCTGTAAGATTTGCACTTCTACAACCTTTTACCTTCATTGCACTGATTAAAAAAAAAAATTCTGGAGGCTCGTCCTCAACGACAAGTACTGGTCCAGCCCTTCTCCTTCTGGAACAAGCTGAAACTTTTGCATTAACAAAGCCAAGGTCTCACTCTACTGCATCTCTTTGGTAAAATATCAGACATTTCCTCTCTAATGATACGGATCCATTCTCTTAGGTCAGCTGCCTTGTAATAAAGCAGCCAAAAAACCTCTTTCCATTTGTGTTAGCTAGAAGGAAAATTAATTCATAAATCTCAATGTGGCAACCGATATTAAACTTTGTTACAAACTACTATTAAGATATTAAAGCACAATCTGATCCAAATACTGACCTCATGAACATGCTCACTCAGGCCTGTACTGAGATTAGGACTAACCATTCATGTCAAAGAGGGAAAGAAAAAAAAAAGGTTTCTGACATGAGTTTAGAAGAGCAGGAGAGCATTCTTCTCAGGCACAGTTCATTTTATACCCATGTGTTACTTCTGCCAACATCATCACAAATATCCTTCAAAGCTGACAATTCCAATCTGCTGAAACGTACTTCATGCCTTTCCTGTCTGGAGCTATTGCGGAGGTCAATGTATGTATCGTAAGGTGAGGAGGTGCAAAAAGGAAAGGGCGGGGAAATTTAAGGAAAAAAAAAAAAAAAAAAAAAAGAGCTGCTCCGAATAGCAGCAAGAATTTTCAGACTTTAAATATCCAAATATTCCTCAGGAATGCTGCCAGAAAGAGGACAAATGTTTGTTCTAAACACAATATATATCAAGTCCATTTATTCTCTTTCACTAAATTTAGAAAGAGATTTTTGGTTGTTCAAGTTGGCTAAAATGGGAGTTGGATATATGCAGTCTCAAGCTGAATCTGTAATTTTAGTTTTCTAGTGTTACAAGTAATTTTCAGTCATGACTTTTTAATAATTTAACTAAATATGACTTCTAAGTAACAGTAATTCAATCTACCTTCAAAAAGGTTGCTACTAAAAATGGAAAGAAAATAGTTCAGAAGAGGCACGAATTAAGTTTTCAAACACTATTAAAGTGTAGAAAATAAAAAATAATAGAAATCTATCAATTCCATTTACACTTTCCTTTCTGAAAATATTTAGGTGAAATAGTCTACCTAGGGAAACCGGATAATATGTCTTTAAAGTGTCTTAGTTGTAAACAGAAGTTAATAAATGTCACATTATAATTCAGCACTTCATGTACTTTACAGAAGAAAGAAAAGCATGCGCTACCTTTTCGAAGTCTGGAAGACAGGGCCATAGTTTTAGTTTGGAGAAAGTTCCAAGTTACAGTCACAAGAAACTCCTTAATCTAAAAAAATTTCCTTCCCACGCTCCCCCTTTGCTGAAGAAAATTCTTGCCATGGAAAATCATTATTGCTGTTTTGTAGATTTGCATTCATCTTCTAAGACAGTTAAAACTCTTCCCAAAAGATTAAGGCAATTATTATTCATTACAAATATTAACATTTGTACATTTCAGACAAATCAGATTGCTCGGTTTGTTTCATGCTTAATGGGATTAATATAGTACCTTCAAAACCTGGTTACCTGTTAGGTGATACCTTTCCTGCTGCTTAGAGGAAGCAAATGCTAGGAAGCACCATACACCTGCTGTATTTTTAACACAGAGACTAACTAGTACCTGATTTAAGAGTGCATTCATATATTTAGTTCCATTTTGTGGACCTAACTACAGCCAACAAATGAACTGCGTAAACATAGAAGCGGCTGTCCCAGTGGCAGAAAACGCACACTCAGCTGAAGAGAATTATTTTTATAATCAAAGATCTCTTACTCCTTTTTCATCTTTTGGTTATCATGTCATATGGAGTTATATGGAGTCCTGAGTAGTCTCCCTTTAACTTCTGATGGGAGTGAAGTTTCTCGTCTCATAGTTTTCTTACGTTTTATTCCCACTGCTACTGCTGGATAAGCTATCCTTTGAAATATTTAAACCACAGTGAAAAGCAGAACTCAGTTTACATAATGACACCACTTCTTGAAGAAGCCCACCCTCTTCCGGAGTTTCACTTCCTTCTTTCCCATCTTTCTCCCAAGGGACCAGAATGGATGAATGTTGAGCAAGACTTGCTGGGAGCTGATCTTCTGAGGTATTGCTTAGTGTTTCATTCCGCTTTGCATACTTATAGGAAGAATAGCCTCCTTTGAAACTTTCTAGAGACGCAAACTGGGCAGTTGATTGTACTGGAGGTGGGGATGTCATACTAGTGGTGTCCACCTTGTCAGTAATAAAGGTTCTGTCACTACTTTCTTCTTCCAGCCTCGAGAGAGATTCTCTATGGCCACCAGAAGAAACTTGCTTCCTTGGCGATGGAGGGAGCTGCTTGCCATGGAGGAGGACACTGTCATCCTGACCGAGGTTCCACTCTGCTTGATCATTAGCACTGCTGCAGAGCAGGGTAAGATTGCTCTCACTAGGTGCATTCGACTTGTTCTGAAAGAAAGAACGTGTGTTTATAGTTAATGTCACATGAAACATCTCTACACTGGCACTTTTGAAACAAAAATACTGTAATGGATTTTGTGTGTTCCTGGATCACGGATCCCCTTTGGGATTCACTGTTACAAAACAACAATCCCATAAACATTTGGGGTTCGCTGTTACAAAACAACAATCCCATAAACAATGTAAGATCAAGTGTTTTTACACTTCCTTGCCAGAACACTGTCTCTTATCCTAAGCATTGCCTTTTGTACAGATGAAGGATTTGTGTCTCCCCTGTCCATTCAGTCTTTGCACAAGCAGTTCTGACAGTGAACAAAGACACACTTTGCTGGTTTGTACCCATAATATGAGAAGGAACTGGACTAAAACTAAAACCAGATGGCTTTTCCTCTTTGCTTCAGTAGTTAATTATAGCAACTTTCAATATTAAATTTTTTTGGCCAAACAAAAAAAAAAAGGGGGCATTTTATTAATGTGACCCTTGTGTGACACTCGTAATATAAAATTTTACAAGCTTTTTAAACATTTGCATCAGAATTTGCTCTTCCAGTAACGAATCTTCTACTATAGGATCCCTCTCATCAAAAGCAAATGCTGGACCGCTGATATGAGCTGTAATTCAAAAACACTAACTTTTTTTTGGCTAACATCACAGGAGTGACTTGGTGAGGCCTTTAAAGTTGCAGACAAGCAGTCTGTTTACACTACAGGTCCAGTGCAACTCTACCTAAAAAAGGATCAAGGAGCCCTCTTAGAAAGCTCTGGAGTACTATTCTAGCACTGTTTCAGGTGCAATTATCACATGGATCCCATGATTTAATCAAGACAGAAACATCACCATATCACTATGACTAGTTTAAGGATGCAAGGTGAAAACGGAAATAAACACCTTCTAAACAGCATTAAAAAAAAAGACTAAAACCAGCTCTGGGAATACCAGATTGAACAGCTAAATATAATATTAAACTATTTGATTAAGTAAATTATTACATTATTCACAGCTCTATAGGTAGTTACTGTTATAAGGGAAAAATACTGTTCCAGGATGACTTGGTAAACTGGACAAAGGTGTAACCAATCTCTTGGCTGGTGAAAAACCATCACACAGTGGCCAGCATGGGTATAGTGTTATGTAGCCCTAGGAAGACACACTAGCAATTCTAAGGACTATGCTGCAGTGTCTGAGCTGCATGTTGTTGATTCCGCAAGTGCAGGATTCCACTATAAAGGGATTAGAGTTGTTTTTCAAATGAAAGCAGAAGACTAACCGCAGTCTTGTAATCAATGTCATCCATTGACCTAAAGAAATCCAGGCTCTTTGCTCCTGAGAGCTTTCCTTGATCTGAACTGTGTGTGCTCAGCGTGTCCAAAATCTCCCCAAGCAAGTCCATTTCTCCTTGATGCTGAGGAGTTATTCCAGTTTCACCAGAATCATCGCTATCATAAAAGCAAGCAGAAGCTTCTTCACTGTCTTCTGACGATAACCTGAGAACAAAAACTTTTCCATCAGCTAGGAACACAAAACTCATTTCATTACAGTCACTTCTGAAAGTAAGTAGGAGAACGCATTCCAAGACTTTTGAAAGGGAACATAAACCCGGAATTCCTTTCTATTCAAGCATTTTGCTAAATATGGATGTATGGTATCTATGGAGATGCAGTTACCATTAGCTGCTTTTCCTGTCTCCTAGCTCCTCCCCAACCACTACAACCATTATTTCAAGTCACCCTCAATATGACTTCCCAAATCTTCCCTCTAAATTTTAGAGTTATTGCAAAATTGGTTCCTCTTTTCCTTTGTCTACACCTTACATTTAGGTCAGTGTTGCTACACCTCTCCAGCTGACCCAGCCACATACTTTGTTCTAGTGGCAAGGCTCTCATACTGCAACTCTTCTTCTGTCATATGACCAGATTTACTGAAGCACTGCCTATCTGCAAGAACAACTGGTGCTTTTGTCTCTTACTTTCTCTTTCATTCATTGCAATACCCTTACCTCTGACCCCCATACTACTGCAGTCTCTCCCTATCTCTCTCCATCCAAAACACTACTACAAACGGTATTTCCACAGCTCACTGTTTTGATGATATCCTTTGAACACTTCAGTAGCTCCCTCTTCCCTACTGCATCATGGCTTAAGTTGCTTGACTTTGCTTTCAAGGTCCTTCATGGTTTATATCTGTATGCTCATTATCAAAAATCGTCTTCTGAATTCAATCAGAGAATGCCTCAAAGCAGCTTAAGCCTCAACTTACGATTTTCCTTTAATTCACACATAGGAAGACCTTGATATAAAACTCTCAAGGCCTTATTTCTCTTCCAGACCCTTCAGAAAACTTTCCATTGCCATAACCACAACACAAGACTTAAAGAATAGATTAGCTGAGGTCACTGCCCACCATGTTGATGAGTATTATTTTGCTGCTTCTTTGTGTATGTAGTCTATCTTTTTATCTTGAGTCTGTGAAGACTGAGGATTATGTCAAGCTCTTCCAGGCACTATAAATAGTTAAAAGATATAATAGCCTGTCCCTCTTCTTAAAAGTTGATTTAATCCTAAACTACTTGACATCATCTAGGCCAAGAATCAAAAGCTAGCAGCCTGGACAGAGGAAAAATGTGTCACAAGAACAACTTTGCTGAGTAACACTAGTTACCCTTCTCCCATACAGACACACACATCCAAATAGGCTGCTTACTTGCTTGTTCTCTCCGCTTCATCATCGTCGTCTTCATCCAAGGCAAAATCCTGGTTACTGAGACGCTGGTTGAAACGAGTCTAGAGGATAGAAAGTTAACATAATTTATTTTTTCTATTTCAGCATTACTTATTTGGAGACTAGCTGCCACTTCACTCATTAAGACTTCCTGAGCACTCGATGAAGAAAAACATGTATTGATCAAGTCTTCTAAAGGTTGTTATAAGACGATGTGAAGTCCTCAAGCATCACCAATTAAAGAGCAAAAGAACCATTTTTATTCATGGCCTATGGAGGGCCTTATTATTTATGCAAAGCTTGGAGTGCCTTATTATTTATGCAAAACCTTGATTAGCAGAAGATTGGCTATTGGAGGAAAAGCATCACTGAAGTCTACTACCTACCCTTTCTTGCAAGCGTGTCTCAAAAAGCACTGTGGTTTCCTACTTTCTGATAGAAATATTTGCCAGGTTTTTTTTTGATGCAGTCTGCTGAGCATGAAGAAAAATGGATTTTTGAAGTAGTCAATACAAAAGAAGTCAGGAGTCTCCTTACATAGCTATATTTATGTTAGGGTGTTAAACAGAATTGCAGACTAAGTAGTATACCAGCTCGAAAACTGTGCACTAAGAATGCCTTTGTGTAGGATAATTTACTGTAAATTACAGTTAACTCAAAGTTAGCGTACACTCAGAGCATCCCATGGGGAGCTTGTGTAGAGTAGCTGATGTACTGTAAATTCACACACTACCATACTGAGTACTCACTAACGTGTTATATCATATTATTATTTAGCAAACAGAACCTAAAGATTTCTACAATACTTGAAAAAAAGTCTCTATCTTGACCAGAACATTTAAGTCAGGAATTCTAGTCACTTCTGCTTCACAAATGACTGTCTTAAGGTCTGTGCATCTCTTATACTGATTTTGTACCAAAAACCTGCAAAGGTTAACTATGCAGGCAATCAATCCACTGAAGAGATTCTGAACCTTGGAAAACTGGCCATAATTTAAAGACATATGGATAGAATTTGTGCAAAGGGAAAGCAGTGTTAGCTAACTTTAAAGAAAATCATACGCAAGTAAAAAGAAGTGCTACTGCCCACATCTCATCATGCAGTTCACCAAATGCCTAAACGTACAACAAGCCCTTGATGGGGAAGAAATATGGCCTTAATTTCAGACTACAAGGAGCTTGGAAATCTTGTACTGTGAGGATTTCAGTACATCACCTATTACAGATGTTGTCAGTGTTCCACATGTACAGGACACTCTCTGTAACTTTCCCACCCCCATGATTATCAGGAATGTCTCAATGCTGACTTTATAGACTGACACATTTGTTCTTGTTCAACAAGAGAGAATTTAATTAAAGCAGTAAGTTTTGATAACTCTTTCCATAGTTCTTCGTCCACAAAGAGGACATGTGGTTCTTAATGTGTTAAGCCAAGTAACAGTTGAAAGAAAATGGGAGAATTATTAGGAGGGCAAAACCCTGTCTGTGTCTCACTTTCTTGGAATTTGGATCAGAATTACATACTGCCATCACATTTACTTCTACTAATGTGAAGACAAGATTTTGCAGGAAAGAAGGTTCTTTAAAAATGTTGAGAAATTTCAGACAACAAAACCAAAAATGACACTTGTTCATCTGTAGATGGATTAACTCCATCAATGGAATAAAATCCCACAAGATAACACTCACTGATTTGTCGAAATAAAAACAGTGCTTCAAAGAGCACAGACGGCAAAGAAAAGGAAAAGGAAAAGAAAAAGGAAAAGGAAAAGAAAAAGGAAAAAAAAGAAAAAGGTTGTGTCTTTGAGAATCAGGAACTGAATAAAATTAATTAGAATCAGCAAACACCAAAGGCATAGCAGTGGCCCCTCAGAGCATCTGCAAACAGTATTATGCAAGCATGTTAGTGAAAGCAAGAATAACATCATATAAAGGAATATAACAGAGCATATGTTGATAAACCTAAAACAAAACCAAACCAAAACAAAAAAACCTCTTCTGGTTCCTGATGGTCAGACTCTCTCTTTGAAAAAATACTTTTGTTACCAATTTAAATGTTTAGGGGTACAAAATTATACAGGAAGACTTTCAAGAACTAAACCAAATAAAATGGGATTTACATACAGAGCAAAAAAAGCTAAAGGGGAAGGAAAGGAAAATACCTGGCTGTAAATAACAACATTCTCCAGAGTTTACAGCTCTGTGAGCTAGCCATGGAGACAACAAGCAACACATGTTTTTGAATAGGTGACTTTCCTCTAGGAGCTGTAATAAAAATGACTGCAAGGGAGGGGTATGTCCAGACTACTTTGCAAAGAAAGAGAAAGAAAGAAAGAAACTCTTAATAAATTCCAAACGGAGAACCATAAATCTTTTTCAATGCTCCACTAGGCAAAGTGACATAGTACGTGCACCTGCAAAAGCTGTCAAACTCATTTAAGAAGTCCTTCCATTACTGACGTACCCTGCTGTTTGCAGTTATTTAAGCTTTTAATTTCTGTCTTTTCTGCATTTTGAAGTGTGTAACCTTTTTTATACCTTTTTATGAAAAAAGGACAGACTTCTGTTTCCTTCCTGATCAGCATTCTAATAACAACCAGACCATTTAAATTTATTACTGCAAGAAATGATACGGTAACACTCCTTTCTTGCCGCACCAGAACTTTATAAAGTCTTAATAGACTGCTGTCATGTTTTTTTCTATAAAATAAAGCAACAAACTTCTTTAAAGTACTCGATTGTTTTGCTTCTTCCAACTAGTTCTGCTTACATAATACATCGATTATTTAATGTATCAACATTATACCAAAACATTAACAAGGATTCAAGTTTTACTATTTCAAATTTTTCTCATCTTCAGGCACACTGCACCGCAAGAACCCATCTCTCACCTTGCTCAGAATATGAGAGAGCTCAACATACTTAAACACAAGCAGCTCACGCTCACTACAAGCCACTCTTGAACCATCAAGCCTGTGCGTAAAGGACAGCAAAGGAACAACGGCAGCCAGCGTGAGGATATCGATCCTTTTTGTATACATTGTATACATCCTCTTTGGTTTCTGCCCCACTTCCAAATCTCATTCTGCAAGTGGTCTGCTACCTATACAGTTGTGGTAAATGCTGATCACTGAAACCAGAAAGAGAAGGTGCTGACAGCATAAAAACGGGTAGAACCAACCAAAGTGAGAACAGGTCCTTTTAACTGTTCTCTTCTGCTTGCTGGTAGCCTCACAAAATGTACTATTTTGGCATAAAAATGTAGACAAAATACATGAATGCTAAAGGGTTTAAATGTAAGATGGTTACATTCTTGATCAGGCATGAAAGTCAATTTTTGAAATGTCAGCTTTTTATTTAATGCTAGACCTTTCAGAAGCACAGCTTTCTGGAATGAGTGCTTATTGATCGATACTAAGGCAGGAAGTTTAACAAGGCTGCTGCTATTAATTGTCCTCAAAGTGAGAAACAAATAATCTTTTGATAAATGGCAGCACACATACAACTTCACATTTACTGGCTACTCAATACATCAACACGTATAAAGTTTCAAGAAAAGAAAAATATCTACTATGGTTTAAATCTATGAAGTACTGCTTCCTTTTTCTTAAAAATTTAAAGGTTATTCATTTAGTACGAGAAAGCAAACTAAATACAAGTCTGCTATTATTTATGATTCAGTATTTCATTTTACCTCTACAACCCAATCACAGACATAATTATGGCTTCACCTCCAGTAGGGAAGCAAAAGATCTCTCAATCAAACTTTCTAGTTAAGCATAACCCGTTACCTTCCTTTCCAGTTAAAGACTGTGACCTAAAGCAATGGATAATGAAATCACAGGGAAGTACTTCACATTACACTCCACAAGAGCTGAGACTGATGGGGGAAGAGAGAAAGAAGAGAGATAAAAAAAGTGCAGTTTCTAAACTTTCTCTTCTTCAATACCCTTCTTTTTCTGGGACATGGTACAAACAACCACAAGCTTAAAGTAGTGCTAGGGATACCAATTAGCTACACGGACACCAGACCAGGACAGATGCAAGCAATAATTCTAGATTAATTTCTAGAAACGATCCCTTCAAAAAATTACTTGTGTGCTTTTACTCACAGAAAGTCACACAAGTAATGATGACTCACAAAAACAATGCTCTGATATCAGAAAAACTGTCCTGGATATAAATTAAATAGATGTTATCTAAGATGCCATATTTGCTTTAAAAATGTTTTTAATTATTACTATAACACAGGACTCATGGATAATTTAAAAACTATTAATATTAAATAAAATCCCCCTCCATTCTTCCTAGGATAGAAACCTTCTCTGATTTACAGATTCAGACCTATAGATAATGCATTTGAAAGAACATGAAGTGGTTGGAAACATCCACAGTTGTATGCCATGAGACAAAAGTGTCATCAATTCTGAGATCCTGTTAAAATGACAGGGAAACAGAGAAAAAAAAAGTAGGTTCCCAACAACAGAAAAATACTTTCCTGTGATAATAAAGAGCCTGCAAGAGCAGGAAATCCCCAAAAATCTGTTTAGAGACATAGACAACCAGAAATGTGTAGATAAGAGTACGGGCGCAGTACTTTGAAACGACAAGGACGCTGTAATGCAACAGAGATCTCCACGGACTTCTGTAAAGTTAAAGGAAACATTAATATCCTTGCGGAGGATTTTTTCTAAGTAAGGATGATAAATTTGTTGAGCTACTTAGTCACGGATAGCACATTATGTTCTGAATTACTGTGGTGAAAAATTAAAAAATTCTAAGCTTCCTACCTTTTATGTATGCTATACTCCTGAACACAGATAATACTTGAGAATTTTGTAACGCTGCTCTTGAATTTTAAGGATTACTTATGCTTCTGCAAATATTTTTCAGAAATGGTTATGTTTTTCTCCAAAATAACAAATAAACTTCCATTTTCTCTGAAGAATCGCAGATCATTTTTCCCCTCAGGAAGCCTGCACCATCTCCCGGCCCTCCAAATCAGACTGAGGCCCCATGCTGCCCACGGTCAGGCATCACCTCCAAGTAGCCAGATCTCGCTCCTTCTTGTCAGTGGCACAGAGGCTATTCTTAGCAAACCCAGCCATTTTCAGCTGACACACTGTGGCACCATGCCCATCGTTCTAGCTGCAAAGAGCGCACCATCCGAAGGCAGCCTGGATTCACTTTAATTGGCAACGAGCAGAAGCGTTAGTCTTTTAAAATAAGACATGGAGATTTGCAGTGCCATTTGCAACAACTAAAGCAAGCAGCCCTTTTATAAGCAAGTAGTCTTTACGGAATTTTTTTGTGGATGATTTTAAGAATCAGATTCACCAGGCAGAATTTCCAGTTACAAAAACCAACTAAGAAAAATGTCACTTATTTTCCCTTTTTGATGGTTATCAATGCCCTAGGTTTACTCAGTGATTAGAGGGAAGGGAAATGGCAGAATGGAGGGTTGAGGGGGTCACAGTGGAGAGTGGAGCAAGAAGATAAGGGGGAACGTGTGTCAGAGAAAAAAAACTAATCAGTGTCCATATGCACAAAGGCATGTGAATGTCCATATGCACAAAGGCAGAAAAGGGAACATGTTTTTGAGGTAACAGGAAAGCCATGAGACCTGGAAGTAACTCAGGTGCGCAGTATGTAACTGTAATGAATCAAAACAGCTGTAAACTCAGTTGGTCTGGCTGGAACACGCTACCTAATTGATACAACCCCTAAGCAGGTAAAACAGAGATTACTGGTTGAATTGATCTTTCAGTTAACATGTGCATCATATCCTTACATCAGCAGAACTATTGCATGCTAAAAAAATCACTGCTGGAAGTGCTGTTTGCACATTACGTGTGACTTCTTCAAAGGCAAACTTACCAAAAATGCTGAAGTTAAAATGTACAATGTGGATGTGATCCTAAACACAAGCATCATACACCTCCAGACTTCAAAATTTAATGGAAAACACCAAACGTCACAGAATTTAAATAGATAAAACCTGAGCAGCACTGAACACTGTCCATCAGACCTATGCACAGTGGAAGAACCTATTTGAGGGAAGCTCTGTATGAAACTTGAAAACAGACTCATCACATTTACAAGGAAAAAATAGTTTGTGCCTTAGGAACACAAATATTGACTCCAAACACATTTCTGTCCAAGGCTCCCAAGCAGAAGAATTAGCAAGGAGGAGTCCCTCCTCCTGTTTGACACCAGTAAAAGTCTTCTGCTCAGCAAAGAAGGTCTTTCTCTAGAAGGTGCTGGAGAACATAGATGTCATTCAGATTTGGCTGCTACTCACTAATTTCAGATACTTTAGGGCCTAAATTAGACAATAAACAGCAGGAAAGAGGCACTGTCAGGATGCAATCTAGATTCTCGGTGGGCTGAGTTGCTCTTTGGTCATGCCTCTCTCTCTCCACTTACTGCGGAAAGAACCTAGGGTAGCACTGTTGCTAACTTCAGCATTTCAGTAGTGTCTAAAATTAGATGGGTTGAATCTGGGCTTTCACATTCAGACACGCCGAGATCCCTGCAGGAAAGGCTCTTCCTGTTTCTTCTACTTCTCCCTCCTTCTGCCCCCAGCCAAACTTTACTCTTTAATTGAATTTCTTTATTCATTTTTTTCACTCTTAGGTACAGGATTAGAGAGAGAAAGAAAAGGTTAAGGAACATACAGTACTAGAGCTGAAGTTTTAGACATAATGTTGTGCTCTCCAGACTTTCAGGCCAGAAGGCAAAAGCAACATGGAAGTTGGGATGCAGGTCCCAGCTGTTGGCTGACGGCTCTTCCAGCTCCCTGCTTTGGCTAGGTGGAGCCAAAATGTGACCCGTGGAAGACATAAGATACACAGCAAATGAAAGCGGAAGATACCACTGTTACATTAAGATGTCAATAAATTCTCCTGATGAAAAAATTAATCTGGTTATTTCAATTAACTAAGGACAGAAAAGTTCATTCAGTTTTGAAAGTACTTTGTGAAAGCATTTTTCTTTCAGATCCTTCAGAAAAAAGAAACCTTGGTAGACACACCAAGTACGGTTCGTTCGTTTGTAGAAGAAAGGCCTTCAGAAAGGCTGCCTTTCTATTTGTTAAAATACTAAAATAGGTGACAATAATAGCGAGAAAAAAGCATCTGCAAACTTTTTGCTTGTCTAAATGTCTCTCTCGGTAGGATAAATCGGAGGTAGATGTGCTGATGACTGTGCCCTGAAAAACCAAGCATTCCACTAAATGCCCACAGGGTAAAGCGGGAAAGATCTAAAATCAACACCCTAACATCACAATTAATAGAACTAGAGAAGCAAGAGCAAACAAATTCAAAAGCTAGCAGAAGACAAGAAATAACTAAGATCAGAGCAGAACTGAAGGAGATAGAGACACAAAAAACCC
>JAVKLA010000090.1:23335582-23364834 GCA_034782735.1 Sagittarius serpentarius
GCCCGAGGGGGTCTAGAAAAAAAGAAAAAAATGGAGGGATGACACCAAAAACCCTAACCCTAACAGAAGAAAAGGTAACTTTCTTACATGAATATAGGAAAACTACAAAAAGTTTTCAAAGTTGTCTTGAAAATAGGATGTGTTAAAATATATTTAAGGGCATAAATATGTGGAAACCACCTATTTTTCCGTGGTTTTCTATACATGGAAATTCAGAAAAAGAAAATAATTTTCTTGAATCAAGAGGTAAGAAAGTCTTTTTGATCCTTAAATCATACATCTATAAGCTCAATAACAGCACAACGGGGTGCCATGTAGCAGATGCTAACCTGAGAGCCACTTTAAACTTCCCAGACCACGCTCACAGCATTTGGATGAATTTTGGAGTGCTTTGTTCTAACTCTGAGGGATGGTACCAAGCACGTTACTCAAGGCTATCAATCAAAAATCTAGCAATTAAGAAATGCGTATCTCATTTCTCTAGTAGTAGGCTCCATAAAGGGCAAAAGCATAAGAAATTAAATGGGGTATAAACATCAGTACCTTATACACACAGATCCTCACAAAATTTACCAGTGTTTCCTGGCATACACAAAAGTTCACTTTGAAGAACGTTTATTATCAAGGACATAATTATCAAAATGGAAGGCTGGGAGAAGATCATGTAACCACAGTCTAAGCTAGTGCAAACTGAAGAATAATTTGCAGATAACCTGTTAATGAACCATTTTTTAAATTATAAATGAGTCCACAACTAGGAAGTATATTTAATTTATTTACCTGTTTCTCTCCACCACTGCTGTGTTTTTCAACTGATGTAAAATTAAATATTCTGTTTGAAAACTTTACTTAAAATATACTTGCTCAGACTGATGTACTGATTTATTCAGGACTACTTATTATGCATACAACTACTGAAACATTTGGAAAAGCAAAAATGAAGCCAAAAGTCTCTTCCCACATATTGAAAATGCAACCTTAAAATACTTCCCACTTCATTTTACACTATTGCTGTTCTTCGGTACTGCATAATACCGTATAATTTCACATGCTTTATTGGTTAGGCAGTCTTTGAAAACCAGATCTTTTAAGCTCAAAAGTATAAGCATTAAATCCAGTTAAATGTGAGTATTCTAGTATCATCTTTAAAAGAGCAGATGATAGAAAAGACTTGCTGCACACATTACTGATGCTTTACGACACCTTTTCAATAGTGCAGCATTAGTGCCAAAGTGAAATTGCATCTCTGTGAGCCAGGACTCCATTTGTCCAGCACCAACTGTATCTCTTCTGAATAGAGATCTTGACATCATGTTAACTTTATATACTATGTAACACCATATTTATATTACATATAAATGTAACATTTACAAAATGTTTTACACTCACATTACCTTTACAATGCCTGACAATGCACGTATGAAATCTGTGATAAAGGTTATTGCCCTTCTTTATATCACCAGGTATTTAAAAAAAAGGTAAAATAAGGGACTCTAGTGTAAATGAGAATTTCTGTTTTCTGAGTCCATATTTTAATCGTGTTGTCACCAGGTTAGAAAGCATTTACAGCTGTGTATCAAATATCTAAATGATATTCAAATAAGCTTCTAGCATGTATTATGACTGAAATAAAAACAGCACACTGATGCTTTAAAAATGTCTATTGTTATGTACAAGCTATCTGAAAGACTCTGAATCAACTCTAAATCCTAGTGCTGTATGAGAAAACAAACAAAGCTAAAAACTTTCTACGGGCTGAAGTTTTTTTCTGCAATATATTTATACAATGGTTAGGTTTTCAAGTGTTGAGGAAGAATGAAAGGTTGTAGGAAGTTGCAGTATTTTTATGTATTATTTATTTGAAAGAGATGATCTTACAAATTTATAAGCTGTTTTCACTGCCGGAGTGGCTTTGGTCATTGCTGTGTTGATCAGTGCACCGCCTTTCTGAAATACACAAAAAATGTATTTTAGTAGCATTTTAATACAAGTCAAACCTTAAGACAAGCGCAAGGAAAAATAAAGGGTGCTGTAAAGAAATAACAATCTTCTTTCTAAATCGGTAAGAATAACCACAGCTGTGTTTCCTCCCCAATGTGCTGTCTGCAGCTACACAAGGGTTACAGTACGTCATTATCACAGCTGACACATTTATCAATGCATTCTAACAGAATGATTTATTTTCATTCCTCATTCATTGTTACCATTTCAAAATCAATTCAGAAGTTATGGCTATTTTTCATGTGTTCCTATCATATTTATTATGCAACTTAAAAATACTTTGACCTGGCAGAAAGAACTATCTCATTTAATCACACAAGAATTCTCTTAATCTAAAATAATATATTTCACTAATCCTGCAGAATAACAAGGTTATACAAAGGGTCTCCTGCTAGCCAAACTGCACAAATCCATGTTAACAAAACTGCTATTTACTAGAAGCGATAAACTTTGTATCAAATTGTACTGTCACACCTAATGCAGTTATGGAATGTAACATCCCTGACTACACAGACAGAAAAACCGTGTGCGTTTTGGCATCTGTTTTGTATAGGGGACTTTTTTTTTTTTTTTTAAAATCTTCAAGGAAAAAACCACAAAATTATTGCATATACCATAGGCATGTTATTTAT
Organism: Sagittarius serpentarius; assembly: GCA_034782735.1. Lineage (NCBI taxonomy): Eukaryota > Metazoa > Chordata > Aves > Accipitriformes > Sagittariidae > Sagittarius > Sagittarius serpentarius. The sequence continues at coordinate 23,338,216 of JAVKLA010000090.1, forward strand.
TATAGAATGAACTTATACTTTCCTTGCAAATGAACAAACTTTTACCATTACATACATGTAAGGAAAAGGACAAGGAGTGAAGGAACAGGATGGCCAGTATAAATACTTAATCAAGTTTATACCTTCACTGTATGCATCCACTGCTGGTAAGATCTTGAATTTCCTAAAATAGAAATGTAACACAATCAAACATACATTCAACGTTTTAAATGTTTCAAGCCTCCTCACAATCTGCATTAAAAATTCCCTTAGAGGATTATTCATTAATTTCATTCTTCCCAGATAGACAAGGAATGTGAAGATAAGAATATGTGTACATTAAGAAAAAAAACCTAGGTATCTCTTATTTCATGTTTTCTTTGTAAAAGCATACTTCTCACTACACAGAGTTTTTAATTCTAATTGAGGTAGAAAGAGAAATTAAAACTACGATAAGGTTACATACTGCTAAAAAGTCTAAAAAGAAAAACACCAACTCGAAGGAAAGAATAATATGTAATGAACTGTATTCAAATGTAATGATCTTCTCACTGGGCAAACTTTCAAGTACAAAACCGACATGGACTGCTGATGGACCACCCCAAGGAAAAAGAGTGAGAGAAAAGTCTGAGAGAAAAGTCTAAGGATTATGGCACAACTATTTACTCCAGTGCAGGAAAAATCCTTTTAAATTATTAACCGTATCTACTTTCTTTCACAAAGGAAAAACTCTAAAAGCCAAGTGAGAGCTACTGGCTTCTGTAGGACTACTGAGGACTATTGTGCCACTAAGCTGGCCATGAAGGACAGGGTTAAATTCTATCGAGCGCTTGATGAAGACACAAATACTGTTTCCAAAGGTGCTTCAGCTGAACACCAAAGATTGGGTCCCTGATCCCGAAGAAAGTTTTAGAGTACATCAGTCACTTGAACACTCCTGTAGTGTGAGCTGTAACTAATCCCAGACAAGACAGTCACATTGACAAGAATGCTGAAGTTTCAAACAGAGAGTTTATCCATTTTGAAAGGACCATACCGATATATCCTTGACGTCAAACATCTAACAGGAGTTCTCAAAACTTCTTAAGCTTTGCAAATATCAATTAACTATGGCCTGGGTGGAATTATTACATTGGCTAGCGGAAAGCCAAAACGTTCCCCTAGAACATGGCTGAGAACTAACTGGATCGTTGTAAAAGGTATTCCCAGGTTTCTCAATGAGGTGAAAAAACTGAGCAGTTTATACTCCTAACAGGCACTTTCACCCATTCCACTAAATTCCTTACAAGCAATTTTGAGACAGCCAAACTCTCAGGAATGATGGCACAACTGAAAGCAATGCTCACTTAGAAAGGAGAGAACCTGATGATCATTATGATCCTATCTCCAGTAAGAACATCAAAGAGCAACCTAAAGCAAAAATGACTCATTTTTTACTTCTTTGATCTGGCTCCCTGGAACTACCAGAGAAGGCAGCATGCAAATAACATATAACAAGGTGAAGTTTAACCACTGATAGTGTGTTAATGAAATTGCCATGAACCATAAGTACTTTCTCTAACAGGACATTTCATAACTTCAAGTTCTTATCAACAATATTCATACATCATCTGGCTTGTGGTGTCCATAACAGTGACTCCTTCCTCATCTGAGCTTTCTCTGTCCCAGCCTATGACTTAAGCAATTACTAGAGACAGTAAGTGAGATCACAGAACATCATCAAGAAGTATAACTGTCTTCTAGTTGTGTAGAGAGACTTCAGGGAAGGCAATAAAGAAAACATACTCATCTACAGAAAAGGCCACATTAACGCTGCACATCCTCAGCTAGAGTTGAACCTCCTGAAACTCTAGCACGAAAATGCTGACTCCTTAAAATAATTTATTATCAGAAGAGGTTCAAAGGTTTTTACTTTTTCAGTTTTCCTTATACTACCACCACTGATATTAGACCAACTCAAAAAAAATGACTGCTGTAGTAAAATTCATGTGATTGCAAATTACTCTAAAGGATATATTCTGCAAGAAATCCAAGTGTTAAGCAAATCAGGCATCACTATACTCTTGTTTTAGAATGTATCACTAAATTCTAGTACTTCCACAGAATAACACAGGTAACAAAATATAAAGATTTAAGTAAAAAGCGCAAACTGTAATGAAGATGGCTGACATTTCTTTTCACATATAGTCACAGGGAAGTAAGTTTTGACCACTTTACTGGGGGAAAAAAAAAAATAAATCAAAAAATAACGAAATCTAAGTTTTATCTTCCAATTTCCAGTTTAATTTTCTGTGCTGTTTTAGTTATGCTCGCATATGTGGAAAAATGCAAATTAAAAAAGAGATTACTTAAACACTTCCCATTTGATTCAGTGATTTTTTTAAATTATACTCTCTATAGCCAAGAGTATGTTCACCTGTCCTTTTAACAGCCTGTAGCTTACGCTAACTTTCTGTGACTTTTCTGAAGGCTGGGTTTCACCTGTTTTTTTAAAACCCTGGGCTTCCCGATAAAGTTGATGGGAGTTAACTCTGCAAAGAGATCATAGTTCTACCCCATTAGCGTCACAAAATGTCACCTTCAATTGCATACATATTGTTAGCCCTGCACTTCATAACGATAATGAGACAGCAGTTATGTAAATACTGAGTATGTGCCCTAAGCCATTTGTCCACAGCCTGGCTTGTCTGACTTGAAAAGTATGCGCACAGTGCAATCTAACCGAGAACTGCTAGCGAAGCCAAGCATTCCCTCCCGAGCAGAGCCAGGTGAGACGTGGCTCGCAGGCTGCCAGAGCGCAGCCAAGGAACAAGCTTTATCTAACTTCTATTGCAGTTTTATTGCAGCCTCCTGACCCCCTAACTGCAGTCAGCAAACGAACTCTGAATACTGACATCACCTATCTGAATAATGGATGCTCAATGCCTAAAATCTGTTTACAGAGCAGCGTAAGTTACCCTAAAAAGGCAGAAAAGAAGTAAATCTCTGTATAACTAGCCACACCGTAATCAAGAAAAAAACCCACAAATTATGTGCCAGATCATAGCACAAGACACAGAGGGCAAGAGAAGGCACTGAAAATCTTGAACAAAAGGATTTATGTACTCTGAGTATAAAAAAGGTATTTTGCAGAAGGTGAAGATGGCTCTGCACCACTTGATGATTTCTCCGCGGGGGCCAAATCCTCTCCTCTACATGTGCCCATTTAAGGGTAGTCTTCCAAAGGAAGACCATCTCAAGCTGCCATATGCAACTCGGTGGATTTGCTCAAATCACAACCTCCATTCACTGAGGAAGCTTCTACCCGACTCTCAAGTCTGACCATAAAGTAGTATTTGTGCTCTGGCATGCATATTTTCATCCAATATTTTGATAGCATCTATGATACCTCAAATAACAATAGAGCTGTACTAAATGTTAAACAGGAAACCATTCAATAATCTTGTAATAATCAGGAATGGATTCAGCAAGCACTCTTCTATATGGGTGAATCTTGTAAGCTAGCTAATGTGAAAAGCGTTATAACAATTGTCAATGAACATAACTGAGGGAAACAACACAAGGAATAATATTTTTGTTTATGAAGAAGGTAAATTCCCATTGTCCCTTCCTGGATGATATAGAAACGTTAAAATTTTTCCCTCTTTTTTAGAGTAACGCATTTGCTGGAGAAAGCAAATTTGTCTAAAAATTCAGAAAATCACTCTGATTTCTGCACTGCAGAAATAATTAGATTTAAAAAAAGTCAGAAGCATTTATGGGAAACATAACTATCTAGAAAAAGTTCAGCAGCACAAATTTCAAAATTATTTTTAAAATACAGTTTACACAGAATGTATCATATTACATAAAAGTGCAGTTAAAAATGTAAATAATACAGTGATATTTCATCCTGTACTGAAATCTAAGTATTATTTTACTGGATTAAACAAACATAACTTCATATAACATACTGATATAACTAGCTACATAATAGTACGTGTCCCAGCAGTGATTTGTTAAAGGCTAACACCTTTCCAAGAATGAATGGAAACAATGAAGCAGTAATACAATTTATGACTCGAAAAATTTACAGGACATCATGAGGACATCTTCATGTTGAACAGCTCCCAAAGAAGAACTGTCAATGAGTACACTCAAATTAATTCTGTACCTCCACAAAAGCCTCCTGCTGTGATTTCTTCTTCAAAAACATCAGAGAATCCTCTTCCTGCATTTAATTTTGATAGCCGACCATCAATAAACTGGAAAAAAAAAAGAAAAAAAAAAAAGAAAAAAAAGAAAGAATCACACTGTTGTTGCTTTACAGTGTTACAGCTTTAAGTGGGTACATTATAATGGAATACGTATGTTCAAGACAACGTACAGCTTAAGGATAATATACTCCTTTTAGATGGACTTTGCAAGAGCAGTTGCAACTATAAGCAGTAGAAATGTCAGAGTATTTTATATAGATCATACCATGCAAAATTTACAAAATTTTTCTTCAGAAAAACTTTAAGCTTTTCTTGCTTTTCTAATGGCATGAAAACATATTAATTTATTTCCTCACAAATGGTAATTTGGATTTGTAATCATAATCATATAAAGGTCACTGAGACATTCCCTGATGTTCTGTTGTGAAATAGTAAGCTCACTTCTTATCATCAGCAAAACAACATAAACAAACCTCCCTATGTTACCCCTTTCTGGGTATGCATCAATGGGTCCAAAGTAGAACTTGCTGTACACAAAAAGTACCTTTAGAACAACTGGAAATACTTCACCACACCCAGTTCAAAGAAACAATAGCCTACGATGTCTCCTTGAGGTCCATTAAAAGCGTATGTGTTCTACATGAAAAATGACACTGTAAGGACAGTATGTGAGGTGAAATTGTAGCAGAACCATCCCGTAAACAGCAGAGGAAGGCTATGGCTTGCCTTCAGAAACGGTGGTAGTGGATTTGACTGGCAGCATGCAAGCTGACTTGAAGGACGTTTCATTTGACTGTATGGGAATGTGACACAAAGTGCCAAAACAAAGTGAGGCATAATGCCAGGCAGACCCCCAAGACCCTCTCCACCTGACTGAGCACAGTTCAGGGTTGACACCACTGTATTTTTATGTTGTAATATATCTGTTTGCCCTTTTTGGGTTTTTTTGTGTTTTTTTTTTTTTTGTTTGGTTTGGTTTGTGTTTTTCACCACTAACACCTATTTAGATGCATCTACAGATGCGTATTACAACAGCTGTCTTTATGCAGACGTTACAGCTGCATGAGTGCATGGATTTGCATGTACATCTAAGTGTGTATACGAAGACTGAAATGATCCAAATATGTCAGAAAAAGTAAAAATAAAATAATTAGTGATTAAACCTTTCAGAAGGAATGAATACATTCTTTTCAAGAATTACGGGGCTTCAAAGAAATACAAGCACATTCTTAAAGGTTTAAAATTCTTTCAAGAAGCAACCCCTCCCTTTTTGTTTTGAAAAGGCTAACTCAAGTCTGAGACATAAAGTGAGAAATCATTTTTCCAATTATACATGGTTCATCTTCTAGCAAGAATTACGAGTTATTCACTGGTACTAAACAGTACATAGGAACTAACCAAAATTAATTATTTGGCTATATCCTATTTTACCACAGATTATCCAAACAGTGTCAGTGACAATCTGATGCTTGACAATGAACTGACCAGCGACATGAAACAAATTACTTTATCAGAATACAAAAATTCCATCAGGAAGAATAAGGCAAGCATAAACATAGCCATTTCTTTCTTTCTTGTCTAAATTCCTTCTTATTTTTTCATTCTACTCCAAGCTGGCTTTTTTCCAAATAGGTTGGTTCATGGTCAGACCACTATGGGATCACTGGATTATTTCACAGTAACAAAAAGAGATAAAAGCATCTTTAGCTACTGCTGTGGAAAAAAAAAAAAAAAATAAACCACAACCCCCCGCTCCTATCCCCAGCCTTTGAACTGTAAGACATTATCTCTTTCGGGAAAGTTATGAATTCATTCCATACTATAAACTAACATAAGATTTATGGACATACTCATCATTTGGTAAAATTCTATCAACAGAAGGCCGAGACACTGACTGAATTTTAGTTTTTAGAGGATCACTCCAACTGAGTACTTAATGTAAACACTGACAAACAGAACTATAAGCGAAAAGATTTTAGAGAAATTATTTCAAGGAAATTGTAAGTGTTAGCAGTGGTAGTAGTAATCACTTTTGTGTAATTAACTGTTAATGGTTGCACTTAAATTGCTACATGAAAAGAATAGCACATGGAATTGCACATACACTTTGTGGTTTTTCTCCTCCCATTTTTCAAACCCATACTTTCCCAAAAAATCTAGGCCTGCTATTTCAAGAACTGCATTCACTTTGAGATCCAGATAGCCCTTGGGTGACTACCCCTTTCAATGAAAAACTAGTACTTCCAGTGCTCCTCTTGGATTTTAAGCTGACTAAAGACAGAACTACCGTAATCCTTAAATAATTTTGAATTCTAAAAGCAAAATATAGACTATATCCACTTCAGAAGACCTTGTTGCGCAGGTGATAAAGGGTGGGGAGTGGGGGAGGAGAGATGATGTTTGTGAGCTAAACCCAATCATTTATTTAGGCAGGAGTAAAAATTCCGAGTCAATTCACCCATTATTAAAAACAGAAAGTTGACAGAAGCAAAGAAAACATCATAAACGTGATTTCCACACGGTAACAGCTCAACAGCTTGCAAGGAGAGAGCTCAACTCATAAAGCTTGTAAATGAAAGTTGAAATTTCGAATAATTTTCAAAGACTTGTGATTCTTCAAGACCTAATCCTGCATGCTTTATTTATTTTTCTAGTTAGCACTTTCCACCATTTTAGGAACAAATCCCAATAAATGTTGCAGATTACATTACTTATACAATTACATTATTTAACAAGATAGTCTACCATTAGGTTTCACGCTAGTTCTAAGAATGAATTACTATTTTCCCTGGACACTCGGAACTATTTGACATGTAAGATGCAACTATTAATTGTTTATGTTTGCAGCTTGAAATAAAGATTAGCTACCTTCTATGTTACAATAATTAAAGGGGAGCCTTTCTACAGCTCAGAAAAAGCTAACAAATAGACAGCATACATAACAGTATAAATATCAAAGACGTGGGGAAAAAAAAAACGGTGAGAAAAGAAGTAACATGAGTATACAGTATCAGAGAACAAACACTTAATCTGAAGAAAACCGGTCATATACAGAATATTTAATCAGGAAATAAGAATATTTAATATATAAATGTTATTTTCTTTTTGAGAAAAATACTTCTATATGATTAAATATCCTAATAGTTTGCAAATAACAATAACCAGGGTTCTTAAAATTAAATCTATTCAGGGCAGAAGACAGCTTTAGAAAAATAAAGCCAGCAAATTGCAGCAAACTGAACTTCACACATCCTTATAGTTGTGATCCATATCAGGGTATTTATCATAAATTACTTCTATGAATTCTTGGGGAATGTATGTTTTGCATAAACAGTTTGGTGTATGCTGTTTCAGAGCAATATAAACAGTCCTTTCAACTTTCAAAAATATGAAGTCATCAACCTGATGTAAAAGACATCTCCATAATTTCTAAGTCCAAGAGCACAGTTTGAGGCTAAAAGATAATCTAGGCATGGTCCCTGCCAAAAATATCCTGTCTCAATTTTCAGTAAAGACTATGATGCTGAATAAGGGAACAAAAATAAAAGTAACAATGAAAATGAGATACAGAAATGGACATTATAATACCTGAGGAATAAAACTTGACTCAAAACCCCCCTAGAGTCACCTCTGTTACACGATTCTAAGGAAACCACCACATATATCTGGAAGTAAAAAAAATTTTTACAAGTCTATCAAGGTAAAGGAAACACAGTTGAAGTGAAGAATAACACTACCATTCCTTGAAAAAAAAAGGTAGTGATCAGAGCTGGTCTGCCAGTTCGCCCTTAACAATTTGTTGAGGCTTAGAAATAGATTTTGGGGGGAAAAATAGTAAATCAGTAAATGGAAAGATACAACATATGAGTTATCAAAACACTGGTTCTCACAGATGCCTTGACAATTCATTTTCTAGATAAAGGAAAAGCAATGCATCTATACCACAGAAAAGCCTCTTGCATGTGCCTCAAAATACTAGTTCAGATGAAATAAAAGCAGAGTACCTGAACAGTACACCTGAACTTTAGGTTGGATGAGGACTGGCCCAAAAAAGGAGCTAACAGCTTGTAATGCAAGGAGAAGTGTCAGGTTGGAAGTGTCACCAGTCACGGTGTTTAAGGCTAAGTGTCAGGACTGATCCTATTTACAGGTTAGTTAATGGTTTTGGTACAAAAGACTGGCATGTGCTAATACATTTGGTGATATCATTAATAGAAAGCACACCAAAATGCAATACAAAGTAAAAACAGATGATGTTGAAGATGAAAATAATCTGAATGGGAGTAACACAGAGTTAATTCCACATTTTATTCTGACAGTGATTTCCTGGTACTTTGGTGAAAAGATACTACAACTTCCAAAATTAAAAGAGTGGTTAAATTAGAGGACTTCACACGTTTTAATGTAGGTGAGAGGGGGAGAAGATTAAAAGCCTACAAAGAAAAAAGGATGGACAGAGGAAGGATTTCATAAAATGGCACAAATAAAGCTTACTTGTCAGTTATGGTAAAAAGGGTGCATTTAAAGAACCTATTTTTGGCTTGGTCTAGGTTTAAGGCTGCTTCTAAGAACTATTTTCTGCTTAAAAGATTTTCCAGAACAGAATAAAATACAGTTTAGTCTTTCTGAACACAAACAACTTTGAAAACAGCTCATTTGTCAGTGGGAAAAACTGGAGAAGATGCAGCTGGGCTGAGGTTTAGCTGAAAAAGTAGGAGTAACTTTTGCTACAGAAACTAGAGGAATAAAGAAAACCCCACTACTACTACTAGTACTATTAAACTACATACATCATCAAAATTGTTACTCTTTCCTAATCCTCTAAAACATATTATTTCCTTTAGTTGAAATAAAATTAAAACAAGCTATGAACAAACTGCAAACTGATTCTGTTTAATTGAACACATACTGAAATGTAATGGGTAAGTACAGAGCCACACTGACAAGCCCATTCATTTCAGTGGAGTTAAACCTTTTTCTTACAGCTGAAGATCTTGCTTTAGTAGTAGTAGTGTGACAACAATTTAGAAACATTGCTTGTAGGCAGCTTTCTATTAAGAAAGTTTCATGCTAGCTTATCACACTGAGATATGCAAAATGTAAACACTGTTTACTCCATTACTTCTTCCCATTTCAATTGTAAGTGCTGGATACTTCAAAAGGTTTCAGATTTCTTCTTTATTATTTTATATTTTTATTTACATTTTGTTATTGTATAAAATAAAACACAGTAAAATTAAAGGAGGCCAATTCTATGATCAGTACTTCCTTAACTTTTATACAATTAGTGGAAGCATATTTTCACAGGACTTCTACAAAGTATCATCCTTGCATAAATCTTTATTTTAGACACTAGCCTCTGATTAACGCCAAATGTTTTTTGAAAATTAGAAGATTCTACATATAATGAATTTCCCTTATCTATCATGATAGTATATCTTCAAAGAAGTCCACCAGATTATTTAAACGTGAACTCCCACGCCTCAATCATTCCAGATATTTGCAGGCAAATACATACTTTCATGAGTCTTCTGATTTCACTCACATTTTCCTAAAAACCTAGTAATAAGTTTCTTAACACCTTTTTGATGCAATGGGGTCACGTGATGAAAAGGGAGAAAAAGAGTTACAGAATAAAATCAAAGAAAAAAAATTCATTTCAAAGACTAATAAAACTATTACTGAGCTGTGCCAGACATCTGGCAATTTGTTCTCTATTACTTCAAAATCTGCATTAACAGATCAGCTAGAATATTCTTCAGGCCACCCCTATGGCTCGGGTTTGTAACATTCTCTGTGTGCATATTTCACAAAGCCTAGCAATGAAAACTGCAATTATAGTATGAATCCAGTTTTTAAATAAAACGCCATTGAAGTCCAATTTAAGCAAGCACTATGTTGTTTAGGTTCTTTGGTCATGAGCCAAGAGAGCTGAAAACAGAGTTCAACCATCAAGCTGGGATATCCATGATTTTTCTTTTCAGATGAGTTGCGGACTGGCTCTGAAGAGACGCTGCACTGGCTCTGCACCCTGGGGTTATTCTTTTGTTGAGTGTTGTGTCCCCCCCTGCTTTTTAAACTACAGCTGAAGATTTAAAAATACAACAAAACTGGGCTGACTGATTGTACACAAAGTACTTGTACTTGAATTTTATACCAGAGTTTCATAAGCTGGCAGAACGGAAAATGCATTTAAATATGGATAGGTTTTAAGAGAAAATCATTAAACATGGGTCATCTACCCTCTCATACCTGTTTAAACAGTTGAAGATTAACTGCTGTTTCCAGGAACTGCTTAGTAGTACTGGAACGATGCTTTACAAAACTATTCTCACAGAAAGTTATAGGCTCTCCCTAAAATTTAAACAGAAAAAGTTAGATGGTAACTAGGGTACACAAACATGCTGATTTATTTAAAATTCTCCATTACAAATCTATTTATTTCTTAATAGTCAATACATACAGCACTCATTTAAAAATAAAATATGTTAGTAAGATTATTTATATACAATCAAATCTACTCCTATGTTATTCCCTAATTTCATTTAAAATTTGCTATCTTCAGTATGCACAGACCACTGGACATTTCTGACAAGCATTCTCTCCAATTCTGTTATTCTTGTCAACACTTTGTGATAAATACTTGAAGCGGTTTGGCATCACTGGATAAATAACAGGTACATTACAAAGTTTGCGTAGTGATCAAGGTACATGAACTGATTTCATCATAAAGCCAAAAGGCCTCTCACCCAAGTTTACAAAACCAAAATAATTACCAGGTTAGAAACAATTACCAAAGGTCTCAAAGACAGAAAATTTGGAATCCAACAAAATGCGACACCTAAATCTACTACAGAATATTTTACTACCCAAAAGCTACATATGCAGTGCAATCCCACAACAGAATAAAAGACACCTCAGCCATTTGAAAGAAAAAAGATCAAAGACAGCTGCTACACTGATCTTCACAATAGCTCCAACTGGTAGCCACTTTAAAGACAAATTTATTCATGCCCATGATCACCACAGCTTTCTGCTCCTAACCCTGTTTAACTCGAACCACACATGCTACTTCATGCATTTTCCTATCATTCTGGCTGACTGTGCAGTTATGTGCTTCCAGAACATCACAAAGCGTTTTCTGCATGTGACCTAGGCGAGTTTGGTGGAGTAGCTCTAAACCATTTTCAGCTGCTCTTTACACCTTGCACTTTGTTTTTCAATGGTTCCGGTATGATCCAAGGAAATGTTGCAGTAAAACCACTGTGATATCATTTTAAAATCCAATTCTTATACTACCAAAAGCTTCCCTCTTTTTAAGCCTCTCTTTTAACAGGTCCAGTCCCACTCAGGAAAGTACTTAAATTCATGTTTAACTTGTTTTTAAGTTTTACATCCTTACTTCTTTACGGAACCTCTGATTTTAGAAAAGAAATCTCACCGGACAGCTAGAAGCTATACATTTACCTAACATAATCCTTCCCCTTCCACAGGGTAGCTGGAACGCTGCGATATGCAAACCCATCTCAGTGCAATATGTAGCACTGTGTTGATCAAATTCCAGGAGAAGCAGCCAAGTTACTCCACCTACTACTTATCCCGAGATAACGGGTGAACACTGTACACATGCAGGACATGCTCGATCTGCCAAACAGCTTGAAATGTTTGTGGTACTTTAAATAGCGCTGCCTTCCTGACCCACTTTGCATTAGCTATTCTTGAGCTCCTAAACATTCTTGTCTTAAGAGGATGACCCCAAGCTACTTAGCAAATTCAAAGTGCATCAAAACAAATGGAATAGTCTCCAGTGAGACATGGTGGTACAAGACATAGTGTTCCTGAGGGCAGACTCTCTTCTCAGTTCTGTCGGTCTTCCAAAAAAATCTCAAGGCAGCAAATTATAACAACGCCTTATTTATATATATTTTTGTTGTTGGTTTTGTTACACAAAGAAACGATTTCTGGAAACACAGAGGCTTTGTGGGAGTACAGAACTGACTAGATGATGGCTCATGACATACTAGGAAACATTAAATTTAGGACCAAAGAGAGAAAAGAGTATTTGCAAAATACACAATTTAGAAAAATAAAAACTAAGCTATGCCTCCACTGCCACTTTCCCAATTGTCTTGGGAAAGACGAAAGAGAAGAAGGAGAGGTTATCTCCCAGCAAAAGAGAAAACAGGCATGCATGTTCTCCCTTTCACATCAGCCTGGGAAGAGAGAGCAGTCAGATAGTTTTACTTGATGGCACTTCTCCCGCCCAAGCCATGTAACAGAGCGCCAGGAAATGGTAGCTCAACACACATTTTTAGTGCATGGCTGTAATATTTTCCCAAATACTTTCCTTTAATCGCTGGATGCTTCAGATACTTAGTAAGCACTCACGCATCGGTGCATCTGTTCCCTTATCAGTCCAGTTCAGAGACAGAATAACCAAAGCTATTCCTTAGCTGAAAATTTATTTAGATCTATAAAGATTTCACATCCAAAAGTCATCTATGGTATTTAAACCTACTGATAGCAAGGTTGCTTTAAAAATTTGAGGAGGTTTAAAGCTCCTCCCTGTTCAGCACATGAAAATTAGAAAATCTGTCGAAACCTGTAGAAATTCCACACTGAGGTTTTCTCAGAGTATCTGCTCTAACTTTACTGAAATTGCATTATATAGTGTAATTAACTCCTAGCTCTTCTATTTGTTCAAGGCATTGAGCAGCAAAATTGTTTTCCAAATAAAACTTCTACAAATCTTCAAGATTATTCTTATAGACACAAGGCCTTTTGAAGGGCTATTTAAAAAATAAATTATTGAATCAATATAAACAAAAATAGCTCTCAAAATTTTTTTATATAAAGCTTACGACATTCTTGTTTCTGCAAATACAACTGGGTACCTTTAGAAACTGAGTTCTGGAGGAATGTTCCACTGAGATTTAACTCCTAGACCATCAAATGGCCCCTGTTGTATTGATCTACAATGTACTTTCAAAACAAGTTCGATCAAAACCCAGTGGGGACACTATACTGAAAAGTACACAGCTAATACTCAGACCAAACAATCTATGTGCAAACAAGATACCTGTCCTTTTAACAACAGTTGCTATAGAATTTTCTTCCCCTTTCATAGCTTGCCACACACAGCAGGAATTTCTTACTCTATGCTACATTCACATTTTAAGCAAGCTATTTATACAGACCTCAATGGAACGTGACAACAGTGAGCTAAAACAGTGTGATTGTTTTAAAAGGAGAAATAATCTAGATTAGAAGGTATGTTTGTGCTTCCTAAATCTAGTGATACTTAACTTGAACAAGAAGTACAAACATTTTAATTCTTTATTTCAGAAAATATTCATATTGCTTCAGCATGAGATGACTTGTACTGGCTACCTGTACTACTGCTACAATTAAAACCATTTCATATGGTAGCTCTTGCTTATTACAAGAAGAGTATAAGGTAGGTAGGTATGGCCATGGCTTCTTCAGTTTTGTATAATTTATTTAAAAAAAAATTAAACACTATTTTGGTTTTGATATTAAAATTCCTTTGTTGAAAATCAAGGAAGTACAAAGCCGAAATTTCATCTGCTGTCATGACATTCAGAGATAAAGGCCAGGGGATAACTGAGTATGGCCTATGATTCTACTTGGGAAGGTGTCGTTTAAAATTACAAACAAACTTCTGCAAAATTTGGAAATTTCTTGCAATCTACCCCCCCCAAAAAATTCAGATGTGCTGCTATTTCTCATAGCCACAATTAAACCCTACAATAACTACTATTAATATAGTATCTGTATTCAATAAAGGACTACTACGGTCCTTAAGACAAATTAAACAATATGGTTTTCAACATGTAAAATAAAACTCTTATGGAAGTCACAATAAATAGTCATAACCTATTACACAGGGTGGCTCTGGATTTAAACACAAACTATGTTCTGGCATTTCATTGCTCTGTTTCTGTACTCTGCTATACGTTTTATGCCCAACTCTTGGGGGAACAGTAAACAAGTCAATGCCTATTTCAAGAGATACCTGTCCTCAAAAGGTTTCATTTTGAAACTCGGTTATAAGCAATCATTACTTACGCATTCTCAAGTAATTCAGGTGCATTCTGGATCTTAAAATATCTTCCCCCCCCCAATATAACATTTAATTGTATTATTTTGATTTATTGAATATTGAATACAATACCTGCGTCTGTTGGAGAGCTGATGTCACTACTTAAAATAGTGTCAATAGTGGCCCAAAGCACTCCAGTTAGCATTCAGTTAAAGTGAGGACTGACAGGTTGCGCTATCTTCAAGCTGGAAGTTATCTTGGCACCCCCGGCATGCTGATGAGACCATGAACTCCTACTGCTGAGCATTCCAGAGAAAGCCATTAGCCTTCGCTCTTCATTTCTTAATTCCTGATGAGTGATGTTACAACCATCATAAACTCAGGATGGCTTTGTTTTAAGTTATTTCTTAACATCAAGAGCTTTGAGGCCTTCTTCCCCCAAAGAGGTGATTTTTTTCAACAACTTCATCTTTCGTTGGCTAATTCTTGAAGAAAAGCCAGTTTTTCAAAGGTAGAAAATAAGTTACTACTGCTTACATACCACAATCTTTTAACAGATATGTCATAAAAGAAGAGGATTTGTTTATTTAAAATAATTTTGAAATGTATTTGTCTTGCCATGATTAATTACCTTTTTTTTTTTTAAATAAAAAATAAAAATATCACACCTGTAGTTCCTCCTGATGTTTGCTGCTTAGGTACAAACAACTTTTCTGATCCCCCTATTTTCCTGATGATATTAAAATTAATCTCTGTCATGGTGAGTACTTTTATACTCATTATTTTTCCACTCCTTCCTCATCCTCTTATCGACCTCTCCCTCTCTAGACATAGATGGGAATGTTGCCTGTTTAAGAATTCTTTACATCATATGGTGTTTTATTAACTGACCATACTGTATATTATTAATGGAAAAAATTTACTACTCTGCTTTCACCTGCAAGGTTTGCACAAGTATACGTGTAAGGCCCATTTTCCCTAGCCATCACAGAGTTTTTAAAATGTTTGACAGGTGTGGCTCTTGTCCGATATAAGGAAGGATGCCTAAAAATTACCACGAAGAATGTGTAAAGTAAAATAGATAGAAAAAACACAACATTGCCATACACTGATTGACAAAATGACACAAACTGCACAATTGTAATCTTTGTATCTAAGTCCCACCTACGCACGCAATTCTGAAACATGGACCATGCAGTATTATTCCATGATAAATTCCCAAATGCTGGACTTCCTAAAGAAAATAGGAGCCACGAAAGGTTCAAGGCTAAGTTGTGACCACCTAAAGTAAACATAATTTGGATTTGTATATGCGCTTACACAATGTAAGAAGCACTTATCTTACAACACTCTGATCACCGCAATGCCTCAGCAGGGTTAGACTGTTGTGACCAAAACTGTGTGTGATCACTGATGTTGTAGGTCGTGCAATGGCTCACACTGCAGCTGCTAGATGGGTGAGTACAACCATGCACTGACCACTTGCCTTTCTATATTCCAGGGCTCCTTACAGCAAAACAGTTCGAATTACCTCAGTGCCACTCTGCAGAGCCCCGCAAAGTCCATGCACATTCCCGTCAGAGCATCTCACCCATGTCTCAAAATGGATTGCAGTCCTCCACATGAATGAGACCATATACAAAAACATTATAATTCACCATTCCACTGATGATACTTTGTTCTGGATTATTTTTCGGTATTTATGAAATGACAGTGAAGCAATTTTTTCAGTCATCCTCACCTACCATGCATGAACTGGATTCTTTTCTGGATTAAACTAAAGCAGAAAACGAGCTCCAGTTAGTAATGGGTATTCAGTATTCAACACCAGATTCAACACCCAATAAGAACACAAAAAAGCTAGAAATGCACACTGTGTGGATGTCAGGTCCTTAGCACCACCTGTAGTGTCTTGCTCTACAGATCCACTCCATCATGCAATATTTGCTAATGTACAGTGTAACATATTTCAAAAACTGCTTCCAGCAGTTACGTCGATTTGACCAATTTCTTTAATTCAGTACTGTGATTAAATCAGAAAAAACAACTATTTCCACTTTTCTTGGAAACTCTTACTGGATTAATTTTATTATCATTTGTTACGCAAAAAATACGATCACCTTTATCTATTACATGTCACACTTCCTGTCTGTATTAGAGTAGTCAAATTTTCCATATGGTCTTTTAGAGTCCCATGAACTCCTTTCAAGACCCCTGAAGCTTCCCATTTTCCCTTTCATCAATCATTTTTTTTTTTCAGTAATTGCTAGACGTTTGTTCAAGACATATTGCTATACCGAGGAGAATCTGTCCTATGCTGAAAACAAACAGTTGCACAGAATGAGTGTTCAGTGTGATGAACAGCGTTTGGAGTGAAGAGAAGTGTTGGATGAGTACAGACACTATTAAAGCTGTTCTTTACTCAAAGTGAATATTAATGATAGTTGTTTCATGTTTCAAGTTAAAATCATACAGAACACACTGCTGCAAGGAAAATAGTTCACAAACATACTTTTCAACTCACAAGCAATCGGTAACTATCCGAATACATTATTTTATTTTTCATCAGAACGCTTGCGATCCTAAAAGTGGTACCCCAAAACCTCTCAGGTCTTGATTCTGAAAATATGACAAGCTTATTTAGAGCAAAAGTATTTCAAATCTATACAGAAAGTATTCTCTACATATTTTCTACATTAACACTACTTGAGCTCCTGAAAGAATGTAAATAAAGTCCATAGCTGTGGTTTAGATTTCCTTATAAGATCTAGCTCCACAGACTCCAAAACAAAAGGTAGTATTTTCTTTGCAATAACAGTTCACAAGTTTTGACACTCCTGACAAATGGCCCTAATACAGTCAAATGTGATTTGATTTTCTGAACTTCCCAATTCAAAATGCAAACTGAGTTCAAAAGGCACATGTAAAATGAGCTGAACAATCATGGGAAAACTCCTACTAATCCAGAGCAAACTCAGCTTCTAATAAATTTTTCCATCACAACAAAGATTCTGTAAAACATTAAATGAGTTAAAATTATGTGAACACGGCTCAAAATAAGTTACACTTTTTTTTTTTTTTTTTTTAATATGCTTTGTCTTTGGACAAGTTGATGCCGATCCAAGATATGCTGGTATTTGCCAGCAGACGTCTGCCTGTTAAGATATTCTGAAATAACGTATCTTAAAAAAAAAAAACAAACAAACAAACAAACAAAAAAACCAGGCCACAATAATTTCATAAATATCTTCTCTTACATGCAATCAGTGGAGCCAAAAAAATCCAACCAAAAAAAAAAGGCAAAAGAAAATAATGCAGAAAGAAAGACTGCAAAGGTCACTGACGAATGTTTGCCAGTTGAAACGATGCATGGTGCACTACTTCCAATACAGTGCAAATGTAGGTATCTCAGATATGCCAACAGATAAACTGAAATAAAATGGAAAACAGTATAAAGGAGAGCTCATTTCAACAGAGGTGCTAACCAGAATGCTAAAGAACTTGCACGTTCGGTTCACCAAACTTACTAAAACAAAGGACTGACTGGAACCTATTTCTGGTCAGAACAGAGGTAAGGACATCAACCAGACTGACATCATTCTGTTTGCATATATCAAATGTAGATTAGGACACTTTTTGACTTAACAGCTCTTACTGCAACCTGCCAGGAGTTGACACGGACCAGCATCCTCACCTTTAGACTAAGGGACAAATTAGATAACCCCTCCTGAAGCAATGTCAGGTAATGCCACTATGGAAAAAAACAACTACCTGTTTTGTTGACATTATTTGTTTTAATGAAACTAGTACTGTGTTGAACTCTAGCCATTTTGGAAACAGGTACAGTCATTTCAATATAGTATGC
The DNA here is from genome assembly GCA_034782735.1 of Sagittarius serpentarius. NCBI lineage: Eukaryota > Metazoa > Chordata > Aves > Accipitriformes > Sagittariidae > Sagittarius > Sagittarius serpentarius. The sequence continues at coordinate 23,356,319 of JAVKLA010000090.1, forward strand.
AAACTGGCTTTGCCTATCATAAGAAAACTACAACAGCTAAGCACAAATACTTGAACTAAACCCTTAAACATTACTTCATTTCTGCATGGGTTACTTTTCATCTCAATAACAATGGCCGTAAGCAGCACAGACAGCTAGTGTGTAAAATGCTCACGGCAAAAAAGACTACCCATAAGAGAACCACTTGGGTAGAAGGAAGACTGTGCCACACTGTATTTTAATCTTTCCTCCAGGAAAAGGCCTCACCTGGAATTAATAACTATCCTATCCAGTTCTGCCAAGGAATACCACATAGTTCCGTGCCCAGCAACAGAATACACTGCCCTGCTCGCCCCCAAATAAACACCCACCCATGTACCCACACACCCACCAGTTTTACAAACTTGACGCCTCAAGCAAGGATGATTTTCTCCTATCAAATCTTGGTATTTATCTGAATCCATCAGACCACCAAACATTATATCCTTGGAATCCGATTCAGCCAATGTCATCTCAATGCATTTTATCAAATGGATCTATCATCAGTCGTTTGCAAATATCATAGTAAAAGTATCTGGACTGACAGATTAAATGAATCTCTAAGTTGTTTCTGATAAATTATTTTATCTCTAATAGGCTCAATATGTACCACCCTCATAAACCAAAAAGTATGAAAGCCCATAACACATTAATCTACTGAGTACCAGCAAAATGTCAGAAATGCGAATTCTGAAGTTCTGATGGGATGAAATGGGGTTTCACTTCTCCTAACTTCTCAGTGGAATCAAGATAAAGTGTATAACAGAAGAGATGCATGTTTGACTCACATCTGGCTTCTGCTAGGAAATAAAAAGCTTCTAGCCTCAAACACAGCGAAGTCTCTAGACCGGTACAGTGAAAAATGATGGAGTCTGAAAGGCACAGCCTCTTCAGTTCTTCACCACATTAAACCAGGTGAGCTGGAAGTAGTTTCATTAATACAATCTGATTTTATACTAAATAAATGATAAGAATGATACAAATAAGGAAATAGCTGACTTTGGATGAGTATTTATTTTTCAGTACAACTCGCTGTCAGGAGGTGGTAGTGTCTTCTAAATTACCAAAGTATCCTTAGCATAGAGTAAGATTTAAAACACTTTCTTTGAAATGTTTCAGACTGGGATAAAACATTTCACATTTTCCTTACAAAGAATGAGACCATGCTCTTATAAATTAAGGAAAAAAGAAGTAAAGAATAAGCCTTACTGGTTTGTATCTTAGTGCATCTCTGTAGGATCCAAACAGTGCTGCCTGTGCCCGAAGAAAGGCCTTGGCTACTCCATCACCCGTAGCTGTAGACTGCTTTTTCAGTTTATTTTTCAAGGCCGAGACCTGCATGACAGAGTGGAACAGTTAAATTATCACCTCAGAAATTGGTACAGTGAGGTATGAACCCAACCAGCAGGCAAACCATGGTGTCTACAGGTCAGCCAAAAATTCACCCTCCTCCTTGATAGCTTATCTTTTTAACTGCAAAGAGCACCTGCTGGTCTGTTAATTGAAATGAAAGCAGGGGATGATAGTAGAGTGCTAATGCAAATTGGTTTATGTTCTCTTTTTTTCCCAAGGCCTCTTGACATAAATAAGCTTAATTATTTTGCAGTAAGATGCATGTGAGCTGCTTTTCTGCAGATTTTTTTTCTCAATCATGACATGTACTTACTTGTTTTGAACGAAGACAGTTGGATATTTTTTATTTATGCTATGAAGGTTTATTTTTAAGGACTCTTAATGGTCACTTACTATTCAGCTTCAGGGATTTATTTTTTTTTTTAAAGTCAAATTACTATCTTACATCATTTCTCATGCACCATGGGAGTAGCTGCTACCACTGTCAAATACTTTAAAAAAGTCTGTGTAAATTCAGTGCTACACTGACTTTAGAATTGTCCTCAAAGATAAAACACATGAAATGGGAAAAAAATAACACCACTTACCAGGCACCTGTAGGTTTGTTTTTGTTGGTTTTTTTTGTTTGTTTTTTTTTTTTTTTAAAAAAAAGACCATTCTTATTTTAGTGCTTGACTTTTTTTTTAGGGAGATCTGTCTTTTTTTACTTGGCAAATGGCAATCACTGATTATACAGAATTAGGAAAAAAAAAAAGACATTTTGATTTAGATGACCCTTACTTGGGAGATACTTTGGAAAAAAAATTCTGGAATTATTACAGTATTCTTTACAGATATGTGGAATTACACCCAGTTATAGTCTATACTCTCCTAATTTTCATCATGAGGGACATCTGGAGAAGTAAGTCGAGTCCAATGACATTGAATAGGTGTTTCTACATCCCTCTGTATTGCAACACACCCAATAAAGCAACATTTAAGTCACTAAATACTATACAAAGTAACATTCAGAGTTACTCTTTAAACAGAACATTATAAACACAAACTATCACCAAAACAGCTTTCATTCTTTCAGAAATATATGCAAGAATGAGTATCTTTCTGTTTCTTTATGCAAGCAGTCCTGACTGCTCTTGTAGATGATGATTGTAATTGAAGTGTCAACCTAATTAACAACTAAACTTTGAATAATGCTAATGAGAACTGAACATGGCATCAGAGAAAAGACCAGCTCTACAGGTGATAAACCTTCACAGTAGTGACATTTTCCAGTGTAAAGTCACAGTTACTGTGATCTGATCAAAGAGAGAGACCCCCATTGGGTCCAATTATAACTATAGTTTTGAAAAAAAAATTATTGAGTTATGATGTTCATAATCTATGCAGAAAGGCCTTTACAGTATAGGTCTTTTCCCCATAGCTGTGATCTTTTCAATTTATATCCAAGCTCCATAGATCTAGATAAAAGTTTAGAGCCTGATTCGTTTAGCCCATGGAAAGCATGCACCAAGGCTCGTTTACGTTTTTTCCTTATACCTCAAAAGAAAAAAAAAAAAAAAGTACAAGTCTGAGTACAAAAACCAGTTAAGCAGTTCAAGGTTGAAAAAATAAATGCATGTCTTCATTTTGTTTTTTTCATTCTGTACTGTATGATTAAAGTTATTAAAAATAAGGTTTATTTAATTCTGGGGAAAATAAATGTATATACCCTTTGTATAAGGGAAATCTGCCTATCAATGTTAGCTCAGTTTCAGTAAGGCAAAAGCAGTAACACGAGGTCAAAAAAGAATTGTCAACCTTAAAATGTTATCTGTGTCATGACGGACAAAGCAACTTCTAAATATAAGGGAGGGAAAAGGTAGAAAATTCTCTACATTCTTTTCAATCTATGTTCCTCTAAGTTATACATTATGAATTTGGGGAAATTATGGCAGACGATAAGACAGGGTAAGAGAAGAAAAGGGGTAAAGATGATGTAGAGCAGAGGAATTATAGGACAAGGTGGGGGATGTGAAGGCAAATGGTATTTTCTCAGTTCTGGCAGGTCTTATGTACCCTAACATACATCAACAGGATGCTCTAGCCAAAAACGCGTTAAAAAGAACAATAGGAAGCAACAAGTCTCCCACTGCACTGCAGTGTTGGTACATTTATTAGTTCAACAATATTAAGAACATCCCAATGGGCTGGCAGTTTGGAGGTGGGTTCTCCAGCACAAAAATGCGTAAGTCAGACGCACATTTTTGTGCTGCCATTCTGGAGGGAGTTCGAGCCTAAGAAAGGCTATGCTGGAGTTCAAAAAAAGTTCCTCCAACTTCTGCTTCTCTCAGGAGGCAATGCTAAAAGGCAGGAAGGGCTCGATTAGATTATTCTGCAGAAGTACAAGGAGCACAGTGCTCTTAAGAAAAAGTCTGCAGAGATAATGTGGGCCACAGCCCTGATTTCGCAGTCGTCACAACTGGAATCCTGGCTGAAGCACGCCTGAAGCACCCTTGAGGCCTGGCTAGGTTTCCTCCAAGCTGAGGTCAGCAAACACGCGTGCAGGACAGTGCTTTTTTCTCAGGGCTTATCACACCACCAAGTGATGGCAAACCCAAACTGAGCATTTGGGGAGGTTGCTGGCAAAGTCTCCCAGTTCCACAGTTCAATCAAAGATAGAGTGATAAAGTAGTTATTACAGTCAATACACAAGGCATAGGTAAGAGACTAGGTGCTTTGAAGGACTACTTAGAAGGACCTGGTGCACAGCAGGGTTGTGATTGCTTAGATCCATGAACCTAAAACCAAGGAAGTGTGAGATCCCTTTGGGTGACATCATTAATAGCTCTTAAAATTTCAAAGAAAATACAGAGTTCTGGCACCAAGTCAAAAAAATACCAAGCAACATCTTCATCAAAATCTTTTCCTCGTGCATGCTTTAATCCATCTACCTATCTAGGATTAAGAATGCCAAACTTCTTTTCTCCCCTTCTTTGCATGTCTTAAGCAGAAATACCCTTTTACAAAGTTTAAAAAATAAAGAACTGCAAACAAACAAACCCCAGGGGTTAGAATGCTGTTAAAATTTATTTCTGGAAGACACTAGTGATCTGTTTCAGATATGGTGGTATTAATTTACACTAGAAGCAAACCGTTTTTATCTTCTCCTAGCAACGGCTTCTCATAGGAAGGTGACTTCACTGGACTGCTAAACACTACCAATGAAGAGCAATCAGAGCTTCAGGAAGGTTTTAAATCAACAGAATGTTTTTTCAGATTTAGGAAGTCATGAGATTGATATGTGCTTTTGCTTTCATACGTAATTAAGTGTATCTAAAATGTAAAAACATATTGTGTTGGTCACTAAAACAAAAAGTGTCGTTTTTTAAAATAGCCACCCTATGCCCTAAGATTCCTAAAAAATAACTATCTCATCAGAAACAAAGCATGACTAATATCTCTTCAATATCCGTGTGAGTAGAAGAATAGACTGCACATAAAGTGAAAAAAATAAACGAATAAAATCATGTAACTATTCATCAAAGCCTTTGCTCCTGCAAAAACTTAAGCACACATATAGAATTACTCAAAATATCTGTTGCCTGCAAAATGCAGAACCACGCACCGCTGCTCCCAAAAAAGAGACAGCCAGGTATTTCTCTGGTATCAGTGACAGTTGTTACGGTTTAAACTATTTTTTTGTGTTCCCCATCAGATCACGTCACTATAAAAGCAAGCCCACTCTCAATGGCGAGAAAGTGAGAGAAGATGGCAGAGAAACAAAACAAAAACCTTACAACAAAATGGAATCTGATATGATTTAAATCAATATTGTTAATGAAAGGGCTTCTATATATTTGATATTATCTACACACACAGGATTTAGGCATCTCAGCCCTCCAGCATTTAATCACAAATACTCATTTAGATGAAAACAACTACTTAAATGCAAATGTTTTCAAAACCAGTCGTACTTTTCAATCTCATGTTCTAGCTTCTAAAACTATATTGAGGTTCTATAGAATCTCAACTCTAACAATTTATTGAAAATAAATAGTTGCTTCATAACACTGCAAACACTGTTGAGTGCTCTGAGTTTCTAAAATATATTAGTAATATTTTTGGCTGTTTTCTTATGGGAAAGCATAGTAAATTATGATATTTAAATTTTACAAAAAATCTTTTAGTTACACTGTTACATGTTGACCACAATTTCTTTATAATACCATTATTCACTGTATTTTCAGAAATAATTTGCAGTCCCAGTAATTGTTATATAAAGTAACTTTGATTTTCTATGTGAACTACAGCCTACTTCTCAGATGCTACTTTTAGAACAGTAATGCTCATACGCCCAATTTACGGTGTTAAAATCCTGTGACTTTAGGAATCTCAAAACTAAAATTCTAAAAACCCATTTAGATTCTGTATTGCATCATAGTGTGTAGGCACCACACACTACAAAGGCTACACATCTTTCAACAGCTCTGTAGATTTTACGGTTAACAATATTTAACGATCTCAGAAGACGCTACAAAACCTCTAAAGCCTATTGTTTTCTGAAGATCATATTTATAAATAAGTTCTGCTTAGTCTATGGAGAAGTCAGTAAGACTTGGTTGCTAAAAGTGATGCCCTCAATTCTTCAAGCTTTTTCTGAAAGCGTTCAAGTTTGAGCAAAGGAGTAGTCTCTTTGTCAGAGTTAACCGCAAGCAGGCATTGCAGGATCAGGCCCAGAGTTTATTAATTTGTGTCTATGGACTCCACTAATTTATATACATCACAAATACTCTTTTTCTAATGTCTTACATTATTAAAGTGGTGATCTAAGTATTACTGTATTAGGAAATTTACTCCCACAGAAGTAGCTACTTATTTTCTTTTTTTTTTTAATTAAAAAATAATAGACAAATTCACAGTGAAATGATGAAATTTAAAAACAAGTGTTCTTGTCAGAAGAGAGGAGAAAGAGGTTTTTTTTCCCCCCTCTAAGAAAACAAAGGATTCCTGAAAGCCTTGCACTGATTTATTTTTCCAATTTTAAATACCTTAGGAGTAGCGGAACTGCTACTGGCATGGTAGTATTTCTAACAGTCAATAAATCTAAAATATTATGTGTGAATATTGGAATGAAGCCATTAAGAAGATTACAGCATGCAACGCAGCAGAGGGTCCACATGAAAAAAGGACTGGTAATTCAGGACAACTGTGACCACTGACCTTTGCACAGTCAAGACCACTGGTCAGTCTGACAGAATAATAGAGTTCACATGCATAGAAAGTCATCTAGCCTGTAACTATAATTTAAATGCTTAAGTGAATGATTTAAAAATGCCTTTAAATCTCAGTTAATTTATTATACAGTTTATTAGACAATGCCATATAATAATGTTTTTTCAATCTTAAATTTATCATGAAAAAATTCACAATCAGAGCATTTTAATAGATGTATTATTTATACATGGGTAAACTATTAAATACCTATGCTGTGAGGACATCATCAGGCTTATTGATCAAGAAAATAATTACTCAATTTCCTTCGGACACAAGAAACGGTTTCAGAAAACTCTTTGAAAATACCGCATTTATTTTGTTAGGCTGTTAACCAACCTGGAATCGATTTTTGAAAGGGATAGTAAGACTAGAGCTTCTTTTACATTTTCAGTTCTTCACTCTATTTTACCACCCTTCAAAGGTACTCATTATATTTTTTCATCAGAATTTTTTACTAACTTTGTATGTATGCTTATGAGGTTTATTTATATAGGTTAAAATGCTTCACGTATGTATCTTTGACATTTTTAAGTCTAACTTACCATTTTGACTCTCCACTACTATGTCTTACACTTTTTAACCGAGATGTTAGCAGTTGCACTGCCCCTCATGAATGCAAAAGGACAAGCATTTTGTCATTTTATGAGCCAAACATGTACGTTGTCTCTACCTTTTGTCTCCAGGTTTTCCAACTATAATTGTGTATGTTTTCCATTAAATTTTTTTAATCAAAAGTGCTTCACAGACTGAAGTAGAGGAAGAGACGGGAATATTCAAACTAAAAGCTTCATTATAAAATCCTCAGATTCTGCAAGTATGTTTTGCACAAAACACAGTTGTTCTGTTTTGTTCTGTATTAGATACAGAATTAAATATTTTAAGTCTACTGTATAGTCTGTACACTCGAATAACCTTCATTAACATTAATAATAGGAACATGCATATATCCTGGGGGAGATTATACTTCTAAAAGTATGAAGATCTGTATCCCCATTTTCTTCATGGTAGCCTACTCATTTAGAGATCATTTTGATATGCATCTGTAAAATACATGAGAAGTCCTTCTCATTGCACAAATACCCATTTTTACTGTTCAAAGGACCTCCAGCTACAACTCCAGTATCTTATGGAAGATCATGCCTAATTTTCAATTCTACATCTAGCTATTATTTGACAAGAGGTATGTACCTCCATGACATTATAACCTCAACCTTATGCACTGAATGCAAGGTCAGTTAATATTAATGACACTCCAGAAAATGACTCATTTTTTACTTAACTTGTTATACTCTTGAACGACAGAGCACAGTCAAAATTACTGTATATACGTGCATGTGTATCCTTTTTCATACACTAATGTAAAAATCACAAAACATCAGAATAACTTGTGTATAGCCTTTTACATTTCTGAACCATAGCTGATACTGAGTCAAAAGAAAGACTGACCAGATGATCTATAAAAAGTCTAGATTTTAACATCATTAAAATCAAAGGGAACTGACATTAATATAATCATCGAGTTTGATTTCTATTGTACCGAATATATACAAATTACCAGCAAAAAACATAGTATGTCAGTACAGCACCTTACTTTGATTAAGACAGTTTGTTTTTATGATTTACAATTTCAGAAAATGTAACTCTCTGATTTCACATTTTGATAAAAAATTCTTTGTCTTGACAACCATTTGTGATAGCTTGAGCATCTATAACTAAATAATCAAAACAGTGGTTTCACAATGATATTCTTTTAGAGCTCTATTGGGAAAAACAGGGTAAGTGAATTTTGTCACTATTTAAAATGATATACAGAGTATGTTCCCCTATAGGCAATAAGCAAAAAAAAAAAAAAAAAGGCGGGGGCGGGGGGGGGGGAGACACCCGCTGCAAGA
>JAVKLA010000090.1:23364934-23472560 GCA_034782735.1 Sagittarius serpentarius
CCCCCCCCCCCACCCCCCCCCCCCCCCCCCCCCCCCCCCCCCCCCCCCCCCCCCCCCCCCCCCCCCCCCCCCCCCCGACACCCTCTGCAAGATCAAAGTCCAGAAAGAACTGGCACTTAATTTATCATCCTTTACAGACAAAAGACAGTTTTCGTCATTTCAAAAGGATCAGATGTCTTTTATGACAAACTGGGTTTGCAGTTTAATTTACAAATAGAATTCTAAGTAAGCAGTCTTTGCTCTGCCAAAGCAAATGACAAACAGTATAGGTTTTCATTCACGCAGCCCTCAGCAGGATAGAAGAGATTAAAATAAAACTGAAATAATTTAGAGAAAACAAATAAATGTTTCAGAAAGTTGAAGAAGATCAAAGCCTGAATTTTCTGACCCCAACTGTACAAGCATTTCTTATTATATTGACCAGTGCCATCAGATCATTAATTAAAAGGAAAGCGCTGGCAGGTGGCAGAGAAGCAGAAGCCGATAATTGGCCCCCTTCTTCTTTTTGCCTTCAAAAACTCCCTCGTTCTTTTGCAAGACATGCCACTAGGCAGACAGAAATGCCTACTTTGTAATATAATGATTAAGATGAGATGAAGAGACTCTTGCGTTTAAAGCAGCTATGCCTAATGAATGCAGCTAGCTTTATAATTATGATCCTACTTTTACAATAAGGAATATGATGTTCCATTCAACATCTCCTCAACTGTCAAAAAGGTAAAAATCTCAAATATAGGGGTCTACGCTTGGTGCTTTTCACCCCCTTCTTCCTTTTACAGCAGTTAGCAAAACCAGGCAAAAATAACTACTAGTAATTCAAGCATCTATATAAGAAGGAAAGAATGAAATATCTCTAAGACTCACCACTTCACCAGGTAGGTTGTTCAGGTCATTGAAAGGGGTTTCTAGAGTGTTTGTGTCAACATTTAGCAAAACCACATCCTCCAGTGATCTATTTTTTACTCTCTGTTAAGAGGGAAAAAAAAATAGTGGAAAAGCATTTTACTATGGCATCCTCCTGAAGTACATTTTTATTATAATATGCTAGATTACAAATGATTTTACAAAGGACTATAATGGCAAAGACAACATTTTGAGCTTTACATGTAGGATCTGTGAATTAGATACAGGATTCAGAGTAGCTTTTAAAAACACTTCCTCTTCATCAAACAGTAAGGTTATATTAATAATCTCTGAAATACAAGCATATTCAAGAAATGAATTCTTGAAAACCAAGATTTACACAAAACACCATTAAATATACTGGAACTATACATATCTTATAACAAACTTTCATTCTCTCATATTTGTGAAAATCAGATAGGATGTTAATCATATAATCAGATGAAAACCAGAGAAAACTAAGTAATTATTTGCAGATTTATGTAAGTCCCAGGCATGTCATGTCTACTAGTATTACAAAAGAATGAATGAAACAATCTTTCATCAATGGACTTGACTAGCAGCTAAGAATTAAACAATTTGTTCCTTTCAGGAAAAAATGATAGAACTCTTTTCTATATGGTCCGACAATAATATATAATAGCGTGATCCAGGAAATAATTCCAGAAGGAACTGAGTGACTTTTTGTCAGAGCAAGCCTTTCTGTTCCATTATTTTCTGATGGAATAAGGAAAAAGATCCTAGTCAAGATATTATGATCAATATATGCAGATCATACAAACCTGATTTGAGAGAACAGGCAGCTATTCCTAGAGTTAAGAAGTACACATGATAGAAGGCTCTTTTTTGGAAACACAGAAGTGCTAGAGGCTCAAAGTGGAGGAGAACCCACCTCATCAGCTTAGCAAATGTTAATTGATCCTTAGAAACTGCTTTAGCAGAAGTGTAAATCAAATAAAGTTCCCAAATCAATTATCTACTCTGCATGATAATCACACTACACACATAGGCTTAATGGTGTCATCAAATGGTTATGGAAAGAGGCAAAACTATTTATGACCCAGCTATTACTTACTGCTCAGGTGAGTTCTATTGTTTTGTTGTATGTTCAAATCTGAAAAGGCTACCTCTTGGTTTTTGGCAAAAAAAATACTCATTTCTAAATTAATAGTTAGGAACGTTACAGGATGAATCTTAGATACAGATTTTCAGAGGGACAGGAACATAAATTATCTGGGAAATCAGAATGGTGCTGAATTCCAATTGATGGGACTACAAAATAAATTTTAACTGCTCTTATTATTGGGAAAATCTGTTGCTAAACCACTAAAAACGGCAGGAAAAAAAGTTATCATTGAACTATTAAATAGACAATGAAACAAATCATGATGCAGAGCTTAAATGTCTCCATAAAACACTTCAAAAGTAAGATTTCAGAGAGAGACATTTTTTACTTTGTAAAGCATCCAAAGCTTAAGTTTTGTAATTCTGTATGTTAAAAACCAGGGATTCTTTCTGCGGCATTTCCATTAAAATCATTTACGGCACACACACCTCATGCTTACCAGTACACAGAAGTGTATAGTAAACTTACCTCTATTAAGCTTAAGTGGACACCAATTAGGTAAGGCATCGGTGCACTGAAGAAAAACAGTGGAAAAGATCAGGTTTTAAGTACCAACTACTACAATACTTTGTGGAACAAAAAATAGTTGAAAATTAAAAAATATTTAAAATCTTGGCACATACAGTCCCTAGTCAACATTCACTGTTTAAACCTGTATTAAGTGCACACAGTTGCTACTGAAGGTTTTACTAGAGAAGGGAAATTTTATTTTGGTATTTTTTACTCTGCAGTAAAGACGACCACAAAATAAAGGACGCCGTTCCTAACTATGGAAGTATGAGTGAGAAGACGTGCACAGCTTGCTAACCAGCTTGCCATACCTAGTTTCAGTAACCAACCACACTGTATGGCAGAGCTAACCTTGCAGATGTTCCAGAAATGGTCTGTCTCTAGAACTACAATGGTCTTAAAACACCATTCTGGCAAATACGGTACCAGTTAACATCACACTGCAACACAAGCATCATTAATACCAGTTTTGGTTTTGAATGTGCTTCTGAAACCCTTCCTGGTGGCCATTTGGAAGCTGTATAATATCCTCAAGATAGTGAACTCCTCATTTCCAATTTGAGTAAGACAAGGAACTATATTCTCAAAATAAAACAAATATCCACACAAAGCCTCTGCAGTGAGACCTCCTGCAGTACACAAGCAAGAAACTGACTTAGGCTGATTTATCATGGTTTCCTATAATCTGCTGTTTCTTCCTCTAGTGAATGTGTTCTGGTGACACTGAACCAAGAATATACTCAGTATCCAGCGCTGAAAGGAAAAACTATCCAACAATCATCATCACACTTCTGGGTACTGCGAGATTACTAAAAATACTCACTCCAGAGAAGCGAGCAATAGATACGCTGGTTTAAGCAGCTCGGTGGGAAACAAAACACTAAGGGACCAGAGAGAAAAAAACTACATAAAACTAATCTCTGAAAAATAAATGGAAGGTAAGGTGACTTATACAAAGTTACACAGACAGCTAACATACAGTAATTACTTCCATTTTATTAATTCGATCACGGATCTGAGCCACTGGCACCGACTGATTGGCGATTGACTTCCTGAGGCCCGGGGAGAGGCTTCACTGCATCAGTTCATGTGGCCTCATCAATTTGGTCCCAACTCTGGGAGCAAAAGTAGCAATTCTCACCTGCCTGCGACTGCAGCTAGTTTTAGCAAAATCTGTACACACTATGGATTAGCCAATTGCTCTCATTAACAATGTCCCACAGGAGAGAATCGATGGAAAAAACAAAAACAAAAAACACCCCAAACAAAAAAAAAAACAAAACCCAGACTGCCTGAGGCCAAAACAAGCTTTCATCATTTTTATGCTACCAAAATAAATGTTTGCTGAGACTGCAGACTGTCATGGCTTAAGGTTTCTAGGCAATGGGGATTCTGAAAAGGGAAACGGAGACCCCTCTGTCCCCACTTATCTTCTTTTTAGCCCAATACTGAAAAATTTTAGTATCTCCTGATGACTTCATCCAGGCTAAGGCCTTATGCCTTTGTGAACTAAACACAAATTACATGGAATCATAATTGGGCGTCACTCTAGGGCAGACACACATTTATATTCAGAGAGGAATCAGACAGCTTTAAAAAACTCTGTAATTTTAAGAATGCTTTATACTACATAATATATTTAACCAAGCCAATGAGAATGACTGACATGTAACTGAGGATACTTATGCTGAATATGCAGCAAAATAGATCCTCGGGTTCATCACATCAGAGGATCTTAGCGTTACAAATAATGTGAACTGGAGAAACTACTGTGAAAACAAGCGCTATATCATGTATGCATTTTATGCACACTCGTTTTCTTGTACACTGACACTGTGCTAGCAGCTTCACCAGGCCTGTACTGACTTAAAATAGCTGATGATTTGCTCCATTAATAAATCTGTCATTAAAAAGGGTACCGTGTAGCTCTTTTCTACAGAACAAAGCAACAGCTACATCATTTCAATTTTGAGAAGTTAAGAGAATAAAGGTACAAAGCTAATTAGATAAACATCTTGAAAATGCACGCATAAAAATTGCAGGTATGGAAAGTCAATTTGATCATTTTCCACAAAGAATGGATTTTATTACTGCTGCACTCCGAAGCCTTAACAGCAGAGTTTTGTAATATGTACATGAAATTGCTTACTATGATACTACTGGGAGCTGCTATATAGTTTTTCTCTTGCTTATGCATGTTATTATCAAAAATGTTATTAATCTACAGCATCATTGCCTAAAATAATTACTATGTTATGCAAAACATGCAAGTTAATTGGAAAGTAATTGTCCCATTCTCATGAAAACAGGCGTGCATATATCCCAATTCAGAAGAGACCAAATCTCATAAAAAGACATGTTGCAACTGTAACTAGAATTTTCTAATTGCATTATATTCTTAGCAGAACATCAGTAGAACAGATGCTTTATCATCCACAGACAAAACTGTCACACTTTCTTGTATCAATGACTTAGTTTGCCAAGAAATTACACAGAAATTTGATGAAATTAGCCATCTCCTTTATAAAAATTAATTTTATTCAGATATAATTACTATATCAATGCTCAAACTTAATTTTTGGAAAAGCTTTCTTGAAAGCCAGCCACCTTACTGGGCTGAGTGCAACAGTAGCTTTTTGCTTACTTAAATGTAGAAGAGAAATCAATTCTTTAAAAATATACAGAAAACTCAGTTTTTAGTACCTCCACTGTGTTTTCCTCCTCTAGAGCTAAAATGAAAATTAGTTTCATTGCCTAATATTTTGCTATCTTTTAGAAAAAGAAAGTCATCATCTTTTTTGGATGGTTGTTCCAGTTCTTACATGGGAGTTCTTATAATAGAATTCAAGGCCGAGATAAGCTACATGGGGGAAAAAAAACATCCTGAAGTAAATAAATACACAGTATCTTCACACACTGGACCTTGCAAGTACTCATAACCTGGCCAATCCTGACAGCATTACAGTCCACACTGATGCTCAGTACCAGTAGGCTTGGACTACTTTAAGAACATCTGTCACATTATGTCTAAAACCGGTCTGTGTGTCAGGTTGCCTGTTGGAACCTAAGAGGCTTTTTGATTAAAAAGGCAAGTGGAAGAATTTAAATAATTTTTTAATATCGATACAACTTTTTACTCAAAGATACACTTTTCTTTTTTCATGCTCGCAAAATGTACCACCTAGGCGGTTTATGTAATTTATTAAATTCTAGCCCCCCGAGAATTATATCATTTATCTTTATGAAATTGTGAAGATATATAGTCCAACTCATAAAAAAAAAAAATTTGTGGATTTCTCTCAAAATATGTTGGATGATTAACATGCAAAAAAAAGTTGCAGGATCAGGGCCTATATTTAAACTAGTAGATCTAAATGTATTTTATCTTTATTTACAAATGGCCTTACTCCCTTGGAATGAACAAAATTATCAAACTGATAATCTTTTACTTGATTCATTTGAATACCATTTCAGAACAACACTAAGAAAATGAGAGTTCATGGGAGCCATCCCAACAAAGTCCAAGTGAAGTAATGACAATGTAGTTTCCAGGTATGAAAATGCATGTTAAGCTAAAAGGAAAAAAAGACACTTCTTTTTATAAAAAGAACTTTGCTCTATCAAAATGACATAAAAAATGAAAATATTAAAAAATTACAAATTATTTTATTAATTTCAAATTGACATGATCCTCTTGGACTGCACACTACATCTGGCCTAGCATAAACTTTGACCTTATGAATTCATCAGGGTTTTCTAACTTGATATATTATATACCTATGAAGAAAACATTTCTTTATTTCTAATACACCAAAATATGAGGAAAGCTAAGTATTTTATGTGGTTTTGTTACACTATTCCAAACTGTCTCACAAAAGAACATTCAAATCAGACATGATCAGAGAAATGTAAATGCATAAAAATCTGAGTTAAAAGGTCTGAATTATAGTTACTGTGGTAAATTGATCAACTGTGCATCTCCTTTCATGAACTTTATATTTCCATTTGAACATCTCAAAAAAAAAGGAAACTTCTTTTTTCCCCACTCTATAGTACTACTGTGAAAAAGAAAAAGGGATATAAATGAGTTTTACAAGTTTAAAAAACTCCATGCTTCTTTTTAATGAGTAAAAAAAAATTCTCAGGTCACGCCATAATGACCTAGAATCTCAACTATTATCATCATCACAAGACACTGTGTACAACATCTAACATTATTATTTCTGAAAACATTATCTGTGCTTAGGAGAGGAAATAAAAAATCTTCTAGTATTCAGGATGCACTCTGCAGGGTACAGCTTGAATAAAGGTGTTGATCTACCTTCTGAGAACTGCATTTATGGATGATACTGAAGAAATTACAAAGCTTCTGGCAGTAAGCTCAAGTAATACAAAAACTAAGCAAATACATCCAAGATCTACCCCCATCTTGGTGCATTTTATCAAAGCTAGGAGGAGAAACAATTAGGACAGAGTTTCTTCAAAAGAAAACTATCATTAAAGATGAAAGGCTTAGCTATAGTTGAAAGTAAAGGGAGGAGTAGAAGAAGAATATATGATTTCTTTCTAAAAACAATAAATAATATACATATAAAGTATAGGAACTACCAGAGAAAAAGATATACCGTTCACGAATATTGTAAACTTGAGGAAAAACTATCAAAGAGACTTAAGGAACCATAATGAGAATTTCTTTGAAAACAAGAAGTTCAATAGGCTGGGTGGAGTTCAATGGAACATCAATATTTATAGGTTCCAGAAAAAAACCAAAACATAAAGCCCAGCAAACATACAAGTCTAATTTATTTCTGTGAAGAAAAACAAGAATAACAGAAACGTAGACTTATGTTGGTAGGCATCAGACTTGGACTCGGTTTTTATATATAATAATAATTCCTGATCTCTAAAATGGCTTTAAATGGTTCATTTTTCCACCACAGATCCATATGGACTAGTTAAAGTGAAAGTCTCCAGGGATGGATTCTCCTGGTTTAGGTGCTTTAATGGAAACTGTCATTTGGTATCTCTGGTACTACTATGAATAAAAGAAAGTAGATCTCTTAGTCTGAAATCTTGAAACACAGGCATGTGGAAACATCATCTCTTGAAGGATCAGAAGTGACTCAAAATGTGATTCTTTCTTGTTCAACTTAAAAATTTGCCAAAACCACAAAGTGTGTCATATGAACAGAAATATATCAGGAACAGCAAAATTTTTATAATGAAAATTTTGGATGTATCAAAGGGAGATTTTAAGCTCTTTGAGGAAGGCGTTGGATAGGATCCTGAACCTGGCTGAGTCTAAAGTACAAATATTAAATCATTTTATAGACCTAAGGGAAACATTGATGCCTACTAACATTTGATTCTGGAAAAACTGATCAGTTTTTTCCTGAACGCTTCTACCAGTATCATTTATCTCAAGTTAAAATAAATGCCAAATAAAAGAAAACCATAGCACAGTCACATTTAAATTACTGAATGCATTCTCTAACAATAAAATGGGAACAGTTATAAACATGATTCTAAATGCTGCATTGATAGTAATCAGCACTGTAATTCAAGATACCAATTCAAATACCATGTAAACGTATGCTGAAATATCTCTATTCAAGTCATCATTTAGGCATTGGCTTAAGCGCTTTCATAAACTGGATCCTATATATTTACTCACATAAGTAGTTAGTGTTTTCATCAGTTACTTAGAATTATAAGACAGATAAGAATTTCAGAAATGGGGATAACAGGTTAGCTGTCTTACCAGCAGTAGTCCAGAAGATGTGGAGGAAGCACTGGGATGTAAATGTGTTGCCAATACATTGGATATAACAATGCAGCTGACGCATGAACACAAGCAGTTAACTAAAAATAAAAATACACACACAGAATTGGCAACAAAAAACATGAATAAAAAGAAAATACACAATCTTAAATTAAATTCTAGACATCCAAGAATCTTAACCTCCCAAAACCACCTATTATAGCATTTTTTTAATTGCTTTTAATTGCTTAAACACATCTGTGAAGAACTCTGATATATGTATACATTTGCAAGAAGTCAAGCTAACAAGTCAAAAGTTAGCCCTGCTCAGCTATTTCCTTGAAAAAAGGAAAATAAACATGAACTACTTGATGTTTATCACAGTCAAACATAGGTACTTCCATGAACACACAGAACTCGAGTGCACCCCAGCTGCACCCAGCTCCGCTGAGAGGGAAAGACTCAGGGGAGTTCTTTGGTTCACATTTCTGGTGTTTGGAACAACTGGAATTGATCTGAACCCGCATGAAGCTGCAGAAGAGCACTAAACTCAGTTTAGTGTCACTAACTTGATTTCCAAGCTACCTTTAAAAAAAATCTGAAGTGAATATTCCCTGTGACAGCAAAGCAACTTTATTACAATTTTCCAAAACTCCCTTCCCACAGCAGAGACTGGCAAGTCTGGCACTAGCATCACCAGAAAATGAAGGACTCCTTGACCAAGAAAGGAGGTGTAACAATCTGCTTACCATTCAAAATGGACATCCCTGTTTTTCTAAAACAAACAAGCAAACAAACAAACAAACAAACAAAAAATCACAACAACCCCCCCCCCAAAAAAAAAATCTATGGAATTGATCAGAAACGTGGTCGAGTTCACTCCTCGAGTGAAAAAAATAATCTACAATACCTAAAAAATTCAAATTTGATCTATCAAATACCACTTTGCTATCAGGGAGTGATTCAAATTTATTTATTTTAATACACAGCCACAGAGTTACAACAGCATGAGGAAAAAAAATCAAGTCTGTGTACAAGATAAGGTAGCCTATATCCAGCATATAAACCACTAAAAACCTCAAAAATAATTAAATAAAGGCAATGCCTCATATAGAAGATGCCAAGCTTATGGAAAAAGACAAGACTGTCCTAATGTTTTATATCACAACAAAATTACTATCTGAGGTTAACTTGATAATAGTGCTGTTTATTAGGCATCTACAGTTCTACAGTAACAAAACGAAGAGCTAAAAATAAAATGTAAATCCTGTCCATACAGCAAGTGCTAAAACGTTACGGATTTTACAGGAAAAAAAAACCTCTTTGTGGAACAGATCAGCAGTTAAAGCTTTCACACCCTGGCTGTCTTGGACATTTAGGCTTGTAAATAAAAATTATGCTGCAGTTTTGTACATGTATTTTTACACTAAAAATGAAAAAAAGGAATTATAAGACCATTGCAGCAGAAATAACAGACAATTACAATTTGTGCAGCATGGTTTGCTCAGCACTCAGATTAATATAACACGATTAAATATGGAAAAGAAGAGGGTCTGAAAGCTCCTGAGGGATATCATTAGGGCAAATTGCCAAAGAATGAAACATGAGCCAGTCAGGAGAGTCTGGAAGCTGCAGTAGTACCAAGGGACGTGGATGTTCGACAGTTGGAGCTCCAGTAATGTGTGAACCGCAGGTTAAGGTATCAGGAGACTCTGTTCACTGACACACAGAATGTCACTATTGACCAGCGAACTGCCCGAGCCTGACAGCTACACTACAGAAAGCCAAGTATATCATAATTCCGTATTTAAACTCTTTGTTTCAGATTAACATCTCGTTTCTTAGCTTTACATCAAACCCCTGCAATTACTCTCATTTTAGACTTATAATAATGGCTATTTTAATAATTACTGTGTTGTTACTAAGAATTAATTCATTTGGGGGAAGAACTAAATGAGTACCTTATCCCTCTTCCAAACAGTGGGATTTATGAGTTTTATTTTATTTCCATACTATCTCTCTCTGTAGTTTAACTAACACTACTGATAGCGCAGTCAAGCTCAGCATCGTGGTTTTTGCTTTTACTCAAAATGGATATGGAATAACTAATTAGTATATCTGCACAGTACTGTACATAGCATGTAAGTTTCAAACCGTAACTACCTATATAAAAATTAGCATTTCATATGTTTCAATCACAGACTGAAATAAAGCTGAGCATACACTTATACAGGATATCCCCCGATGTATACAGCTGCTGCCTCCTCCTCTTAATAGGCATTCTTAAATTATGAATTAAGATGACTATACTATTTGCATGAAGAAACATTTTTATCTCTTATGCATATGTCTGTGTTGTATTTTAGTTCTCATTTTACACAGAGGAAGTGGATAATTCCTTAAAAGCATCTGAAGTTTTATTAGCTCTTTTGTTTTACAATCTATATTTTGGTGTGGCACTCAGACTGGCATCTAGTTAACATTTTTAATTAAAAAAAATCTACTAAGTTTTAGCATTTCTAGCAGGAAAGGTAAAGATTTGAGTACTTACACATCAAGGTTTTGTTGTACTGTTCCTTGCTTTTCTATTTAATAACATCTTAACATCTTATTTAAACATTTCCATCTATGCTGCTGCAGTAGGTTTCCAAACATTTTAGTATGGCGTGAATATGTTTTATACTTTCCTGTTGTCTACAGGCTGGAATACAAGCAGCTAAGGGATTCTGCTGCTCTTCAAACTGTGTGACATTTTAATACTGTGCCAACTCTGCCTTTAAGCAAATACTGATAATATAATTACGGATTTCATATTAAAAATTGCACACTTTCTCGCAAATTCTCTTTTTGCCTTTTTTACTGTTTCAACAGTGACTACGTTTCTCAAATGCATTAGCTATTTAGATAACTTACCTCTTTAACTGACATAGTCACTCTTCTAAAACAGAACGGGGACTACTGTAAATCTTGGAACAATGCTGCATGTCTTAAGTAACCAGACAGTTCAAGAGACCTGAAGAGCATTCGGGGACCAGGTAGAGCCCGACGGCTTACATCAGAACCCAGAGGTCTATAAAGACGACACTGCATTTGGGGGCTGTCTGATAGCATCTGCGCTTGGGAGCGGAGCCAGCCAGAGCCCCGACAGGCACCCTGCCGAACACTGAAGGAGGAGATGGTAAGGCAGCGCGCGCAGCACAAGCTCCTACATGCTGAAATGAGCATCTGTTGCTTGACCAAGGGGCGCGATCTTTTGCAGAAAACTATTCCTTACACTAGGGAAAAAGGCATTTGTATGGAGCCTGTCTGTCGATTGCTATCTATTCCAAAAGGAATTATCAAGATCCACCTTTTAAAAAAAATTTGTAAGAAGAGAAATGTCATAGGTAAGAAAAATCTCTTTTTCAAGACAGGTAGTCATTATCCTAAACTAACTTGAAGTCATCTTCAAGGCTGTGTACAACCTTGCCTATTTTGCCAGGGACAACTGGAGATTACATCAACTGTGAACTATGATCCCCTTTACAGATAAACTTGTATATATAAGGTGAAAGTACCCGTCTAATAAAATTTGCTATATATTTATGTATACACACACATATATCATTGCTCAACTCTGCAGTTTGCTAAAAATTCTTAAATTATAGCAGAACAGTGCTGCAGAACCTAGTTACCGCAAATCTGACAGTTTATGACACGTTTTGAGGCAACAAACGATGTTGAGACATCCTCCTATAGTCCACTGCACTAGAAAAGACTGACCAGAGTTGTGTTTCTATCCGTAATAAAATGGGCGGGCAGTTTTTAAGTAGTTGAAACCCATTTGTCAATATTTAACAGAACTTTTAATATTTCTGCTTCCAACAATTTTGATTTTTAAGACTGTTTTTCTCCATTTCAAAGAATGTCTTCTAGTTTAAACAACTTTTATTTAAAAAATAAACCTAATTATGGCTTTAAAATTGGTTTAAATAATGTGGGTTTAAATTACATAAATAATGAGTCAACTGACTTGAACTAGTTAAAAAACAACTTTTAACAAAAAATTTCAACATTCAACCCTCTTAATAAATAGACAAATTTAATTTGAAATCCCTAGCATTTTGCATTGGACATTAAAAGAAGTTTCCTGTCCCATTCTATCAGTAATGAATTTACTAACACTACTGAGTACGACTGAAAGTTTCAGTCTGTTTCTGATCTCTTTGGGTAAGACACTGCAGCCAACATCACCATATAAGCTTTCATCACCCTGCAAGGAAAGTATGTGGTGTTTTCTCCAGAGTTTTGTAGTGATTCTGGTACAATAATTTTATCTTTGTCTCCTGAAAAAAAAAAAAAAAAAAGAACACTGGAACTATATGCCTGGTGATAATAGTCTCTCCAAATAGTGAGAGACCACATTACAAAGTTTGTTAGCAAAATTCATTATTGGCTGACAGTATATTTATTACTACCAAATCCCTACAAGACTGAAATAAAACACAAATTCTAGAGAACGATGAGTTACTTTCCACCTTATGGCAATAAGCAGCCACTTGGGAAGACTGTTGTTCAAAATGTAGGCACTGCTGAACAGGTACAGTCAGGAAAAGTTTTAGTTCAAGACTTGATTAAAGCAGGTTTACCTGCTCCTGGGAACACGAAGAGTGCAGCTCCTCCCTATCCCTCCCGTGGACGCAGTAATTCTGATGTGCGTATCTGCTACCCCAATGCTTGCTTCTATCAATGAACGTTTCTACTCTGAATTTCAGAGGGACTGACCCTTTCTTCCCCCTCCCTCTCCCCCTTCCCCCCCTCAATTTCAGTTTTTGCTAAAACACTGTGACATGTCCAGAGCCATACTACTTCGGCTGAAAGATTTTCTGCAGACTCACAAATTATGCTTATTTGATACCTATTATTCACATAATCTTAATGAGTAACATGAAAGTAATTATTCTGTATCCTGCACAAAACTTACCTGGCAGTTTCTTCCTATCTATATAAATTATTTCCTTCAAAGCTTTTTCTATAACCAAAGGTAAAAAGAGAGGCAGAGCATAGGTGGCAAGATTTGTACACACCGCAACGCACAAACTAGAAAGACAGAAACTGATAAGCAGAATCTTGTCAGAAAGCCAAAATCAGCAACAGAAGCTAGACAAAACGCTAAAGTAAAATTAACCTGTGATACTGTAGAGCCTTTCAAAATCTACTGTAAGCAACTAAAGAATCACTGTGACAAAACCATTTCCTGAAAAATCCTCAAACACTGTCAATCTCTGTCAACACCATGTCCAGAAATGGGTACTGGTGTGCTCTCTCCCTCCTCCCTCACAGTCCCTTTGGGCCAAAGAACTGCTTCCCTCCCACTGCCTTGACCACACATATGTTGAAAGATGCCAAAGATGCTGTTTAGTCATCTCATCTACTTATTAATACCTATAGCAATAAATTGTAGGGGATGGGTCACCATTTTACCGTAACTCCAGTAGCTACCATCAACCTGGACCAACTCTTACGGCTGTTACCCCAATGCTCCCAATTCACGAGAATTACTGAGAAACCACTACCCGCTTCCTGAAAGGGGAGCAGTCGTACAGGTGAAAGGAAGCCTCTCCTCTACATTATTAGAACTCCTAAGACTACCAACTTTGTCAGACAGGCATCCATACCTAAATCTTTTTTGACTGGGAATGAGATCAGGCCCCAAACCCATTAACAGATACTTAACGGTTACTAAGACGTACCTTTTCCCATCCATTTCTTGAATGGGTGGGGGAAGACTGCTGGGGAGCAAAAGTGGGAAAGGAGTTCTTGCTTTCGCCAGTTTGCCACAGAGCATAAATCCCTTCCCAGCTCTAAAGAATAAACAGTTGGACTAAATCATAAACTTAGTCCATTCTGCTGGCAGTGGTGAGAAGTCAGAAGTCACTGAAGAAAAAATTTAGCAACGAAAGAGAACAGAATATACTGTCCAAGCCACAATATCCAAAGCCACTTCTTCGGTATTGCTTTAATTTAGCTCCTGGCTAATCGTTTCCCATCTGCCATCCCCATAACCTTAAGAAGAAAAAGAGGGAGGAGCATTAAATGAGCCACAATGCATTTTCCTCCTGTTGGCAAGATGAGCCCCCCGAGCTCTCCTCTCACAGAAGGGAGAGAGGGGAAGGGAAATATATTTCCAGTCCACAGATAAAAAAATCTAACTTTTTCCATTGTGAAAATTACACGTGAAAAAGGAAACACTAGTATAAAAAAAACTTATTGTCTCCTGGGTTTGGGTTTGTTGGGGTTTTTTCAGTATTATTCGCTTCCTTTTATCATTATTTCTGGGGGAAGGAAAGGGAAGAGAAGAGTGTTATTCATGAATTTGACAGCACTTCATATACAATCAATTTCATTCTTTTCTTGTAATTCTTGATTCACAAAGCAGCATTATGGCATCATTCTTGTGCATTAGTTTGGAAGGAAAAAGAAAAGACCGCAGACACGGCTTGTTCCTTGCCTATGGCTCCAGGAGTGACATGTTTCCCAATAATGGAAGCCGAGCAGAAAATAAAATTGAAGCGGTATTAGACAGGTGAGCACTCAACAAGGAATACCACTGGCATACTGTGCCTATACGAAGGACCTACACGCACTTTTATGGATAATCAGAGGTATCTATATAGCAAAGTAGGTGTGGGTGGCATGGAAAAAGCCATGTAACTTGATTCAGTTACTCAATTTCTTCATCCCACAAAGGTTTTTAGTATTTTCCACAGGTTGAAAATGAAACTTCTGGAAGTTAGTCGTCAGCTTTTGTCCGTAACACGTTACAGATTAGGTTAACAGGTCTCTTCTGATATTGATTTATCCTATAATAAACTAATTATGCTTCTTTTTATCATCTGTTCAATAATTTCAGTTTTCTCACATTTCTTCATTTCATCTCTGTACATTCTTTGTACATTCTCTGTACATTCTTTGTTTATTCTCATTTTGACATTCATTTATTTCCTAACTTCTTTATCTATTCCTCTCTCACAAAAACACAGAAGAACACAAACATATACATCTTTTTGTCCCTTTTCCTGACCATCTCCTGACTCCCCCTTTCCTCCCTCCTTTATTTTATGACCTGTCTCCATGGAGGAAGAGCTACCCTCCCATAAAAAAAAGGGAGTTCTGCAAATGCTTCTCCCTTCTGAAAGGAGAACTTCCAGGAAAATAATTTTTATTAACATTTCCTCCCCCAGAGTAACCCCATGGTATGTTCTTCTGCCATACACTAATTAAGAAGCAGCAGGGAACAGCTTCCTCGTGAACAGCTGACAGACAACTTATTTACTGCGACCAACAGCAGAGAGAACCACTGCCTATGTTATAGTTCATCTCGTCATGGGTGACTTTTGGAAAAACAGAGTGATAAAGCAGCAGTGACCGTGAAAAAAGGGAAATCTTGCCATAATGGCACACCAGAACGGAGAGCTGGTATTACACTCACACACCCTTCAGTAACGCGTCTTCACATCTTACGCTTCACACAACCACCGATGACTTCAGTGGTACTTTCTTTAGGGGGCGAGACAGTTCTGGCCAACAGAAAACGGACTCTTTCACTTTCAGTTCTCATACAGCCCAACCACAAAGGATTCAGTACTTAGAGGCTTCTCTTAGACTGCACATGCCCAGAGCAGTGCCTACACTGGCTCTACACAGCATTTTGTTCCAGCAGTTTTTACTGAATTGCCAAAGATTATAAGAACTGGAAAAGAAACAACTTTTGCCCCAGATTATCCTAATCCTGGATTTATTCTTTTTCCTGAAAGTGCTAATAAGTGAAAAATTTAATTTTAAAATGAATTTGTAGATCTCTCTTTCTGTCTACAGGCTTCTTTTTTACAGTGTGGTTTTCGAGGTTTTTGCTTATTTGGGGTTTGTAATTTTTTTTTTCTTTTTAATAAATCCCAGTGATACGGTTCTTCATGCTTTACATAGATGGCAGGTAAAAGCAATCTGCAACTTTTTATTGTTTTTCCCCCTCATTAAAAGTAAAAGAATTTTAGTCATTTGCTGACCACACGTTTCAATTTCTTTTCACAAATTCTTTTACAGTTATTTCTCCTAATATTATACTGTTGCGGTAGGAAAACTATTCTAAATTTCAAGACTGGGAGAACTTTCCAGGTCTGGCTGTATATCCTAACCACATTTTGATTCCATATTGACATCCCACAGCTTCACTGCTAGAAGTACACTCCCTACGGGTGTCCCAATGGGACCTTAACTGCACCCACAACACGCACCTCTGCGCAGTTTATCTTAGACTGCTTACACCTGAACTATAACAAAACAAAAAATAAATCATTAAACACCACTCCTCATCTACTCCCAGACCAAATGGTCTAATTGACCTAATATTCCAAAATGAATTCTAATTATGCTTCTGGGATCTCAGTGAGAATCAGCAGAATACCTGTTCTGCCTTGCAACTCAATAATAAATTCCCATCCATTTCTTGTTTTCCAAGAACTAAATTTAGCCCTTGCACATTTCTGTGCACTGTGTACTACGTCACAGGGATTTAAGATACAAATTAAGTTTTAAATCTATAATTTTTTAAATTACTGGAACAGTATTATTTACAACAGATCTGCCATACGCTTCCTAAATACATTTTTAGATAAAATTGCGACTGCACTACAGTGCACAATTAAAATAAATTAGATGCTATAGTTTGTTTAATTGGAACTTGGAGCATAAGGCAATGTGAGGACGTCACTAAGCAGTATGACAGCTCCCAATGCCACTACTTTACCCAACATGGAAGGCCTGCATGGGGCCAATTGTTCCACTGTCTTGGATCGTTAGTTTGCACCAGAGAAGTAGCTCCATAAATAGCCAGCTTTGACCTCAGAAACATAAAAATACAAAAGAGGAGCTTTCTGTCTTTCCAGGCTCCACACTAACATGCGCTCTGCTCCAAAATCACATCCCAGGGATCTGGCCCAGTCACAAAGCGCTGCTTAGCAGTTTTTTTAACCATATCCATGCGTCTTCAACATGTAAACTGCAGAGACATTCAACTGAAGTGAGAGAAACAGACAACCACCACAGTTGTTTTCTGATACGCTTGACGATATTACTGCCTTGGGATATAAGGATTTTGGAATAAACTCAAGAATCTCAGATTTCAGGTTGGATGCAGGAGGAGCGAAGCGATTCACAAAGACAACATGTTTCGAGCAAGGGGCGTTCCACTTTCTCTAGCGCCTGGTGTTACACTCCCCAAGGAGCCGCTGCATTTTCCCATGCCTGTGTGACCATGGATAGCACGACCGTACCTGAACAAGACAAACGAGGCAAGGAACATGAAGCCACTGCTCAGTTCAACTCACTATGGTGACTGAGGGCAACTGCAGAAAGCTCTCTTTGTGCATAAGCAACAGAAAAAGTGATTCCACAAACATATGTTTGTGTGTAAATTTATATTCAGTGCTCTTTCATCACAAAAAAAACCGACCAAAACACAAACCAACCAACCAAAAAAAACCCACACCGTATCTTTTATTGACATACACGTTTGTTTTTATAGGGATCACCAAAGAAACCTACAGCCAGTGCAAAGCAGAACTTTGTAACCACCATGCTCTCAAACACATCAGATGTGTATTACCTGAAACAAATAGTGGTCAAAATGGAGATAACGTTTAGACATTTGCTTTAAAGTGTAGCATCCTTTCCACCTGCCAGTGTAGGCCGCAGAAGATACACTCTAGTTAGCATATTACTGACAGGATGATGAGAAAGCTCCTGTCAGACACTGGCCAGCCGGGTGTTTGAGACAAAACGCACAGCCCCAGCTGACTAGTTAGGGAAAGACTGGTGAGGTACAATTACAGAGGCATATGACAAGCTTTCATGCTTGAGTGACTTGAGAACCGATGACATGGCTTTAAACAGCAATCCTTCCTACCTCCGGTCACAAAACAGCAATAAGTCAACTGATGCACTGTTGTAAAATCATGATTTATTCCTTTGCTTTGAATACATGAGAGTGTGGTATGATGTTCTGGTAGACTACCACAGCAGGTGCACTTGGGGCCAAAACATCTAGGGCCTGCCTCCAGCATGCATAAAATCGATGCTGTAGTTCAGCCTTCCTGGAAAAGCCATCCCCAGCACTTTAATAATTTATAGAAAGACTGAATTAAAAAATTATTTGTGCTGTAACTCGTACAGCTCCATGCAACTAATAAGAATACATGCAGATGCAGTGACGTGTGAGAAAACGGTGCTGTGCAAGAACGTACAGCATGACATTTAGGAAAGGTTCTCCTTTTACAGCTAAAGTGAAACAACTAACAGCCACCTCTGCGAATAGATCAATTCCTTTGTTTCATTCATCCTTTCATTTAATTCAAAGCCATATGATTTGTTTCTCTTTCATAGTTTACTGTTCAAAAGCCAGAAATGGTAATTTTTGCTACAAACAGATCTAACAGAGCATAATCCTCAGGTTAGCTGAATCCTTCTCACTCTAATGCTAAGCCCGAAGCAAGCTGTGAGGTTGGTGATAAAAGTCCATTACTAAAGTGGCTGGAAAGTCAAGCTAATAAAAGAATCAACAGTCAGGGCAAATAATGACCCAGAAGCTACAACAGAAAGGAGCAGTGGGAAGTTTCTACTTATATCTTGGTAGTAATCGGTAGGGCAAGGAGGCAAAGATCTCCACCAAGGAGTTTTTAAAGGGGGTAGAAACACAGAAAATCAATTTAAAGAAAGATGGAAAGAAAACATAAAAACTGCAAAAATCAGAAGATGCACATAAAACAAAGCCTGCTTGGCTGAAATAAAATATAAGTTGACAACTGAAACACACCCTCAGGATAAAATGGTACTTACCTTTTTCTTTTTTTTTTTTAATTAAAAAAAACTCTACTCAACGCCTTAAAATAGGCAACTTTCTTTTCGCTTTCTCTTTTATCCTCCAAAATAAACCTTCTTTTTAAATATAGCATCATTTTTCCCCTTTATTTTTCCTTTACTTGAGTATAATGAAAGCATGAAATTTATACAGCAGAAATGCTAGACAAAGAATTCCTGTACATAAGTGTAGTTTTCCATTCCTGGCCCCCCACAAGAAGGGCAAGGAGAAAGTGAGCAAGGCCTTGAATTATGCCTGTTGTTATCAGTCACTGCCCTGAGATAGTGAACCGAAACAGAGCTGATAACTTGAAGGTGACATCACAACCCGGTCTTCATGAACTGACATAAACACTTGATATTCAGTTAACCCCAAAGATAAGGCACAACTCCCTTAACAGAAAGTTGTACTTGATAGCACTATTTTTGAGCAAATAATCTTTTCAAGTATCAAGCTGTAATTTAGAAGTATTAAAACATGACCTTTGCAACACAAAGTACCAGTCTGCTGTGTTTTGTACACAACAGTAAAACAGCACAAAGCTAGCAAATGCTAATATCCAAATGCACTCCATTTGCTTATTTGTATTATATTAAGCAATCCAATATTTTAAAGAAGAAATATCTTATGCCAAAACCACATTTAATCATTCCTGGCAATTCAGTTAAATTCTTACAGCAGATACTAAGTGTTTAATTTACTTTTTAAACCATATTGCTCTCTAAAGAAGCAAGCCCTGAATCAGTCCTGTTCTGTTTATGAAATAGATTAGCAGGTAGCAGTTCTCACTGAAGTTCCTGATAAGCCAGGTCTATTTTTCTGTTTTATCAGAACTTACTAGTGCAAGTGAAAATTAACCCAGTCCTATATCAAAAGTGGATCTGACATCATGTGGTAGTAATTTCATTTAGCTGTGACTTAAGTAATGCAAGTAGACTGAAAAAATAACCAGAAGAAAGTGAAATTGATGTGCTATCTCTTTTTGGACTTGACCTGCAATCTACTATTTACATTCAGAGCTTGGGAACATTCTTCAGGACATCCAAATGCCACTACAAATCTCTGCTATTGCTACCTATCCTTGTCCAGGAGGGTGATATAAATTGTTTTCAGGTGAGGACACCATCAAGAGGACTATTATTTCACGAAAAGGCTTGGAATAAACAGCTGAATTTTGAAAAAAAGTTAAAGTTTCTCACAACCAGCTTATTATATCTGTTGATCTGTAATGACTTCCAAAGAGGCTGGAATCCGAACATAGAAATAAGGTGGTCTAGATCAGCTCAGTGTGATTCCGATACCTCCTTCTCTTGTCATATCACAGCAACAGAGATCAGCTGACATGTTCATCCTAACAAAAACAAGTCTTAAGAGGATCCAAATGTAGGCTGAGAGTACGACTCTAAATCGCGTTGAGCAGACGGACACGTGCCCAACTTGCAGAATGAATCTTCCACAGGCACAGAGCTGCCATCATGATTCCTATCTTCTCTACTGGAGCAGTAAAAGAGGTTTGACTGGGGCATCATTGGAGCTGAATTTTTTTCATGGTGGTTTTTTTTTTTTAACTACTATAGCAAGCTGGGTCCCAGACTGGCAAACTGGGAAAAAAAAAAAATTGATTCTACAGTTTTGCTACATCACATAAACTTCTACTAAGCCAGGTTCTTTGAAAGGCCTTTCCCTTCAAATTCTCTTTGCCCATTTGGGTGGTCTTATTGATGTGTTGTAAAGCCCAGTTTTTCCCCTAGCCATTTCAGGGCAGGGGGAAGAAAAAAGCGTGATAGAATATGGAAATTTCCTAAGATAAAGTAAAATCTTTGGTGGTTAAAAAATATATCATAGACTAGTAATCTGAAGATTGCTTATACTTATTCACTATTTATTTTTCTGGTTTTCAGTTGTTCATGTGGCCTCTGCTTATATGACCCCATGTTTCCTTTACTCTCCAATCACCATGGACTTAGCTCCATATTCTGCAAATCACTGGTAAAGTGCTGTCTTAGTGCATTCCCCTAACTGAAACAGTGACTGCAGATTCAGGGACCCAACACTGTGGTGTTTTAAAAAATACTAATGAGGCAGTTATATAATTGCTTCTACCATCTAGAATTGTAAAACTTGTCAGCCTTTTACGGCGATTCTGAATCTTCTCCATCTTCAATTTACTTTTGACTCAAAAGAATTTAAAATGGTTTTATCCATTTTTTTATAACCCAAAAATTCTCACTCTTTACGTGCACACGTATGTATTGGAAATCGGCACCTGCAAGTCTTCGAAAAATATTAATTTTCAGTACTATATCCAACCTTGTACCTATGTGTTGAAAATAACTATTCATTTATTTGGTAGTACAATTAGCAGTGTTCAGGAACATAAAGTTGATTTTCCAGAACAGAAAGCATATCAAACAAAATGTTTTATGCAGTACTGCTGAAAAGAAACCTTTTTTTCAATGACTGGCTAAACATTCAGCATGACAAATATACTTTATGATGAAAGCTGGTTATAAAAGCGACGGTCTTGTACTAATGCAAAATTAGTCTTGGAAATATTTTCAAAATATAGGGTATTTTAAAAACTCGTAAGATTCTGTGAAGAGTAAACCAAAGTAACATCTGAATATTTAGGTATACTTTCAAAATGAAACATAACATTCTTTTATTAAGCAGTCTAAGCAGCCATAAGGGGGAAAAAAAAACATTTTAGTGTGGGCAGTAGCCTAAAACCTTTAATAAAATAAAAAAAAAAAAGCGCTATTTTGAGTTGTACATTATTATCAGTCTGAAGAGCTGTTCTAAATCAGAGCTATTACAGTATGCACTCCCAAACCACTCTAACAAAGATGAATCTACCTATTACCAGGTTAGGATAGCAGCTATTATTATGGACCCTTGATTTCTTTCAAGTAGCTCCAATGGAATAAGCCACAAGTGAATAATAAAGATCTTATAATAGCCCTTAAGAATTCTTTTTAGGTTAGAAGGCACAGAAATGAACTCAGGAGAGTTAAAGAACTCTCATCTCCTGATAAGAAAAATAATTAACCTGAGTTAATGTATCTGAGTAGGTCTTATATAAATCAGACTTTTGTACTTCAAGAGCCAGACTAAAACCATGTCTCAGAAAAGTATGTAGATATTGTCTTATAAGTACACATGGAACATATCTAAAACCACAAATGTCTGCAGGTCATTTGTGAAATGCTCAATATATTCCACTTAAAAGGAGATGTGTGAAGTACTTACAGTGCTTAGTTTGCTAGAGGTAATAATGATTCGTCTCTCATGCAACATACTGGCATAAAGTTGCAGCATGTTGTTCACATCCACAGCAACAAAATATTCAGTGAGGTTTCTCTGTTTAAATAAATAAGATGTTAACAATATAGCAACAGTAGTAGCTAAGTGGAACATTTTATATATTGCTTACAAAAATTTTTGTCTAATTAGTAGATGGGGAAAAAAACAACCCAAAACTACAAAAGAAACCCCTTTGCATTAAAATTTATATGCTTTAAGAATAATCGATTGGGTTTTAAAGCCAATGAAAAACTAACTGGTGTAATTTATTAATATTTTGCTCATTTGATTATGCTTGTGAATTTAGATTTGCTCTTTTATTTTCTCAAATTTGAAAAAATATGAAATTTGGTATTATATCAGCAGAAACATATGCTATGAAGGTAACCGTTACTTCCAACCCAGGAACAGATCTTCCACCACTGCAATAACTGTTCTGTCATAGCTACAATAATAAGACTGTGCTATTTTGCCAGGCTCTCCCAAAGTCAACATATTTTATTCTACTTCAAGTACAGCCAAACAGCTTGTTGAAAAACACCAAGTTTTTGCTTGAGCTGTATCCGCCAGGACATCAAACGTCCAGCCGCACTGGTAGAAGGTACTGGGTCCTTCCTGCAGCCACCCTTTTCGCCCCCAGGAAGAACCCCACTGCCATCCTCACTGTGGGGTTTAATGAAAAGCAAAGTCACCAGCACCTCTTATCTATAGTTCAGACAACATGAAAGTGGGAGTAAAAGAGAAAAAGGTGGGGGAGGGAAGGGAGGAGATCTCTGTGTTCCAGCTAAACTTAATAGTATTTCTGCATGGCACAGTGCCAGAGACATACACATTCTGAATAAGCTAAAACAGCTACCAGCAAAAATGCCTAGGAAAACAGCAAATTTTTGTAAACGTTAGAGAGTATGTATGAAGATATACTAATACACCCCACAATAAACAAAACATTTAATTTTACACATTCTTTATCGTATCTGCAACCATAACTCTTACTCATCTCTTCTCAGGAACACGGTATTACTGAACATGAACGGAGGTCTAACAACTACATGCCCCGGCCCAAGGACAGAAACCCCTACACTAGATGTGGCCAACTCATGGCAGCAAGGTAATGCAACCCCGAAAAAACAGCGAGGGCAAGGTAAGAGGTAAAGGCTTCAGAGCAGGGTGACCCCCCCTGACTGCTGGCAGCCGGCTGTAGCCTCTCCAGCTCATGGCCCTCCGCAGCCAGGGAGCACGGCGTGGGGCAGAGCTGCTGTTCACCAGCTGCCGGTTTATCTCCTTACAGACTCTCCTACGTGAAAAGCTAACTTTAGTTAAAGTCCAGATGATGATCAGAAGGTTGACCTCCTTTTTGGATATACGGCAATATTAAATAAAAAAAAGATACTGAAAAGACAAACAAAGATCCAATGGACGATCCAGTTTCACGTAAATGCAGAAAGGCATTATTAATTCGAAGACACAAGTATAGAGTTATTCTTGGTCCATGCTGCATAAAATTTTGGAAGAGAGAAAATCAAGAGCTTTAAGGCTACAAACACTCCATTTAGAAAGAAACTCTGGTCTTTCAAGTACTATTAACTGGTTATCATAGGCTGATGCACCATGATAATTTGAGTCCAGTTTACCTTGGACACCCTCCAACACTGTAGTTGACAATGATGTGCCAATTCTGTGTTGCAAAAGCTATGGTAAAAAGAGTCTGCAGTCTTGTACAGACCAATATATCTCTGGAAGACAGCCACAGTTATTTCTGCATTACATCTGGAAAGTTACTGCCCCTGAAATATATGAATCTTATAACAAAGAATAAGAAAATTCATTTTATTGCTAATTTACTGTAATTACATCTTTTCACTCCCTGCATGTTCTAACCCTCCGTTAGTACCATACTGTTTTGATTCATATTGGAAGGATGAGACTTATAAATGGAGTAAAAAATAATTATAGAAAGGCACCTTGAAAATTACTTTTCCTTTCTCCCACAGATCAGAAAAATAAATCCACAGTGGCACCATCGCAAGCTCCTCCATCAGCCGGAGGTCCAGAGAGAAGCTTCCCCACAGTTTCTTCTAGTTGAACACGTAACACACCTTCTAACCTCCAAAGCTATGTTTTATTGAAACCCCAAATAATAAGCTAGAACAAGAGAATTCTTCAAACTATCGGAATTGAACCCATAGTGTGAAACAGATGAAAACCAAACATTTAAGAACTAAGCCTTGTCCTGCCCAAAGAGCCCTTGCAACAAGGGTCCTCTCTTTTACTCCTCTCTCCAGCAACTTTTCATAGTTTTCTGGGTTGCAACAAGGGCTGCACCATCTCCCCCGGGTCCCTGGTGCAGACTCCCTTCCACCACCACAGCTGAACCCGCAGGCCTCCTCTCCGCTACAGGCACCCTACCGCTCCGCACCAGCCTAGGCTTCCCAGGCTCCGCTTCCTTCCCTCGCCCATCCCACCCTGCAGCCCAGGAGCCGCTGCCCACCCGGGACGCTGAGGGGCAAACGCTCCCCTCTCACCCGCAGCATGGAAGCAGGGAGCGGGCCATCGGGACGCCTTCCCCGCTGTGCCTATGCACCGCCGCAGAGGCTGCGAGCACACTTCTGTCACCCTTTCTGCACAAACACCACAACACCTACCAAGAACAAATTCCACGGCGCAGCGTGATTTTGTACTATGTTAAACCCTCCAACAGCTTAACTTTATTTGAAAGTGTAAAGATGCACATCTAAACATCCATATTCAATTCCAGATTTAAATGCAAGAGTGGAAAGCAGAAAGTTTCGATGCTCTTTTATTAGATGTTATCTAGCTAAACACATCATAGAGAATGCGATCTGAGATTTCACGTTTGCAATCTACCCACAGCACCATCAAGTATTTAACATCTACAGAATGCAAGTCTTCATTTAAAAAAAAAAAAAAAAAACAACCCACAAAACCAAACCACAACCACCACCACCATTCCTGGTGCATAGTTACTATCCAAATGTAAGCAGGTACGGCATATTTTTCAGAACGCCTGAAACAATGCCTTCTTACACAAAAAATAACTGTGTATCTTGGTAGCTGAATCTGCAGCTTAGCAATGCAGTTTTTAAAGGGCAGGTATTCAAATAACACGAGCTGCAGAAGTAGAATACATTTTACAGAAATAATCCCAATAAAGGCAAACAAGGCAAGTAATTATGAAAAAAGGGTGGATATAGCAGTGGTCAAAAATGCCCTGTTAATGCTTTACAATGGGTTAATGATGAATGCAACATAACTACTAGCTAAGGGTTGTAATAATACACATCAATCATATTCTAAAAACAGTCTCGGAAAAAAAACATCTCCTATTGATAAAAGCAGAGTTCAGCCCTACCCACAAAATGAGGTTCATACTTCTCCCAAATATTTAACAAAGAAACTGCATACTTACACTTTCAGGGATTGTTGGCAATCCAGTTACATCAGGAGTAATGAAATACGAGTGCTAATCAATGGGGAAAAATAATTAATAATTTACACACACAGAAACCAAAAATTCTTTTTTAAAAAATCCAGCATTTAGGATTTCCAATCCCATTTTTGTTTAAGCAAATAGCCATTTTTCCAATAGCATTCTTACCACTACTAGACAAAGAATTAAGCAGATCACGACACAAAATGACAAGCTCTGGTTCAGCACAGCACACAAACCAAGGGAACAAAACACCAGGCTGCAGTTTTGAAATAACACTGAAATTAAGCCAGCTTTAAATGTTGTCAGGAGCCTGAGAGTAGCATTGATTACCTTAAGCATTGATTTAAAAATTGCAACCAAAAAAAAAAGTTGAAGGACAAAATGTAAATTTAGAATGGAAAAGGAAAACTCATTCACATGAGAGAATTAATTAGAATAGAAATATTATTACTTGATATACATTCTCCTCTCTTTCCAAACATCTTTGAATCAGAAATGTGCTAACAGAAATGCAAGCCCTGACAGCTTGAGATTCCACAATCATTTATGAAATCCATTAGCAATTTTATGCATCTTAGTTTGAGGCCATCTAGGATGTAAATATAAAATGGATTAAACGAAAAACAGATGTAATTTGAATTATTCTCATTAATCCAGTGCTCTTAGTAGTTATCAGACATGGATTTAGCTCAGTAATTTTAAGGCATTTTTGCATGTAAGTCTAAATCTTGAAGGACAAAAAAACCTTGGCGCATACAAAGTAAATGTGATAATTATTGACTTTTTAGCTTTTATTTGTTTTTAACGGAATGTTGACATTTTTCATAGACTTTCTTTGGATTTATAGTGTATTTTAAAATTGTAATTATCAAGACAGGGTTTGTTTTCAAGTCAAACTTGAAAAAGATATACCAAAACATAAAGGAAGCCAATAAGATATTAAATGTGTCTTATGTTCAAGCAAAAAAAAAAAAAAAATTAACACTATTAACTCTGTCTAGGAGACTTACTAAATCAGCTTGATACATTTAATTGAAAATTTTCCCCACAAATTAGGTCATTTGGCAATAGTTAAAAATTTAACAAAAAAAAATTGGCTTTAAAAAGGCATCCTATAAACATCATACCACTTGCACAATAAATACCTCAGGTTATTTTGCACCAGTGGAGGAGAAAAGCTAAGATTTTTCTCTCTAGTCAAGAACAGGAAAATACTCAGATTAATGGAATGCCTATATTCTTCAGAAGTATAGTGAGAACAGAAAATTATTTCCTATATGTAATAAGGTCACAGAATATTTATCAAAAGATTTCTGAGTAATGAAGTTAGTAACTTAGATAAGTAATTATTTATAATTAACAAAGTAATAATATTTCACTCATTAAACAGAAAAGGAAGTCAGGACTTTGAGAAGCAAAGACCCATTACTGCAGTCATTAAGAGTCATAAAGCAGCAAAAATAATGTGGTATGGAGTCCTTGCACATCTTTGTGAACTCCCTTAGGAAGATGTGCGACCTTGGAAGAGATACTAAATTAATAGTTGCTGTCCTGTATAAAGTTTTCTCTAAAAAAGGACACTAGAAAATGCAAGTTTTGTTCATCAATGTAAGGGTTTGATTTTGGTTGCGGATTTTACGAAAGGATAACGATGCGTGCACACACATAGCTCTGAAGTCAGATCGATTTAAACAGAATAGGTATGTTAATATTAGACTGCTCTTTTAGCCTAAAGACAGCAGCAGAATTTCTCAAAAGACAGGTATAAATAAGCCTGAAATCAAAAGAGTTATCCTATAGCAAGTAATTATTTTTTTTAATTACAATAGGCTTTAGATAGTCAGTGCCTTTTAAACTCACCGATACAAGACAAGGCTGTTTTTTCAAAACTTGCTCACTTGCAAAAATCATCCCTTGGTTCTTACGCAAGATGAGAGAAAGATTGAACAATTGACTTTTTAGTTTTCCAAAGCCGACTCTAATGCTTGTAATATTCCATGTTTAAAATATTGGCTGAAAATATTTTATTCTTTGTATTCCTCCCCCATTCGAATTCAGACTTAACTTAGCTAGCTTTTCCAACAAAAAAAAAGGGACCAAAAAAAAAAAAAATCACTTCTGTTAGCCCTCTATAGGTAAAATAAAAGTGACCCAAATTATATTTAAGCTCAGGTTTCATAGAACCTTATAAGTTTCAGCTGCAGAATATCTATTACTAGGACTGATAGGTAAGAGGAGAACTTGGTCCCTAACTGCACCAAGGCATTTTGATGTCCTCCTGACCAGGGATTACTGGGAAACACCATGTATCCAGATACTGGGCATAATTTATGCATGATTATATACACACAATCCTAAGTACCATCGTGGCCTGCCATCTAAACCCCGCTTCAATGTCTATGAGCCATACCCTGCAGCATACCTGAGTAAATGGGCGGAGGGATCTTTTTAATTCTGCATCATAAAGTCTGAACTAGACTCATGCTGGCACAATGAAAACCCACCTCATGATGTCATTTCTACTATTATTTTTCAGACTGTAACTCCTTTTTAAATCTATTACTACTGACAGCTGCGGTCTCGTTTATTTACAATATACAAGGAGCAAGAAAGGAACATCAATATAAACAACTAGGCACTCAAAGTTAGAGTTGAAAATGGCCATTAACATTTCCCTGCTCCCTGCAGCACCCAGCATTACAAAAACAGAGATACCTGTAGATCCAACAAGCATTCTGAGTCAGGCCAACCTATTCCTTCCTGCTCTGCCCCATCGGAACCCACAATATTTGCTCGACTGTACCTGCTGCCAAGCATTTGGCAGGAGGCCTGCATTTAGATAATCACTGTTCAGCTAAAAAGATCACAAAACTCTTTGATGTAACAAGCTACTGGGAACAAGAGATAATTGAGGAAAAAAAATTCAGAAGTCAGATAATATTGAAATAAAACTAGCAAGCACCAACTTTATTGCAAGCAATTTGTCATCCCAGTGTTGCCAGCTGTATTCACCGCAACATCCATTTCCACGTTCACCACAACATTCATTTTGAGGCAGGCAAGTTCTATGCAAGATGAACTGCAACACTGATAGCAACAGGCAGTAATACTTTGCAAGAAATGCAAGGAAAAATATCTTTAAAACTTCTCTCTGTCCCTCTGAAACACAGTAGGATTTTAAAAAGACTATAAAGCGTTTTAGGGTTGCCAAATTAGAATTGGTTATAATACTTTAACTAACGATAGCACAATATTATTTGATATACAGAAGTATTCTTGGCAAAGGTACTATGAACTGAAAAATAACCTGAAAATATTACACTGACAACAGAAAGAAAAAAACCTCAGCAACAGAAACAATTCCGACTGCAGCCTCAAAAACCAGTATGTTGTTCTGGTGAAAAACAACATGCAAGACTGCAAGACTGGAAGGAATTCCAAACACAGTGGATTAGCACTGTTCAAGGGGAGGAAATATTAGGCCTCTATAGCCTAGTGAAAAAAGCGTAACAAGGAATCTGAAATATGACAAATTAAAATAAAAGTAGCGTTATATTAAGCAGCAAGGGTGAGTAACTACTGGAATGGAAGTGGTAGACTCTTCATTTCTGTATGCCTTCATAACAAGGCCAGATGCTTTTCTAGAGTCTGTGCTTACTTTACTCAAATTATCAGGCTCAAATCTAAAATAAATGAGTTAAAAGTAAGAGGAAATGACACAAATAAGGTCAAGATAAATAATCTAATGATCTTTCAAGTATGTGCATAGGGGAAGCCTTCACAAAATCACTTCTTTCTGTGCCCTGCAAATTGTGATAGTTCAATCTAAAAACAGTTAACTTCCACACAGTCACTTATGCGTGCAGTAACAAACAATGTCTTGGAGACAGCAGAGGATCTGTGTTGGTTTTACACTTCATGCAGGCTCTACAAATGTATTTAAACATGCGTCCATATGCTATTTCTGTTAAAAACTTCAGGAACTGTAACAGCGACAGGCTCACTTTCAGATGTTTCTGCAGCAACACCACCTCGCCATACTATCAATGTCCAGTCCCACATCACAAAAAGTCAGCGCACAAAAGCAAGGTAAGCAGGGACACGTTCTTTCACCTAGATGTGCTGAAAGTTTCATGTAACACAGTACACTTCTACTATCTTTCCTACAGCATTTTTGCATGATGAAGCAAAACTAGGAAGGAGGAGAAGGAAGACGGGAAAGAAGCCAGCTTACACAGATTTTTGTCCAATCCTGCAAGTCTACCTACTCAGACATAAGAGGCAATAAAACAGAGTCAGTGTCTCCTGATTCACAGCAGGAGAAACTAAAATTATCTACATGAAACAGCTGGAAGCATAAAAAAATAGCTCTAGCATTGCCAGATCCCACTGCAGTTTACTTTCTCAACCATAGAGCAAAAATCAAATTTCTGCTTCTTTATGACTATGACTTTGAGAGAACAACATGAGATGGAGACAAACTCTATTCTGCACAGAAAAAAAAAAAAAAGATAAAGGTTGTCCAAGCCAGTTAATGATGGGAAGCAACATAAGTTTACTCATTACAAACGGCTAGGGTTTTTTTTGTTTCAACCTTACCTACTATTTTATAGTCAGTAATAGGAGTAGGAGTTAAACAGAGAATACTTACCACACTTAAACTGACCAAAGCATTCGCCTTTGGCACAGGATGGCTATACAATGATTTTAACAAATCATTTGAGTCATTTTCCTATAGGGAATATTTTTTAAAAGGTAGTTAATTATTGTATAAAAACTGACTAATTACCATTTACTACACATCAAACTATATATTGACAAAGATACATATCTTTAATGAGAAAGACAAACACAGTGAAGCATTTAAATACAAAGTATAAAATTCAGGCCAACTTTGTATCTCAGCAAATGACTGCATCTGCAAGTTACATCAATCTCTTGCGTATTTCCCCATATACTACTTAAATGAATCACCTCTGCAACTGAAAATACTGTTAACACATCTAGCTGGTCTGTGCATCTTGGACATCATCTTCCTAAAACTGTTAGCCATGATACTTGTCTATTCAAAGTTTTACTAAATATGCAGCTACATAGCTATACTGTATACTTCTAAAATGATTAATCAGAGCACAAAGAACAGTTAATAAGGTTCACTAAAAAGTACATGCAGCTACTGAGTTTAACTAGGATCCCCCACCTTGATCTCTAAAAGAGACATTTACTTGGGAAAGAGATGCAGTTGGAGTTTTTGATTGGTTCAGGATTTTCATTCAGTGTAGGGTTTTTGTTCATGGAGGTTACGTTCTTTTTGTTGTCAAAGTAAAACCAAAAATATCAGTGACAAGCCAGGGCCAGCTTTTAAAGATACTGTTTGAGTCTGCAGGAAGCTTCCGCCTCTCCCTGCAAGAATGATGATGTTACTGGATCTCATACTACTAAACAAGACTTTGGGTCTAGCTCTTGGTTAGACAAACAGTGCCCGGGCCAGGAGGGAGCAATGTCCTCTAACAGCCTCCTCAGCCACAGATATGGCACTAGGTAATACAAGAAAATACTTCCATACACTGCTAAAACTTTCTGACCCACCAAAACAGTTTTCTCAGCATATAGGACAACAGACTTATAACCCAGCAACTTAAATTGTTTGCAGTAATAGCTGCAATGCCAGCACCACAGATCAAGAAACAAAGGAGAAGACAAACCCTACCCCTTCTGTCAAATACCACCTTAGCAACAATTTGTACTATTACAATGAAATCGGGGCCAAAACCAAAGTCTCGTTATACCGGTTTTAAGACTTAAATGTATTCCACACTTTAAAGACAGCTACCACCAAACTTTCCTACTGCATTTTCTTTTTACATAAAATATCATCATTCTCTATAGTCTATTTACTATAATGCACAATAATTGCTTATTCTATAGTTCATTCTATAGTTCATATATTCTTGAAATGTCAGCTTTTCCAGTCTACAGCATATGGTTGACTACTGATGCCTTTTTTTTTAATTACAATCTAGTACACTAATATAGTTAAAGCAGAAAGGTATAGCTTTAATGTTCTCAGTAAAGACAGATGCCAGTATTTCCTTTCCTGCGTAATCCTGGAATATGTCTAATTGCTCATGAATATGCAAACTAAACTATCATGATTCTTCACCAAATGCTGCAAGTAATTTTGTCTTGCTAGTTGAGATGACAGAATTACGAGAGGTAGTTTTTAGTTAATATGAAGGGTGAAACAGTACATCATATTTTATGCAGTTCTGAAAAAAAGTGTTTGTAACTGATAATCAGATAGTTCCAGAGATCTACAGTTTACAATCAATACGTCATACAGATCTCCAGTGATGTGACACTTCGCTCACACTTCACCCAGGACTTGTTTATGCTAAGACTGACACTTTATAAAGGTATATTCTCAGCAGCTTTTTAAGATTAATGTGGGATTCAAGTAACAGTAGCAGCAGCTGTATGTTCAGACTCTCTGAATTTCAATACAATGAATGTAAAAACTTGCTTCTAAATTCTACTAAAATTTTAAAGTTTTAAACAGTATAGAATCACTTTACAGCACTTCAAATGGTGACTATTATTTCAAGGAAAATATTTTACACAAAGAAACAGAATATTTACAATTACCTGTTCTTTAGCCAGATAATCTGCCAGGGTATTTAGGAGCTTGTAGTATACCTCAAACCATGGTAGGTAACTAAAACAGGAGGGGAAAAAGCGTATTAATAAAATATCAATGTAGGTTTTCCAGTGCTTATAAAATACTACTATGATTAATCTGACTTGCACATTTTTGTAATATTTCTACATATAAATAAAACGCATCTAGAAGTTTTCCCCACAAATTTAATGGTCCATCACTAATAAATAGTAGCAAAGCTACGTTCCTTTATGCTGGACACCTGCTTGAAGTTCCACTAAGCGTGGATTAGCTCATAATACTTTCACTTCTCATTATTTTGAAGGCACCAGAAACATTCTAAACATTGCCAAATCACATTCCCATTATCTCTAATCGTTAGGGCTTTCAGTAGTTATGCTATCTTCAATTTTGAAATTCTATGTCCTGTTGTACCTGGTGGACTGCCAAAACTGCTGCTTCCCTAGAGAATGAAAAACAATTTTGCCTGGGCAGACCAGATACCCCATATCTGACAAGTGGTGCAGTGCTATGCAGTAGTATAGATGTCACATTATATGTAAGAATATTGGTCTCCCTATAAAGTCATTTCTATAGATAGAATTAACTTCTAAAAATAAGAGAGCATTCGTCAAGATTGTAAACACAAAGCACATTAATACAGGAATACTTAATAGACTTTTAACACAATTCTGCAGCCCATATGCGTGCAATACTCTCCGAGTTAAACCGAATCCAAGATCAATAAGGCATAATCGAAGAGCATGAGAAAAACTGTAACGCAGTGGCATCAGTTACATTTTTTTGTCATCTATATACAGAAGAGTTACCCTTAACAGTGGCATCATCACTGACCGTGTGCTACAGAACTTTCCACAATCACTATTTAAGCCTATGATACAGATGTAATAAGTC
The DNA here is from genome assembly GCA_034782735.1 of Sagittarius serpentarius. NCBI lineage: Eukaryota > Metazoa > Chordata > Aves > Accipitriformes > Sagittariidae > Sagittarius > Sagittarius serpentarius. The sequence goes on from JAVKLA010000090.1 coordinate 23,398,456, forward strand.
TGGTAAACTAAATTGTACCAGTATAAATTACTTCTTATTTACAAATTACACACCTTCTCATGTCTGTTAGAATTTTATCACATAAAATGGTAGTAGTATGGTTAATATTAGTTGTTTGAGATTAGGAGGAGGGCTGGGAAGGAAATAAAGCCCAAAATGTTTTTACTACGTTTCATACCCATATGTAACAATACTACATACTTTCGTTACTCAGTGCAGTGTAAATCCACGGACATACTTTCAAGGCATTTCTTAAAAGATTTAGTGCATGGTGTGGACAGACCTTAAAATTTCTAATTTATGCATTTCAGGAAACATGCTAGCTGCAACTCAAAAAGCCCAGTATGCAGAACCTAAATGGCTCCTCTGGTAGGAAAAAGAAACCTGTTAGGGGAAACCCTAGCTGGTAGAGAAGCCTGGTCTGCTTTTGCGCAGTGAGTCCAGTGAAGGGTTATGTTTTCTTTGCAGCACCTCTGTTCTCAGTACACAGCTGGCAAGGCTTTAGAAACAGGTCCCAATTCTTAGGGCAAAGAAAGAGAACAGCAGAAATCTGAACATAGGTATAGTTATGCATTTTCTAGCAATCTTACATTTCTAGCCTTACAAATGCTTAAATGCTGGTTCTTAAAAAAAAAAAAAAAAAAAAAAAACCAAAAAAACCACCACACCACAAAAAACCATCATTAATTTACTTTTGCCGAGCCAAAGAGACACAGAAGCAATGACTTCTTTTAGAGCCACTGTGTTAATGTCTTTATCTCACCTTACCATACAATGTACTGGCTATTAATCAAAACTACATCAACTTCTTAATACTCACAGACATTTTTAAGGCTTGGTATTGTTGACAGTAGTTAAGGTGTGACATTATTGCGTTTGCTTTTCAATATATTCTTATATAATCATAAAATTTACTTCATTGCACCTGTATAAGGCCACTCACTGCTTGCAGGCATTAACGCTGCACGCCCTTGTAAAACAAACATTATAACAGCACCTCAAACATCCGATCTTTGAGTTTTCTTCCACCTAGGACTCCTGTTCTATTCTCCTCTGAAATCACGTTAACCTGGTTTTACATGTCAGTGAAACACAGCGTAGATAGGCAAACAAAATTGTTCACCACAGCGTTCAGAGCACCTGCAAATGTCAGAGCTATTGAACAGTTTTACCAGCCTAGAATTACAGCAGAGACTGGAACACCATTCCGGCATTTTGTCCAAGTCAAGGTACAAGGTAGGTATAAATCGAAAGTATTGTTGTAACACTGGACACACAAACGAGTTAGATTATCTAAAAGCTTTGCAGTCTTTTGCTATTACCTCTGCATTAGTAGTGTACATCACCCGAGCACATTTTGCTGTAGAATACTCTAAAATCTTACCTGATCATTCACTTTTCATAATGAACATTTACGAACAGCATTCTATAAAAATAAACGCTCCTACTTCAATAAAATATTAGCCATATTTCTTTCTTGTATTTATAATCTCAACTCCCCTCTTACTGTGAAAAGAAAAATCAGATGCAATTTTGAAGTCTATGCATAAAAAGGTCAAATTCATTATTTGAAATTAATGAACCCCAGCAGAAAGCCAAGGGAGGCTTTTCTTTCGTATGGCAAGGCATGCTGACCAGAATACTCACACAAGAATTTCTTCCTTTAGCAAAATCAGGTTGATAATAGACTTCCATGTCTTCATGTAGACAAAACCACAAAGAAAAACAATGTAAAAACAGACTACTTGAACACAGTTTAAAAACGCCAGTTTCCTTTCTGAGCTGAAAGACTGGAAACAGAATTGCTTTAAGCCTTATAACCGCAGACATGAGGTTAATATAATTTCAACATGCGTCTTAAGCCTGAAAAATTAAGGACATCAAAACAAATACTCCATGACATTATACGGCATGAAACCAAAGGCCGTCAAAACTTGTCTTCTGTTTCTTTTCAATATAATCTTCAGTTCTTCAAAAGCTCAGTTTAATTGTGAAAGGTTTTGTCGATATTTTTAATTATACTGTTCTTACTGCAACAAAATATTACAAAGATCTATTGGAAAGCAAAAAAAGTTCCCTTTATATTTTTCTTTTATGTATTTGCTAACTACTATTAAGTCAGTGTAATAAAGAATTGTTACATTTATTGTTTTTATAAACAATAGAGTACATTTGTGTGTGTGCATATACAATGCATCTCTGCATTCGAAGGTAAACATACACAGCTTGTGTTTGTTCATAATAATGGCAGCTATCAGGTGGTATTTTAGATTCTCAATTCAAAGAGCAAGTATAAGCCCTTTTTATTTTGTGACATCCTGAAGGCTGCCAAGCAACATTTTTGTCCTCTTATATCACAGGCTGACTTTGCAAGCACGTGTGTTAATAATCCCGTTAATTTATTTGGACTACTCTAGTAAATAGATTTATTCATAGATGAACATTCCCATGATACAGGCTTTGCATCCTTATCCAGTACATCATACTGGACAAAGCACTGTACAAAAAAATCATAGAATCGTTTCGGTTGGAAAAGACCTTTAAGATCATCCAGTCCAACCGTTAACCTAGCACTGCCAAGTCCACCACTAAACCATGTCCCTAAGTGCCACATCTACACATTTTTTAAATACCTCCAGGGACCGTGACTCCACCACTGCCCTGGGCAGCCTGTTCCAATGCTTTGACAACCCTTTCTGTGAAGGAATTTTTCCTAATATCCAATCTAAACCTCCCCTGGCGCAACCTGAGGCCGTTTCCCCTTGTCCTATCACTTGTTACTTGGGAGAAGAGACCGAACTCCACCTCGCTACAACCTCCTCTCAGGTAGTTGTAGAGAGCAACAAGGTCTCCCCTCAGCCTCCTGTCCTCCAGGCTAAACAACCCCAGTTCCCTCAGCCGCTTCTGACCCTTCACCAGCCTTTTTTCCTTTCTTTGGACACGTTCCAGCACCTACAAGGTCCTTCTTGTAGTGAGGGGCCCAAACCCAAACACAGTATTCGAGGTGCAGCCTCACCAGTACAGGGGGACCATCACTTCCCTAGTCCTGCTGGCCACACTGTTGCTGCTACAAGCCAGGATGCTGTAGGCCTTCTTGGCCACCTGGGCACACCGCTGGCTCATATCTGGCTGGCTGTCGACCAACACCCCCAGGTCCTTCTCTGCCAGGCAGCTTTCCAGCCACTCTTCCCCAAGCCTGCAGCATTGCATGGGGTGGTTGTGACCCAAGCGCAGGACCCGACACTCAGCCTTGTTGGCTTGTATGGCGCTTGTGTGTGTGACAGCTAAAAACCAGAAGCACTACAGGTAAAAGAATCCAAGCTTGTCCTGTTAGCAAATCTTGCAAACTTATTTAATCTTTGATTAGCACAGAAGAACTAGTCTATCGTACAGAAAAGTCATCCAGCACACAAATGTCCATCGGTATCTGTTAGGCTGGGTAACAATTTTCTTCAAGTCAGTACAGAAACGCACTGTCTGCAAAAAATAGCTTTAAAATGGCTGAATTTAACAGAGGAGACTTGTAATATATTACTCCTAATTCAAAACTGTCACACTAATATGTACCTTAACAATAGATAAAATCAAAGTCCATTACTAGCAAGACCTTACCATCATAGTTGTATTCATAAAATTATTTATGAGCAGTGCATTTCACAATTAATTAGCTGTCTTACGAAAACGTCAAAAGGTTATCAATGAAGCCCCTTCCCAGTAGATAAAACAGAGGAAAAACAGGGCTTGAATTTTCAATTTTAATGTATTTACACAACTAAACTTCAAATACAAATAATTTAAGTTCTTAAACTATGAAACCATTATTGGTTTCTTGTTTATTTTTCTTTAATTGTACACAGTCTTTGCATTCTTCATATTACAATCAGTAACTGTTTGAGAAACAAACATACAAGACAAACATACAACAACCTCCAACGACATACAACAATTTCTCTAAAGCTGCCACAAAACATTTCTCCCATAATAAAGAAAAGCATCAAAACATACACAATATTGTTTTGATATGTATTCCTTGGTTGAGAATACAGTGGTGTCTATTTAAAAGTACAGCCACTGCCTGTCACGAAAGCAAGAGCCCAAGACATTTCATGGTTAATTAAAAACGTACTTAGCATTTTCTTTTAATCCAAATGAGCCACAAGGCAGGAGCTCAGACTTTTATTCAAAGTCATGCATAACCCTTGTTGCCATAAGTAGACTTCCACCTCACTGGTGCTTCTACTATAGCTCTGATAAAACTTTTACATTCATGAGTCAAAGGTTAAATAAAGGAGAGGAAATGTTTTCTGTCAAATAGTCAGGTAACCACTAACAGTCCTGAACTATCAGCAGGAATCTAACTTCTAGTAATCAAATAAAACTAAGGAAACTGCCTTTCCGTAGCTAAATGTCTAATGTCTAGGGGCTACTTTTCTGTCTGGAAAATTGACACAAAATGTGTAAAATTGAAACATTCTGCTTCTAAGGGATTTGCCTAAAGGAAGAGCGAGAAAGCTTCAAGCGTGGTCTGAACTGAAGAACTACAAAGGCTTACCACATAAACCTGTCTTCCTTATTAGAGCATTTCATTTGGAAATGTAGGTGACAATTTTACAGTCATAAAATTAATGAAATCTAAGACTGAGCATTTTAATGATGTATTTTGTGTTCCTCTGCGTGACCTTATGGACACATAAGGTCAACCTCTGAGTCCATCAACAGTTTTAACAAAACAAATTTCAAGGCAAATTATTTGCACTTCGTACTAAAACTGTTCAGGTAATTCAAAAACAATTTTATGTAAACCCGAAAGTATTATTCCTACTGCAAACAGCAGTGATATTTAGAAACAATACCCAGAAGAATTAAGTCTCCTTGTATCATTCAAAAGTGAACACTGATGTTTCTACTGTGCCACTTCAAATCTCAACTGGCAAAATTATTTTTTAAACTAAAATATAAAAAGTGAAACTAGAAGAAAAGATTCAGTATAGTATATGAGCACAACAAGGTATATTATAACATTCCTATTGTGGTACCTCTCATTCTTACAGGGCTGCATTAGCTCAACAGTTTGTGGAGAGGGAGGAGGTGACACGGCAGGATTCACACTCAGAGCTTCACAAAGCAGCCGTGCAGTTTAAAGAAAACAAAATGAAACTTGCAAGGGAATCACAAAGAACTTCTGGAGAATAATCCAAGATGTATTTTCTCATCTTACTATGGTTTTGCACTCGCTGGCACTTTGAATTTGGCAACTGCGGTCAAGCTCTGCATGATCATTTTAGACAATACTGTATCACAATTAAGTTCTTCAAACAAAAATGCCTGAGATAGCTACCTCAGGGGAATTTTATTTCATTGTACAAACATACAGAGAACTTGAACAAAACATTCTGATTTGGGAGAAAGTTTTGTTTACACAATTCATATACATGTGTATATAAAACGTAAAAAAAAAACCATAAAACTTACAGAAGAATTTTACATGTACAAGTATATTCTCTGTTTCAAACTACGCAGTTTAAAGCAGGACCACATGGCTGCAAATGCAGAGATTATTTCCTTTAATTAGTGTTTCAGATGAAGAATGAATTATAGAGAGAAGTCCCATAAACTACAAGACTTTAATCTTAGAGGCTGCTTTAGGTTGTTGGTGTAAAACCCGAGGACAAGCAGCCTTTTGTTCAGTTTTTGGTTAAGAATCCTGTTCAGCAGTTCCAATCCTATCGCTTTAGCTGCCCCAGCATAGGTTAACACACAGCCTGGTACCATCCACAAAAGCCATTCACAAGAGAAAAGTTGTGTCCTGTTCTACACTCATCAGCCTATCCAAATTTCTATAGTGTTTCCTTCTCATCACTTTGACTGGCTTGTTCCTGCTCTTCTTTTCAAACATTCTTACTTAGATTTTAGTTATTTATGACCATTTCATTTAGTTATTTTTTCTGTATTTGGCTATCTCTCTAGTTGTCCTTGTTAAAGCTCCAGTCAGCAATCTTGAATATATTCTTCTTGTTTGAGGCAATACACATGTATGCCGTATGTAGATCTGTAGTTAGACATGGTATTTATGTACACCTGCATTTGTGTGTTTACACAAAAGTCTATGACTATTGTGTACGTATCTGTGACAGACAAGTAGTCTGAATTGCTCATACAGAGTCATTATGTGTATATACACACAGTGAATATAAATTTATGCTATTTTGATATATGGAAGAGAGCAAGTGTGAACATGCATACACACTCTTTATATAAAAAGACAGCACTCATTTGTTAAGATTTATTTCATTTTGGTTAATTTAAGATCAACAAGCATGTACAAGGGAAAGCCAGATAAAAATGCCAAAAGAAATCTGTTGGTGAGTCTTCTTTCACTTGGTCACTTCTAATGAATCTTGGATTCAGAGCAGAAACCAGACTGGATACTAAAATGCATCGGATGGAAATACTCATGCATTCTTTCTTTCTGAGCTAAACACAACACACACACTAACTGGAGAGAAACAGACTAACAAGCTAGAAGTACAATGCTACGAAGCTAGCTGAATGAGTAACAGCACTATGCATTGTGTATCTGAAATTGTCACAATAAAAGCAATAAAGGCAATGCTTTGATTACGGTTCAGTGAAAAATTGTATCTTGCCACTTTTCACTTTCCTAGTTATTTCTACCAAGTAACAAACTTGGTTGACCAATCTTGAGCTGATGTATGTCTGTGGGGAAATGTTAAAAAGAAATACCCAAATTTACGCCCGCTAAGAATTTGCATCCTTTGCTTTGCAACACTACATACAGTATTTAAACCCGCGTACTTGAGTGTGTGTAACTGATTAAACAGTTGTTATTATAGCATTAGAAGCCAGCCAGCCAATGTTAGGAGTACAAGCAAAATATTTTGTTTCTAGCTTGATGAGGGAAGAAAAGGTTAACTCAGAGAAAAGAACTAACAACATACACATACATTCTCACTCTGGGCCTTAACAAGATATATCAACAAAAAGTATCACAAAGAAAAGGATTAAGTATTTCCAGAATAAAATCTTTTCCTTTTGTTATTTTCATTACAGGGTAGTAATTATTATTTTTTGTAATATTTATAGCAAATATTTATTTTTAAATTACTTGCCCAAAACCATCTAGTGTACTGGCTCTCAACATTTGTTTGGAACCTGTTTAAAAGCTCACAGAAGTCTTGATGTGCTATTTCCAATAATATTAAGCACTACTCTACAAGTTTCCATATTGTCCAGTCTTTTTTTCCCCCTCTGCATGTTCTTTTACTTATACTCTTTTATAAGTTGATGTTGGGTTTGTCTCCCTAACTCATGTGGTCTATCCTAATGATACCTTCCATGACTGCCTGATTTCCATGTTGTCCAAGTACTTGATAATCTGCTTTTCTCCGTAAGCTTCCTCGCTCCTGGCTCCTTGTGGTTGGGGATTCTCACTTGGAAGGCAATTATACTTCAACCTTCTTGTTCTCATGCGCTGCTGAACTGGATCTTCCCATTTCCTCTATGGGCATTACCTGCTGCTAGGCTCTTAAGTGAAGTTGCAAATTTGCCTTTTAATTAAAGCACTGTGCCTTTTAATTAATTTAATTAAAAGCGGTTTAGAACAGCTAAACAATTGTTTTTTTCATTACCAAGACAATTATCTTGTGGGAGAAGAAAGAAAAAGCAGAGAAACAAAGTAATTTCTCCATTATCAATTATCTGTTCTGCAACAAAGCGGCATGCTCTTTATTGAAAATTATCTGGCTCCGGCATTTCTTATATTAGACATAGTCTGGCCACAAAAAGTGGAAGAGATGCCCAAAAATCGTATTTCCAAGGAGAGGAATACAGAATAGTGCACTTTATTGTTAAATTGACTGGATACTTGTCAAAGATCTCGTTAGAAAGTAAAAATATCCATATAACATTCAAAGCCTCTGAAACTGCAGTGTATTGTTCTCTGCTTTTAAGCAGACATTTCATGGTATTTAAATAGAATTATTTAACCTCACACAAGAATACCATCACATGCGGTTTGGGACCACTTTTCATGTGAAATCAATGGTAACTCTGTTGTAGAGAAATGACACCCTGATAGAGATGTAAAACACATTAGCAGAGAATTTGCAAAAGATAATTTTTTCTTGTATTTTTGCTTATATTCACTCCTTCACTCAATTTTTCTTATACCGACTTACCTTAGAATACAGAGGCAGACCTTGCCTCCTGATGTCAAACGGCAAAATCCAAATCTTTGCTTACTTTCAATGTCGGTGAGCACAAAGGTAAAATGCTGTCCTACTTGGTTTTGGGACACCCTGAAAAATTAGATACAGAGCATAAAACCACTAAATGACATAAAACATGAGCATTTAAGTCATTGGTCTCAAGCGTTTTCATGCTCAAGCCTCACTATGCCTCTCTCCCTTCCCACCACCCAGGCTGCCTCTTGCACCCCACTCCTTCCCCTCGGCACAGAAGAGCCCAGGTCCTTCCTTCAGCCGTGCCTCCAGCTGCCGCCCTGGCCCCGTGCTCCGGCTCACGTGCTCCATGGCATCTGGCCCCTAGTCTGAATGGACAGGGCATTTCGTAAGGTCTTTTCCTAAGTACAGCCTAAGCAGAGCCCGTACAAGCCTGCCACAGCTTGTTGGCTTTGAGCACACCTCAACAGTGGAAAATGGTAACCAAAATGAAGGTTTAAAATTCTACAAATAATTTATTAAATATCATAATACAGGCCTGGCTTAAGACAGCCATTAGAAAACTAGCTTGCTTTTTTTTTTTCCTCTCTCCCCTTCAGAATAGCTTCATTGGTTAAACCCATAGCCTTCCCGCACACATCTTCCTTTTTTGCACTACACACTGCCCCACAAAGAACTTGTTGCTAAGTTCATTTTCCAGCGCAAACTTGTTTGGTTCTGGAAATGCAAAAGCCAGAAAATAATCACAACTAACACCATGAGAGCTAAAATAATATGTAACGGGATCTTCAAGACTGTATCAAAACATGTATCCACTTGAGACAAGGAAAGTTTACACAGAATTTCCCTGTCTGATGTTCCAAGCTCCTCTTATCCCCAAACTCTGCTCAGCCAGCGTTCCCTCAGCAGTGTTCTCAGTTTCTACCTCCCCTCCAGTGTCACTTCTGACTCCTCATACTCATCTCCAGGTTCCAGTCCCAACCTCCATGCCTGACCCCCCCACTTTCTGTTTGACAGTATGAACCTTTTCCCAATTTCTTTTTAAGAAGAAACGACATCTTCACTGCCATGATGTGTCTTATCTCCTTTACGCTCTCAAGCCAGGAGCCCTTCTCTCTTGTGCAATTTGTCAACTTCAGAGACAGGATCACTGAGGGCATGGGACAGACCCGGTTTTCAGTGCGGCCAAAATTCAGTGATCTTCACAGAAATTGCAAAATGCATTCAACGTAAGCATTTTAGAACAATGACAAACTGTATCTGAAGTTCACTCACAGAAACACATATTGCACTTTTCCAAAGTCTCCCAAATAAAATCAGCTTTAGGTAGACTTGGCATTTTCAGCCAGGAGAGGTAATGTGTGGCATAGAATGAATCATAGAATGGTTTGGGTTGGAAGTGACCTTTAAAGATTTAATTAGAACCAAATGAAAACAGAATTATGATGGGGAGTGCACGGAGATTTAAAAATCTAAAATGCAGCAGTTCTGCCTGTAATCCTATTGTCCACTGTTCTCTTCCCTTTCTTAGATGATCTTCTATAGCAGAAAACCCAAGCACCTGCTAGTAAGCGCTACAATTAGCATGTGTCATTTGTGCTTCAATCTTAGATGCCAAGCTGAAAATGAATTCCCAGAGAAGCGGAAAACCATCACAGATCTGTCTTCCAATCTAAGAGCACAAAATATTTTTTTTATTTATCCCCTGCAGTATGAGCTGGGGTTGTTTATTGTGGGTTTGTTTATTTTTTAATTCTCCACCAAAATAAAACATAAAAATGTTCCCCTAGGAAAGAAGAAGGTAGCAGATGATCAAAGGGCTAGAGAAGTTACATGGGACACACGTACATTATACTGCTTAACACGCGCATGACAAAAGCTTAAAGATTAGTTAAGTTATACCACTAACCCAACTATAGAGACTCCCACTCATTTTCAATTTGGTCTAGTCCCTCGTGTACATACAGTGACCAGGCTGAAACAAAGGCCTGTGCTGAGCATATACGACATTACAAGATACATTTAGTCCAATATAATCACTGGAAACCCATAATAATTAATTAACTTTTCTTGGTTAGGCAATTAAAACTCAAATCATTAAAACAAGCATTTTCCTCGTTTGTCTTCAATAGACTGGAACAACCTAGTGTGCTCTTTAAACAGTAAACGCGCAATGGCTTTTACTCATTCCTTTATTTTTGAGGGTCTGCGTAGCTAGCATGCTGCCTGTATATTACACCTGATACAACAGAGAGCCATCAGTAACAATGCGTTATTACTCCCCTGCCAATGATGCATTTTTCTTTTTCACATCTTTGCATTTTCCTCTTTATTCCTGAGAGGAGATCACCACTGAAACCTGCAATGTGGTTTCAGTACCACTGCACACACTGTGGCCGGGGGCTTACACAGTAATTCAGCAGTAGCTGGTCGGACGGTAGCACTGGTAATGCACCATGCAGCGACCTCGGCTGCCTCCTGCTCCCACCCCCTCTCTGCTCTGCTGCATCCCACCGTTAGGCTGGGAGCTTTCTGCAGCCACGACCGGCTTTTCCTTACGCTGCAAAACGCCTGGCATAGTTAGGCTGGGGTCTCCATGCACCATCTTAATCCAAAGAGATCACTGATAGTTCACAAAAAGCAATTGTTAATAGATGCCCATCTACGCAGGCATTGCTTTTAATGTACTGTGTACATGTATGTCAGGCAAATGACTCCTCCATTATTGCTTGAAAACAATTCCTTAGCCCAAAAAACTCCCATCAGTAAGGATCTCCTGCTTTCAGTTACTTGCTTCCTCCCTTCCCAAAACCTGAAGATGACATGAGGAAATAACCAGTATTACAATTAAAGCATACATTAAAATGCCACTACATAAGACCACTTTAAAAATGAGATTTAAATTCTGATACTCTCTATTAAAAACAGTCCAGCCAAGTCATGACAGTTCAGCAGGAAGCAATTCCAATGCCAATCTCACCACCTCCAACTCAATGCCTTCCCTTTGCTTCTTTAAGAGAGACAACTCCATGTTTCAATAGTCAGTGTAAAAGTGGCCACGCCTGAAAACTGCTTCCAAGGCTAAAACTGAATCTCCACAAAGAACCCGAAAGTTTGCATCTGGTCCCATTTGCTTCAAAGGAACTGCTAACAGAAGCCAGTGACCATCTATCTGGACCACATTTTCTGATCAGAGCTTAAAATACTGAGTTAATTCCAGGTTTCTAATTTGAGAACTCCACTTAAGATCTGGAGGCAGCAAGGATGCCTTTTTTTTTACTCCTCTTCAGTAGACTTAAAACTGACTATATGTGAGCCTTACAGAAACAAATAAACGATGACTGGGGATTTCTGCATATCAATAGATAACTACAATGTATAAACTAGACACATAAAACATTCAAAAAGTGCTAGCACTACATTTTTAACATATATATTGCATGTACCATAATATGGGCAAATGTTGGCTGTGTGACTTGGGGCTCGTGCCTCTCTGTTTCACTGTGGCACATTCAGGTTCTTTGCAAGTCAAGTCTCACCTTCAGAGGAAGGTAGCAGCTCCTGGCGCTGCTCCTGAACCACAGCAATCATGCCTCTCAAGTCTTCCTTAACATGAAAATCAACACAGGTAAAACACAACTATTATGTACCAGAATTCCCTACAAAAAACATCATTTAGACTCCCTATCGGAGCGCAGGATCAACTGGCCAAGCTTCAAAAGCCTTCTGCAAAACGCTGGTCTAGCCAGCTACGTGAAGAGAGCACGATCTACACAATTGCGTGGGGAGAGCAGGCACAGATCGTTCCCAACCACTGCTGACCTTCTCCTCGCTCATTCCTCTGCCTTGCTTTTGACTGACTTTCTGCTCTTGCCCTGCACACTTACTTTTAATCTTAGTTTAACAATAATAAATCACTAATAGCAAAGAACGTGTGTAAATACTTATTAACCCTGCAGACTACAATGGGCTCTTTCAAGGTTATTACAGTTCACTATAGGAATAAAAGTAGGTTTTAAAATTTTCTAAGCACATATCTACACAATGCAGAAAAGGCTCTTTGGTACCCATAGAGTAGGTGTAAAGAGTCATTTTAAAGATTTTTGTTTACACTATAGCCATTGTTCAGACCTCATTTTAAGGCTGCCTTGAGAGAGCTGATTAAGGCAGGAATTAAATCTCTTCTTCGAACAAAACCCAGTATGTCTAATCATTAAATTTATCCCTTGCTCTCAAAAACAATTGCTCTTCTTTCAAATTACTCTGTTTAGGACTCACAAGATGTTTGAAATTATTTTTTCTTCAAATTTTAGGAATTTTTAAAGGGTTTTGAATTTCAGAGAGATTTCTCAGAGAGCTCATTTTTTCAGTGAATTTCAAAAAATGAAAGACTTTATGCATGGGAATACAGATTGTGATGACTTGTTCTTAAAAGAAAACGAAGTTATTGATCTCGTTAATTATAAGGTGTCATGTACACATATTTGACCAATGTAAGTAAAGTACACAGTTCCGATTAAAGCTTTGGCAGCTGCTACCTAAACCTGAAAATTTCAAATGTATTTTTATCTCCCAATATGATGCTGAAAAGTAAACCCCAGCAGTCATTTATTCTAATTCTCCCTAGATCAGATAATACATTAGAAACTGTTTCAAGCAAGAATTTGAAATCCAGATGTTAAGGTACTGGTACAAGCTGATGGAGAGACTGAGGAGGCAGTAACCCTAGGTTGGGCTACCTCCTTCAACTAATTGCTATCCCCAAATCTAAGCTTCAGGGACTATTTTCTCCACTGCCAAGCCCACTCCGTGATCCATGACTCCACAGCTCAGGCTCCCTGTGTGGAGGGCTCCTCTGCTCCAACTGAGCTATCTGACTTGAGCTCTGCTTCCCAAAAACCCCAGCCCCTTCCTTACACGTCAGAAAGAAAAGGAACAGCAAGAAAACTCCAGAAGACATGAAAATGTACGACCAAGTAAGAAAATTCCCACAAATAAAAAGCATAGTTACCTTGTAATTAAGGTTATGTTTTCAAAACAACAGGAGCATTAAAAGAAACCACAACTAATTAGTAAAAAGTCCCACTGGGTGTATTTAAGCCACAACAGAAGCCTGCTCTGTCCAGGGGCCCTGGCCATCGTACCTGGCCAAGGGGCTATCAGAGCACACCGCAGCTCCCTCGGTGTGCACAGGTTTCCTCTCAAACGGGTCCACTTCTGCACACACATGGAAACCAAGTAACCCACCTTCGAAATCAATAGTTACACTCTTCCACGGTGCACAGTGCACGCTGCAACCTGTCCTTACAAAGACTTCCCTCTTATGCTCACATTTGATATTACACACACACATACGATAATACAGTGAGATAAAGGATGGAAAGAACCAAGTTGTATAAAACTGCTGCTGCATTTTTGAGTTCACAACCCATCTTGCAAACTCACTGGAATGACAGAAGTGTACAGGAAATGCAATAGTTTATTCATCTTCACCTGTACAGCTTGAAATATGTTCTGGATTATTTGCTTTTCATTCTCAACCATTTATTTTGAAGGCAAAGATTTTTGTGTAAGATATCTTATAATGGCCTTTCACCAGATCTGCAAATCCAATGCTCTCTACAGGCATTGTTTTGAACTTGATCATAGCTATGTTTCTGCACACAGACTTTTATCAGAAATATCAAGAGAAAGCATTAGCCAGGAACGAGAGAGTGAAAGTGATGTCATTCCTACCATCATCACTCGTTGACCCTAACAGATTATGAGTTAAATAACATGCACGGTAATCCCATACTTCAGCAATATTCTACTGCTAATGAGAAATCTTCTACAGCATCAGCACCACCTCTTACATTCCAAAATATAACACTTCCCTGCAATCAGGTGAGGGCCGCAGGGGAAATTAATGAGGTACATATCATTGTCTCTGTGCTGATCCTACAGGCAGTTTCCAAAGGGTCTTAGCCAAAAAGGCACACGTGCTACACAATGAGCAGAAGAAATGCATCCTGAAAGGAAAAAGACAGAGGAACGGAAGGAGCGAGGGGAATTATTTATTTATGGTGGAGACAAATGAAGAGAGATTCAAAGCACAGATAAAACTGAGGCGTCAAGTAGTGACGTAGTGCAGCTTAGGACTGAATTTGAAATAAGGCCAATAGGACCTATTTCCTAGAGCAAAAGTTGCATGTTCACTAGTCATCATCCACCTAAATAACTGATGGATGTAGAGATTGAGGTGTGGGCAAAGTTACAACTGAGTTTTGGGTTGAAAGTGAAAACACAGAAGACCACTGGAGAAAGAAAAGTGAAGAAAGCCATGCAAAATTTGCATAAAGGATTCAAGGAACAAGAGAGAGAGGACAAAGTGCTTTTTCTGGTATATTAAAATTAGTTTAACAAACATTAAAAGGAAATTAAAATCTCTGTGTTCTCGAATGTTAAATCCTCCTCTTCCATATGAAAAGAGAAAAGAATTCTGTAGCAGAGAAAAGGGAACTTATTCGTAACTATCTACAAGCTAACTGTTAGAATGCTATACAATTGTGCCATTTATTAAGCCTAAAATAATTTATTCACAAAAAAAGACAGGTTCTTGCAGCAAATGCTCAAGAACACCTATGATGCAATTCACTTCTTAACCCCTTCAAAATAAAATGTAAGCCATAATTGGCAGTAATGAAATTATGTGCTTGCTTTCAATAAAAAATTATATATAAAACTCAAAGTTTAAGTCATGGTCAAAACATTACTCCATTGTGCCTTTTCTCAGTTGATTTTCAGTTTAGATTTAACGGGAGTTACCTCTAGATTTTTAATCACAGTATGTGCTTTTGGTAACTAGAACGAGTAGCGTACAGTTATTTATAACATCTGCATAAAAGATAAAGTATGTCTGGTGAGATGATGTAAGCAGCATCGGTGAGAACTAAATCTGGATCTCTGTCTATGATCACTGTAGCATAGCAAATAAAACAAATACATATTCTCATTTCATTCACTTTTCAATTCATTCACTAATACAGGTGAGTTAGAAGAAAACAGGTGACAAAGATCTTACAACTGTGCTTTTACGGTGCTTTAACTTTCCTGTTTCCATAATTTGAAGAATATAAATTTTCTACTTTCATGAGTTTTATTTAGCTAGTTAACAGAAAAGACATGCCATTCCCTCCAGCTCTGCTTCTGGGTTCCTGCTATACAGCAATCTATGGAACAGAGCCACGTTTTTTGTTCTAGATATCTTGATCAGCAGCACTGGTGGAAGTTATCACATTTGCACTGGTAATTTCTAGCTCTTACTAGGATCAGATACTGCTTGAAGCGGCGTATATATATATATATATATAGTACACATAACACTGGTTGAGAAATGGGGTATTAGGTGTATGGTCTATTGTGATCCCCTATATGAGAAAAATAAAATTTATATATATTTTTTGCATATATATATATATTCACCAGACAAGTGAAAAGCACATTTATGGCTAGACAAAAATTAAAATGCTTGTCACATTTCAATGCCCATTGGAAAAAAGCCACACAAAAAGGAGCTACAGCAGTGTTTTTCTCAATCCTTTTCTTTATCAGTCCAAACGTCAAACCAAAAAATAAAACTGAGAAAGCAAATGACAACTGTTTTTCTTTACAAAAAAGGTAATCTATGTCTACATTATAGAAAATGCTTGAACTGAGTAGTAAAAGGTACAATTCACAGCCGATAAGTTGTTCATACCAATAGCTTGCCAGTAGAGTCGTCTGCTTTCTTGAATGAGCTTCCAAGTATTTCTGTCCTTTTCCCCACAATAGCTCCGCCCCTCCTCCTTGTCTGTGCTCTTTTATACTCTCGTGATCCCACATTCCCGTTGGTTCTCCCACAAATCCCCCAAACCTCAGCTCCCAGCTAAGCAAGAAGCTGTGAGCACTGTGGCTGATTTTAAAGACACCACAGTACTGCCTGAGCAGTCAGCAGGCCTGACCAAACACATCAGTTTTGTTCCCCTCCTCAGTATATCTCAGCTTCCAAGAACCTCTCCTCCTTCTGTCCAGCTGCCTATTTTTATAAAATTTGTAGAAGTTTTGCACCTTTGAGAGCACAGCTTTACAGCTGAGTATGAGGCCGAGAGTCAAAAAGCATGTCTGGGGAGGGAGGTACAGGAGGGTATTAACAGACAAACAACAGACATCCCATAACTTTTTCTTTTCGTTTTTTCCTTCTTTTTTTTTCCTTCAGATACTCAACTAAAATTCATACCTAGCTATGCTATAAATTCATGTGTTCCCACAGTTTATTGATTAAGCTTGTCCATATCATACAAGCAACTAAGTGTCTTCTGAATGGTTCAACAGAAATAGTTAACGCAAGACGAGTTATCTGAAAATAATTATTTGCTGCCACTGATTATCTTCTTGCCACTGGATGGCAGCAACAGAACCTCACCTTTTTCTGTTATCCTCAAATTTTATTTCCATTATTCATCTTCATTACCAATTTTAAACAGAATTCTGTACATATCTTAAGCACATTAAAGACTTCAATGCTTTAAAGCTAACACTGACAACCATACTAGTTAAGTCATTAAAATAGCTTAAAGGACAGTGAGCTTAACCAGTTCAAAACCCAAACAACTTAATTAAATTCAACTATAAAAGACTAAATTAACCTAGTTTACTTCAGGGAACTTGTGTTTATGAAGATCTTTATTTTGCCAGTGTGTTTTTCTGCAAAGCCTCTCTTCTTTGCTCTAGACACACACCATCTTTTACTCCACTGATAGCAGCTTCTTGCGTCTGATAGATACTTCTCATCTTTGAGTCTCCATCTACGACTGATGCCAATGTTGTTCTGAAACCGGCTCAGCCTGCACACTACCTGGGTGTATCTTTCATTAATTATGCAAATCAAGCTTCTAATTCAACCTTTGCTGATTTGGACAATATGAGTTTTCCGAACTGAGTGAGCACAATTTATTAAATTAATTACCATCAATCCTTTTGACAAGCCTAAATAAATATTTTAATTAATAAAAATGTTTTATATGAACACTTTAAATGACTGGCAGCATTACATAGAAGCCACACTATAACTGATACCAGAAATGTAAGGGCTAATTAATTATAAATAATGGTCTTGATTCTTCTCTGGGAAAAATCAATTGCATATTCAGTTACTTCCATGCAATTAAAGTCTTAACTTCTTTGAACTCAAACAACCTGTTTTCAGTACTGCTTGGCAAGTTTTTATATCCTGGTGCACCATAACATTTTTTTATGATGCTTGCTGTTTGAAGGAAACTACGTTATTTCCTTATATTAACACAGACGGTGTTTACAATTATAACGGACAAAACTGGGAGTCAGAATGTAGGTCCACCTTGGAAGAGATATCCCTAAAATTCTGTAAAGGTTGCATTTTGCTGTGATAATTTCCTTCGAGTGATTTCACACTTACTTGAACAACAAAGGACACGTTCTTCTCATCTGCAGGTGCAAGTTTAGGGAGTACAATATGTCTTCCTTTTCTTTAAATCTTTCCTTGCAATTATGCTAAATATAATTTTCTATGAAATATTTTTAAATAAACGATAACTGTACCACATACCTTTCAATGTCAAAAGGAAAGCAGAACTTCGGAACGCTGTTCAGCACTTCCTGTAAATACAAGTGAAACAAATCAAGTTAGGATTTTTGAAAAGGCTTTTGAAAGGCTTTCAGGGCAGTTGCTAGAGACTGCCCTACAACTTGCTTTTAAAAAATATCCAAAATACTAATAACAAACAATAAGTTCAAGGAATATATGATTGCAAAAAATACAGCACACGTTCCTGGACTCAAATAATTGATTATTAAAAAGGAATTAAGTTTGTGCTTTGGCAGATTGCAAAGACAATGCCATGGAAGCCCCAGGAGGGAAAGGCCTGGCCTGAAGGGTATTAACACCCTTCACATCCCCGCTGGGATTCCCTTCAACAAGGCCATATGGATTTTACAAGAAGCACCACACCATATGGGTAAGCCACGTCTGCTGCTACTTGTACCACAGACTAGCCACAGGGACTTCTGACAGATCCCGGCTCAAAAATACAAATGTTGTTTCAATTAAAATGCAGGCAGAGAAAAGGGAATGAAGTTGGCAGCAGAATGAATTACAGAGAGGTATAACAACTCTATACATGTTCCATAGTCAAATGCTGAAAATGATGGAAATCGTCTGCTAGTCCAAAGGAGAAATTTATATGATTAACCCTTTGGGTTTCACAAGCACGCCTTGCTATTAATAAAGGGAAGGGGGGAAAATCCACCAGATCTACATTCGTACCATAATATGAAAGGATAATGTCACTCTTTCTTGCAGAATTTTATTTAAGAAGCTGTTTAGTGGCAAATAAAATGTGTTAATTAAAATATAAAAATGCTCTCAAACTAGTCAACATTTTTCTTTAAAAAAACAAAAAAAAAAGTGAACTACCAGATCAATTAGCAGCAAATATTAAACAATGACTTTACAAGATCCCAGAAAAACAGGTTTTATTTCCTTGCTCCCAACTGAGAAAACAAACCTCCTGTGCAATGCTTCAGCTAAGAAGAGACAGTTGACATCAACATAGTTGGTCAAAGCTACAGAATTCCCTTTTTATAGCAGACCAACAGACATACACTGCTGTATACATGAGTTATCCCGCAAGGTGTGTGTTTTCAGAAAAATGCATAATGATTGCAAATTTCCAGAGCTGCACATGTGAGTTTCAGAACTTGATCTAAGATGTTAGCACTCTCCAGCCTGAACTCGCTGTTTACGGCATGTTGAACAGTCAACTCCCATTAAGGGAAATTATGTATTTAAATTCCTACACGCCACAATGACTATTTACTTCAAACATTTGCCTGGCTCAGTGGATAGTGTAGAACACGAAGGACCCATACAAGTTAATCAGCAAGGGATGACGAACAGTTCAGGAAAAAGGTGCCTCTGAGTACAACATGCATATGTTAGTCGCAACATTTTAAAGGTGTACGATGTGTCCCAGTAAATCATCACACAGTACAAAATGGAAAAGTCAACTTTTCCAGAATATCTCAAGAAATCGTTGGAACTTTTACTTTGTCGGCACAGGTAAAGAAGGGTATGAAAGCCACATGTTGTGTTTTGGGAAAGGTTATTAACTCAATTATGAACAGTAGCAGTACATATAATATTATCCAAAAGAAACCACTCAAGCATGATCCTAACTGCTGTGAGCGGCCGCTGCAGAGGGGTGAGGAGCAAAATATGAACAGGGCAGGTAAACATTTGAATTTCTGCACGCAGGAAAGAAGCATACACGATGCTGGTAGTAGTAATAATAAATTCTAACAAAAGAAAGCAAGCAGAAAAAGCTAATCAAAACTTAACTCAAAAATTTCCTAAACATTTCCAAAGAGTTTCTCACTTCAGGCTCATAAAGCTTGTTTTTTCTGTTCCAAAGAAACAGTATTTTATACTCCACTTAAATTCTCTTTCCCAATCCACACCTATTCTCACACTAAAGGAAGTCATTTTCTCCTCGCTACTGAGGATTTTAATTGCTGCCTGGTGAGCTTAGCACCGACTCAGAACTGGGTATGGCAATGTATTCATTTATGTTCCCCATCGTATTCTCTCAGAATAAATTATCACGCAAGAAAAAGAAAACAAAAACAAAAAAACCAAAGGTATTAGCTCAATATTTTGACTAAACAACCTGAAAATTATGGGTATGTTTTGCAGCATTTTCCAGGCTGAGCTGCAGGACAGCATTTCCCCCAGCTCCGCTCCGGCCCTCCCCCAGCCAGCACACGTGCACACAACTTCTGCAGAGCAGCCTCAGCTCGCTTCCCAACTGGCAGGAGCATCCCTCAGGGGACAAGTCTTTAAACCTCCGCACTCTTTAAAATTCAACCAGCCAGCAGGTCTATAGACTGGTGTATAAACAGTATAGACAAAAAAAAAAAAATCCTCTCTCAGCTTATGTCAGTGACAAAGCAGCTCAGCAGTTGACTGCTTCTCCCCTGACAGCGTAAGCCGGGTTTACACAGATCAATAGATGGAAGTCCCACCTAGCTTCCAGGGCTCAGTTTTCTCCCTTAATTACAGGTGCTATTCAGATTTTTAAAATGGAAGAAAACAGGATGCCCCAAGATGCTCCTAGATAAATTTAAAATGCAAATTACATTATATACACATTCACATACACAGTCACTATCTGTATACAGTTACAGCTGATACTTTCAGTAACCTCTCTACTGAAAACAATTTGAGTTCTGTCTCCTAATGGGTCATCATTTTCAAGGATCTGTAACTCAGCCAGGACTTCCTCTTGAGTCAACATACGCACTCTCAGAAAAAGAATAACGTATTTATTGTCTTTCATTTTCATAGCTTCATAAAAGTATGTGTTTATTTCTGAAGACAAAAGGTTGTACAAGTCTTCAAAAGCAAAACATCCTTGATTCACGTGTCCCATTTCCTCCTCTGGTTCTCACAGTATTAGTGCTTTTAGAAATGGTCACTGTGTCATAAAGAAAAGAAATTGTATACTGGGGGAAAATGATAATGATGTGGTAACAAAAAAAACCAACCAAGTAAAAGATTATCTATTTGCTTTCAAACACTGAATAAACATCTACAGTTACATAAACAATTGAGTAATTGACAAGTTAAAGGATAACTCTCTCATTCCTTATGTAAGCTCCAAGAGAAAGAAGAAAACCCTAAAATTAATATCATGTGAACCACAGCATGCTGCTTCCCTCACAAAAAGCTTAAACAAAAATGGAAATGGTATTTAAGAAAATATTTCCTTTATGCCTGTAGCACAGCAGCAGAAACTTGCACTCTCACAGCGGTTTTATTAATTCACTTTCATCAGTTGCACTACACAACTCCAGCCTGGCCTGGTCACGCTCACTGGCTCTACATTGAGATGATATTACAGAAGCCTAAAAATTAAGAATTATTTAGTGTTCCTTGCTTATTTTGATACCCATACAGCTAATTCTGTGTGTTACCATTTTATAAAGCAATGTAAAAGGCAGTAGAAGATGCTTCTGAACCCATACACACCAGCTTTCTGGAGAAAAGCTCCTGGTAACTCACAATCTTGCCCTTAAGTGAAATTACTGGTTAGTCATTTTGGTTAGATTCAAGATATACACCATATTCTTTACTAACTAGAAAAGATAGGATTTTTTTTTTTTAAATATCACAGTCAATTGATACAAACGTATGAAATCCTCATGGCTGTTCAGTATATGTTGTAGACCACAGTGATTTGGGAGGATATTTGTTTGGTTTTCTACTGGAATGAGACATAATGGGATCTCACTACAGCTGGAAGAAGGTACAGGAGCTGCTTCTATGGGAAAATTGCACCAGATTGATAATATATTACAGAATCAGCTTATTAATTTATCTCTACACAAGAATGAGTGGGGTCTTCCACTTTAACTCATGCATTTCAACTGGTTATCCTTTCCTATGTAGATAAGGCCTGACGACTTGATGAAACGACAGAAAGTTCATCACTTGGTATTATACTACTGAAATATTCAAGTATTGAAGCTTAACCTGATTAATTTCTGAGGTTAGAAGAATGTGAGAACTATTCACTCTAGCATCTTTTTTCTTATTCTAACATTTACTGCAGTTTGCATTTAAGTGGAGAGGAAAAGGAACCTGATTTTTTCCAAGTGCATCCCTGTGAAAGGATTGAAAAGTATTCCTATCAGGGAAGATTTAAGGTATTCAGAATACTGAACTACTTCACAAACAGCAGTTTAGACACTGTTTTTTAAAAGAGAGTCCTGTTACCTTCCAACTCTTTCTGCATTTATCTGCAGCATAAGACTGTTCCTCAAGCAAGCAGGTGGGTTCTCCCTCAGGTCCATTCTACGTATGGAAAGAACATCTCTGGAGAACTAAGGGTACAGCCTTACACTGAGACAGTCACGCCCTGCCCATTCCAGAGACACGTCAGGATACCCAGGGAAGAAATAGCCTAAATAAAATAGATAGTAACCAAGATAATTTGAATTATTTAATTACAAAATCCAGACCAGGTTACCAAAATGATTCATATAAACTAGCACTCAAATAACTATCTGTCTATCCTCATGTCTTTACTCTGTTTTGAGGCAGAAATTAGCCAAAAAAAAATTAATTATAGAAGCACAAATAAATGGCCATCCACTTAGTTACAAAACACTTTTGCACTTTTCCTTCCCATTATCCTTACTACTTCAACTGTTTTCTTTCTCAATAACAGTATTTTTCTAGCTTTTGTCTTTCTCTTATTTCTCTATCTTATTTCTGTGAAGTCCCTCTCCCCTGCCCCTTTTCACTGAAAGGGGAAATTGTCTTTGTTGTCAGTCTTTTATCTTTGTCATATCTACTTTATTAAACAGTCTCCTTTTTTTTCCCTTGTTGACAAAAGCTACTTGCTATTCTATTTCAGTATTTCAACTAATTGTCCTTCAAAACTCTTATTTTCCTCCTGCTAGAACTTCCTCTCCCTACTAACCTCTCTTTAAATGTCTCCTCTTGAAACACCTGACTGCAGGTGTCTCTTGATTCTCCTTACCGGTTTTCCCTACTCAAATCTCCATCTCCAACTCCAATGTCCTCTCTTCTTCACTCTTAACCCAACTTGCTCTCTGATCTTTCCTTGAAGGGGACTCTTTCACCATTCCTTACCATAGTTTTCAGTCACCCTGTGTCAGTACAAACATACAAACAAATGATCTACTTGAGATTCAAGACTGTCATGACAGGTATTTCTGACTCAAAACACTAACTTCAGTGGGAATATTTAAAAGCTTAAAGTTAAGCACAGATTTAGGTTGATTCTTAAATCAAAGCCAGGCTGCTTAGCGTCTTGCAGCATTGAGCCCTTCATCATTATGGCTCAACGAAGGTGAAATTCTAATGCTGCCACATAAAATAGCCAATGAAAAGGTAAGCTCTGTCCTCGCCACTGACTTTCCCTTTTCCTTCCTCTGAAGCCACGCACACCCACAGCAGGGACCCATGCGAAGCCAGAAGCAGCAGTTATATTTCAAAGACTTCGCTCTTACCTCTGCTAAAAATCTCATCAGAAAATTGTAGTTACAATAAAGAAAGGCCCAAATGGTTTGAATAATAAAAAAATCTTAATCTTGGATTACATTCACAGAAATCCAAAGGTCTAAAGTATGGAAGTCATTATCAGGCCTCCATAACTATTTTTAACCTCTATGTGGCTCTCTCCGAAGTGTATCATTAAGCGATTATCTAGTAGTTCTGTACGGGGGGAAAAAAAAAACAAAAAAAAAAAAAAAAAAAACCAAAACACAAACCAAAAATAGCTGCTTTCTGAACACTTAAAGCAAGGAATAATATAGAAATTAAATGTAAATGGTTTAGGGTGGAGATGCAAAGCTTTTTGAAGAAATAATAAATAAAAATGTACCTTAAGGTTACAGAACTTCACTGTTGCAAGAATGAACCACTAAATTACATGGCTGCCTTTTACTTTTTTTTAAAACCTTTTAAAAAAAGTCAGAAATCTCCAGTTTAAAATATTTTAGCTATCATTTCCATATTTGTGTACATCTAATGTACAATTTTTAGGAGTTCAAGGCTACTTGTGAAGAAAAGACTGGAAAGCAGAAGTGTACAACTACACAACTCCAACAAGCTCTCTGCAACACAAGCAACACCTTTCTACAACCTTTATGAATCATTTGAAACAAAAAAGTTTTCCAGACTTAGCAATGAGTCCCACTTTGTACACTGGCAAGAAACACAATCAGTAGTTAACTTTCTGAGTTTTCACCTTCAGCTATTTCAAATTTTCCTCTAGGTCTAAAGGCAAATTATGAAGAATTCTCTGAAATTGTTTCAGAGAAATATTAATATTTAATAGCAATTACTAATTGGCTTGCTAGTCATATTTATGGAGTCATCCCACGAAAGTCACATGCACATAGCACCATTTCGTTTGCAGCATAACACCACAGGTTGAATGCAGTCATGACGTAAAATGGTGGGGGTAACACAACTGCATGACACAGCAGTTTCAGTGCTGTGGGGGCAGCAAAACACAGACCTGTAGATGTGCCCTCTGAGCTCTACCTGTTGCAATACTACTGTTCCCAGAAGATAAAAAAAGAAACTTTGTGTAATTGCAGCTCCCTCAAAATAGACCTGCTCATCTCACAATTTTCAATGTAAGTTGTGTATAGTGCTGTTTTCTGACACGTAATTCTATCCTGATATAGCTGACACATAAGAGTTCATACATCCCTGACAAACACATAAAGGGGAAGGCAATTCTGGACCACGTAGCAGAAGTTGTCACTAATGGATTCAAGAAAGATTAAAACTCCATTAAGCTGAGCTATGTGTACATTCCTACAGTCATAGATTGTTTTGACCCACAGAACACAAATTCTACTCTACTGCTGAGAACAATTTTTCATCCTCATTTAGTTGGGTCACATGTAAACTACAACTAGAGAGGCCCTACAGCCTATGACTGACATTCAGAAGAACGAGTTTGCTCATAAAACTTAAACACCTGGCCTTTTAGAAGACAACTTGCTCTCTAAAAGGTGTCGTTTTCATCTTTCTGAAGCTTATTCAGAGAAATATTTGTTGTCTAAAATGAATGAGGAGCTAAATACCTGCAAATAAGGAGGAAATCGCTTACAGACTTCCAATCTGTAACTTTTCTTGTTCCTGTTCCCTATCTCTTCTCCACTTCACCACTTCTCAGTTATGTGCCTCAGGGAAGGATAGAAGGAAGAAAAGGCTGGTTCACCTACCTGCTCCTGCCAGACAGACAGCTGAAGATTTCTGGTAGCTTAGTCCAGCTGCTCTGTGCTCTACAGAGCAATAAGGGCACAGTTAAATCATGAAGACAGACAAGGTAGCAGGATAGAAAGACTCTAGACAGCAAGGTAACAAGACGATCTTGAGATCTTAGAGAGGCAAAATCACGTAAACAAGCAGCTATCATAGAGCTGGCAGTGGAGACCTGAAGGTCAGCTGTATCTGCTAGTGAACTTAGATGATTGTTGCAACATCACTTAGAACTAATGGTATGTTAAATACAAACAAAAATAAATGAAAGAAAATTAATGATTGGAACACTGAGTGGGTGTGGTACACTTCAACTGGAGGCACCCTACAGGACGCTTTTGCCCTGTACAGCAGACTAAGGCTGGTGTCCCAGGCAGTACATGTAAGACTTTACTACTTTTAGAGCATCTTTCAAAGGCAACTTACAAGGAGAAAAGAACAAGTGTATTAACTAACCCTGACTACTTTAAAAGGCATTGTTAATCTCACTATCCTGCAAGACTGAAGAATAAGGCTTTCTAAACAAACACAGAGTAAGGTTTAAAAATTCAGAGGTTTTTACTAAGTTATAAAATGTTGGAGTCTCTATTTGTCTAATTGTTCCTGAATCTCATCATGTAACTAGTTAAAAATAAAGCATATTTCAGCCACAGTTGTGTCCAGCGTAGCATACAGGGACCCAAAGTTCACTTTAGAATCACAAGCTCAGTTACAAAGAGCAGAATAGTTAAAACAATATGAAGTTCAGTACATGTTAATTTACCTGCTTTAAAAAAACCCTCAACTTTCCTGGAACTCGTAATAAAAACACAAAAATTGACAATGCTCTTCTTCCCAAAGTAAGTCCCCATTAGACTAAGTGTAGATTGAAATGTTACAATCTACCCCTATTACCGGCAAGGCAAACAAAACCAAGATAAATAATACTTCGCCATACAGCTCTAGCAAGCATATATTTGTATCCCATGCACCAATAAATAGTTTCCCCTTACCTCCCTGACTCGTATCGGGGAGACCGTTATTCCCTAGGCAATATCAGAGAGCTGGGAAAAACAGGAAATATGCTCTTCCATCTCCACTCTTGAGATTACTATGTGGGCAATATTCAACTCCTAAGGTAGTAGGTTATTTATTATCTTTAAGAAAGTTCATTACATTTTGTACAAGAAAAAGACACCAGAAAATGACACTCAATTTCCTATCATCATGCAGTAAGGAAAAAGACACTTTTTGTTAATATACCCTTCCAATGACAGCATCTCTAATATTATCTGGAAACTCAACAGAGAAATTGCCTTAAACCAGAAGTAAGGTAGACATCACTTTCAAAATCCAAAATCCAAACATGTAAGTCTTTGAAGGCCAGGTTAAAATCCACATGTCATCCTGCACACCTAAGAGGGCAGCAATATTTGTTTCACTCAAGATGTCTTAAGATTTCCCACTGCTTACAATACCAGTTAAGATGCATCTTTGGCAGCAACATGGAGAACCTCCTGTACATCCTGTTCAGATGCTGTTTCTCCAGTGGTGAAAAAATAACCACCATAAAATAAAGCACATCTTAAAATTGATTGTTAGTTATTTGTTTTACCTGCTAGTTTTTTCATTCCACCTTGGAATACTCCGACAGCTCCAGACAGAAATTAGTCTCTTTGCAACATACCCAACTCTACCTACTCAATATATTGCTTTAAAGTGAAGTTTGCAGTCTCAAAAATGTCTGCAAAACAGTATCAACGAATATCATGAGCAGAGTGTAATTGACACTCAGGTCAAAAGGCTCCTATTTGCAAGATTCTTCTTGATCATCAAAGAAAGAATTTTTTAAAAGGAAAATTAACTATGAAAATATACTACAAATAATAAATAGCTACATTTCCATAAAAATAAGACACTTAAAAAGTCATCAAATTTCAAGCATGACAAACTCTACTCTTGATGACACCTGATACATTTCAGATTCATTGCAACTCCAAGCATATTTTGTTCCAAATATATTCCAAATATTTTTTCCTCCATAAATTCTAGCATTTCACCTCAGACTTCAAACTGTGCATAGTACTAATTATAAAACAAACAAACAAAAAAACCCAACTGCAATTTTGATGGAAGTAGCCAAGGCAGAAGACGCACAACATGCAGCAACTAGGAAACCAGAATGAAAGGTCAGTGGCAAGAAAAGGAGAAGACTGGTTTTGAGGCAAGGTTGGGGAGTGAAACTGTCTTATAATGCCAGGTGATGCTCTTCCAGAATCAGAACTTTCCACTGATTTTTTCATAAAATAACTGTACAGCATATGCCATGACAAAATCCTGATTTTGCTGGTAGCTCAAAAACTTAAAAGTAGTTAATAAATGAAGTATCACATAAGTTAATTAACAACTTGAATGCCACGCCAAGAGAAAATACCCGTAGTAGAGAGTGACTTACGCAGATAAATAAGGTGAGACAGTCCAAAAGCTAAACCCTTGACTGGGCTCGTCTACCTCTAAATGTGCAGTCCTATGGGGAAGCGTGCCAGCTTGCACAGCTGTGTCAGTTGTAGGGGAAGCTGAGGAACCACATTACGTTGTAAAGGGCAGTGAAACCGATTACATGTGTGGCCTAAGTTCCCTGAGCTAGAAGAATCTATAGCCAAAAGAAAAGGAACCGAGAAAGGAAATCAGCTTCTAAGGAACCTGCTAGGATTATCATTTCATAATTGCAATTATTTGTGGTATTTTTATAAAGGAAACAGTTATTTCTTGTTTTACAGGCAGCATAGGTCAACAAGAATCACTTGTAGTAATAGTTTTTCAGTACTAAATTCAGATATTATCAACAGTGTTGAAAAATGAAAGAGAAATGAAACAATTCCAAGACCAAAGAGGGGCAGGGAAGAAGCAAACAAACATAATTTTAAAGCACTAACATATCCCTTGTGTTACCAGATGCAGACAGATGACTATCACAAAAAATAAAATGCAATGCACATACAATTAGATCTATTTTTTCCCAAGGAGATATGCAATGTACATTCACTTCACCTGTGGCTGAGCCTGTCCAGACCTTCTGGCTCCCTGCTACAACATCATTACTAGAGATTACTCTGGAACACTTTCAGGTTGGTGTTTCTGCATGTAAGCATGCCTCAGCCACTTCAGCACAAAGTCAATCAGCTTAGCTTAGACCTCCAACATAGCGTAAGCCAAATCTGAACAGTAAAAGGAGAGGGAGGCAGCTTCCACCAGCAAGCCAGAAAGCACAAGCAGCTACAGCCAGGAAGAATTTCAGCTGCTTTGCTCTGACTCATAGGAATGAAACCGCCCGTGCTCAGGGAAGACACAAATCTAACCCAAGTATTCACTGCACTTACTGAAAATTAATAAAAATCCCGTTCCTACAGCAGGATTTCTCTATAAATGGAAAGAGATCCTCCCTCTTCCAAACTTTAGTCTAAAATTCAAGAACTGATGCACTGAGTCTGCACTGACCCAGTATGTTTTCTCTAATAGTTGCCATTAGTACCTAGTGAAGGACAAAGGACAGAGATAAGCATGCACTGTAACCTCAGAGATGTTTTGTTACTGATTGTACTTTTATTTACAATTGCAGACAGAAACTGACTCGCACAAAAACCAGAAACTCAACACCTCTGCTTAGGGAAGAAGCAAATAGAGTCTACCAGTCAAGTAGTTCGCAATGCCTTCAAAATTTATATATAAAGTAATGAGTACCAGAAATAATTATATTCTGATGGATTAATGTATTTCCCTTCCTGATCCCCTGCCTGGAGCTGCTTATCCTTCACTTATTCCTCGTCCAAGATCCCAAACCATGTAGTTCGGACCCCTCCAGCAGCACCCCACTAAACACCCTTGCCTTGCTCTTGCTTCTGGCAAAGTCCTCTGCCGCTCCAGTTCCCGATCTCAGTCCCGTTAAGTCTCGTTCTTTGGCACCAGAGTGCCCTGGTTCCTTGATTTCATCATACTTGGATTATGACATTAGATCCCAGACCATTTCCTAACATAAGTAATACGTAAAAGAAAGTTATTTTATTTAACAAAATATAAACAAAATTATTTGAAGTGACACTTCAAATACCTGTAGCTGTAACAATGAACCAATGTGCCTCAAATGCTCTCCCAGTTCTGCAGAAAACTATCATCAAGAAAGGCAAAGCGAGAGCCAAGAACCAAACACAGGATTCAGGAATATTACATCCAGTACCAAACATAAAAAAAAGGCCGAGCTAGTTAGGATGTTCTTCAAAGAGCAGCAGTAAAAGCTTGAGACACAAAAGCAATGCTGAAAGTAAAACAGCGGCAACATATCGAAGACTAAAGTGGATGGAAGGTATCAAGCAAGCAGATGAGAAAGTATAAAGTAGCACGGAATAAGGAATTAGGTGACATTAGACTGGAATATTCTGAGGGCAGCCGAGGTCAATCAACAACGACATCACACATGACAATTTGGCAGTCTTCCTGGAAGACATTCCAAATGATTGTCATCACTGTTTCAGCCATCAGCTAGTTTTTTCTTCTTTGGTTTGGCACATCGCTGAAGGCTGTAGGAATAAGCCAAATCACTAACAGTTATTTTTGATAGGCTGATACAGAATATCTGAAGGACAGTCAAATATTAATACTGTACTTATCTGAGCAAACAGAGAAAAGAACATTTCTACAAAATGTAGTCCCCCAATATCACAGCTGTATGATAAAAAAAATGGCTAACATATGCATACAGTCTATTAAAATGCACATAATTTATTTGACTCAAAATGAAAACATATCTAACAAGTAATTCCATTCATCTGGCCCTTTTTCACCCAGCCTTAAGATATACAAATGCATGCCTTTTCACCAGAACACAGCAGCTGGGAATGAAAAGGAAAGCATTCAAATGATCATTTTCACATCATATTCCATCGTCTTTTCACCAGCTTCTCCCCAGTCTTTCTTTGAGTCCCATTCTGTTACCAGAGAGCTGCTTTTTAGATCAATTCATATTTCCATAATCCACACTGCTGTTTCTCCCTCTCCTCCCCAGGGTGGACTAACCCCTGCATCCAGAACTATGGCTTACAACTGTCATTAAGACCTATAACAATAACAAGATAACAAAAGAGCTGGTAGTGATGAGGCTAGCCAGTACCATATGCTGATCAAGTTCAACATTTTTAATTTAAAAGGTCTATAAAATGAAACTGCCACAATCCTGAAAACAAGCATGCTTGATGTTGCCACCTGTCCTCAAAATTTCAAGAAAGTTCCAAGTTTTCAGTATTGGGCTTTTATGATTTTAAAAATAGAAGTCTCAAAATAAACATTTATTCTGTTCTCTGTTGGGATGAATTAAAAAAAAGAATGAGAACACATCTTGGAATATTTACATCTCGAATGATGTAAGGGTCTTGGTGATTCTGGGTGTTCCCAGCATGTTTAGGTGGGCAGTTATTTCACAGAATATTTATCAGGACCAGACAGGTCTTTTCGGTTCCACACAGTGCAGTTAGCAACTATAAATACACTTCTGAATGTTTTTCTGCTGATCCTCTATCAGCTGTGATTTGCATAGACAGAAAGCGTTGCTGTCTTACACACACACTGTTCTTCAATAAAAACAATATGTATTTCAAATACAAAGCGTCAGGAAATCACAGGAAACTATCTTAGCCTGATAAAGCTTACTTGCAATGCACAAAGTTGCCATCATCTCAGCTGGCTTATTTGTTTTCCTCGAAGTTACACAGGGATTCAAGTTCCAACATATCCTTAAACTAAAAAATAACGTGTAACATTTAGACAAAAATACTTTCCAAAATTAGTAATCTCATTAGATTGATTCCTCCTTTCTCATACCAATGTATCCAAATACTAATCAAATTTACTAATACACAAACCACAAAATCCCAAAACCCTTTTTAAGATTTACTGATAAAAACAAAAACACCAAAGCAAGCACCTACCTAGTTAGCATACACATTTGAAACATGTATTTAATGCCTCATCAGAATAAAAGAACAAAGCCATCAAATGCAGAAAGTCAGTGAGATGCATCCCCTAACAGCATGCCTGCAGCCTTGAAAGGAGTGTGAAGCGTCTCATACCTCCTGGGTTCCCGCTGTTCTCTTAGGAGAGCATAGAGGAACACAAAATCGTCACAACTGGCTTCCACACGTTATTCTGACCCAGACAACAGACTTTGGCTTGCTTCTTGAGATTACTTTTTTTTTTTTTTAAATAAAACTTATGCTATTATTTAAATTTTTTAAAAAAATAATATAATCTCTTTGATAGTGACCTCATTTATATAATTGCTGCCACGATCCATGCAATTAAATACTTCATCCCGCAAGAAACTGAGCACTTTGACTCCAATCAGACATTCATTTAGGCCAGGCTTAACTTTCAATAGTTAATACATATGTTGAAAGTAAAGTGTGCGATTAGTCCTTTGCTAAGGGAAGGCTAACGTACTAGTACTTCATAGGATTTATCCCTTAAGCAACTGATGTTTACGCACATGCATGTGTATGCATATATTTTTACATGAATCTGATGGATTGACATGTGTAATATCAGGCTTTAGTAGTTGGGTCACTACAGGATAAGGAGTAAGGTTTACTGCTCACAATTCAGTGGTGACTTCTGCATAACGTGATACATTAAAAATAAAACCCAGCTGTTAATGATATTAAATATGAGATAATAACACAAAGGATGTTAAGAGTAACTTCACTGAAAACAGTAGAGATTCCTCACATGGGATGCCATATCCCTTACTGGTTACTTATCTTCGGGGTTTGGGAAAAGCCTCACATGAAAACGCAGATATAGTCTCCTTGCCTTAGAATGCAGAGAGCAAGAGAAGACGGGATGAAATCTGCAACACAACTAACAATCTAATGCAGAGTCTCAATTCTTTCTTAACCCACACGTTCAATCAACAACCCCGTGCCATATTTCCTGTTACTGAAGTGGCTTCTGGTAAGACCGTCTCCTGCCATATTAGCTATTTGTATCATCTTTCTAGCGAGATGTTTTTCACCAGCAGAGAAGTGGCAGACTAAAGAAATAAATTATTATGTGATTAGAAGGGAGAAAAATAAGAACTATTCAATGGATCAGTTTTTCTGTACACCATATACTCTGGGACCTATCACAGATGGAGATCACTTTCAGCCAATAAGCAGTCAGATTAAAAAGCAACTGAATTCTTACACAGCTAAAAATAACATCTAAAATATTTGTAATTACTAAGTTCGTAAGAAATGTTAGACTTCACATGCTTCAAAGGTTAAGACAACCTAGAAAGCAGCACTGCCTCTGGCAGAGCCACTAACACCTGCTGGTCCTACTGGCACCGTGCTCTCACCCTTCCTCGTGCCAACTCTGCTCCTTTTCCCAGGAATGTTTCAACCCAATGAAGTTACTGGGAGCTGGAGTGGTTTTATATCCAGAACAGCTATGAATAGAGGCATACTGGAGGCATCTGGACACACCTGACATCAACAGGGCTTTGCCACTGACTCCAGTGCCATGAGGAGACAGCCCGCGTCAGCAGATCTTAGTTCTGCTGGGTGACATTAATTTCTGCAGAGATACACATTTTCAACAGTTACAGAGTATTTCATTTTGGAAGCAAAGGTGTTGTTTTTATTTGGGTTGCTTCTCTAAAGCACTGTAAAAATACTTTAATTTTAAAACTACTGGATTTTTTTTTCCCCAGATATCATAGCATTATTATTTTCTCTGTATAGACTTCCACTTGAAAACGAGTTTGCAGGGCTGAAATTAAACTCTAGTCTAACCAGCCTGAATAAACAAAATAGGAATTTCAAGATTAAAAACACACGCATCTTATAATAAAAATTTCACTGAGCACAAGGGGAGTTTTGAACATACTACAAGGCAGAGCCTGTAGGCATATACATTCAAAATATGTTTTAAATAAAACAATAAAAAAAAAAATCCATTAAATGGTTACAACCCATTCCTCATCCAAATGTGAGCATAACCATAGAAGAGCTATATATGCTGAAATCGGGAATCTTCACATTTCTTCTACAGTGCTGAGATTACTCAGAACTTTTTCAGCACTGTCAAATTCATGTTCATAGCATTAATGCCAGTACAACAGTAAATTGTAATTCTATGATGTCTCAAACTGATCAGTTCTTTCAGCTTTTGGGGTACTTTTTAATGAAGATTTTCTTTCAAATGGTAGCAGGGTTCTTCGCACTTAGAATTCTACCCAGCATGAGTTCATTGTTTAATTTATAGTTTTATGAGTCACTAAAAAGTGAATTAGTCCCACCATGAAAAAAGAAAAAACAACAACTTTGTGAAATATGGCAAAGAGAAGTATTTTTCGTTTCCTGCCTTGAAGCATTACTTTTTTTTCTTTTCCCATTCTGTGTTTTTCCCTTTTCGTTCTTATTCTTGCATCTGAAGAATTATCAGATAGAAAATAAGTGGTTTCCCTGCAGTCTTAGCAGATAAGAAAATCAACAATGAATCTTACAAATTCTTTTGTGGTACCAAGAACGGCGCCTTAATATTTCCTTTACTTAACAGACTGCGTGTGAGTAAGTGATTATGACAAATCACTAATCTTTTCTTTTTCCTGATCATCTGTAGCTGCTACGTCCCATCCAAAACAGATTGGATGTTTTGCAAAACAAGATTTTGGAAGGTCAACATTCAAGAAAAGAAGAGACCAAAGGAAGAACACTGCCCAGCATAAAAGAAAATGGCAGGTCAAAAGAATAAGAGAGAGGATTAGGGATGAGTAAGCATTGGAAAGTTCAGGCATACTGAGAGGACCAATGTGAGAGAGAGGAGGAATATATCAAAATGGCTTAGGCAAGTTGTCTTTGCATTATGAAAGCAACAAACAGGTGAAATGATAAACTGTAGAAAAATTGAGGAGGAGAGGAAAATATTTTGCCCGCCGTTATCACATCACTGTGCAAACAGACAGCCCTTAGATTTTAGGAAAGATGATTCCTTGGGATACATCCAAAGACTAACTCACACATTTTACATTCAAAATAGAAAAGACTGGAAAATAGGATGGAAAATATTCTTCTTCTTTCCTTTGGGGTTTTTTGTTTGGTTGGGGCGGGGGGGAGGTGGTGTTGGTTTTTTTGGTTTTTAATATTCTCCCCACAAACTGTCATTGAAATTAGCCTTGATAGTTTTAGTGAGATCTCCTTTTTTTTTTTTTTTTAAATTAAATCTGGCAGATATTCAGGTTTCCAGTCCAAACCTACTGAGCTCAACATGCACACACACGTCTACAGGCGGCTTCTGCCGATTTCACCTGACTACTTGGCCCAGGGGTTTGCTATAGAAGCTGCTATATATTGTGTTCAAATCCAGTGGTTCTAATAAGAAAATTGCAAGGATGAGGATTAGAACACACTGTTTCCCAGGAACACAAGCAATTTACCTGAAACACTAGATTCCCTACAATGCTGAGACACAATGTGCAGGCGTAGGTTTTTCACAGCCCAAAGGCAGAGAGCTGCCTGAGGACTCTGGTTTTTATAGATTAGGTATGTCTATTGCATCTTTGTATGACTCCCCTTCAGTCTTTAGTGGGCTTCATCTTCTAATCATTTTTCTACACCAGCTGTTCTTTGAATAACCTTCGACTTGACTGAATAAGCTCCCATTTTTCTTCATACATAATTTCTCTCTTTTTTTTTTTCTTTTTTTAAGATCAAGTCTTTCTTAGGGAAAAGAAAAAGAACAAAACAAACTAGAAAAAAAGAATTTAAATTACAATGAAGATGATCAATCAGCAGCCAGGAAAATTATCAAAACTTGGGGATTTCTAGCTAAGAACATACAACAGCACACTTAGCTCATGTACCATTTATCACTATCTTACAAGCTGCACGTTTCTGACTGATGCTATTCCCTAACCAGACATCCTACCTTCTATGTTTGTATATTTATTCCTTTCATCATGAATCACCTTACAGCTGTCTTTATAGAATCTTGTATTATTGATTTCAAAAAAAAAACCAACAAAATTTATCAAGATCAACTGTACAAAAATATTTCCAGATCATCCATTGTGGTGATATTACCGATGAAGAATACGTTTGATTCAGTATCAGTCTAAAAAGAAGAGCAAAGAGAGACACTGAGTCTGAGATATTTATTCTGTTTAGTGGTTTTATGTATTTGTGTTTATGAAAATAAAAATATTTCCATGGAAGAAACTCATCTAAAAGTTGCTGAATGTAATAGTTTCATTAAACTTTAATATTAGTCACTTTAATAAAACAGTCCAGGGGAAAAATGCAACAACACTAATTAATAGCTTTGCTATCACTACAAACAGTGAAATAATCCATCAATCCTGTACGTATAAACTTTCCTTTGAGGATTAATTATAGACAGAAACTAGGATTTTCATGCTTTCAAAATCAGTCTCTTATAAGGGTCTGAAGATTATTTCTTTTTTTTTTCCCAAGGAAATTAACTAGGGTATCTAAAACATTATTAAATAAATATATAAAATTTTGCATTATAAAGGATTACAGGAACAGGAAGCACAGGTTCTGCCATTATAAGTACATACATGTGAGCTCTTCAGCTTTTTTGTTCTGGTGGTTTTTGTTAACACAATTTATAACATCAATGTTTGGCAAAGTTCTGTTGATAAATTGTCCACGTTTTCAATCCTACAACAGACAAAAACGCAACACTTCCAACAGAAACAGCTTATAAAATGCTCTGTATCAAAAATAAGGCGATACAGAGGAATTAGTATGATATAGAGCGCTCTACAACTGCTACTGCATATTCCTGTCACAAAGGCATTCTAATCACCAAGCCACCAGTTGGGTGAAGACTTCCTCCCTGCTATCATTAGCATCTGCCTCTCCACAGCTGAATAGGAGAGCTTTTTTATTATTATTCCAACATAAAAAAAAGTTCAATCTCATGTTTCCAACCTGGTCTCCAAAGTCCTCCGGGAACTTCCACAGTACCACTGGATCTGTAAATAATTGACAGACAGCATTAATCAGAGGCAAAGGAACAGAGTATTACAGTCAGAGTACATTAATATTAAAGAGAGGGTCAGCTTAGCGTCAAGCTTTCAGGCAAGTGCAAAAATGTATCTAAAAACTAAGAAGATACTGGATTATTAAAAAGACTTATTTCATATTTATGAAACTATATGTTTATTGTTTTACATACGGTAGGAGGTCATAATGTACCAAACTATTTTCATATTCAGCTCTCTTTCTAACCTTTGAGTACCTCATTTTTTAAGCACATGTTCAATCCTCACATTTTAATTTCAGTAAGAAATAAAGTGATACAGAACCTCTTTCCATCCAAGGAAAAAAAAAGATGTAAAATGATAAGAAGGGGAAAACAAAGATCTCTATGAGGTATAGAAAAGCATCATTCATGATTTTAAAGATAGTGGTAATGTAACCAGCACTCTCAAGGAAGAGTTTAGAAGAGCTAACACGCTTGAATATTTTCTATCCGCAGCCCTTTAAAATCAGCATCTCAATATTATCGCAAAGTTTTCATTAACCTACTATAAACTGTTAATTATCAAAATAATCAGTGTTATTTAGGCTCTGTATTAGTCTACAATTAACATTATTTTGAAGGCACCTAACACAATGACCTGAACCACAACCTTTCAACAAAAACCGAATGAGGCTCTCCACCCCTCCAAACCTTTTAATCCCCTGTGATACAAAACCTTCCTGAGGTGCTACTGTTAAACTGGACCACAAACACCCACGAAGCTTCACTGCGCTTCCGTACCACAGATCAGCAGCAGCATTTGTCCATGTGCTAAAAGTGAAATTGCCCATCTTCCTGCAAGGGAGACCCAGGTTGGTGCCAAAGCCTGGCCTAGAAGGAGAGCTCTCCGGTTTCTGCTCCTGCCCTAGCCAACGACAGGCAGACCCTCCCGCCGCTGGCGGCGCTGCCGACGACAGCTCTGGGTGCCAGAAGGCGGTAAAACGAATGGAGAAACCCGCCGGTAAGCGCCGGGCCGGGGGACGCTGCCTGATGAGAATTGCAACCTCTTGGCTACCTCGGGGGCTGCTGGGATTCCTGTCTTCTGAGGAGCCAAGATCTGGGAAACATATTCAGATTTCCACTTCAGTCTCTAATACTAGCACTGTCTGATACATCAGAAACTTACTTCTTACTGCTACATTTTACATCAGAACCAGAGGGTTCTCCGCTTTTGGCAAAGTACAGAGGTTTCTACTCTTCTTCATCCTCCCACGTATGTTTGCTGCTGCAAATTGAAGCTTTAATGGAAGGGAAACGCCACTGATGGTATTTTCAGTCCCAACGGCTGATTTCAAATCCTACTATTCAACAGGCAAGCTGCTGCACCCACGTTTGCTGCTGGCCCACTCACAAGGAGCTAGAGACTGAAGCCAGCATCCCTCCCTCCTTCACCCCGGGCCAGATGTTAAGCCAACAGTGGAACACACATTTCAAACATGTTGCAAAATTCAACTTGTCAATCAACTCAACCTAATTTAGACCCAATTCAAATCTAATTGATATTTTAGATAAAAATGTGGCCTTTGACTCTTCTTATTGGACAAGCACATTTGTGCTCCTAAAAACATCTGCAGAGGGTTCTGCAGCTGTTATTTATGAAAATGTACACATTTTGCACAAGGAGTCTTCCTCCATCTACTATGGGGATCAAGAACTTTTGGAGGCAGACATGAAACAAGAGGGAAGATGCTATGGTTATAAAAATATAAGAGCCAATAAACACAGTTATTCAAAACAGAGACCTTTTTTCCCCTCATCTATTTTGTGTGTATTGAAATCACAAACACATCTGTGTAATGACCAGATACGAAAGGAGTTTGAATATCATAGAATCATAGAATGGCTTGGGTTGGAAGGGACCGTCAAATGTCATCTAGTTCAACCCTCCTGCGGGAATATCTCGGTGCCTATACTGTAAGGGATCTCTGTTTTTTTATTCCAACCTACCACCATGAAAAAGAAAGTAATTATATATCAACAGTGATCTCTGATGAATTCAAGGAGCAGTAAGTATGGTAAGAGATATCAAATACTCAGTGTTAAGTAATTCATAAATTACTAAAAACCACTGGAAATTGTGCAGAATCCAAAAAATACCTTAAAAGAGCTCACAAATCTAAGGCCATACGCCCACAAACATTTCAAGCATAAATTTCTCTGCAAATGAGCAATCCCACTGCACTCCCGCTACCAGCTACTCGCTGGTGATCCTGTACCATCAGCTCTCTCCTGCTGGTGCAGACTCTTCCATGGTTACACACTGAACTAGATGAGGTAACTGACCAAACCAACCGTCTGGAATTTTTCAGGGCAGCGTCAACTAGATCAGTTCCCCGAAACCACTGGTTTTGTGCCAGAAAAAAAAGGAAGAAAAAACGGGGAATGGGGAGTTGTGGTGAGAAGAAAGCAGGACTTCTCTACCCAGTAGCAATCCAGCCTTAAGCATTTGCTAGACCTCATGAAATACAAGCTGGTTACTACTAGCTGCCTCTAGTTCTGTTTCTTATCACCTCTTTCTTGTTCAGAACCTCCCAAGTCTTGCTGCACCATTCATAGTTCCTTCTACTGCAAAATTCGAGAGCTACTGCCTGCGACTAGGTGCACAGAACATTCTGCAGTAAGGCAGGCTGACGACGCATCAGCAGGGAGGAACGGACTTGGCAAGCTCACCTCTTCGTAGCAATGAAACCGGGCAGATTATTTTGGCAGATGTGAAGTACAGTTACATGAGAAAAATTGAGTATATTGAATGCTTTAGCAACACGGTAACAAAATCATGGAGTTTTCCGATACTTTGTAAAATGTTTGATGTATAAACTTCTAAATCAGAAAGAAATGTAATTTCTTTCTTTCACTGTTCTTAGTGGAAGTATAACTGCCAAGCTTCAAAAAAGGAAGCAGATCGCAATAGCAAAACCTCCAAGCTTAATTTTAAAGGGTCACAATCGGGAGCAAAGTACAACCTCAGAATTAAGCAAAACTTGGCTCTAGGTATTGGGGTTTGGGGTCAAAAAATTGGTAAAATTCACACCTCAGTGAGGTGCCAATGGAGCTAAACAGCATTTCAGAGGAGCACCCTTTATCTACTGACAACAAGGTCAACAGCTCCAATAAAACCTGCAACTATAATTTAGTGTCCTGCTCAGCTTGCTATCTTTACTTCCTACCAGGGCTCTCTCATACTACTCTGGTCTCACTTGAAATGATAAATACAATTCTACAGTAAATTCCAGTTCACTCAACTACAGGTATAAAAACATTTATTTTCATATCATGAAAGGATATTTATATCATGAGAGGATAACTCAATTCATGTGATCTAAACAGGCAGAATAATGCTCTTAGTACTCCTTCATGAAAACAAAAAAAAAGCCAGCATTTGAAAAAATATTCCTAACTCAATTCAAGAAAAACATTCAGTGCTACATTCTGTAAAAATCACACACCTCCAAGACTTGTCTAACTGCTTTGAGCTGAGTTTTGCAGTTGTTATTACTGGCTTTTAACTGGTTATTTTAGTAGGTACTCACCATACACCTATTACGTTCGAAAATCTGATGTGACTTGTGCTTCAAAGAGAAAGGTTACTATACTCTTTTTATGCCTTCACTCTCTGACACCAAACCCTAACACCTATAAAAAGCCTTGGGATTTTATGATAATTAACCAAGTCAGGGATTGGGCTTTTTTCAAAAGATTATGTTTGTTTCTGCTTTTGGAGTTAGGCTCAGGCAGCATCTGACACATCTTTGTGGCAGCTTCTCACAAGTGCTGCAAAGGAAGAAACAAAAGGGTACTGATTTAGAAATAAAAAGAAAGTATAATCCGATTCGGCAACTTTATGCACTTTATTTCAGATTTACAAAGACTGAATTTTGTTTTCCCTGAGGATTACTTTCCAGATACTCCATCTGATCTGGCAATTTTATGCTGATTTTATGGGTGAGAGGATGAGAATCACTCAGAAATAGCTGTTGCCACAGCCAGCTGAGGAACTACCGAGTTCCTCGTTTTCATTTTCTAACAGACTTTTTGGGACAAACCCTTTGTGCCAGTTTTAAGTAAATGCAGTAGTAAGAGGAGATTGTTAAGTGCACACATAAAATAGTTTGTGCGTCGCATGTGTAAATGTATGTATTGTTGCATGTGTAAAAAGATATATGCACGTACAAGCATCACCTCTTCCTATACCTACTGCATACAGGACAGACATTTCTTACAAAAGTGCATCTTAGCATGTGCCGGTAATGCTTGAAAATTCCTTTGCTAAATATCCTACAGCATTGCAAAGTACATCTCCCTGATGCGAATCTCGCACCACTGTGAGGCTGCAGCTCATGCACACATTGCTGGACGTAACTTGTGACATTTGACTTGACTACTTTTGCATCATTTGTGATCATGTAGGTTCGCCTACACGTATTTTAAAAGAAAACCTTTTATAATAAGATTCAGAAAGAACCAGTTAAGCCCCTGAGGGTCACAAGTAGAAGTAGATGCAACGTCTTGATACACATCAGAAGAGAGACAAGCATGGAAAGGTTTGTTGAGGGACCAAGACCTAGAGTACAGTATACTTGATACAAAGAGAAAAGTGAGTCACGTGCAATGCTTAAAAACAAAAGTATTCCAAATACTGCAATCTAGAACTGCTCCACAAGAAAAATGCAGGCAAGTATGACACGTAATAAGAGGAAAACATATGCATATCCTCAAGGTAATTCCTCTCCAAAAATCTATTCTATAAAGATAATTTCATAAAGCATGTCATCTGTATTTTTAGGAAAACCACTTCTAACACATTTTAACTTCTGTAACAGATAGATAGAAACAGATAGAAAATATAAAGGTACTACTACTCATGACAGTAGATTAGAGTAGTGCATTGGGAACTATGAAAAAATAAAGAGAAAGCTTTGAGTTGTAACTTCCCCCAAAATTCAGTAGTTAAATATATGCTAAAAATACTCTTCTCAATCATTAAGCTTGCAGATTATAAACATCACCCAAACATACAACAGGATAAGCTAATTAGCAAACATTCAATTTGGTAATGGAACAGAAATTACAAACACATGCTGAGAAACATAATCTCAGGTAATTCTCCTGATAGCAACAGAGAATAATTTCAGACAGAAAAACACAGCTAAGAATAAAATGAAACAGATTAATTAAAGTAGTCCAATATTCTGTCTGGGAAGAGGAAACTTCATCTCTGTGGGTTTTACAGAGCAGGATAGACAAAAAGACTGCCAAGCAGAGTTGGTCATGTCTTGGGACAGAGGAATGGACTAGATGACTGCTCAGTATCCCTCCAGCTATATTTTCTGTGATGCTGTAAAGATATTCATTGGAAAAAAGCTGTCAGTGCAGAGGGGAAAGAAGAGACTGGGGCCAGGAGTTATGGGGGTGGGGAAGAAACGCAGTGAGGAAAAGGAAGGCAGCAAAGCAAAGCTTACTGCAGACTTATTCTTTATTGTCTGGGGAAAAAAAAAAAAAAAAAAAAAAAAGAAGTTCCAGATTATTTTTCTTATGTGAACATGAGAATGCAATTAATTAATAAAGCTGAAATAATATATCATTATCTCAGGGAACAGCTTTATAAACACACATTTAAGCAATAACCAGAATTGATTTTGTTAGAATAAGTAGTTTTCAGCAATAAAAAAAATTAGTTCTCTAACCCAAGTTTACAATACTGCTATTGTTCAAAGGCAAAAATCTGCTACATACTTAAAATAATTTCACAGAAACCTGCAACAGTAATTAAAACGATGCTTTTGTATCAATATAGTATTTTATTACCACAACAGTGATTCAGAAACAAAATAAGAGATG
Source organism: Sagittarius serpentarius (assembly GCA_034782735.1). Lineage (NCBI taxonomy): Eukaryota > Metazoa > Chordata > Aves > Accipitriformes > Sagittariidae > Sagittarius > Sagittarius serpentarius. The sequence goes on from JAVKLA010000090.1 coordinate 23,440,414, forward strand.
AACTGTAATGTGCAACCCAAGCATTTTCACGGATTAAACCATCTAATGACAAAACCAGCATTCACATAAAAGATTACTTCTTGCAAAAAAAAAGACTTCTGTATATCATATTAAAATCTGCTTGTTAACAGTTCCATACATGAAGTGCCGGAGGTGCAGTAGGAATAGGAGGCACTGCTGTCAGGAAGATCTGAGTGCAACAGTGGTCTTCGGCTCCCAGGTTTGGGGGATCAAAGTGGAGCACCCGCCAGCAGCTGGAGGAGGAGCAAGATGCCACAGAAAAGGGGGGAAGAAGGGAGTTACAGTATTTTCCAAGCATCAGTAATCAAAAGAAAGAACAAGGACAAAATACATTGAAGCAACCTCATAAAAAAAAGTGAAACCAAGGAACACTCGCTAACTTCTCTGGCACTTAAAACCTGTCAGATTAAAGACAATATGCAAATGAGGGTGCCACTGTAGAAAATACTTGAAAGTACACTTTTATGCAAATCATGTAGTCCATGTGGGTTTTTTCCTCATCAAAGGAATACTGAAAGAAACTTCTACAGGACGGTTCAGTCTGTTCTTCCTCTAACTACTCCACAGAAAGCTTATTGCACAATGCAACCACACTCTTAGTCTTTTCATAAAAGCAAAAGAAAATATATTCAGAAAATTATATCAAACCTTAACAATCCAGCACCTTCAACTTCTTTATTCATACTTTACCCACTAATGGGCCTTCCTAGATTGCGACCAAAGTTTCAAACAGTTGCTACTTCAGCAAACAGCAAATGAACACAAGGCAAAAAACCACTGCACTGAAACAGTTATGTTTCCCTGGAAAGTCGACTACTTCCCACCAAAGACCAGTAATATTGAGTGCTTGACCACTGACAATTTTAAAGTTAAATACTGACACTTTACAACCATGTCAGTTACAGAAACATGTTACCGAGTTTCAGGAATTACATTTGCCAGCTTTTCCTGCTATATATTAATACACTGAGATTTTTCTTGGTCTCTAGGCGCTTGCACAGTAACCTCAGCAGCACATCAGCAGCACATGTGAGCAAGGTGCTGAACCTGGACTCCCCTTTCAAAATAAGCCACAAGACGGCCACAATGCAGGAGCCTGCTGTCTCCTGTCCCCCCTCCCTTCCCCACATGAGTGGCCTCTACCTTGTCTTTGACTGATTGCAAAGCTTATACCCTATTCTGAAAAATTGTTTAGGCAGTGAAGGTACCCAACTCTCACTGGCATCGAAGAAGATACTTGGAATGTGTGACTTCGGACATTTTTCCTTTTAACTTTTCTCATATAAAGTAAAGTGTGAACTAAATGACAACAGTGTCAACAAACACACACTAAATACTGCCCTTTAAGAAAGGGGAAATGGAAAATAACATTTTAGTAGCCTGCCTCAGTTACAGTAGCTGTCGCCTGTCAGTCTTCGTCATTGCACACTTGCAAATCATAAATGTCATTTTTATATCAGTGACTTTTCAGTCAGGCTCAGAAACAAAATTACAAAGACTGACTCCTCACAGGTAAGATGAAAACATCTTTCTCCCGCAAGAAAGCTTTTCCTAAGGAAACAGCTTTCAGCTGTAGCTGAGCATAAGCTGGGCAGGCTTTCAAGTAAGCTGAAAACTGTATCATAGTTAAAAATAATTTCTGTAGGACTTATGCTTGAAAAATGCCCCAAATTACAATTAACTCAAATTACTCATGGGCTTACCAAGGGGCTCATCAAGTGGCTCAGAATTTAATTGCATCTTTTCACAGACACGTAACTTCCTAAATGGTTTCAGGATACCAGTGCTCACACCACGTTTGTGGAAATTCAGAATTTTGTTTCTCATACATGGGAAAACAAAGATACAATCCACAACTGTAAGAGTCACTCGGTCTTCAAACAAAACCCACCCACACACAGCTAGCATTTGAAGTCAGTGGGTCCAGCTCAGTCAGCTACTTGCAGCATTACAACGTCATGGCAACTCCACAGCTTTTACATGCAGGTCACTACTACCCTATCAAAGCATTAACAGCTCACAATCTGTATTGAAATGTGTGAATCTGACGTGTGTACATCCCACTGTAAAGTCACACAATAGATTCACTGATTGCAAAGTTTACCATAGAATATTTTCAGTACTTCTGCTTTTAACTTATGTGATAATAGTTCCTCAAAGCACTCAGAAAATCAAGGATGTGAAGACAGTGTTCAGTGTAATATTGAACTCCAACTAATCACATGCAAGGCTCAGCCTACCATATTGTAGAGATGCAGGGCTTTGTCTGACAGCACTACAGGTTTTGGACCTGACAGTTCCTCTGATCTTTCCAACTTCCATGTCTGTAACACACTCAAACTAGGGAATAAGTACTTTTTCCCTTTTATGAGCAAGCAGATAGTTAAAACTTCTGGCCACAATTTGCCACCTCCTTCAGAGCTGCAGGTCAATCCCTTTTTGCCCAAGAATTTGTTACCACTGAAGGACAGAGCAGTAAGTCATTTCAGCTAACTAGGGATAGAAAGAAAGGGTCCTTTTGGCTGCAATGCTATTAGCCATGCTTCAGGATAAAACCTTAATCAGGGTGAGAGTTCATTGCACAGATAGTGCACAGATAAAATGAGTATGTTCAAACTTCATTTGGTCTCTTCGCAAGATAAGCAGGAGTTTCTTTTACCTGCTAAATCTTTGGAATGAGCTTGTAAAGTGTGGCAACAATTGTATGCCTTTTGGAGCCACAGTGTTACTTTTAATTTTCCTACTTTTAACTTGTAATCATAAATGAATTGCAGCTCATGCAAACGAGGATCTAAGAACTGAGGTAGCAAAAGAACAAGCAAGTGAGCACCGTATGTGTCTTAAGTCATTGCTAATGTTTGAGGAAGGTTTACAAAACAAAATACTTCTGCTGTCACTGTGTCTCTCATTCAAAGAATTTTAAACAAGACAGGCTGTGCAGTGATCTAATGAAATGAACAATAACTGAAAACAATTAAAACTACGGTCATTCACCTTTGCAACCAAATACAAGTTTTACATCCCGCCCTATAAGGATGAAAAACTAACCCACTACATCCCCTTGCAAAGAGACACATTGTGCAGTGTTTCATTTGTTTTAAATGAAGGTACAGGACTTAAAGTTCTTAAAAAATATTGTGGGCTACGTGATATTTTCCTGTATTAGTGCTGCAAGATTGATTTTGAGAAAGGTCTAGAAAAGTTCAAGTACATTATTACCAAGCAATACGTACTTAGTAAATTAGGAAGAAGCAAGCCTCCTGCACAGCCAAGCACACTGGAGATGGCCTATCACTTGGGTCTCCCATGTTAGTGATGTCTGACCAGAGACAGAGACAAACCTTTTATCTCACCAGGTAAAACGTTGTATTTGCTTTGTGGAACCCACACAGACTGTATGTAGAAAAATCAAAAAGCTTTTGGCACATGAAAAAGACTACATCTCAGTATCTTATCGATGCCTGAGTTACTGCTTCCTAATTCCCTTCAGGAAATACAAATTTGGTATCAGCTTGGACATGAAACCAGGGATATATGTGACCCTGTAAAGCAAACTGCCTGATTGCAGGAAACACAGAATAATATTCAAGCCATTTTTGACACACTTTTTTAAAAAAGAATACAAAAAGAAATCTTACATGACAGTTTAGATGCCTAAAAAAATAAAACTGAATTAAGTAAGTAAAAAATATAACCAAAAACTTAATGCTTCTGTAAATTTTTTTCAAAGCAGAAGTTAGTCCAGTCCTTTTACTTCTTCAAGAAAAAATGAATGTTGCAGGGGAACTCCCTCTTGACCACAGAAGATATAATGATTATCTATTTACACCACTTCTTGCCTAAACAGTGCAACAACATTCCTTCCACTTTCCACTGGTGAGGAGCACATCCTGGTCACAGCCCAACTGTTTACTATTTGAGCGCAGGACTTCCCTGTAAATTATGCCCCTTGCCTTAAATACCAACTAGCACAAGCAGTAAAACGTGATGATTCAATAACTAACAGTTTTTTAGGCCTGAGCAATACCGGAATACATAATACACTGGAATAATAGCATACATAACATTATCATGGAATACATAATATCATTATCCAAATTATAAAGATAAGTGCACTAGATAGATAGACTAGATATAAAGAGGAAATTTTCTACAATGAGGGTGATGAAACACTGGAACAGGCTGCCCAGAGAGGTGGTAGATGCCCCATCCCTGGGAGTGTTCAAGGCCAGGTTGGATGGGGCTCTGAGCAACCTGATCTAGTTGAAGGTGTCCCTGCTCATTGCAGAGGGGATGGACTAGATGACCTTTAAAGGTCCCTTCCAACCCACACCATTCTATGATTCTATGATATATATTTAGTACACCAGTAGATAAATGCTGCTTTCAAACATCCTCCACTAATATTGCCCCTGGCCAAATGCTTTAGACAAACTGCTCCCAAACAGGGAAAATATCCCTAAAACTTAAGCGTATAAAATTCATCATGTGGAAAGCACAAAGGTAGAAAAATATTCTGTCGCCTTCTGCGTTTCCTTCCCTCTGTCCTTGCTTCCTACCCTGCTTGCTATCTAAGTGTTCTCTATTTGGCAGACACATGGAAGAGGAACGTTTTCTTTGAGCCACTAAGCAAAACCCCAGGCTGTTGCTGGATTTGGACACAGCACAGGCAGCAGTGACCAGGCTGCGGGATAAGGCTGTCTACCCCCACAAGCACACCTCCTTCTCTCCCACAAGATTATTGTGAGCAAAGCTGAAACTGGAGTTGGCAACATGGCAATTCTTCAGGCATCACAGGCTGGCCTGTGTTTCATTTCCTCTTCCCAGAGGCCCTGCCTTCCCCAAGTGCAGGGGAGAAGGAAGGGAAACTCAAACATCAGCTCCTTGCAGGTGCAGGAACCAAGGGCAGCGATAAGCTTAAAGGTGTGAAAACTACTGTCTTAGATACTGACTTCATACTCGAGCACTTTTGTTCTGTAGCAGGAGGGAGACTATTGTTCTTGAAATGGGCCATCTCTGATATTTAGGGAATTTCCAGCAGCAGAGAAAGCACCATTGCCTGTATTACTGAACATCATTCACAATCCAGCATTCATCTTGTATCATGATACAAACTCCATCAATGTCTTCTGAATGCAAAAATACATATAGGAATCATGAGCTTTTCATCTGTCCTTGTGAATACTAAACTAGCATACATCTGTATTACAGCAGAAGACCTTCATGAAAGCATACACAAGAAAACTCTAACCAAGAGCCCTTCTTGCCCAGTCCTCAGCCTGCTTCCTCCTCTCTGTCAGCTCAGACCCACCCCTCTGGGGCTTGGCGAGCTCTGCAGAGCCAACCCCACCGACAATATGGCTGCAACCAAGGACAGCTACAGGGGGAAGGGGTTAGATTCTCTGTTCATTGTTTTATTCTAGACTATTTATGACATTTCAATTAATTAATAGATACTACTGTATGGTACTTTCATCCCATCTCTATGATTACACTGTGAAATGAGGCTTGGGATTGTGTAGCGATACTCAGCTTATGTGTGAAAGAGAATGAACATAACTGTACACTACAAAAACATAGTTTCAAATTCTCTATCTTTATCCTCTTTTCATTCTCCCTTTACAATTAATGCTGTCTGTATGAAATTCAAATCCTTCACGTTTTGCTTACTGGCTGTGGTAGGAAGTGATGGGAGTAGAGCAGCGCTGACAACTGGGACCTGGCCTGGCTGTTTCCTACCCCTCAGAACATCTACGGTACCACAACTCAAACACATCGGACTACAAAAACTTTAATTTTATCAGACATTTCATAATTTTATATACATACTAATCTACTACAAATTAAACTAATACAATCATAAACATTCTCAGATACACAAAGTTCTAAAACCGTAACAACCACATTGATCAGTCATAGCCTACACATATAGTTTCCTATACGTGTAAGCAGTTCACAGAGTTAAAATAGTTAAAATATCTTTTAAAAATATTTTTTTTTCTAGCCTATTCTGATTCAGTGTTCATTTCTATCTTGGCTGTTCATGATACATTAAACCAGAATAAAGATGAAGGAGCACTGATCAATAAGCACATATCTTTTTTTTGCCTTTGCTTTCCATCTTATACCAAAATCCATTTTAATACCATTGAGGGGAAAAAAAATAAACTCATCAGTCACCTGATGGAGTAATTCAAAACTTAACCAAACAGGGCTAATGGGTGAGAATTGAATTGAAAACACCTTGACAAAGAAAGCAATTTCTTTTCTTCGCACTCCTCTGAAGCTGTGGGTGATCACTGCAATCGAACCATCAACAGCAAGGGGCCATCTGTCCCGAGGGCCCTCCATGTGAGCAAGAATCAACAACAAAAAATTTTAGAGGCTGGCTCACATGCATTCAGCCCCGATTTGTCTATGGCAGGCAGCATGCAGCTGAAAAATCAATGTTTTGACGTTTTTCACATACCAATCCTTAGAAGTCAACACTAAACTTTTGATAAGAACAAAACACGAGAAGCAGGTTAAGAGGTTGCTTACAGAAAGATCAGTGTTAGTCCAACAGCTATTAAACCTCTAATCAGCTAAGATTTTCACTTTATCATGAATCAGTCATGTTTTAGTATCCAATAGCCATGTTCAGGAAAAAAAAAAAAAAAAGTACAGGAAACAACTTTTACACTAGCATTTATGTTGCAAGCCCCTGTAGTATTAGTCTGCGCAGCTAAAGAAGATATTCTAGTCACTTACCAAACCACCTACACAGAATCCCCAAACCTTGGGTTTTTTCCACAGAAGACAAAGAAAACATTAAGAAAGGGTCTCCCAGAAGTTTCTGGGCCAGTGACCACACACAATGCATGTCAAGAGCAAGGGGCTCAGGCTGACATAGCAGAGGCACCGAGGCTTTGGCACCTGACGTCCTGGGGAACAGACATCCTTCTGATCCCCACCAAGGACCTCCCAGGACAGGAGGACAGGCTCCACAGAACACCTCTCCCAGTGATGTTGCTAAACTGGGCACTTTTCCCTCACTAAGCTTTTTCAAAGGGCAACAACACACACAGCAGAAGGCTAATGCAATTTACTTCTTTGGCATTTTCTTACTGAAAAATATACTGATCTTTTAGTGAAACAAACTCTGACATAGCTGCACCTGTCTGCGCCTTTCTCTCCAACTGCTTCAAAACTCTGAAAAGTCACAAAGTAGCAGAGGGCAGGAAGAAAAAATTTTATATTCTCTTTTTGTTCAGCTTCATTAACAGTATTTGTCCCTCTTTGCTTCAACAGAGCTAGAATGTGGGCCCAGCCAGCAGCGCAACACACCGGGAATTAGGAGGCACACACTCTGATTTTCAGTCCTGCCAGTAACCTGCTGCATGACCTCAAGTAAGTAATTTCAGGTTCCCAAATATCGTAAGATCCTGCAAAAATGAATTCTTTTTGATTCAGAAGAACATTTACAGGCATAAAAAAAAAGGACTTTTCCACACAAGCCCAGGTTTAATAATTTAGAGCACAGGCCACCCATATACATAACACAAGTAAAAGCAAGTCAAAGGGTTTTCTCATAGGTGTTTATAGTTACTCAGGTCAAAATGCCCAATTATGTGCCAGAGAGGGGTCAGCAAAACAGTGGATGCAAACAGCATCCCAATATAAAGGGGCTGTAACCAGAACGGTATTGTGTCTTGCTGCCCTGGAGGCAGGAGATCTGGGTTCCAGTCTCTACGAGTTACTAATCCCAAAGTACATTCAGTAACTGGGAAACCCTCCAAGACATTTCTTGATATCACGTACTTTAGCAATAAAATAGAAGAGTTATGTTTCTCTACTGATTTCTAAAGTACCATTTATTCAGAACAGCAAAGTAGGAGGGTGATGCATATGCATGATTTCAATTCACATCCCATTACAAAGTAACTGCGATGTTGTTAGAGTGCAAAACTATTTTATCTTATGAAACCTCAATGCCTAATGCCTGCTTTGTCCAGTGGAATCTCAAATAAATTGTGCACAAAATAGTGAAAATTAATTTGAGTGTGATAATAGCAGATAATATATTTCACTGTAACAGAAAAAGCTAAAGTTCAGAACAACACACTGCACTTGCATGGCCCACACAGGGTCAGAACTCAACACATCCTTTGTAAACTGAGCCTTTCCAGAAGGCAAGGTCAGAAGCTGCCTTCTCCCATTTCAGCAGTCTGCATTCAAACTAGCTGTCCTAACAGTAGACGAACGTAAGTCAGAAGCAGTTACTTCAGCGAAGGCACCCTGCAAGGTACACAGCTACGCTGCTGGGTGGGAGCCCAACCCAGGCCCGGCTGCCTTGCTGACCGGAAAGACGGGGTACACCAGTTGGGCTGCCGGCTCCGGCTGGTCAGTCGTGCGGTCACAGAGGCAAAGAGGCAGCGCAGAGAGTGGTTACTGCCACTCAGGGTAGAAAGCAGAGAGAAAACAGACCTGCGCACACTCAGGAGAGCAATGGTGTGTTTGGGGATGGGCAGATAAGGACTACAGGAAGGAAGAGAGTGTTACAGAAGAAAGATGGGCCATCCACACATGTGAACTGAGTATTTCTGCCTCCTAAGTAACGAAGGTCTTAATTTTACTTTCCAAAGAGCATTACAGCAGGAAGAAGTGAGATGAGGACAGGGAAACCATGAGTAATGCATGTATATGCAGCAGATATACAGCAGTCAAAAATATTAGCAAGGGAAAAAATGATATTATTATTATTGATGTGAAAGAACAAGGAATGACTTATTAATAAATCAACAACAGCATAAATTAAGGTTACGTCTCATCTAAAAACATCAATTTACCAAATAAATCTGATGCTAATATTTCAGAATGCACCTATAAACCTGCACAACAGTAACAGCCATCAACACACAGAATGCACAAGGAGCTGAAATATATGACACTGCATGTAATGTTACATATTATATTACATTAATCTAAGAAATTTTTCATAAAAAGGCCTCCTCTCAACCACCGGCCTTCTCTCATTGCACAATTTCTCTGTGCTCAGTGTTTGCATGAAAGGATTAGATGCTATTATGTCTTCCACATGTTGGAAGGGCTGTATGATTCTAGCATCCATTTTGTATCTACTTCTCCAACTTCTTCCTTGATGTAGATCATTACACAAACTTCAGGTTACCTACAAGCACACACCCCTAATCACTTGTAGTCATTTCACACCCGTGGTCGGTCCTCCTGCCTATTCTTCGTCTCCACCAGGAAGACAGTACTGCTGCCATGGCTGCATGTTCACCACAGGAAGGCTTAAAAGGATGATCTGAATGATCAGTACAGTTTGGTAACTACCTGGAGCTTTCCTCTTTATTCTTCCTTTTGTTTCTGAAAACAAAAGGAAATTCACCTCCAGGAGAAACAGTTGATCTCTGTGAATGTATGTGAAACCTAGACCAGCAACAGTGTACAGGTGAAATCAATGTTAAAGGCCGATAATTTCTGATCTAAACACAAATTAAAGTCATGACCAGATGGGCCCCAAGAAAACAGTACCATTGTCTTGTTGGTCACTTCTTAGGAAAATGAAAAAGCTAAGAATACTAAGAATTAATCACAGGTGCCAGCCAATCCTCCTAAGGCATAAAAAAGAACTTTCAAGGAAGTATTAAAATGTTTTCAGGCAAGCAAATTTTTGCGCAAAAAGACACTACACTGCAGCAGAAACCAATTATTCACCATGCGCGTGCACTTCTCATCAAGAACAGTTCACTATGCAGCTAGGTAAAAGAGAGGTTGCTTTGGTTTAAGATAACTAATTCCATTTTTTTATTAATGGAGTCTGACCATAATCATCCATGCTGACAATTTCATAATCAAAGGGATAGGATGTATTCGTAAATTATGGTTATATAAAATAAGGTATTCCCTTGTAGCACCTTTTTCATTAATTGTTTTGCTAATTAGTAAGAAAACATACAGGGTATGAAAACACTGCTGCACCTTTCAAGTAGAAAGACAAGACTCTCTCTCAAGCAAGCCTCAGATAACTCCTTTCTTATCTTGAGCCTTCCACCACTCTGATAAACAAAATCAGCACACTTGCCAGAACAGGGAAAATCCACTCATTTCTGAAAAACTGAAAAGACTAAAAATAGATTTGAAGAATTATGGCTGTGCAAATATCACATTTTAATTTTAACATGTTATCCCAGATGACTTGTTATTGCTTAAATTCTTCATACCTATCAAGGGGACTAACCTGCTCTAGACAAAAACAAGGCCTGTGAGCTGGGTGTCTTGACCATGTATGTTAAAAAGCATGTCCAGGAGAGAAATGGAGCCTAAAGCCCCATCTGCCCACAGAGGATTTCTTTTCAGGGTAGGTAAATTCCATGGGATAACATTCTGCTTAAACTGTAAAGTATACCTCCTTTCTTCAGGGGAAGTTCTGTTTAATACCTTCATCAACAATCTGGACGAAGGGATCAAGTGCACCCTCAGAAAGTTTGCAGACGACACCAAGTTGGGCAGGAGTGTTGATCTGCTTTGAGGGCAGAAAGGCTCTACCAAGGGATCTGGACAGGCTGGATCGATGGGCCGAGGCCACCTGTATGAGGTTCAACAAGGCTCAGTGCCAGGTCCTGCACTTGGGTCACAATCACCCCATGCAATGCTGCAGGCTTGGGGAAGAGCGGCTGGAAAGCTGCCTGGCAGAAAAGGACATGGGGGTGTTGGTTGACAGCTGGCCAGATATGAGCCAGCAGTGTGCCCAGGTGGCCAAGAAGGCCAGTAGCCTTATATCAGCAACAGTGTGGCCAGCAGGACTAGGGAAGGGATGGTCCCCCTGTACTCGGCACTGGTGAGACCGCACCTCGAATACTGTGTTCGGGTTTGGGCCCCTCACTCCAAGAAAGACCTTGAGGTGCTGGAGCGCGTCCAGAGAAGGGCAACAAGGCTGGTGAAGGGTCTAGAGCACAAGTCTTATGAGGAGCGGCTGAGGGAACTGGGGTTGTTAGCCTGGAGAAAAAGAGGCTGAAGGGAGGGAGATCTTATAGCTCTCTACAACTACCTGAGAGTCGGTTGTAGCAAGGTGGGGGTCAATCTCTTTGCCCAAGTAACAAGTGATAGGACAAGAGGAAACTGCCTCAAGTTGTACCAGGGGAGGTTTCGATTGGATAGCAGGAAAAATTTCTTCACTGGAAGGGTTATCAAGCATTGGAACAGGCTGCCCAGGGCAGTGGTGGAGTCACCATCCCTGGAGGTATTTAAAAGACATGTAGATGTAGCACTCAGACACGGTGTAGTGGTGGACTTGGCAGTGCTAGGTTAACGGTTCGACTCAATGATCTTAAAGGTCTTTTCCAACCTGAATGATCCTATGATTCTATGATGGTCTGAGTAAATATCACACTATAGCAAATAACATGGCTTTCACACATTGAACAGGAAAGTGAACATTGCAGGATTCCCCATACAAGATCTTTCCATTCATTTGGGAATAAGCAGACCCATATAATGCCTTACAGCTGCAGCTATAGCATTTTGTAGTGTAGAGATGTAATGAACCGTTATCATACTGTACTGTCTGGACTTTATGTTTCAAAAGGAAAATGGAGATGAAAAAGCAGAGATGAAGCACAAATTTTCCCCATTCCTTAGTTGCTGAAAGTACAAAAGATCACAATTGAAAGCTAAACTGTAGGGTTGATCCCTGGGAAAGGAAGGCTGTTTCATTTCTTCTGTCCTAAGGAAGCTTAGATATTTAGGAAAACAATCTGGTATCATCTGCAGCAGAAAGTGGTTGAGTGGCAAGCTCTTAAGAAAAGATGTGGATTTCTGTGCTGATGTATGTACATCACTGTTAATGTTCAGAGAGCCATGCCACAGGTATTTTAGTGTAAACGCAATGGATTTTTTAACATTAAATCCTCACTTATTTCAAAAGCAAATTTCCTAGACATTTGTATAGTAAAGTTTATTTCTGAGTTTCAATCTAAACCTTTAAACAGTTACTCAGCTTACAGGTTTTAGAAAGCTTTGCCATCTTAGATGATCTTTTTGTGTCAGAAATTTATGTAGACATGTCACACTCAGCTAACTATTACTTCTGTAAAAATAGTTGTAAATTAGGTAAGACCAGGGGACTGTATCAAAATTCAAAGGCAGAAATCCTCTCTTTTCCAGATTAAAACAACCTGGAATATTAGGCTTTGTTCTGGTTCTGTTCTCTCTTGTGGAGACTCCATGACAAGAAAATTTATGTACCTGTTCTAAAAAATCTGCTTATTTATTGAGATTTTAAATCTTTAATTTTGTCCTTATATTGCTTAATTGTTGGATATTGCTCTGACTTGGGTATTTTATGTGTATGTAGATAAGGATTTCTAAAACAATATTTAACAAGAACCTTCCCTTAGAAATTGAGGATACCTGCATGGAACTGGAATTTATGAGTGGTCTTATTATCCTAAGGAATTTTTCCTCTGTAAACCTATAGGAATATGCACTTTAGCTAATGTAACAGATCACGTGTAAATAAAGACACTTAATTTTTGTAACCCTACAACTACAAAATAAATGTTAACAGTTGCTATCTCCTTAGAACAGAAAATCAGACTTACCTCTGAGGAAGCTGTCCCTTTTAATCTGTAACAATCTGTAAAACAGAAGAGAGAGAGCAGCAATCCTGAACTGTAGTCACTTGCGACAGGCTAAAAAATAAATATCAAAACTTTCATGACTGAAGGCAGTTTTGAGGTAAAGGCTTGGATTGCTGTGCAAGGCATTGTATGAGAAAAACTTAATCTTTCAAGAAGAGTAATTATTTTACTATTTTGTATGTTTTGACATAGACGGTAAAAGGTGCCATAGTTTACAGGAAACCACTCTGTTCAGAGTTGTTTTGAAAGTGAGAAGCCCAAAACTTTGTACCAGCAGATGTAAAGAGGAGCTATTCTAGAATACCTAACTGAGCCTTTGGCTACTGCTTATCTGAGGTTCTGACATCCACAGCGCCCAAGTCCATAGGCGTAACTGCGTAACACTCTCTTTACGTCAGTCCATGGCTGCAGTTAGAGACAAAGAGATGTAATGCTTTATTTCAGGTTACCATAGTTCCTGATTTTGCTCAGAGAAATTCTAGTTCACTCCCCCTTTACAGCAGCCAGTAATGCTTTAGGCACATCTGCCGTAGCATGTATGTGCACAGTGATGATCAGAATTGCATTTATGCTTTAGCATTTCATTCTGTGATGAGCATATGGAGCTTTTTAATACACATCCAAGCCTGACCCATCACCTCTGGTCTGTTAACAAAACCCAAGATTTTTACAAAAGAAGCTAAAATATCAATAGGATGACATTTGGGAGCTGTGTCGTTAACTCAGTTTTGCTCACACTAGTAGAGCAATTTATGGGTTTGCACAATAATTCTTTCTTCCTTTTAGCAGGCTGTTCTCAGAATTATTTCCAGTGTTGACCAGCATTTTAAAATTGTCTCATTTAGGGAACAGTTGGTTGAGATGAGCTTAGGTGAAGCCTGCTGCAGAGATCCTAAAATCTTCAGCAGGCTTATAAGTGTAGAGGTTTGCAGGATCAAGCCTTTACTGTATGTAACGCATGTAAGATTCAACATGAAATCTGCTTCAGGTGACCCTGCTTGAGCAGGGGGTTGGGTAAGATGACCTTCAGAGGTCTCTTCCAACCTCAACCATTCTCTGATTCTGTGTCCTCTTATTACATTGAGCTTTATTTTTATTTTCTTATAATTCTATGTAGCTAGTGAGAACAGGAGGTGCAAGACTTCATTAGTCTCTGCATTCCTTTAATTCCATTTCTTCTGCATTCTGTAAGCTTTGTATATTAACTCATGCAAAATGCCTGGCTTCTGAGGACAATTTTTCAAAATAGTGTACAGACACAGTATTAGCGGAGGTCAGTAGATGTGATAAACGCTAAAGGAAAAAGTCACTGCTCTCGTTCTAGTTCCTTTGTACTATGCAGAAAATCCTGATTTCCTACAGGGGAATATCCCTTGTTGCTGTACTGTTGAGAATATCTGTTTCCAGGAGCCTCACAGGACCCATTGGAAAGTGACTGAACAACAGTGTACTGGAGAGAAGTTGGAGGGCTCTGAAATGGCAAATGTTGTCATTTTCTGGACTCTGTCCTTAAACAATGCTAGGCCATGTGTGGGAGGGCAAAAAGTTTTCTTAAAGCTGACTGCACTCATTGCAGCCTGAGGAAACCATGATCCACCTCTTAGCAGTAAAGTAGAAAATCAGAGTATCCCGAATAAAGTGTTTACAGGCAAATTAATAGCATGCAGAGTTAGAGTGTGAGTGCATGATGCCATAAATACTAATGGCAGTGCATATCACTTAACTCGGCTATTAGGTCTAATTAACTTGATGTAGACTCTTTGGTAATAATAAGTTAATGTTATATTTGTTGGAATTAGAACATGAAAACATTGCACTCCTCTTGATAAAATGACAGAATTATATTCCATTACCTGTTGGGAGATACATTCATTATTAAATCCTGCTATTTATGAAACACAAACTCGAATGTGTCCCTAGAAATAAATTACTTCATCAATAAAAGCTTCACCCCCTTACTATAGCAAGGCTAGTGTGTGTACTGATGAGCTGGATCTTTGCCTTTGTTTTCTAATGTAACAGATGTGCTGCTTCATCTTATTATACATATATATTATAAATGTAACTACAATGCCCCTCCTGTCATATTTCTAAAGAAATCCATTCTATTAATAAAATATTTCTTACAGAAAAAAATCCAAACCAAAACAACCAAACAATAAAAGTAACTGCATAAGGTGGATTTTAGAAAGTTACACTTTAAAATATGATTATATTTGCCCCCTTTTTCTATTTTTCCTGTTAGCTAAGAGATATCAGAAGGACATCGGAACAGCTGTTTGAATGCCTAATCAAAGTAGAGTTAAACTGCTACATTAAAAAGAAAGATGCAAAGTGGTTTTAATAGCATCCTTTATCTTTCTCTTTGAATTCTTACTCCATCAGAGTTTTATTGGCTGGTTGGACCTAGTCTTTCAATGTAGGGCTAATTTTTTTTATTGCGAGGATTCCATAATACTAGTACATATGGGATGTTTTCCCATAGAAAAATAGACCCTGATCAGCTGATCCAAATTATACCCATCTATGCATGTAGAATTCCAATGATGTTACTGGAACTGCTCAGATAAAGGCTGCTCATGGGGCACCTGGGAACACTAGCATGTATTTTGTGGGGAGACTAAAAATACCATTTTGTTAGTATTGCTTAATATGCAAAACATGTTATGCAAAACCCAGTGCTCAGGGGAAGAGCATACATTTTGCTTTTATATTCCCATTATGCCAGGAGCTTTGCCAACTCATAAGCAAAAATACTATTTTCTATGTTCTTTGAATATAAAAAAGGCAGTAGACTTGAAAAAAAATCATCTCTAGAGTTGTGTGACCTATTGGTTTGAGTGTTTAATTTGTGAAAGAATTCCTGAAAGGCAAAAAAAATCCTCTGTTCTTGTTAAGACTTAGGGTCTTCATTAGGTTTTAGCATGTCTGAGAGTTTTTTCCTATTTTGAACTGATGATTCAGTTAGTTTTCCCTACCCACTCCAGATTTGTGAGACTGCATTCAGAAATAAAATTGCACTGGAGAAAAATAAGGTGATATTTTCATAGTCAAAACCAGATCACTGCGAATTGATTAGCAAGAGAGAGAGAGAAAGAATGGGAAAAAAAATCTGAAAAGTAGCATTTCCCACCTCCTTCATCTTCTGAATATATAAAAATATACATAAAGAAGATGCATATCTATAGAAATACATATAGAGAACTTTATTATCAACAAATATACTCAAGCCTGATTTACAGTTTGTTGAAATGAATGATAATTTTTTTCAACTATCTGTGAATCATTGCTAGGAGAATTATTATTCTGAATCCAGACTTATGAACTTTGGCTCTTGTATCATCATTTTAAAATATTCTTTAGGTAAAGAGATGAAAATCAAGGTTCTCATTGTCTAATCGGAATAAATTTCCTTTTAGATGGATCTCATTTTCTTTCTACCCTAAAACTGGTGGCACAACATGAAGCATCCTCTGCAGTTTATGAAAGATCCAGAGAAACTACATTGGTTTTGCTTCAACTTCAGATTTCTATCCGTATGCAAGTCCACAGCTAGCCAGTTATGTGGCCACAGCAGTAAACCCCCAATATTCAGTGACATACAATCTAAAATTCATTTACTACCTAGGGTGAAAATAGTGGCACTTTTGCACACTACACACATACAGCAGTCTAGGTCTTAGATCCACTAGTCCAGTGTGGACCAGCACCATGGAACTCGGGGGATCACTCTCACTTGTCAGTGTCCTCCTGTCTCACGGCCTGTCCCCTATATGTAGTGGTTCCACCTCGGGCTTAGCTTTCTATATGGTGTTCAATACCCATGTAAATATTCCACCACCCCCTTTCATTATGTGTTTGTATTCTCACTGAGTTAAAGTGCAAAGGAAGCTCTTAAGCTCTTAAAAACCAAAGTGGGCAAAATTAGTAAAGATGCAAATACCTTTTTCTAACAGAACAGGAACCTTACTTTGCAGGTCTTAAGCTGCTTTAGAACACACATTACCTTATCACAGAATTTTTAGTATTACAGTCAGTCTTCCTTTTCTTTCTGTCTGACAAGTTTTTCCTTTCTTTTCAGAGCTGTTTTGGTTTTTTGTTTTTTTTTTTTTTTTTTTTTTCGTTGCGTTTAGTTTTTTTTTTAAATAAAGAAAGAAATCCAAAGACACACTTCCAATTGTGTGAATCTAATTGTTTCATGTCAGAATTGTCAGATGTGCTTAACCAATATTTGGATACTGAGGGATGTAGCTATTGTGAAATTGTCACACCATATTTTGATATTAAGCTGACTAAATATGATGATTTGAAGGCACTTGGTGCTCCTTTTTTTGCAGAAAATGACTATCACTGCTATGGCTGGCCCATCACTAACATAGAGCAGGTTTTGGTGCAATCAACACTTAAAACTGTTTGGTCTCCACTTTGTAAATTCCTTCCTACACTTGTTCAGCTTTATTTATATCTCTTCAGGCATTAGTGAAGGTTAAGAAACTACTATACATACAGAGCTTGCTATGCCTTACTGTAAAACATCCAACAGTAATACCCATGGTTAAAAAAATGGGCCTCATAGTTCTTTTTGTAATCAAAGATTTTTTTGCTTTAATGTTTGGGGACAGACAAGCTGTGACTCCTTGTCCTATATTGATTGTCATTTCTTGTAAGTATACTATGTCTTAATAAAATTAACAACATCACAATCCACAACGGCAAGTTAAAAATTATGTGGAATACCACCATTCTCCGGTACAAAACAGAAACTAATGTCCATGCTGGAACTTGGCCCAAGGCAAGGACAGTTGTTGCATGGTAAGGCAAGAGATTATCGAACACTGGCAGCAAATTGTAGCAATATTTGACATTAGCTCCCAACTCCAGCCAAGTTTCCTCAGGTATGAAAGCTGTTGACTAGTAAGGGGAAATTTGCTGGTAATCACCTGCCTGGTAATAAAAGCAGACACCTGGTTAAAAGTCTGCTTTACTTTTTTCTGATATTTGGTGACACATTTTACAAGTTGAATTGAATGCATGGAGTGCTATAGTAAGGTAAATTTATTTGCCAGAATTATTTTCAAGCAGCTCATTCTGCTGTCATCTTGATCATTTTGCCTGAAATACTAGATCCAAGAACAACATGGTTGTGCGTTTCCCCAAATATCTGTATAACTTAAATATAATAAAAAAAGGATAAGTGCTTATTTTTAAATTGTACAGTAATATACAGCTTAATAAAGGGTCAATGAAACCTTACCAAACGAAGTGAGGTTTAGGGTAAAATAATTTAAAAGAGGTGATATAGTGCATGGTAAGCATGATATTAGTGTCATCATGAGTCTAGTTTCAGAAGAGATCTAACATTCTATCATTCACTAACCATGACTTTTCACTTGTTGGTACCTGGATTTCCAAGCTATCTTACCTCCATCTCAGCGACCTCTGTAGGAGCCTGGGAAAGGGTCCTGGGAGGCAAGGAGTCTGTAGGAGTCTGTTAAAAAGTTAATGCAGGTACACTGGTGGTTTGGTTTTTTGATTGAGATGGGGTTTTTTCCTTGTAGGTATTCCTAGAACAGATGTAGGCACTGAAAGAGAAACTTATTCCACAAGAGGAGTGACTATTATAAGAAAATATTCTTGTCACCAGGTGGTTTAAAGAATCTAATGTGATAATGCCTGAAACATCAAAAGTTGCATAGCAAACATCTGATATATGATAGAGTAAAGCAGTTATGGAATTTAGTGATACAATGTGATTATAGTTTTCTAAATAAGTTAGAATACTCAAATTCAGCTGTGTATACAGTCTTTGCTCTTCATAAGTCAGAAGGAAGCATGAAATCTGAAAGCTTGATATTTGCGTATTCTAGAGGGTCTTCTTGACTAAAGGCTATTTTTAAGTTTTCAGCTCCCTGACTTCATTTGGAATTGAATTTGAGACTCTTGCCCAGGTTGCTAGCATTCCTTTTCCAGCTGATTAAGGATGTAATGCTGTATCTTTAGTAACACAGTGTTTTTCATTACAGGGCATAAAGATTTCAGGATCAGATTACAAATAAAAAGCATATACTTTAAAATATCACATTTATTAATTCATATTTTTTATCCCTATGATTTCTTTCAATTGAAAAAATAAATTCTTCAGATGCTTAGCTAAAGACGGCTTTATAGAATAATTCAGCACGATGTGTTATGTCACTGTGGATCTTTGGAACAATCTGAATTCAAATTGCTGGAAATTGCAAAGATAAAATTTAAGTATCCAAATCTCACAGACATATCCCAGGCCAAATTTGTGTGCATCTTCGCATGGAAATAATATGCTGATTGAAATTATCCTGTTTCTTGTATTTTCGAAATTTAATGCTATTCAAGTATAATAAGATTAAACCATTCAAGATATAAACAAACTACTTCTTTGAACAGAAAAACTCCCTATCTCATCAATAAATATTTTTCAATTTTTGAAAATGTCTACTGATGATTTATTTTCATTAGATTTATTTATTTTTAATATATTTATTTAGAAAGAGATGTGCTTTTCAGCGTGTTAAATAAGTATCTCAACACACAAAAGTAATTATCTCATTATTGCCTTTGAAAGATACCTTGTCATCTACATTTTTCAAGTTGAGATAAAACTGGAAAAGCAGCCTGTAGTATTCTTTACTGCAAATGTTTGTGATTATATAAAACTGTATTTCCAAAAATAGAGTGCTGTTTTGCCATAAGCCTTGTTCCTGCCTTGCATTACAATTAGTTGAATCAAACTAATACTGTGTTTCCACTGAGATCAGCAATGGGAAAACACATTCACTTTGTTCCAGGTTCCCTCTTCCATCCCAATCTGCTCATAAAACAAGAATTGTGAAACTAACCAGCTACAAAGCACCAGTTAAGCAGATGCAGATGAATCATTTATGAACTTTGGTTGGAGTTTGGGTGGGTTTTTTGTTTGGTGGTTTTGGGTTTTTTTTTGTTTTGTAGAGCAGGCTGGAACCCAGCTTTGCAAATTTCAGCTGTCATAATTTCTTAAGGACTCACTTCTACCCACAATGAGGAGAGGCTAGAAAGGAGTGGTTATCAAAAGCTGTATTTTGCTTGAGCTAGGATATTAGGCATTGATCTAACATTATCAAAGCTTTACTGACTATAGAGTCTGGAGGACTAAGAGCTTCAAGGGGTTTTGCGTATAAATTGAGAGCAATGATCCATCCCGTCGTCTTGTTTTTGTGTCTTACATTTGAAGACATAACGACCCTTGCAGGCAATTCCTCCAAAAGAAATACTGAAATAGAGGCTGTTACATCAATAAAGTTGTTGCCACTGTGAACAATCCTCCAACAAGAATAACACACTCTGTAAAAATGAGCTTCCTTTTCCTATAACTTGCACTTATGTTTAGATAAGGAGAAACCAGAGATGGCTGCATTGCAAATGCAATATTCTTGATAGTTCAGGCAGCTT
This sequence comes from Sagittarius serpentarius, assembly GCA_034782735.1. Classification (NCBI taxonomy): domain Eukaryota; kingdom Metazoa; phylum Chordata; class Aves; order Accipitriformes; family Sagittariidae; genus Sagittarius; species Sagittarius serpentarius. Next base: position 23,460,543 of record JAVKLA010000090.1, read on the forward strand.
GTAACATCTTATGAATTTTACCTGAAGCGAGTAACTTTGTGAGGCCTGGTTTTTGTAGGTATTGCCTATGGCAGAGCGGTTGTATATACCATCTTTTTTGTTATTGGTCACGATACAAATTTCCAAATGTTACTTTCAGATAAAGTAAGTTCCATTTAGAAAGTAACTGTGGAGGTTTGAAAGCTCTGGAAGTAGCTTGGATGTTAATTACATTGTCTGAACATACTAAATGGACTAACAAGTACAGTAGGCTTCAAATTCCCAAGGACTCTCTTGTTAAAGCCAATCTTTGCAATCATGGAAGGTACACTTAAACTAAGACATTGATCTTTTTCTTATTTATATGTTCTAGAGAAGTGCGTTTGCAATTTCCATTTGTACTGCAAAGCAACTGTGTTTATCCGATTATTGGTGTCATTTTGAGATTTCTGTAACTGAATGTTTGAAACATTTTTGTTATGGTTATTGTGTCTTGAAAATTCAGGGACAATTTCCATTAATATTTAAGCTGGTTAATTGCCTTCCTTCCCATTTCCATTAACTGCTTCAGCAGAGTGTCTGCTAAAAGATAATATGTAAAGGCTCAATGAGCCTTTAATTATGGAATCAAATCCACTTCAGTACATCAAAATACTATCTAAATACCTTCTGCCAACCTCCTCTTCATTTCTTTAGCTGCAATCAGAGGTAGCCTTGTTGGGCCGTCACATCCCTGATATCATTGTGGTCACAGATATTTGTCTGGAAGTGGGCTACGGGAGTGATCCTGCATGCTGCAGCACATTTTGTTTCCCTAAGATCAAGACAGTTATATGGATTAACAGGTTTTCCTGCAAATTGTAGTCTAAGCCTTTGACTGTATGATTTTCAAAGTGAGTATGACTGCTTTATTACCAGAATGTTACATTCATATGAAGTAAATTAAAAGAAAAATAGTAAAATGTAGGCTTTTCAACACAGTGATGTAATTACTGTTCTGTTTAAGTCTATGGTACATTGACTGACCTCTAGAAGAGAACACTGGAGCCAAAGCTGTGTAATTCAGGGATCCAGTCTGTCAGTCTGCATTTCTGTGAGTAAATGAGTTGTTTCTATTACAGAAATTTGTCACAGGTAGAATTATTTCAAGGATGTCCTGGTTTTCCTTCAGGAAGTTTGCATGCCATCCGTTAACAAGAGCTCTGCAGAATAGCTGCTCACAGCAATGATCTCCTTCACTGAGTTTATGTTTTCAATTATACTTGCAGCAGTTAGTTTTAACTGCTATTGTATTTGAGCCGACAGCTGTCCATTCAAGTGATTGAAAATCCCAGGATTTGCACTTCTTCACTAATGTCCCCTTATGTCTTCACATGTGTCACGATCCTGTGCCACAAGTAACATAAGGTTCTACTTGTAAATTTTAACAAAGAAAAAAAAAAGAAATTGAACTTAGCCATGGGATTCTTAAAAAGAATTTGCAAAAATGTTACGATACTCTATTTTCCAGCTTTAACTATTTCACTGTTGTAAACTCTCTTTGTCTGGAATGATGATTTTTTTGTTCTTGCTTTGCTTTGTTCGGTTTTTTTACACACTCACTGGAAAGAGGTGTCTCATGCTGGGTAGAGTGGGGATGGACTGCTCTGCTGTAGTTTTGCTGCTTAGGTTAGAAGATAAAGTGCTGATTATGAAAGACAGTACTGCCTTGCACATGAGATCTTGCTGAGTAAAGGAGATGGCAACCTCCACTAGGGTCTGCTGCTGATGTGCTGTGTGACCCTTACCTTCCTGGGCTTTCAGGCGATCTCCTCATTTTATCTTGTCTGGAATTTTTACGTTTTTTTATGACAGTGGCTTATCACGTGCAACCCATCAGCTCAGAGTGTTCTAGGCAGTACTGAAACCATTGCTGGTTTGTCCTCTGGAATATTTATAACGTAAAGAATAGGATAACAAGTCCCTGACTGGAAAAAAGGCTCTTCTTCATGCATGCATGCTCAGATCACGAACTGTTGATAGAAGGATTCTTTTAATCCGCTTTAGGTCTGTGCACTTTGTATCTGATAACAGCATACGTATTGGTTGTTAATATGCTTTCCAGTGCTTCTGGTAGTGAAAGATGTTACACTGCATCCCATTCACCCTCAGTTTACAGGAAGAGAGGTCTTCAGCACAACTTAGATACTGCTGTGTACTGAATTACATTACCTGAAATAATAAAGTCATCATATTGATGTAATTTATCCTCTTTCTGCTTACCAAGGCTAGTAGACACTTCCCTGGATTACACATTTCTATATTCATGTTGAAAAGCTATCACTGTTCTCACGTACAAAAGTATTTCTTTCTCTTACTTGTTGTGATTTGAACAGGATGGCAGGTTGTTAAGCTCTCTCCTATTTAGATGCTGAAGTCTTAGTGACGCCTTTGCCTTGCAGATGTAGCACTTTAGTAGACTAGCAAAGTTGCTACTTTATGGTGACTTTTTTCTTGTCAGCTGTTTTTTTTCTATGAGTGACAGGTCTGGATTTTTCAGAGTGCCGTTTCCATTCAACCGTCTTTTAAAATAAGATCGCATAGCTAAATTGTCAGGGAATCTAGTCCACCATGTGAGATAAAGGATCATGAAACAGTGGCATTATTTTCCCTCTACTCTCTGGTGTGGGTTTCCAAGTCTGCACTGTATAATATGGTAAATTACAGAAGTTGTAACTAAATATGGTATGATACTGGCGAGAGGAGGGGGGGGAAATCCCTGTAGACTTTAGCACTTCTCAAGACAGGATCCTCAAATATTATTTGCATCTCAAAAGATTTAAGCTGGCTTATCAGGGACAGGGATGACCTACCTCAGCCACGGAGAATAATACTGCTTTACTTATGTAGTTTCTAATTATATATGATATTTGAATTAATTACACTGAAATATAACTAAAGATGGGATATTATTTTACACATTTTACAGTAACTAAATCCAATGTACATTAGAAAAAATTTGCCAAAAATGGCTCTATTGAACACAGTTTTACATAATGCAGTAGTCATTGTGAATTTTCTGTGGAAGTCATGATCTGGAAAGTTAACAGCAAAATAATCTGCACTGCTATCAACAATTAACGCTATGCCTTCATGGTATGCTAAATATATTACAAAGCTTTTAGCTGCTGACAAACTTTTTATAAATGAATTGGTTTGACAGAAAGTTTTGGGTTTTTTTCAAAGTGAAAACAACTAGAGTTCACACAAAAAGGTTTGATTTGTAAAGTGCTGCTTTTGCAACTATCTGATAAAACAGGAAATGGGGAGGGCGGTTAGCTTTTAATGTCCTGGGAAATTAGGCACTGGTTAGGATTCAAAAAGTATTTCTAACCTAAAAAGTAGCTGCTGCAACTTCTGCATTTGTTTTCCAAGCCTAAACTTTTTCATTTCCTTGTTAGATAATAACATTGAGGAATGGCTTCTCTGCTGTCTTGGTGCAGCAAAGACAGTTTGGTTGGGAAAAAAGTGAACTGGAATCTTCTTTGGCCTCTCCCTCAATCAAAGGCTTTCCAGTATGAGATCCAGTTCTGAAGTTCTGATGAAGTTCGTAATCTTCAGTGTCTTGGTTCATCCTTGATATTCTGCAGTTTTGTGGGTGGGGATGTGTGAAGTGATAAACAGACATGATTACACTGATGATTCATGAGCACAACCTGCTCGAGACCAGATTGATCTGTAGGGCACGGATGAAGTCTTTGCTAAATGAGGAGTACGGCAAGTAAAAGGGGGACCTTAATTATTCAGCTTTGAATTTAAAACTTGGAAAAAACAGACTCTTTATGATGGCAGGTAGTTCTAGCTAATTTTTTTAAAAGTCACAAATTGGGTAAAAAAGTCCCGTGAGTCTTCAACAAAGTGGTAGAAAATGTAGTTTTTTCTGTACAACTACACATTTGTGGGAGACAAGCAGTGTAAAAGATAGAGGTAGCGTCTTTCTGATGGAATCTGCTTCTAATAGTCAGCAATTAAAAATGTTGCATCATTCAGATATAACCTTTCCACATCCTGTCTGGACATGCCCTCTAATCTTAAAACACGTTAGTCATTATGTGTAGTAGGTCAGAGGATAATGTTAAACTCTAAATCAGTTTCTTCTCTAGTCTTTCTAAACCTTTAATGACTTCTTTCAGACAGAAATGCAATTGCTAAAAGGATTTTGTCAGCTATTCAGTGTCAGAATTTGCAGCAAGATGGACAGTATCTTTTCATACTTTTTGCTTATAATCATAAAAGAAGAAATGTCTGTTACTATTATTTTTCCAATCCAAATGGATTATTATACCCAATGAGAAAGTGAGAGAGGTATGTTGTGACCTCATTAGAACTACTTGCTACTGCTACCATGAATTGCATGTTTCTTAGCACCAGCTTCTTAATGATAGCTTTTCATTAGCAGCTTTCATCTGTGGATCTTTAAGAAGTTAAATTAATTAGTAATAGTGATACATTAAATTAATTAGTTAAACCTTGTTATATACCTTTGTGAAAGAACCAAAACATTTTTAATCTTAGATAGGGAGAAAAAGTGTCACAGAGCCTTTAACACTTATCTCATAAAGCATGTGTGATAAACTCAGATACGGGCACTTCAGATGACTGACCTGATTTTCATGGATATTGCATATGTGAAATCTAAATTGTCTGCCTGATTTAATGAAAATTAGGGAAGGCTGTTCTAAATTATTTGCCCACAGCTGCTTGATGACCCAGATCATTTAACTCTCAGTCCCTTGCTTTAACGATATAGCATGCTTCACTCTTGTGTGGAAAATACATTTTTCATTACCATTAAGACCTTTCTGCCACATTGTATCTGATACTACCAGAAAAATTCAATACTCAGTCCTATTCATAGAAGAGAATCCAGCAATGTTTGGATAGCGACTCCAGTCTACCATGCTTCACTGGTGAAACTGAATAAAAATAGAGGATAAATGTATGGAAAATATAAAAAAGGGGAAGTATGGCTTTTCCACACCAGAAAAGACTTTGCTGAAAAAAAATGGGCCAGATGGGAGGAAAAGAACCAGATTTTTGCCAGTCTTTCTCAGTTAAAATGTAGGTGAATTGGGCTTAAGTTGTTCCAGTAAAATCTGCTTTAGAATAAAATCACTGCCATTGAAGCTAATGAAAAAAAATTCTCATTCTTTCACCAGAGCTAATGAAAAAACCCTCTCACTTAAATCAATATGCCCTCTATTTTATCTGCAGGGTTTACACAGTGTAAGATGGCCATGAAAATAAAGCAAACCAGAACTATGGTGATCAAGAGGTCTGATAATGCCCATCAGAGGAAGACTGAGTCTTTCTAACAGCAAAAAGTGCAATGAAATATTCTTTCAGTTGTTTGGTGTATTTTTTACTCATTGGACTTCCAAATACTGTGAGCAGATGGAGTAACTTCAAAATAGGAGTATTTTGCAATTAGCATTGGATTCTTGAAGAAGTTGGGGCTGGGCTCTTTCAGGGAAAGAATGGTGTGAGACCTGTAAGGAACCTTAATTTGTTTTCTTTTTTTTTTCCTTCTTCTGTGAAAGAAAGGGATGATAAATGATTGTACCTATAAGATCTTGAATATATAGCAGATGACACAGGGAAGCATGGTTTATATTGACAGTAGTATAAACCCAAGGCACCTCTACTCTCTTAATTATTTTGCCTGGCTTACAGGAGAAACTCTCTTACTGTGTCTTGTGAGAGCCTTTTCAATAATACATAAAGAATTAACTAGAAGAAGGTTAACAAAACAGTATGTATCAGCACATAAACCTTTTCCATTAAGCACTAACTGCATGAATTGCCCCCCTTTCTTTTCTTTTAGAGATAAGAATAGATTCATTAAAGTAATTCTAAATATTTTATCACCTTTAATGTACTCGTATAGACAAGACTTTGCAATACAGTCTCAGACATAATTCCTAAATGAGCTCTTTCCTTCATAAAATCTCTCATTAATCTGTCTAAAGAAAGATGTATGACTGTCTGCTCAATACAAGCATTGTCAAACCTGTAATATGTTGGTTTATGTGTAATGAAATAAAGTAGCCTAAACTATGTAGATAAAAACATTAGTGACATAAAATCATAATTCCTGAAGCTAACTGAAAACCTGCCTTGTTTTCTATGGAGAAAAAAGGTTCTTGTTTTTTGAGGCGATAAGTACCTCTCATAATTAAAATGAGTGCCAGAGAGTGAATTTGTCGCCCTTCAGAAATAGAGGGAAATTCTCCTGCCACGTAGTGACATGGTGGACCTTATCCTGAATTTACTTCTAACTCCAAGGATGTAACCCATGAGCCATTCCCTTTGGAGTGATTAATCGGTATTTAGATTATAGGTGCTACCTTGATAACTGAAAATTATATTCTCTTCGATAGACTTTGTCACATTGTGGCATCTTGTGAAACAAACCACTCCTAACCTAGAGAAAAAGAGCATTGTTATCCTGCTTTCTAATGGAACTTGCAACTGAGATGACTGGAAGGGCTAACCGTCTTCAAAAGTAGCATTCAATTCAGCTAGGAAGACTAGCAGTGGAGATTGCCTCACATGGGTAGTACTTTATACCTGTTCCCAAATGTCTTCGGGGACTTATGAGACAGGAATTTCACTCGGCTCTGAATATTATTAATCTGTTTTCTCAGGATTAGTCTGGGGATAAAATAGGGGTCAAAGCAGTTGTTAAGTCTAGATTTCAGAATACTACAAGTATCTGCCCTTCAAAACAAGTATTTTAAGTTCCACTATTCTTCATTTCTAATTCCTCCTCTGTAAATAGGACTGTTTTTTTTCCCAATCAGTAGCACACCCTGTACATCCTCTGTTCTGCCTACTCACGTTCACCTGATACCCAATTAACAAAATGCTCAATTTTCATGCTTATAGTACCTGTATCCTTCAGGGCACTGCAATGTTAAAGTTCACTCTATGCTTCCCCTAGGTGAAGCTACCAGATCAGTAGGAATCTGATAAATAATTGACTAAGGTCACAGAATGACTTATTAGTCCACTATGAAACTGGACAAAGGAAAATGATGGAGAGCATGGTAAACACCATACGTTATACAAGTGCACTGAAGAATTAAGTATTCCTTTTCCAAGAAGTGTGAAACCCAGCTTCACTCTGACTCCCAGATGGCTGAAATGGAAATGCAACTGAAACTGCAACTGCAGCCCTTCTCTCCTTCTTGACCATCTTCCTTATCCACTAAGGGAAGAATGCAAATCAGCACTTGGCTGTGTTAAGTCATAAACTAGATAACTGCAGTCTAATGGTCCTCTGGTACTTGCTAGACATTAAAATGTAAGAATATTACATCTTAATTTTAATTGTGTGCCCTGTAATCTGTCAACTAAAAATAAAACCAAGGTCAACAGGTGCTAAGAAGCTGTAGGAGCAATCCACTATTAACTACCTGTTAGTAGTAAAGAACAAAGGAACCCCTATCTAAAACACTCTTTTTGGAAGCATGTAGGGCCATACATCTCTCATACATATGTGTGCTCTTTCAGTCAGCTCTACTAATACAGTTGATTACATCTTCTACGTAGCAAATGGTTGCTGATTTGTGACAGGTGCATGAGGATGCCACAGAGAGAGAACTTTTGGAAGCCCTTTTTCAAAGGGTCCTGGGTGTTTGCTTTGGGACGGTAATAAGATTTCAAGACTTTTGTTCATGGTATAATAGAAAACTGCAAAAAGTCAAAGACAGCTCAGGCAGAATGGAGCACATTCCCGAAGTGCAAGACAGTAGTCAAATGAAAGAGCCCCTCTTACTTCTGGAGAAGTGCTAGGCAGGGTTGTGAAGAAAGTGAGATGGATAGATGGAAGTGTACTAGGGAGAAATAGTGATTTGAATGAAGAAAAATACTTTGCCTTGGAAGAACAGTTTAAGTAGAGAATGTGACCCTATGGCTAAAGTGTTCGTTTTTCTGTTAGGTACCTGTATGTGGAAATGTAGCATCCTCTGTCCCTAGATTGTTGTGGATAAAGAGGTAAATCTTAAAAAGCTACTGTAAGGAGCTTCACCTTTATAGACCATCTATTCAGAATCTCTTTAGCGGCACATTATAAAGCTTTACTTTACACGAAGCGTAGTGAAGGAAGGGAAAGTTTTCCTGATTTATGGCCAAAGTCTCCAAGTATTTAATATTTCAGTGATGGGTCTTAGCCTCTCTTGGTGTAAAAATTTTGCTCTGAGAGGTAGCACAGCTGATACTAACAAAGTTCCAATGGTTTTAAAAAAAAAAAAAACTAAGCTAAGTTTCAAGTTGGAAATCCATGCATAGCCAATTATAGATAGACCTGAAGGAGGATGCTTGGATTGCTGCTTGCAATACGTATGATTTGGTGGATGGCACTGAGAGAACTGTGATCTTCGGAATATTCCTGTAAGTAGGTTGCAGAGAGATAGTGAACAATTCCTGGAAGAAAAAGAATGCTTTATCATAATTTGGAAAAAATGTTCTGTTATTGTTTTACTCCAAGTTTGTAACTTTTCATAATTTCTCTTTTTCATATATAATTCTAGAGCAAACAGATGTGTGTGTTAATTCAGAGAGCATGCATTTAGTTTTCCTGTGTTGTTGGATAAGGGCTTGAGCTGCTGTATTTGTACAGAACCAAGGTCTATTGTGTACAGTCCTTTATGCCGGACTTACTGAGTTTGCAGAATGTTTACAAATAAATAAAAGGACTGTGGTATACCTGAATGCAGTGGTAATGGAACACAGTGAATATAAGTGTATGTACATCACTGCCTGATGCTCCCAGAATAATAGCCAAAGAATCCAAGATGTGTTTTGAGGGGGTAACTGTAGATATCTTTCTCATATATAGTTTCTACATAGATACCAATAAGTTCCGCAAAACAAACCTTTAAAAACACTTTAAATATGTTAAGACATCTTATTGAAAGGACATTCCCACTATTAATATCTTTATGCCAATAATAATTTTGTATTAAGTCAAATGGGGAATGTTGTGCAGGGAGAAAGACTTGTAACTCAGAAGAGTGTGTAGTATGATGTTTGAAACATAAAAGAGTTGAAGTGTTTTCAGGAAATGGGAAGATGGGAAAAATCAGTGTAATAACAGAATTGCAGTGTGTGGAATAGAAGAACATTCTTCTTTTAGCACTCTGCTTTAAAGTTTACACAATGATACTTCCAAGGTAGATAAGAAAAATGTGAAAGAACTAACAGTAACTCTGTCCGCATTAAGCCTGTCAGGCTGGTTCTATAACTTGTGCAAAGTGAAAGCTTCTCCAGAGATGCCATACCTGTGAAGTCTTGCAGGACCTCTGAATTCAGCCAGAGTTTAGCCAACAGATCATAGGACATTTTTTCAGGGTACACCCAGATTTCCTGTAGGAAATCTGGAAATCATCCCAATCTGGCAAATAAATATACAGCTGGTGCGGCCGCGTCTGTACAAAGCAGCCTAGAGGAGCCAATTCTTTTTACTGTACAAAACCCTCTATGGCTAGGGTTTCTAATTGAGACAGGTAGAAAAAGCAACAGAGCTATTTCTGTGAGAATGTATTACTTAAATTAAAATCTTTGATTAAAACCAGGGGTTTATTCTTAGAACTTTTTTTCAAGAAAAAACAAACACAAAAAATAAGAGAAAGTCTTGGCAACTTCAGGTTATTCTATTTTAAAACTTGTTTCATATAGTATACCTTTTTTAGAACAAGTTTTAATATTGATAATTTAAAAAAAAAAGTGTTATAACACCAAGTAAAAAGAAATTTAAAAAATTAACTGTTTGGGGCAAAACAAGTTGTCTTCAGACATATTTCCCTTATAGAGTTTACAGTGTGTTGGTTTAGAGTCAGAGCAAAACCATATTTTGAAATCTCAAAATCTTAATGAAGTGGAATTCTTGTTCTCCAAGCAGCTCTACATTTTAAAATTAAGCCTAAGGAAAAATCTGGAAATATGAAATATGAACAGCATTTGGAGAGGAAGATGGGATACAACTCTTAGGGTAATTGTGAGAAAGAGAGATACTTCTCTGGAAAAATAATATAATGTTTTCTGCTGTTGGCAATTGAAACCTCTTAACCAAAGGCTGAGGGTTTTTTTAATCTTTATATTGGTTTGGGACTTTTATATTTTTTGGTTTATTTCTGAATGTCATTCAAAGAAATAATTGTGGCAAGTGTTTGACAGAAGTGGCTGTTCCAGTGGTGTGTTTGAGACTGTGAGTAGTCTCACTGTCTCAAATAAAATGGCATGTGCTGAAGTGGGTTGTTGCATTTGTGGGACAGTGAAGGCTCTTTTCCTCATAAATTATCATTAAGCCAAGCTCAAAGTTGTATGCTGGGGGCATGTTTGCTCCTTAACACCTTCTTTCGATAAATTTCTGTTGATAAGTTTATAGAACTGAACTGGCAAGTATTTTTTTACTGCTTGAAGGAAAACAGAAAGAAATGGAAAAAAATGGAAAAAAAACTTCTTCCATGTTTTCAAACTTTAAATCAAACTTTTTAAAAATAAAACTTTTAATCTTAGAGAGATGATTAAGATATTTTGGTAATGGAGGAAGTGGTCTGAAAAGCTTACAATATTTTTTAGTCAAAAATTGAACTTTAGTTTGTGCAGATAGTTTTAGTGGTTGTTTTTAAGTTTTCTTAAATTTTACGTCTGAGCTAGTAACTTACCAAATGGAAGCCAATCTGAACTTCTTTGGTTGTTTATTTGTTCACTGAAACAAAAAGAAATAATAAAAATAACTCAAAAAGATTCCCTTGCACCTGGAAGTAGGACAGGACAGCAGCACACATTTCCCTTCTTAGGGTTACTCATTCTTTCTAAATATTTTCATATTTTGTGTGGAAATTAGTAACTACCAAGAGAAGTAATTTAACTATGTATACACCATTACATTGGAAGAGCTGATTTAAATCTATAGTTTGGTTCAAGGAGAGAGTAGATTTGGAGGGGAAAGGCAGCCTCAGATCTAAGGCGGCTTTAATGCCTAAGACTTGTGATCAGCAGGTATCAAGAATGTGAAATGGTTTATGGAGTCGTCGCTTCTCCACACACTCAGCAAATGTGAACGAGGCACTTATCCAGTGGTGGGTACCAGAAAAGTAGACTGAAGTCTATTTTATAGTCCTGTAGCAGGCCATAGAAGACATTACTTTTTGAAAGGATTTCTTGAGGAAGGAGTCCAAACTGCATCCTTTTTCCTTGGTTGTGTTTCTTACAGCCACAGCTAGAAGTTATTGAGGAAGAAGATACAAGTAGAAGTTACTACAGCCAGAAGTATTACTGAAGTTACTTCTAGGGGATATTCCTAAGGTTGATTCTCATAGCAGCTGGCTTCTGCCTTGTTTGCAGTAAAAAAGCAGCTCTAATGCACTGTGGGATGAAACCCATCAACCCTTATGAATAACAGTAACTTAGAATCATAGAATGGCTTGGGCTGGAAGGGACCATCACAGGTCATCTAGTTCAACCCCCTTCAACTAATTCAGGTTACTCAGAGCCCCATCCAGCCTGACCTTGAATGTTTCCAGGGATGGGGCTTCTACAACCTCTCTGGGCAGCCTGTTCCAGTGTTTCACCACCCTCACTGTAAAAAATTTCTTCCTTATAACCAATCTAAATCTGCCCTCTTTTAGTTTAATGCCATTTCCCTTAGTCCTGTCACTACAGGCCCTGCTAAAAAGTTTTTCCCCATCTTTCTTGTAGGCTCCCTTTAAGTTTTGGAAGGCCGCAATAAGGTCTCCCTGGGTCTCCCTGGAGTCTCCTCTTCTCCAGGCTGAACCACCCCAACTCTTTCAGCCTTTCTTCGTAGGAAAGATGTTCCAGCCCTCTGATCATCTTTGTAGCAAGCAGGTCCATCTCTTCTTTGAACTGAGGACTCCAGAGCTGGGCACAGTACTCCAGGTGGGTTCTCACCAGGGCAGAGTAGAGGGGGAGAATCACTTCCCTCGACCTGCTGGCCACGCTCCTCTTGATGCAGCCCAGGATCTGGTTGGCCTT
>JAVKLA010000090.1:23472660-23495325 GCA_034782735.1 Sagittarius serpentarius
TAGGAAAAATTTCTTCACCAAAAGGGTTGTCAAGCATTGGAACAGGCTGCCCAGGGAAGTGGTGGAGTCACCGTCCCAGAAGGTATTTAAAAAATGCGTAGATGAGGCGCTCAGGGACATGGTTTAGTGGTGGACTTGGCAGTGTTAGGTTAACAGTTGGACTCAGTGATCTTAAAGATCCTTTCCAACCTAAATGATTCTATGAAAAGGGATAGTTAAGATCCCAGAAACAAAATCCTGTTCTAGCTCAACTCCACACTCGCTTGCCATTTGCTTCCCCAGGGCCAATATACCACCTTAGAAACTTTATTTGGACACACAGAGTAATTTTTATCACAGTTTTCTCCCACTGTAGCAATGGCGGGGTGGGGGCGGGGCAGGGGGGTTGAAGAGAGGTAAAACTTAGCAAGGAGACACAAACTACATCCTATGGTACAGCAGTAGTTTCAGCCCATTTTTTTCCTGAAATATAGATGTATTGCATGAGATGCTATTCCAGAAGACAACCATCAGTCATCTTTCGTAAGGTATGGAAGAGACTTAAAGATTCCAGAAGAATAATTTATGGGGAAAAAACTGTCTCTCTCATTTGTCAAATTCAAATACAATCTTTTAACTTCCGGTGCTTCCCTAAGGGCAAAAATGTCAGTCATTTTTCTTAAGAACACCATTTTATCCCAAATTTGAAAAGCCTAAAAGATCAGAATTCACATTGTAGGCTGCCTACTGAAAAACTAACCCATTAACAGCAAGGCAAATAGACTATAATGGGTTATTCATTTTACTTTCACTTAAAAGCTATAGGAATCACCTGCACAGGTATGTCCAGCAACAGCCACAATCCGAAGTCTTTCACTTAAAATTTATTTATTAAACAACTCTGCATATTTGACAAGCTCTCCACTAAAACACTGTATTTTGAAATGAGTGAACCCAAAAGAGTTTCTAAGGAATGTGAAGAGAATGAAGAGTCTTTTCTCTCATTTGAAGATGCATCAGATCACAGAAGTACACTTAGTATCACCTTTCTGAGGAATTTACCCCTAATATACTTAGAAAGAAGAAAGATGGACATGTATGAAATCGAGAAATGAAGGATTAAGGGTCAGCCAAGAGTCAGAGAAAGCGCGAACTCTGAGGCTGTGCTATTTCCAAGCACAAATAAAATCAAGCATGTACCAAAATACATTTCTCCGAGTGCTGAGAAGACCTGCTACTGGCTGGCTGGCTGAGGAATGCTGGTGGTTACTGACCACTTCTCTTGATGCAAGGGGCCTAAAGCTGTCCAGGTCATAAGCAATGTTTGAAGATGTAACATGTGAAGAGGGTCAACAACAAAGCCTAGCTTTAATCCCTTTGTGTGAAGCAGGAAGAGGAATTTACCTCACATATAAAACACATCTATGTCCAGTGAAGTATGAAACTTCCAGAGGTGCACAAGCAAGGCATTATGTCTTCTTTGCTTTTTTGCATGCTGGGAGAGACCAGGAGGGAGGAGAGTAGTGCTTCTCATGGGCTGGATGTAGTGAAGCACAAGGAATGGTTGTATGCCAGGCAGGGAGCTGAACTTTAACACAGCAAGTATATTAATCACTGTTGGTACCTTCTGCCAGCCTGAGTCAAGAGTAGCTCAATCAATTAGTCCAAATGGGTGGACCTGAGAATATGGGAGGCTTAACTATTAGTTAACATAACTTCCATCATTTCTAATTGGATTGCGACTAAATTCCCAGCACTGATAATACCAAAATAAGATCAGAGGGGAAAGCCTCCATATTCCCTTTGCACAAAGATTGGAAACAGCTCTCCCCTGCTGTTGTACAATGCACTGACCACCCAAAGATTCGCAGCTTTAACTAAAAGAGACCCATCTCACTGCCTGTTGAACACGTGTGAGGAGGTTATTACCACGATGCTTCTTTACAAACTTCAAAAAACAGCCCAGAAATAGTGGAAACAGTTAAAAGGCCAAATACTAAGTGATGTTAATCTACACAAAGGAAGATTAAGAATAAAGAAATTTAATTAAAAAAGGACCTGATCTGGGTTGGGGAGGAGGAGAGCAGAGCAACTGTGCTTTTAAGGGTTGCTGAAAGAATAGATTTTCATTTGGGGATCTCTTTATCAGCCATCGGAGAAGAGAGAGCTATGCAAGCTCCAAACTCTGTAGCAACGCACAGCTAAGCCAGAGCACATCTTCAGACTCCTTTGCGTCCCATCAGAACTCCTGTAACCATTCCTGACACTCATTTGCTTGACCCATTTTTGATAAACAAAGAATGGAGTACTTGAAGTATTTTTCCCCCTTGTTCATTCCATTCTTCGCTAGTCTCTTGTTTTATGGTCAGAGGTTAAACTGCTGACCTCTCACCTTCAAGGCAATTTTTTCCCCCCTTCCATAAAAGGTTTTTCACAGTGTGCAGCATTCGGATTAGCCCCTATCCCCTTGAACAAAAGCTATGCCTTTGTACTACCGGTTTGGGCATGGAGTCCGTACATCAGAGGAAGCTGCTCCTACTTACCATTCACAATAACTATATTGTGAGGCCCCTCTAACACCTCGTCTCTCAGTGTCTAGACTTTCACCGAACCAGCCAGCAAAAAGAAAATCCTGTAAAGCACTCAACTGAAAATTAACTATGGTATCCTGTTGTGAACCTGATGAAGACGTTATTTGAACATACGGTAAAACTTTCTATTGTTTAACATAAAGATAAGAGAAAAACTTTTAGAGTCTTAAGCTTTAAATAGTCATAGGGATCAACTCACTCATGGGTCAGCAAATGCATTTTATTAGCAAGCAGCTATTGCTTATGTGTGTCTTTAAAATAATACACAGATTATTAAATCAGACTCAAGTGCCTAGCATTCTGGATATCTACAGAGCCTAACTTTATACTCACTAAGGATACACTAAGGCAAAGCTCAAGACATCGGAAAAGAAGCATGTCTTCCAGGATTAACTGAAAGCATAGCATCAGTATTGCCCACTGTCCCAGTTATCTTCAGCAATTAACATAACAGAAGTATGGCAACAGAAATATTTTATGCTTGCCTGTATGGAACAAGACATGTAAGTGCTCAAGCATCACTGTCATCGAAAAAGGAGAACTCTGGGCAAGAAAGGGTATCTATAAAGTGCAAATAAACCATGGGATTTTCGGGGGGGGGCAACGACAACACCACACTGCAGTGACTTGTATTTTGTTTCTTTGTAACACTTGCATTTCTGTAGCATAAATAATACACAGTGGCAAGAAAGTTTACTGAAGTGGACTAACATTAATAAAAATACATCCTTTCATCTTGAGGAAAAAAATCCAGAAGCAGGCCAGAAACAAACAAAAAGAAAAAACACCACAAAAAAAAATACAAACCTAGATCCGAGCAGTATTTTAATGTCTGAATAAGCTTACGATATATTGTAAATCACTGAAAAGAATTTATTATTGCAGACAAATAGATGTTTGCATCTTTGCAAACTATTTTGGAAAGAATTCCTGGGGCTTTGCCACAGCTGAGGAAATGCATCTCTCACCAATGACTGTCTCAAAATAAGAGGCAAACTAATTGCTCTTTGGCATAGGTTGATTGAATGGGGGACCGTGAGGGTGTCTGCTTGTTTTGGGGGGATGGGGGGGTGGGGGGTATGTGTGTTTGTTTTTTAAAATGTCTTTTGTGCTGAAACAAGAAAGTGTGAAATTGTCCTTGTCATAACAGGAAAAATAAAAAAAAACCCTACATTTATCCCTTACCAGCTACCTCACAGGGCCTGGTCACGGCAGCAGTATGCAGAAAGCAACAGGACTAGAGAGCCTGGAAACAAACACAACCCTAACTGCAACGCCCCAGGACAGGAGTAACAGCAACCTCAGCTCTCTCAAGAGGTAGAAAAGGCTGGATTTGCAAAGGAGGCAGAAAACAGGAGACAACCTTCTCTGTCTTCATAGAATATCAGACATCAGGCACATGCCATCATCTCCCTCTGCCACACAGGACAGTCATGCTTAGGAAGCCCAAGTATTTTATCATTCTTTGTAATGCCCTTCCAAAAAAAAAAAAAACAACAACAACAAAAAAAAACCCCACACCACAGAGGATAGCTGCTGTCATACCTAGAGACTGCTAGGTGTTAATACCTTTAGCTATAAAAACATTTAATTCAACCTCTGATGTGTTTTAGGCTCTGTGATCTTTCCCAAGACTGACCACTGGACTGTTTACCAAGGAGACATGTATTGCACACCAGTCACCGGCAGCAACACCTACCGCACTGCAACAAGCGCACAAACACCCGCGGGCTTGTACTCAACTACTTTTAACTCGGAGTTGTCATACCTAAACACCACCATATTATCACTAATCTCAAGAAGTGATACAAAGGAATAGTAATAATTTACTATAATTAAAGTGGAAAGGAGAAGGTTGCCTTATACACCATGGATCGGATACACCTTCTGCTCCCTGTCCACTGCACTCTTCTCTGCAGACTAGGTCTTCTCAGTGCAAGATAGCAATGAATGCTCAACTTGATATATCAACATTCAACTTATTTATAAAAAGGCTGGCCGAATCAGTAACTACAAGAGAGGTTTCTCAAACAAGAATTTAGGGGCATTAAAGTGAAAACTATAAAATAACCATTTTTCTCTGAAGCTGAGTAATGCCACACAGGAACTTAAGTCAGCTCCCCAAAACAATGCAGCTGCCACAGAAGAAAAACAACAGAGGATCTTATACTATAATCCTGCTCATGGTACCAAAGAAGTTGCTTATTTACAGATATTCACTGTGAATGTGATTCAACAAGATGCACATTTTCACACATACGTAGGCCTGTCTGAGAGTATATATGTAAAGTGATTTCAGATAAACAAAACATCCGAGAAGAAATGTAGTCTGAGAAGTAAAAAAATCCAGAGCATTAACTCAAGAGTATGATAACAGAAACTGATTTATTTTCTTATGACTCATTATTATTTTTAGTTCTAAACGAGGTTACTGAGAGAAAAAAAATACTAACATGGGAGACTTAAAAATCAAAACACTTCGAAATTCTTCCTGGGGCTAGAAGCAAAAATCCAAAATTTTTCTTCCTGTACTGAAAATACATTTTGGGCCATTTTTATATTGTCTTCTCTGCCCCCACGTTTAGCACCATAGCAGCAGGAAAAAAATACTCTCAAAAACTTCATTACATGATACCAGACGACCTACTGATTCAAAACTTTAGAAACAGACATGGAACTCAAAAAGTTGTGGTTTGGGGGTGATGATTGTTTTAACAGCACTATATATTTATAATTGAGCGGTAACAATAAACAGCAAGTTCTCCACCATGGGTAACAGTGATGAAACACTTGCTTCCAAGCACAGGGCAAAAAAAACTGTGAATCATTGCTCGGCTGCTGTAGAAATCCGTAACACGACACCACCTTGGATATTTCACGCAGTTCTGACCACTCTCTCCTCAAAAACCGAGAAAGATTGAGAGAAGAATACAAAAGGATATATCATAGGTATGGAAAAGCATCTACTCATGGTCAGGCTCAACCAATTACACTTTCAAGTTAGAGAGGCAGCTGTAAAGGGGATAAAAGATCACCCATGGCACAAGCGAAGGTGAAAAGGAAATAAATATTCCCTTTTTCTTGTAATACAAAACCTATAACCCAAGTCAATCAACAGTAGCATGTTTAAAACAAACAGAAGGAAACTCTGCTCACAAACTCTGTACTGCAGCCCCAGACAGGACTCCCCCAGGGCGCTGCAGAGGCCACAAGTATAAAGGGGCCCCAAGAACAAGCACGCTTGCACAACAGAGGCCCGCATTTGGCTACGAGATTAAAAGTTAGTTTTAACTGTCTTCCAGACCCAAGCAGCTGACCGTGGGCACGCACACTGGAGAAAGATGCTGGCATTCACCAAGGCAGTTTTTGAGTGGTGACACACGGCACACTGTGCCTGTGCCTACCGCCACCAGCTGCCACACACAGGCAGAGGAACAAACTCCTGCAAAACCTGCTCCCAGTTCTTCTTCTCTGCCTAGAAGGCTAGAATCTGTATTTTAACACATTTTCCATTTTTCTTTCAGTTAGAAATACAAGAACGGAGTGATACCAGGAATGCGACCACAAGGAGCGAGTCCCAGTGGGGCAGCCCTCCAAACCCTCCCCTAGTCAGGCCCGGTCCCGTTTCACTCACGACAAGGAAGGACAGAGCGGGTTTCACACAGGCAAAAGGGAGGCCTGACGCTTCTGGAGACCACTAGAAACGGGTAATGGTTTAGTTTTGGATCCACGCAGGAAAGAAGTTGCATCCAGTGCAGGAAAAGATTCGTATTTTAGACTGGGGGTTCAGATGGTTTGTTCCAAGCAGGCAGCCTTGTTTTCAAAGACTGCATGCTGAGCTCCTTGCAGCAGCATCAGACCTATTTTAAACTGCCAGATCTGGAAAGCAGAGTTTAGCGCATCTCAGAAGACATTTTCTGGATAATTCAGCCAGATTCAGGTCACACTGGCCAGTATCACCAAAGCACTGAATTGCAAACCTGCTGTGGCTAACTTCAGCTGGTTTCATAAACCGCTGCTTTAACAGTTAGGTGGAACAGGACACATGCCTTCACACAGAGATCACATATGCATTAAACAAGAAACGCACAGATAACTCATCTGCAGTGAAGAAAAACAGAAACTTTACTTGTTCTGATGATGAGAAAGAAGCAACATCTTTCTTTTGCACAGAACTGCTGAAAGATAAATTTTCAAACATATAAGTCAAATTTAAGAATACATTTCTGTTGTTCTTCAAATTACAGAGCATCTCCTTAACGAAAAGCCTCAGTCACAACTTCCTCCCACATACACTTGCACCCAAAATTAAAACCAAAAAACGAGAAGACAGCAAAATGAGGAACCAACTGCACTATGGTAAGGGGATACTTCATTAAGCTACTGAGCAAGATACTGAGATCTCATTTCTGACGTGCTAAGAAAATTATAGACAGTTATAGACTAAACACACAAAGCACATATTTAAGAATCCTCCCGCACAGATGACTTGGTTGACGTACTTTGTCCTCTTCTTCATCCATATGCTATTGTTTACTATCTTGTTCTTTCTCACACTTAGAGACAAAATTACTTTGTTTTTCATTCCTGATCTACAAGTATATAATCAAATTAACATCTAAACAATTATGCAATATGCACCATCCTAGAAGCACCACATGTAAGAAAGTAAACTACACACAAATGTACATCTAAAACACTTCCTAACACTGACAGACACACAAAGAATTACTCATCTACCATTGCTTTTGGGCTCTTTAATAATCTTAATCTCAATTGGTCAGTTACCAAAACTGCTTTAAAAAAATGGGAGTTATAGTTCTACATGTACAAAGGGGTAAGTTTTTAAGCCATAGTACAACATTACGAGTCATTTCAGGTACCATAAAGCCCTGCAGCTAAATTTAAAAAGAAAAAGGTTACCGAATATAATACTCCAGTAATATTTGAAAACTAATTAAGAAAATTCTGACTACAAACTGTTCATTTTTTCCCCCAAAAAAGTTTTAATAAAGGGTAAGTGAATATATCACTTATTCATTTTGCTTTTGGAATGAGACTCTACAGCAGTTTAAAAAAAAAAATCCTGTACTTTAATGTTTGTTATTTCTCTCCTAAATATACAGGATAGCTTTGATAACAAAAAGAAACAATATCCGATTCATGCATTTTTATAGTTCTTTAAAATACTGATCTATTTTTAAATCCTGTGTTTTACATAGAAAGCAATAACGATATGGTATTAACCGAAGCAACTATCAGATGCTCTGAAATGCTAAAAACACATTAGAAACGTGGCAAAAGTTTCAGCCTGAACTAACAGACCTCACAGTCTACTTCACTACTCTCTGCACATTAACCCAGCTTTTACTGAACGAAAAGAAAGAAATCAAATAAATTCTGTTACCTTAACTGTAACACATCTGTGTGGTACCCTGAACTCTGAGGACAAAGTTCAGCAATATTCTCCCCTCTAAAAACAAAGACATGAAGAGTGATGCTACACCGCCGGCGCAACCCGAATCTGCTCCTTCTCTTAAATCAGTCATTGCTCATTGGATTTTCTTCCCATCTTTCCTAGCTGCTCTCCGTATGCCACGGGGAGCCATTCACCCACTAACAGCCACAGAAACCTACTAGTTTTGGTTGGCCAGCTTTCTTATGCAGGACAAGTTTAGAGAAGCAAAGCAACACTGAGACTGTAGTGTGAGGTGACATGAGTCCTTTCAGCTTCCCCTGCCGCAAACGGGATGAAAAGAAAGAGGTGCCAAATCGCACCTCTCTCTTGGCAAGCATCCAAGCCCCTAACGGTAAAACGGAAAGCAGAGTGGGTACCATTCTCACAACTGCTATTCCTTGAAGAGTGACAAGGCAGTGAGTAACTAAGGATACGTTTGATGGTCTATGGGTAAAAGGGCTTATTTCCCTGGATTACGAGTATCTTCAAACAACATCTTCCAAATGTGTTATTGCATCAGGCAACATTAACAATGTTTTAATAAAGCTTTTTGGTAAATTTCCTACTTGAATAAAGCCTAGAACAATTTTCTTTCTGAAGTTACAGGTCACCAGGAAGTTATAACTTTCACATAGATCTGCAGCTGGAGTGCTGCTGTGGTGCAAAGGTAATAACAACACACATGACACAATAGCTTATAAGGAGGAACTTTTTTTGGCCTTTTTTTTTTTTTAAGGTTTTCTACTGCTTAAATATGTTTAAAAGGTTATACAGTAATTTTTCTCCACTGTCTTACCCGCCAAACTCAGATTATTTGAGGTGAAGTTGTTGCTTAATCATAGACTTCACCCTCACTGGCTCCTGCTTAAAGGGGAGCTCGGGAAAGGTGCTTTAACTATAGCTAAATACATTGTTATTTAATGTTTAGTCACCAATGAACAAAACCAAACAAACTTAGGTCATTTTCTGATACTATAAAGATGATATTTCAAAAAACTATTTACTCCAGGGACAGGAAAAGCTAACACTTAGGAAAACTATGTAAATTCTCTATAATGCACTTATATCTTGATATCCAGGAATGAGAACCAGCATATATATGCCCTTTTCTTCATGGCAGTTTCAAGAGCACTCTTCCCCCTCACTATCACTTCAGTTACACCAACACCATTTCTGTGCAGTAACTAAGCTTTTGCTTTCTCCCAGCCGCCCACGGAAAGATAGGCTGTAGAACAGAAGACAGTAACACTTATCACTAGCACCAGAAAACTACTACCAAGAAATGCACTGTGCTCAGTATTAGTCATTCATTTCAAACTTGAGGCACCTATTTCCTGGAAAATGCTATTCAGAGACTTGGGTTTTTTTGCCGTACTTGCCTAATGAATGCTTATTAGCAGTAACGCTCATTGATGTGGCCCACAGTAATGCATCACTTGGGCTTTCAGCAACGTGATCCTGGCTTTCTTCACTCCGCTTTGGGGGTGACTGGTGCTTGCACTTCCAACTAACATAGAGTATGTGTTTTACCTTTGTGGAACCATTTTTCTTCCCCAGCTTGGCTGAAGCTCAGCAACAGCAAAGTCCAACAGGGATCTAGGATTATGTCTGGCCCTTACAATGGCGGGGGGAGTTCATCCTTTTCCCTTAGTGCTGCTAAGTCAAATGAAAACATACACCTCACACAAGCAAACGAGAAAGCACAGACCATAACAGGACACTCAAAAGAAAAAAAGAAAAAAAAAAAAACCTCAGAGCTAGCTCTGTAAACATATTCCAGAACTGAAAGATTTTGTCTCCTATGAATAACTACTGAGCCATCTAGCCACAAGTTAGGAAGATATTTCATCTCCTGATTATAAAATGCTTTTCTTTGTTGACTTGCTACCATTCAAAACCAGACTTGGTTGGTACTCTGTATGATATTATGTTTTGTACCACCATATAGTTGGTGCGTGTGATCAGTTTTCTGGGTACAGGAATTTCTAAAGGGAAGGATTGCAGCTTATCATACTTAAAGCAGATTTTATCCACACATCTGTGCTTTCTATCAATGCCCATAACTTCTAACATGGCTACATATGAAACAGCATTCTTGTTTTACTGCTCACATATTTTATTTGAAGATAATTAAAAATTATAATGTCTAAGAATTTCAGATTTGAGGAGTCAATTAGAATACCTCAACAAACCACCATTTTCCATCACTGCTATATAGTAAACATTTTCTTAAGAAGAACCTAATGAATTTGAAAACATTTATTTCAAATTCATCTCTCTCAGCCATTGGTGTTCAATGTAGATCTGCAAATAAAATCTGGCTCTCTGCCTAACCCTGCATATTTGCGATACTCACATCATTCCAGTATGTCTAGTTGATACACGGTAGCATTAAACAAAATCCTCCAGAAATGTTGGTGAACAAAGTACGAATATGAAGGGGTAATTAATCTTTAGAACTATTGATTTATATTTCAAATGTGGTTTCTTTGGTTTCTAAGATCTATTACTTTATTGTAACAGATTACTACTGCTCTGTTACAGGAATATTACTTTAAGATAACACACAGCATACACTATCATTTCTTTTTGTTTTACATATATGACATGACTTAATATTCCCATGAAATAAATTAATTGAATAATATATACTGCTGGGACTTGAAAAAATTGAGGTTCTGGAACATCAATCAATAGAAAGGCACTTTCTCACGTTCTGTAACACTTAACTGTTTCAACATTTACCTCAGATTAGGCAATTTGTATCTGTGTCACGATTTGCATTGTGTTCTGACCCACAAGCACAAAGCTACGATATTAACTGCTATGCTAAGTAATATATACTGTTCTACATATCCAAAGCAACATTAACTAAATACAGTCAAAAAAAAAAAAAGAAAACAAACACACAAAACCAAATCACTTTGGTCTCGCTGCATACAAAGCACTTCGAAACATCACTGTTTGCAACGACTGTTTATGCTGTCCTGGCATTTTCTGTCCTAGCAAGACTTTTTGTCTTGCTTACTGAAAGATGAATATTTCAAGATGTGCTGACAATTAAAACATACTGGTCATGCTTAGATGAATAATTTCTAGTGTTAAAGTACACAGGAGCAGAACTCCTAGTAGCATACGTCAGTATCAAGTTTCCCTGTTATATTAAGATATACGGAGGAGTGTACATGACGAGACACGAAGCAAACAATGCACTTTTACCAGATTATAAAACCCCATTATGTTTTTAAGACACAATGTGAGCAATTCCGATTTGGCTCCACACACAGCCCAGTCATGATCCCAGCAGGAATCCAGAAGAACTGCACATACTAAGTGTATATATATATATATATATATATATATATATATAACTAAAGGTTACTTTACACAGATTGACTCTAAATCCACGTTACAATACAACCATAATGAATGCCTCTGCAACTGGCCTAAGTTGAATTCATTTCAGACTCTCTTTTACTAAAGTCATTAATGACTTTGTTAACTGGTGAGTGCACAGACCATTCTGCAATCCCAGGCCACAGCTTACTGAAGTGACTGCATACACAGCCAAATTTTTTATCCTGAATACTTCTGTCTCCCTTTAGGAGAGCTATTGAGCATTTTAAAACTTGGACAGCATATGAAGTACAGCCACTGTTCACCAGAAAGCCAAAAGTTCTACTGGGTACTCCTTTTGCAGAGAACGTCTTGTAACAAGGTATCTTCATTTTCACACAGATTACCACAGAGTATTTTTCAGTTTACAAGACCCAAGCAATCATAGAAAGCATCACCAACCAAAACACTCAGGCAGGAGGAGCCATACAGATGGGTGCTGTGACATCAAATGCTGTTACCGAGAAGTTTTCTGGGAAACGCAGAGAAAAGCAGCATTTCAGAGCTGAGACACCTTCATCCCACGTTAGGAGAGTCAGGCAAGCCTACAGATTGAACTGAAGTAATTTAGGGCTGGAAGCAAAGTACTACTACTCTTTCTAGAGCTTCAAAGTGCACTGCAGTTTCAGATCTTTCTCACCTATTTAAAATGCACAAAGCAGACTGTAGAGGAGCAGACCAAGTTCACGTTCCCCAGCCACTTACAGAGCAAGTGCTCGGGCTTTGCCCATCCTCATGGATTTACTGGCTGAGAGCTCTGCTGTCTACAGCCAACACCAATTCACCTACCTTTCTATTTCCAACCTTCATCCTATTTCACGTCCACTGAAAGTTCTGGTAGTTCAGTTGATTTTTATTATTGTTTGATCTGGTTTATCCTGTCCTTCCATCATTCTTCCCCAATAGCAAGAGCTGAAAGGATTTCTGTTTTGTTCACTGTTGAAAACACAATTCAAATTCCCTCCGATTGTGAGGCCTGACAAGTATTCTCAATGACAAAGTAGTTTGCTAGATCTGTCAGCATTCAGTAACGACACACAAAATTGGTTCTTTAAAAAGACGATAGTCACCATCACTAGTTGCCAGAGAATTTAAGGCAAGCTTTACTTTATTATGGTTTTTATTGCCAGTGAAAAATGTTTTCAGCCAGGCACTTTGGAGGTGGTTATCTCAAGCATTTTTTTTTTTCTGTCATGCAGTTCCATAGCATTGATTTCTAACATCACAACTAGAATGCAAAAGAATGCATTTCAAATTCTTCTTTGTAAAATACAGCATATTATATCAAGACTGAGAAAGAGAATTCTCTTTTTACATTGCTTACTTATTAATTACACATGCTAGTTTGATCTCACTTTTTTTTTCCCTGACTGACACTTGTATAAGCATTTTTAGACTAGACCTTGCAAGATGCTACAGAGGTCTGACCCCAGGTAAAAGCAGATGTAAACACATACTTACATTGCATGGGACATGCCCATTCCCAGAAACTAAAATGGGTTTACTCAGATACACCAATTAAAAATGCCTCATTGAAACTGCAACTGAATGCTCAGAAACTCACCTCAGTTTCCAGTGTCAGAAAGCTTTACCTGTCCTGACACACAAGTGCTGTCATCACAGCTACCTGTGACACGACAGGAAAAGTTCATTAGTTTCAGCTGAAGAGGTAAGTGATTCTTACGCCACTAGGGAACTAAAATCTTTTTTTATCTGGCAATATTCTTAGCAGGGAGAAGATACCCAGAATATGAATACCAGCAAAGCTCTTTCCTGGACACAAAGTTTTTCAGAATTTCCTATGTTGTGTCACTATACCATTAACTATTTTCAGTTCTATGAATTACTGCATGATACCAATCTAGCATAATTGTGCTCTTTAGACAGAATTTTGTTTACACAAATTGAAAATTTAATTTATCTCCAAGTGTGCAATGCCTTAAACCGACCATGGGTGACAGGGATCTAACTTTGAGTATTTGTTTTTTTCCTTAACAGCTAAGTTTTGCTATGTGAACAGAAAACTGGGAGGCACCAGCAAAGCTGTTGAACCCATTTCCTCACAAAAAAGGGCAGGAGTTTAACATAACCCCAACGCAATTCCAACACTCTGGGAGTATCCTAGAAGCCCAAAAGCCATCAGGAAGAGGGCAGGAGAGAGTAAGGGCATCCCTAGTCTTTTTCAGTTTCCTGAACTGGCAACAAATTTATTTTAACAAACCCCAAAAACTTGAAATTAATGCTCAGAGATGAAACAACAGCCTATGCTACACTGCATGGCATGAAAATCCCACCAGTTCCTCCTTGTTTCACCTGGGTGAGAAACGTTTCCTGTCAGCTCCAGCAGCAGCCCCACCAGCTGAAGGCCGAGCGTACCCACAGGGCAAGCCTGCCAGGCGCCGCCAGAAGCCGGAAGGATGCTTACCTCACATGCTGCTTTTAGCGGTGCTGGCTATTTGAAGTAAAACACAAACAAACAGCAAACACACAGTTTAGGAGCCAAATGACGTCCAAAGGCTAGGAAGAGGATGCATGAACAATCAGCTCCTGCTAGCAAGACTAAGTTACAATAACCGTTTCCCTCTTGTCACTCTAAAGGTACAGTGGTTTCACTCCACTGTTTCAAACTCATTACAGACCTCCAGGCAAGTTTACAACTGTCACACAATCCTCGCCTTCTACCTCGATGCAGCTACTTTTTCTTATTTTGCATTTAAGCAGAACATAAATACATTCACTGTAACACAAAACACTCTTTTACATCTGCTTTTTTATATTGCATCTTAACCCGAGGATATAAAAATTATCATCGTTCTTCAATAATGCAACTCCATTCCTGGAAATGGCTGCCTTAAAACGTTAAGCTTTCCTTTGCAGCTTCTGAGGGTAACGATGCTGTGCCTTATAACTATTACCAGCACGGCTTCTCTGTATCAAGTTCAACTCTCGCAACACAGTTAAATTCAACATTTAGCATCCAGTATTTAAGTACAAAGACAGCAGATTTTTGCATTTAGCTTGTTCTGTAACAGAGCAAAAGAACTGTTTCCTCCCAAAAGCAAACATTTGACTGCCTACACAATGACACCGTAAGTTTACAGTATTTAGATGTGTTCTAAAACAGGCTCAACTGGTACAACAAATAAAACCCTTGATGTAAACAGCATCTAAAGTCAGATGAAGAAGAATTTCTTGTTCTCTATTAGAAGGCAAGCAGAAGTATTAATCATTCTTTGTGTCGCTCTTTCCCGTTCCGAGTTTAAGGAAAAATGCAACGGTAAACCAGCTACGGCAAACTACCTTGGTTATGATGATTATGCCTCTATGATGACTAAAAGTTGGCATTAACTAAGGAAATTTGTAAAATATGTTCTAACGTAAACACAGAAACCCTAACTAATATGTTCTTTTCAGACACAAGTTTGTAATTTTAGCTAGGTTTTAATCTACTACTGAACAGCCACTCAAATGTGTAAAGAAACCAGATCCAGACTCAAACTCTAGGAAACACATCTAAGGGCGTTGTTCAAGCCTTATTTCTAATTAAGGATTTAATACTTGGACAGTACCTTCCAAACGAGGATTAAGAATTTTGCAAAGGAAGACAGTATGACTGTAAACTGCTGCCTTGGCTTTCCCAGCTCAGGAAGTGCAGATACCACACCCAAAATCTTGTTCAGGCCTTTTTTCACTCTCCATTTCTGCTTTTTCTCTTCTCTTTTCCATATAAACTTCAGTATTAAGTTTTAGTCTTTTCTCCTAAACCAGAATCACAAAATACAAGAAGTCTTTGTCCACCCAAATTATTCAGCTCTAAACATACAGATACATGGAAAAATGTCAAAGGCAAATATAAGAGGTTAAAGTTTTCAGCATTTTAGTACTTTATCTGTCAGTCACGTGGAATCTTCCACCCTAAGTACGTACCTGTAAATAGCATGTTTTTACCTGGATCTTGGAGTTACCACACCTCAGCCTACCACAAAAAATACAAATCCTTAACACATTAGTTGCAAAGCGGTGCTATGCTCAAATTGCTCTTACTACACAAAATTATTTTAAGGAGTAACAATAGCACTTTACTGGGAAAGCTTATTTTGGCTTCAGGGGTTTTTAAGCCCTTCGTGAACGGTTACACAACCCTTACCTTTGTAGCCGTGATCATGTTTTACTTTATTTACAAACAGAAGTATCTATCCCAACAGTTATATCATGAGCACATGCATCTACATGTATCTGCATGCCCCGATAATATCACCAGTGGCAAAGGAAAAAGAATTAAAAAGACTATTTCTGTGAACCAGACAGGAAACCCTACGCTTCAGCCTCTTGAAGTCAGCACTAAGAGAGATGTGTCTTATGGCTTTGCAAAAAGCATTTTAAACCTTGAAAGTTTAACTAGTTTTCAAAGCTTTTTAAGCAGATATTAAATCCTCCATATATGAAAGACAAGCCATTAAACTATATATGAAAAGAACTAGCAGCATAACATACCTCCTTAAAGAACGATAAACCTCTATGTAAGATGGACTGTTCAGTGTGTGGGAGGGCAGAAGCATGCTGACATTAGCTTACAAAAATATGCAAACTCTTAACACTTCTGAATGCAAGCAATTTAAAAGCCCACAAACTATCCCCCAGGCAGCCATCTCAAATAGCTAAGTACTAAATGAAACTAAAATTAAATTTGAAAAAAAGCACAGGAATGTCAACTTTCATACTAATTGACTACATTACATGCAGGTTGCTGGTTTTTGGCTTTTATTTAGTTGTATTAATACTAGTATGTTCATGCTACTGAATTTTATAGAAAATTCTTTTTATAACAAGTTAATATTTGTATTAGTTAACTCATCAAGTTTTTCCCTTTTAATTTCACCGCCCAAAGCCCAATCACACTGCTGAAGTGGCAAATGGCATTCCATGAAAAAAATGACAGAGTCGGGCAAATGCCTGCAGGGGACTAATTCATCTCTACCAGCTCTGATACCACAGTGCCTGCCCCCACATTACCACGGCTGGAATCTCTGGAGTAGAGCAGAGCCTGCCACTCCTCCCAGGACTGTCCTCGGGCTGCTGGGGAGTAGGGTCATCCCTCCCCACCGAGGTCTCTTCTCCCCAGTGAAGAATGCAGGAGAGATAGCAGAAAGGGCTTCCTTGACCTATTTCTCCAGCAGCTCTCACCCTTCCCCCTCCTACACACACATATCTGCACCCCCTCCAAATTACATATACGTCCAAGAATCTCTGTAGGCTGGTGAAAAAAAAAATCTGTAGGCAATGAGGCATTGAAAAGCAGCAACATTTTCCTCCACATTTTTGCATCTGTGAAAAAGAGCTGAAAGGTGGAGTGACCACCCTCCATTTCTCAGTCTCTGGAGAAGAGAAGAAAAGGAAAAGGTAAAAAGCATCAAAATGCCAATCTTTGTCTTGGATGCAAAATCATAGTTGCCTTAATTATTTTTGTTGTTCATAATTCTCCAATACCCCCTCTTTGCTAGTGACAGTCCAAACATACAGAAGACATTGTTCATACCCTGAGGAGCTTCCCAATTAAATGAAAGAAATTTGAATATAATGAAAACACTCATTCAGATACAACTGGAGGGTTTAAAGTTACAGAAAAGATTATAATTTATGGACTTACAGGTATGCCTGGTGCTCATACACAAGAGAGCTTCAGCCAAAGTCTGGCTTATATTCCTTGGTTTTGTCAAAAAGGACAAAAGTGATGCACAATCTCAGGCACTACCTGCCTTTGCCCTCAAAACATTTACATAATCCTCAACAAAGGACAGTGAAATAATTCTGCTCCTAATGAAACGATAAACCTGTAGAGAAACCAGACTAGATTAAATGTCCTCTTTCAAGCTTTTTAGGTACCACCATTTGAAAATCTCAACAGGGAAAAAAAGAAACAATTAAGGGGAAGTAGCACTTACCTAAATAACAACATATGAGTTAATAAGCTGGGGCAGGGGGCTGTTAAGCTTAATGAAACTTCAGAGGAGTATGGAAAGCAAGCTTCATTTCTTATATACAAAAACTGCATCTAAGACTAACCAGACAGCCCATGTTCTGAAACGGCATTGTATAAACTGAAAAAGCATCTTTACCTTTTTATTGGTGTAAAATAAACACAGTATTTGAGACTAAAAATCTACAAATAAATAAACTGTAAGAAAGTTTATCTAGTTCATAGCAATATATAGTTTCTCTTCATAGTCACCTGAAGAACACAGCATGCTTTAAAAAGTTAGAAAAAACTAACTTTCTGAAGGCCAGTACTTATTTAGTATCCTTCCAGTTAAAAGCAACAGTGAAAAAGGTAGGCCATATATAAAGATTATATCATTCCCCTTAAAAAAAAAAAAAAAAAAAAAACTGCAGACTTCTTCACGTATTACACTGCTAGAATTATCTTTTTTATCAGGTTCAAGTGATGCTCTGCAAAAAAAAAGTACAGCAGAGGAAAAGAGTTATCTGATCAGCACGTTACACCCACAGGCTCAGAGTCTGTGGTTAATAAACAGCTCTCTGCAGTGAAGAAAAAAAAAAAAGAAAAGAAAAAATAGGGCTTGCTCTGACCACAATCCTGAAAGCAGCTTTGGAAGACTCTTACTCAAAACCCTACCAAAGCTAGACACATGGACAGAACTACCAACTGCATTAAACTTTTTTTCGGAATTGGGACCTTCCTGGAACTACATACCTTATTAGTACCTTACAGACCACAATGAAACCTCATACAAAGAATTCCACATTTCTGGCGTAATTCCTGGACTTAATTCATAGAGTTCTTAACTCCACCAATATAAGATTAAACTGGTTTTCACGGCTTTCCCTTCAAAATTTAATGAAAAGAAGACCCTTTAAATAAAAATAATTCAGAGATCAGGCATCACTAAATAGTAAATCACGAAGATTTACTATCACTCTGGCACAGTCAAGATAAACTACAGGAGTTATTCATGCAATTCAACACAACCTATTAAACACCTTCTCTGAAGATCACGTCTCTAGCCCTAGAGCTATAGAAGGCTTCCCAGCATTTCAAGAGGAAATAGAGACAAAGCAATCAAATTTCAAGCCTTGTTGAAACAATTATTCTTTGCTTGAACAGCAAATGAATGGCTATTTCAAAGGGGTTTTCGAGTAAAACTTGAATAGTCAGGACTAAAGCAGTCCTAGACCCAAACCATGACATTCAGTGGCTGAATTTCCTGGATCTACCTGCACACTCCGTAAAGCCTTTTTGTTGCTTTTTGCATGTGCTATAACCAGAGAAAATGAATGTGTAGCAAACAGTACTCTCTTAACCACACAAACTGAAACCTGAGTCATCTGTAAACATAAGGTCTTCAGCATTTCTGTCCACGGTTTAAGAAGCTGTTGCACGTTGCCTTTCTACTGCTAGCTGCTATATTTGCATTGCCTCCTGTGTCTGGCCTCTGCAATCCAGTTTTAATACAATCAATACAGGACATACAGTTTATAGAATGAGTTCAATTACCAACTTTTTCTTTGCGCATTCAACCAAAATCTAAAGTTCAGACATATATGTGTATACGCACATACTGTGTATGTTTGTGTATGCATAGATACATAGATAAACACACACTCCTTACAAAGATTACACTGGCACTATTATTTTGGTTATGTCCTGTGGAAGAGTTCAGAAACATCAGCTTTCCAGAAATCGTTTACTTTTCATGATGGAAGGACCTGGACAGAAAAAAGAAAAAGGAAAAAAGAAAAAAAAAAAGCTGCGCACTGCTTTACTTAGCCGATTTCTAGGCTCAAGCGCATCTTACAGTGCCAGGTGCAATACAACTTTCAAAGTTGCCGTAGGTGCAGCTGCCACACAATCTTGAAGCAACAGCCTCATGTAACACTATGCACTCGGGACAACTGTAACACTGCATTACTCCTGATACCTAGAAAGGGTGATTCAGCCCAAAGCGCAAAAAAATTTGTATCTTTTTACCCTAAAGCTAAAAAGCAATGCTCAGCCTTAAAATAACACAACAGTTTCGATAATATTAGTATCTGTTATCAAGCTGTCCTCTGGGTCTGTAAGTGAAAATTTAATACAGAAGGCCAGCTGAGGATGTTAAAATGAGTACACATTTTTGCTCTTTCTTTTGTTTGCTTGTTCATTAAGGAGTGACACAGAAAAGAATTACAAAAATCTGCAACTGCCTGGGAGGCAATGTAAAACCTTTTGCTGTAACACGCTACCGACCTTGCAAGCCAAATTCACAATTAACAAATATTGGGCTGTTAGAATAGCTTAGCACTTATCTCCCAGTTGCTTCACGAACTCTGGTGAATGGAAGTTAATTCATCTCAAAGTTTGGCATGAATCAGGCTATGAATTTTTCCTAGAAAAAGCTGTCACACTAACTAGTTACTATGTTTCAACATATCACGTTAATTTATGTTTACCATCATGACAATCTGATTTTGGTCCTAAAGGGTTTTTTTCTCCTCTTTGGAATATATATCTCAACTATCTAACGAAACACAGCTGAAATGCAACTTTCAAGGTAAAGTCTTGGGTGCAGTAGAATACCAAAAGCATCATTTACTCCGAAAATACAGTAAGCAATATATTCTAAACTGTCGAGGGAACCGTATCCTGTTTTGTGCTAGGAGTAGGCATTAAGCCCTCTACTAAACAGATTTTTTTAACATAACTCGTGTGAAGAATAAACAAAGCTTGTCAGCAACAGCAAAAAATGTTACAATTCAAGCTATTAGTTCAATGGAGTGCTCCATTATAAGAATACTTACATAAAGAGTACCCTTTTTTCTCTCCTGACTCAAAAATGAGAAAAGGGTTAGAAGATCACTATTCTAGCAATGCTATTGTGCACTCCTATAGTTTAAAAAAAGAGAGAGAGAAAGCAGCCCACAAGGATGATCTACTCAGTCAAGACACAGTATTAAGAAATAAATATTCAAGCATGCAAGCTACTCTTAACTCACAAGAACAGGTATCCAATGGGAAAACAGTATTTTGACCCAGCTGTAACTAAAGACATGCTAGAACAACCGAGCCTGTAACCAATTCAGGAGCTACCTACCGTACATGAAGTGATAGATTTGTATCACCCTGCATGAAACCTCTTAGGTGTTTACACTGAGTAGAAAACAACATTGGAAATAATTAGCGGAATGACTTAAGAAGAAGTTTCATAATACATATAAGCCCTGCCACATTTCATGTATGTATGATCCCTTATAGCTAGGAGAGCCCTAGGACATTGTCAGATCCGAAAAATTAACATACCTTCAGAGTTATGCTATAATGAAGAAGTTATCTAAAAACACTTTTCCAAAAGCATAATAATTTTAACAGCAAAATTTTTCATCATGTCACACTGTGGCAGGCATATAGCGTCCTCATAAAAACATCGTCTTATTAATAGCTACACATGCAGTAGGACTACCTCAATTTTTATTTGTTAGACCAGTTACATGCTGGCACAGGGAAATTAAAATGCACAAGAATGCACACTACAGCAAAGCTCGAAAAGAAAAAGCTTAAAGATACATGGGTCACGTTAAGGTCTTCCTCTCTCCTAAGTCAGCTTCTCCTGCTGCTCACTCATGCAGGGAGATCATAATTTTGTGGCTGTGATATTTCCACGGCAACACTGGTGACAGTGATGTCACAAATTCAGCCCTGACATAGCTTCAGGATCAAGTAGAAGGAGCAGATGGGATGCGAGGGAGAAAGCCCCTATTTAAACACAAATCTCTTTCATAAGAAAGAAAGAGGCATGAGCAAAGAAACAGGTGAATGGACCACGTTTTCAAGTATGATATATTCAAAAGATTATCCTAGCATGAAAATCTATTTAAAGGCAAGACCTACAATACAGGGTAACTGTCAAATTTGTTAGGCCTTATAATAAACCAACCCTGAAAGCTCCCTGTTTAGCATGACAAGCCTTGTGCTCCATTTCTAAAGTGGCAGTGAAGACAATACACTTTTGTCCCTTGTGAATTTCCTTTAAATAACTTTAACATTCAGATATATTAATTTGATACATCACTGTGCTCATAATACTATATGTAAATATGATGTCAAGCCCTCACTGGAGTGAGTTTGTTATATGAATTAGATATAATACGAAAGAAATTAAAACCAATCCCAGATGGGTCACCAAGTACAGCAGGGTGGTAACTGGAATATCCAGCCAGCACAATTTGATTGGTAAAAGCGGACTGTACTTTTGTGCTGATCTGCAGACTCATGCAAGAATCAATACAACCTCCAGGCCAGACAAAACACCCCTAAACCCCTTCACCGGTCACACGCTGCAGACTCCAACGCTACCGGCATCAGACACCCTTTCTGCCTTTGGCCACCCCATGGACAAACAGCAACTGAGCCCACACAGGACAGAAGAGGTGACAGCAAAAAGTGGAATAGAAGAGGGTGCACCCACAATACAGTCTCCACCTTAACTCGGGCTGCAGTTCAAGGAGATACACAGATTTCTTAAAGACGCTACCCTCCGCAGAGGACAACTGATAAACAGCATGAAATGCCCAGGAAGGGAGGCAGGGGAAGTGACTACGACCAGAATTCAGGCGTAGGCAGTCATTCACAGAGCTGCAGGTAACAAGAAGTGGTTTCTCACAGCAGCAGAGGCAGAAAGATGCAAAACAAAAATCAGAAGTCAAAAGGGACATAAAAGGAATTAAAAGGATATAGATCCATGTTCTGATCACAGAAGAAAAAGCCCACATTTTTCAAGATTTCAAGATGAAGACCTGAAAGGATTATCAACAATCTAGGTCTCAGGAGGGAAAGGAAGAAAGGGAATTACATCTGCAGGTTGAAGCTGGGCCTAAGCCAAGATGTGAATGGGCCCCCAGGAAGGGATGTCAGGTGGAGGCAGAGTCTAAATGCACAATGCAAGGAGGAACAGATCAGAAGTCGAGTAGCTAAGCAGGGTTCACAGACATCATCTATGAAATCACTAAGGTAAAAACTGCAAAAGGGAGAGAACAGAAGGTAAAACGTGCCATGATACAAACCACAACAATGATCAGAGAGCTAGGAAAGCCCACCTGATTCCCCAAACCATGACTGTACCAACAGCAAATCAAAACAGGCAATAAACCAAAGGATGCTGGCTGGTCACAAAAAAAGTGAAAATACCCAAGGCCTGCACCAGGACCAAGATGTCGTTCCACAACTAAATGAACAACCTTATGACAAGG
>JAVKLA010000090.1:23499963-23517707 GCA_034782735.1 Sagittarius serpentarius
GGCACGCTCGCCCGCTGCAAAATAAGCTCCTCGGGCGAGTCCGGCGAGTGTGTTAACTTAAGAGATCTTAACGTCCATTTCACGTTCTTTATGCACAGCAGGGAAGTGGAGCTTTTCATACTAAAGGTCATAAATGTTCATGTAACCTGCGGCTATCTGTTTAGCTTTTATTTTTATCGACTGCTAAACAAACAGCCTCCCAAACTGCTTAAGAGGCGGTGCAGCGGGGGAAGGCGCTGGAGTAAACGCACCCTCCCGTAAACACGCATGAAAAGCTTTATACCCTCGAGTGTTTCCAGTGAGTTTGGAAAGGAAGAAAAAATAACATCGTCCTTGAGAGGCTTCCAAATCTCTCATTCATCTGAGAGGCACTGAGCAGCCAAATTCCCACCTACACCGAGTTTCCCTCACCAGCATACTATCATTGCAATGAAAAAATGCATGAAATAGGTTCTGCGGTACTGGGCCAAAGAAGGACCGTCATTCTCTTCACTTCTCTTCCAGAACCTAATCGTATCAACAGCTGAAGAAAAAAATCCAAGCCAGTTACATATTAAACACATAAAACAGCATTAGTGAATTACTGAGGCTGAAAAATCAAATATTCAAAAGTCAGGAAATTACTAAGTGCTCCAAAGCAATATTGTTTTGGCTTCATTACACATCCTACACACCTCACAGGACATACATTAAATAATAATAAAATGTATAGATGTGCAGCAAAAATGACTGAATGTCGCAGCAGAAACCTTAGCTTTGGGATTTTCTTGGTTTTCAAGTGCTTACTTTCCCAGCCTTCATTTCGCAATAGTTTTTGGCTGTGTTTTAACAGCCAATATTCACAACTCCCACTGAAGTAGATGAAATTGTTTGGGGCTTTGTATCCTTCACACATAACCATGCGCTTCTTATAGGTCAGGGTTTCTTTAGAAAAAAATCGTCGGATGTGCATTTTTGTATACCATGAGAGGCCCTTGAAGCAGGCAGCATTAACTCGCCCGCTGTTGTATTTAACTTCTCTGATGATAGGATCAGTCGGGACCAAAGGGCCGGGAGAGAGGGGGAGCGATGCCAGGGCGATGGGAAGAGCCAGGCGGGGACCCTCCCGCAGCCACCCGGGGCGGCTCAGCTGCAGTACCCGGGCAGGCTGGCTGCATCCGGCGCGCAGGGGTGTTGCAGAACCGAAAGGGCTTCAGCAGCAGCAGCAAGTAAAGCTGGGTGCACGAGAAAGGGCGCATGGGGAGGGAGACGATCGCAATCTTGTCTGTATGTCTCTCTCTCTCTCCCCTTCCCTTCTGCCCTCCATCTCTCCCCGGGTACGTACTGCAAAGCACGCAGAGTGTGAAACCCTTTGCTGCAAAAAAAGGCCAATAATTTAGCATGACTGAATTTGGATTGGACAATTATCCAAATATTGGGACATTTTATTTGTGGAAAAACTCCATTTGAAGTGTACCAGAAAGGGAAAAAAAACCCTGTTTTTCAGGATTTCAGTCAATCTGTATTTTGGATTATGTTGAATATTTTATAAGCCTACTGTGAGTTTGTTTCTGTCGTCTCTTAAGCTGCTGATGCTTGCCACTTTTATAGGCAGAAGAGTAGTCTGGCGGCCTGTCAGGCTGATCTACTGTGTAATTCCAACCAGTCTCTTGGACTGGTGTCTGTCTTGGCAGATACGACCGTCAGGTCCCTTGGAATTTATTTTATCGTAATTGGAGAAAAAATAGGTAAGGTCTCTTTCCCAAAGTAAATATGTGCCTTGTCACTAGAGTAAATTGACTGGATGCTGTGACTAAACCTCGCCTGCCTGGAAGAGCAGGAAAAGTAGAGAAAGTTCATGTTTAAGATAGAGGGCATACAAGAGAAAACCCTGTTGAGATGAGGCTCACATCTCTGAGCTATTATTTCAGTCTCTGTGAAAACTGAAGCAGGCATCTATGCCCAGGTTACACTTAGTTCATGTTTTTAAGACTGTTTTGCAACCACAGCAGCTTTTAATGAAAGATGGTGTTTTAGGAAAGGTGCTAGTGTTCAAAACCACCTCTTGCTGCTGCCTTGTTCTCAGCCCTTCCTTGGGAAAGGGTTGAGGCAGAAGGAGAAACTGAAAGAAAAACCTAATAGATATGCAGAGAATGGATTACTGTAGTATATTCTAAAGTCGGGAATGTCTAGCTTGCTTTTCTCTACTCTTTGGTTTTCCTTTCCAAATTAGAACAATGAAACACATGACATTTGGGCTTTTCAGAGTCAACTGTTCTACCGGGTAATCTAGAAGACGCAAAGCATTTTTCTTTATGCTTTGCATAACATGAAAATGGCTGAATTCTGCCTAAATTCAGTCTAAAAGGTTAGCGTAGGGATTGATAAAAGAGGATTTGCAGGGGATGGGGGGGGCGAACATTTATTTCATAGATATGAGCAACTAAAAACCAGGTAATTTAAAGATCCCCACTCAATCGTAATGGTAGTTTGCCAGCGGTGATTAGTCATCTTTGTAGCACTGTAATAATGTAAAGGAGCCTTAAAACTGATACAGGTATTTATAGACACTATTCAGCTCTTATGTGCTGTCAGTGAAAGAGGTCTCGATGTAAACTGAATTGGGCCTACAAGTCTTAATTTTCTCCCAAACTAATTAATGCTTTCAGTAAGAGGTTGCATGAAAAATACCCAAAGATCTACTTCATCTGAATCAGATAAGAAGAGGGTGGAAGTGCCGTCAGGGCAGCTCCATCTCAAGGATCAATGTAAAACGTGTAGCATACTTTTTAGTTTACAACTAAATTCAATATGGAAACAAGAGGCAATGTAGTTGAAAAACACCAAACAAAATCCAAAAACAAGCATCCACATCCTTTCTAATATGGAGCAATCTGCCATTCTCTGCCAAATCAAAACCATGTGGGTTTGGGTCTATAAAAGTGATGCAGAGCAGGGTTAGAATCTCAAAAAGGGATATGAGAAACAGACAAGAAATGGCCACACATCACGTCGCTTGGAAATGTTGGAGCAGGGGAGAGAAGTGCCGTGAGAATCCAATTACTTTTTTTAAGTTGAAACCATTACGTACACACATTTAGTGATTTTCTTTTGGCAGGGAGAAGGTAAAAGGGACAGAGAGAAGGCAGAAGCACAAAGCCTCTGAAGACAAGAAGTAAGCATTATTGTTAAGCATTTAGCATGGGAGAATTTGAATCCTCCCAATGCAAACTGCAAGCACGCATGCGTTGTGCGAGTTGATTCACAGGGAGTGCAGGAAACGGAATCTACCCTACAAACAGAGGCGACCCTATGAAATAACAGGGGTTTTAGGGATCACTGGCTGAATCCACCTCTGCACAGGTCTAAAGCTCCCCACCTAACTCCAGCAAGGCTCTTTTTCTTTGCTGCCCTGTTCCGAGGTAGAAGAGAGCTCTCATCATCTCCGTAAGCTGGAGCACATGTATTGTGAATTAAGGGATCTTAAGTATTACAGAAGTTCTCCTTAGCCAGGTACATTTCATTTAATAGCAAAAGATATAATAATAAAAGTAGTCTTCCTCTTAAATCCTGCTGAAACCCATAAAGGGATTTCCTTCAGAACACTGTTAGCAGAGCTTGCTGCAAAAGATGTTCTCCCCTGGGAACACCAACAGGTTTGTCAAAAAAGGTGCCATTTCCCATTGTATGGTTACAGCAAAACGTTTCTTGGAACACGTTCATATGCTCAGCAATTTATACCTTGTACGAAGAATTACTTCTTCATTCGCCACTGAGTCTGTACTGGGATCACTGTTGGTCCTCATTCCTTCAAATAAGGTACAGGTTTTTAATGTTATCTTGGTGGCTATCAGTACATCACCTAATAACATAATCACCTGTCAGACCTCACAGGCTTGGAAAGCATCTCTTAGAATGAAATACTGACCTCACTGAGAGTTTGCTGTTCATTGTAATGGGATTGGAGGTTATTTTTTTAATCAGCTTGTTTGAATCTTACACATACTCATCCCAAATTGTAAATGTAATCTCCCGATGCAAAGTTCTCCAAACGCTCAAATGCACAAATGCCAATTTCCCCATTAAACTTCTTAGCTATAATACTGTCACGAGACAAAATATAAAAGAGAAATACATTACTTTTAAGAAGCACCAGATACCTACATTAGGTCATTTCATAATTCAGCTTCTTTAAAGTTAGTCATTGATTTAAAATAGGTCTCTTTCAAGAAGCCTGTGAAGTTTATTAGCTAAATATATATATAGTAAATACATGTCTACAAACATTCTACATATTTATTGACTCCTTGCGTGATCCATCCAAACACCTTTTTTCATCTTTCCACATTATTCATTCAAAAAGCCAAGGTAAGAAAGCTTAAGTTTTCCTGCTTAAGAACAGATGATGATTTAAGGAAAACATGAGCAAAGGTAATACCTTGAAAAGGTATAGACGTGGATGGGCAGGACTTTTGTGTGAAAGTTATGCTATGCTATCATTTAAGTTCAGGGGTGCAGCATTCCAGGAGCTGTCATTGTCTCTCAGCCATGCTATGTGCAAAGGCTAATCTGCCCAAACAGGCACGCACAGGTAAACACAATCATTAATTAATCGGTGAACTCCCAGGGAGAGATCACTGCTTCGATAGGCGTGAGGATTCCCAGGCTTTCTAATCAATGTGTCCCACCAACAAGACTGAGAAAGCAGGTCTTCTTCATCAGGTCAGCTGTAATTGCAAGTTTAGCGAAGGAGCTGGGGGAACTTTTATGAATGTAAGTTCAGACTACAGAGTTTTAAGAGCTAAGACACTCAGAAGTTTAAATGTTTACAGTATGGCTGTATTAGCTGAGCATTTGGTTTACTGGTAGTATTTGCAAATCTTCACAGTCTGATCTGTAATACCTTGTGTTAGTTAGGTTTGCACCATGATCTACAGAAGATGTGAAGTATGTATCTAGTAAATATTCACAAGCCTTCATCAGGTTTAACCAGACATTTGCTTTACCTATGCAGCCCTAATGTGTTATTAGTGGTTTGGCTATAAATTTAATTTAGAAATTAAAGATAAATAATATTTCCATGCCTACTAAGCTCAATTTGTAGACAATTTAGAAAATTGAGTGGATTTCTAATTTATTCAGACATGACAGCTGGCGGAATCTAACAGTAAAATAAACCACCTTTCAGCTCTGCTGCCCAAATCCAGCCTTCAGCCTGCGAATACCAAGTGCTGTCTGGTGGATGGTGATTATTCATAGGAGTGTTTGAAAACAAGCGGTGGTCTTTGCCCAGTTTCAGTTTAGATGCGAGTCAGACACCTTGCAAGCGGCCTCCCTGTTAGGAAGTTCCAAGGAAAGGAAAGACTAAAGAAAGAAACTGTTCTCTTCTTTGCATAAAAAAAAGTCCTTCCAAGAAAGGTTTAGAGAAACATTGATGGCAACACTAAGGGAATATACCCGATTCTTTCCCAGAGTTAGTGATTATTGTGGAGATTTTTTCAGCCCAGCAAATAGCTTTCTTAAGGATGAATTTTTAGTGAAGCAGTGGGGTCAGGCGACATCTTTCGATATGCATGTATTCAGTAGAGGGAAATCACTCATTCAAGTCATTTGCAAGTAAAAGTTTCTCACCAGATTGAATGCTTTCTTGCTGAATAAATTCAGTCCTTCTGTTTAGGCAAGGATATACTCCTCACACTTCTCAGATGTGTATTTTAAATGCTGCAGGTTGTAGGCTACCTGATGAATCTGGCACTCATTAAAACTACCATGGAGCAAGATTTTTTTTGCTGTATTTGAAAGTTATTTTTTAAAAAGTTCTATTCAAAGCAGTAAGAAACTGATCTTTGTTATCAGCCATAAAAATTTCATACTGTTGTAATCTTCTGAATGTGGACTTCTTGCGGTGAGGCCAAACATACATAAAATTAGGAAATGAACTTTATTAAAATGAGGATGTGTTAAAAGTCTAGAAGCTGTTTTGGAAACTGTCTGCTGTGTCTACCAAAAAAATTCCAAACAGTAAATCAGGCAATACTAAATATTAAAAGAACAGTCTCCAGCTCTTTATTTGCCATGGATTAAGGCCCTCTGTATGCACTGGCATCATTATGAAAGAGTATATACTGACAGATGTTTTGTATGGAAATTAGTTATAAAAAGAGTCAGTTTCTCAGCTCTACAAACAGCATTTATCTTACAAATAGCCAATAGAGATGGTGTACTTCTATATTTACTTGCATTAAAAGATTAAAAGGCACCATACAGTTTCCCCTGTAAGAACATCCTGCAGAATATCCCTAACCCACATTCTCATATTGCGGCTGACATAACGGGGAGCCCGCGGTGCCAGCCTCTTTGGCCAGAGATTTGTCTCCATGTTTTGTTGTGGGTGCTTTGCTCATAATTAATTGCATCAGATAATTCAGCAATGCCAACCTTTCTTCTTAGGGGAAGACAAATTTCCTCTAATATAAAAGTAAATGATTAATTTTTTTCTGTAAAGGAAAAGTAATATCCCTGTGCAATGTATGAATCCTAACGTAGATACATAGCAAGCTTTTTGAGGAAGACTTCCTACACTTCTGTTGCTATAACGCTTTGCTGTGCCGTTGGATCACAGGTAGATCACTGAAATATCAAACACATCTTCTGCAGGTTTCTTCATTCAGAGGTGTTAGGACAATTGAC
Source organism: Sagittarius serpentarius (assembly GCA_034782735.1). Lineage (NCBI taxonomy): Eukaryota > Metazoa > Chordata > Aves > Accipitriformes > Sagittariidae > Sagittarius > Sagittarius serpentarius. The sequence goes on from JAVKLA010000090.1 coordinate 23,506,633, forward strand.
CCAGTTATCGTTGCACTAAATAACTACAAACAGTTCAGACAGATGGTTTTAGATCCCTGTATGTATTTGCCACTGTTGACTCACCACTGGATCAGATACTGAAGGCACTAAACTGACTGAGAGACTCTAGATGTGCACAACAGATGTGAGCGTAATCTCCAGTAATTAACTAATACAGTAAACTCCCATTACTATTGGTATGCTTACTGAAGAAATTATTGAGTTTAATATCTGGCTAGAATTAGACTGGAAGAAGGAACTGGCAGCTCAAGAAAAGCAAGGCCAATGGGCTATCCTTGGGACAGTACAGCCCTACTACAGCCATGCATTATACAGCTGATGACGTTAATTACTGGAGCTAGTCCCGCTGCCTACCCTAACCACTGGAGCTGTAGATCCAGTCTAAGAGCAGAAGAGTGGTAGGACACCGTACTATCTGGCAGTTGAGAGGACGTGCTTGAGAGAGTTCAGAAAGATGGCAACAGCTACCCTGTGCAGCCACCTCACCATTTTATTTCAGGGCTTCACTCCTCACTGGTGTAAAAGGGAACATAGGGTACTCAGCCGTCCTCAAACGTTGCTGTAAGTCTGCCACAGGATCAGGCCACTGTGCTCTCAGAGTCCCAGGCAAACACAAAAATTAAACCATACTGATATTACTTATTTTGCACAGAATTCTCCATCTGTTGCTTTTCTCAGTAGTTCCATTATAAAGTCATTTTGCTTCATACACTGTTATATTATTAACAGATGTTAGAGCAGAATAACGCATATGTGTTCCCGAGAATTAGAAGCTAAGTGCAAACCTCCGTGTGCTGTCCTAGGACTTGCGTCCTGACACCGCACCAAAGTACCTCGCTGCCCCATGAAACCACACAGGTGGGAAGGCACCTCCAGAGGTCACCTCGCCCAGCTTGCTGCTCAGCGCAGGTCGCGGTAGAGGGGGCTGCTGGGGGCCTCATGCGGGCTGGTGCCGAGTGTCTCCGAGGGTGGAGGATACTGCAGCCTCCCTGGGCAAGCCTCCCTGGGCAAGCCGCTGGCTCCAGTGTTTGAGCACCCTGACAGCAACAAATAAATTACTGTATCAAGTCAGAACTTCTCGTGTTCCAGGTCATCTTTACTGCCTCTTGTCCTTCCGCTGTGCACCTCTGAGAAGAATCCAGCTCCATCTTCTCTGCACCCTGCCCTGGGTAGCTGCATACAGCAGGGGAGTTCCCCCTGAAGACACCCCTCCTTAGGGCCGAACAGGCGCAGTTCTCTCAGCCTCTCCTCCTTCATCATGCGCTCCAGCCACCCAAAACCTTGGCAGCCCTCCACTGGACTTGCTTCAGTATGTCAGTGTCTTTCTTGTGATGGGGAACCCAAAACTGGACAGAGTAAACGAACAGAGGGAGCAATGACTTCCCTTCGGCAGCTGGCTGTCCTTTTGCTGATAGAGCCGGGAGCGTGGTCAGGCTTTTTGTGCTGCAAGGGCATGTTGCTGACTCTCATTCAGCTCGTTGTCCACCAGGTGCCCCAGGTTTTGTTCTGCAATAGTGATTGCCGGGCAGTGAATCCCCAGCCTGTATTGCATCAGAGCCTTGAGTGAACTCCCCCTTCCAGCTTTTTAGTTGGTTCAGGAGTTTAGTTGACTGAGTTCAAGGTCAGCCTTTTTGCTGATCCAAGCTGTTTGTTGGGAAGAAAGCTAGAGGCAGCCTCAGCAAGGCCCTGCCTGCCTCTCCATCCCTTGGGAGCTGCTTTCAAGCTGAGGCTCTTGCGCTTGGCCTCTGCCTGAGCCACACTGCAGCTGTGCTGCAGCTGTGTCAGTGCCCAGTCTCGTACCTCTCTGATCCTGGCCCTGATCCTGACCTGCTGACTTGATTTCCTGGCTTGGCCGTGAACCTGCCTCATCACAACAGACTTAGCTGGGAGGTCACTGAACCGAGGCTGACACTGGTCACTGTTTCCAGGCATAGGCACAAGAAGCCCTTCTTGTTGCCCTTCACATCCACTGCTAATTTCAACTCAGCTGAGCTTTGGATTTTGCAATTGCTTCTCTGTGCACTCAAGCAGTGTCTCTGTATTACTCTTGGGCAGCCGTCACTGCTTCCTCCTTCGGTGTGCTTCCTTGCCACATCTGTGCTCAGTCAGGAGCGCCCTCTTCATCCATGCTGATATTCTGCTATGCTTGCTTTACTTCCTGCCTATTGCAATAGACTACTCTTATGCTCTAAGGAGGCTGTCATCGAAGATTGACCTGCTCTCCTGGGCCCCTTTTCCCTCCAGGTCTGCCTTCCATGAAAACTTGCCAAGTGTCACAGACGTTGCAGCCAAGGCTGCCCTTGACCTTCACCTTTTGAATCAGTTCTTCCTTGTTTGTGAGTAACAGGTCCAGCAGAGCATCCACCCTAGTCAGTTCATTGATAACCTGCTTCAAGAAAACGTCTTCAATACACTCCCGAAACCTCCTGGATTGGTTGTGCATGGCCCTGTTACCATTCTAGCAGATATCAGGGTGTTTGAAGTTCTGTATGAATGCAAGGGCCTGTGATAAAGAGGCACTCAAATACAACACAACTAAACAATAATTCAACTTCGTGCATACAAACTGTTTAGGCCTCAAATATCCCTGCAAACACATTATGCGATACCAAAGAAAAACCTCAGCATGCACACTATCGCACAAGCAGGAAACACAGCTAGAGCTATGGTGCAACTGCAGTCGACAGGACAACGTAGATTGACACGATGAGACTGAGCCTCCAAGACAAGAGCTCGAGACATCAAGCAAGAGAGCACCATTTTAAGTCCTGAATTTGGTGTTGACCCTGCAGAAGTAGGGATCCCTACATCCTCATCACTCCCATTTCTCGAAGCAGTTAATCTCCGAACGTTTCTATCCAAATACTGGCATTAGCAACACATGAGATCTGATGGACTGTATTGAAATATAATCATCTTGAAATCCTTATTTCCAAGGATCAACTTCTTTATTTCTGTTGCAATCTCCTGAAAAACAAAGCAAAAATATCATTCAGGGACCTTTTACACATTAGCATGTAATTGCACTGTATCAGATAGTCCAAGGGCATATTCTTTCTGCTGTATTATCTCCTAAGTTTCTTTGATGCCAGCTGTTAAACATGGTATTTTTTTTCCAGGCTTCTATGGCAAAGCATTACTGATGTGCATTTCAAAAAGTGTTGTGAAAGCTGTTATCATTCAGCTCTTCACTGTTTGCTCATCTCATCTGGTATTGATTATTAACTTTCAATTTATATGTGTTAATCAGGGCTGGGCCTGTTCCACAGAGTACAAACCAGTCAGTCTGAAATTTGCCAAGTGAAAATATTTTGGAGAGCTTAATAAATATTCCTGGTACCAGTATTTACACTTAATATAAGTATATCCATTACTGACACAATCAATTGCAACCATTTGTTCCACTTTTCCTACTAAATTACAAAATTTTTTTCACAACATTTTTTCCTCAAATAATGTAGAGTAAGCTTGGCAAGTGGGAAGACACAGGGAATAGTTTTACAAAACAATATGTCATTTTTCTTTTTCACATCTGTCAGCCACTAGCAGACTCAGGAGATCTAATCCATATGAGAGTTCCTCAAAAGTGTTATAAGATACAGGCAGAATCTTGCAAAAGAAATTTATTTCTTCAATTTATAAGCCTGGAATGACAATTAGGTCTAATCCATCATTCAATACAGTTAATTAAAAAAAAAGAAGAAAGAATTCCTTTATCTGTTTTCCACAGTAAAACTACAGGGTATTTCCAGGCACTTGTTAAGTGAATAAAACCTATTCTGAACTACAGGACCTCTTTAATAATCTCCTAGTTTAGCCTGGAGACATGGTAGACTGTGAATCTGATATGATGCAACTTACTTTGTTCTGTAATCTACAGAGTGTATTAAAATTATGTACAGTACAAAGTGTGTTATCAATCTACTCACGTCATAGAAGTTTTTTTATAATGGGCATGGTAAAAAGTGCTTAAAATAGTCTAACTGTAGTGACCATGAACTTGTCCAAATGCTTGCAATTCTGTCTGCTGTTTTCATGAGACTGCCTCTGTTAAATTTTATCAGTAAAAAATTTAAATTTCTTATCATGTGGTCATCAACTTGTAATAGCAGTAACCCAGAAAAACAATTTGCTAAAGTACTAACATGTTATGTTTTATTGTAACACGATTTCTGGCCTGCTGAAGAAGTCAGCCAGTATTTTCAAGAAATCTGGGCATTATCCACAGAATGAGTCTTCTTTGATCACACAGTTATACAGCAGAGGAATGGTGTCATCCACTGCCAGTAAATGTAAAGATATGTATCTAACCTATTTTCTTTTGGACCCATTCAGAAACAAAGAGAGCAACCTCTCTGCACTTCTCAGGCCAAATATTTGCAGCCTTTCACTCCCTGCAACAGAAGAATTGGTGCAAACTACCTTTAATGCATGCGGCAAATCGGCATTCCTCCAGTCCATCTGCTGTATTCCACTATGCATGAAATGTGTAACTCGAAATAACCACTAAGTATGGCAGTGCAGGGTTCTGCTACTATAGCTCCTCTTTTGCTAAACTCATCCTGCAGTTAACATAACCACCCATAGTAAAACCAAGTGAATTGGCTAGGGACAAGCAAGGGTATTTCAGGCAATTCCCTCCCCTATTTCCTAGTGACTGTGTTCACAGTTAAGCATCTAAGAGAAAGCATTTGCAGAGCCGGGCCGTGGAAATATCTGCCAACAGAGAATCTTCTTCTTGATACCATAAAACCAAACTCTGCAATCTCCTCACAGCTTTGGAAGAAGCTATATTGAAAACACATGTCCTGCAGCCGGACTTCAAAGCAAGTAAGATCCTAAACAACTGGGGCAAGCACTGGTTGACCTGCGACCTGCAAGGGAATTTTCTCTGTCCTGCTTTGCTTCCTTTGCTGTTCATTTGCTGTCTTCTTCATCTAATACAGGGGATTTCCCTCTGCGGAAACCTCATGGAGCTAACAGGTGCTTAGGAAAAAGACAAAGGGTCCTAAAGGATAAGTACTGGTGGTGAAAATTTCTCAAAGCTCTCTGACAAAAAAGTTGCACTTTCTTTTTTCCATATGAAACAGTATGCTTTTATATGCCAAGGAGCAACAGTGGTGTATACATAGAAGCAGAAAAACATCTTCACTGCATTAGGATTGATTTACCTTAAAAAACGGTTTTCTCTGTCCTTAACATTTATTTAGATTTTACTGCCTATTCATTTATATCTATGAAATACTTACAATTTGTAAATGTTCTTTCTGTCTGTAATGTTGATAAATTACCCTAAGAATGTTAATTAGCATTTTATGTTTCAAAGAACATTTTCTTGATGTTCTCTGCAATCATTTTTTGGGTGAAAAGTTTATATTACTAAACCTTTTGTGCAATCTTCATGTTCAAAGAAGGAATCTTGATCCAACTACATTCAGCTCAACCTCATTCATTCTGATATTTTCCCAAATATTGTCAAAATCATTTTCCTTGGCATGCTTTTTTCCTCCACATTCCTATGTTGTCAAATTCTTTCTTTTTGCAGGTAGTTCCTTGTCTTCAGTTTCCAGCGCTCTATGCAGTTCTGCTGCCACTTATTTATCAGCTCCATCTTCTGTGCTCCTGCCGTCAACTCTCTCCATGTTGGACTGAGGCACGGATATCAGATAAAGCCTTGAGCAGTGGGATAAAGTTGTGTTTCCCCATTAAAAAAAAAAAAATATCCACTTTCATTCAATCTTTCAAAATCTTTCATTCCCTAGCTTGTATATAAACTCAAATTTGAGAATAATTGATCTTGAAATGTCTGGCTGAATATTTCAGCCTGCTGAAACTAGAGCAGGAGAGCTCCCTCCGTCCACTCCCATAGTTTGTGTGAATCCATGTGGATCCAGCAGGAGACTGATTCAGTGTGTCAGGGGTAGGGGACTGAAGGAGACCTGTACATCCACCCAAACAGAAACACAAGGTCCTCTGCTGTGTCTGAGGGCATTTTCCGGGAAGAGAGAGGAGTGTGACGATGCTAAACCAAACAAGAGAGGAGAACACAAAGGTCTCTTTGTCAAGTTTCCAAGACACAGTTGCCTTCATCCTTTCTTGGTGTGCAGAATGTTTCCCCTGGCCTCCTAATGAAGCTGCCGAACACCCGCCCTCTTAATATTTCACGCATCATTTCACTGCATAGACCTTTCTGTCCTCAACATTTGTCCCATATCAGTTTTTATCCAGTGTATCCTTACAGTCATGGGGAGTGAGTAACTTCACTCACGAGGCAGCTGTTACAGAAAGCAGTGCTGCCTTTCCCCGTGAATCCAGGAAGGTTTTACACTGGGTCTTCAGACTGTAAAGAATGAATCCATGATCTTTTTCATGGGTGAAGCTGTCTGATCAGATTCCATCACCAGGGAATCACAGTCCAAGTTCACACTGGGGACCATTACTGGTTCATTTTCCAAGTGTTAGTATTAAAAAGAAACCCCAAAACTAAGAAGTCAACTGGTAAGTTTGGCAACCCCCAAATCAGCTGTTTGTAACAGAATTATATAGAGTAAACCAAAGCAAAAAATTATACACAGTTACACCGTTTCTGTCTATTGCACCTTCAGGCACAGAAGAGTGCTCCTTTGTGCAGCTACAAGAAGCTCATTTTGTGCTTATTCAGATGCACTTTGTTACCAAATGAGTCACTGTGGTCTTCATCTCTCTCCCAACACGAGTTTATGTTTGGGTTTTTTCACAGTTTTCACTTTGCATACATGAACATTTTTTACATCTATTTGTAAAGTTCAGTGTTATGTTGATAATATGTTTCCCTTTTTCAGAACAGCCTCATGTTTTTTAAAATCCACTTAAATCCAAAATAACAGACTGTACTTAAAGGCAGGGAATAGACATGCTGAAGTAGACAGATTATGCCCCAGATCATTAACATCAGTCCATCTTCACAAAAGTCAGGTAATTTATGCCAGCTGATGTTTTGGCTTTGCACTTTAAACTTCTAATAAGAAATCATGAAAACAATACTGAGAGTGATCTAGAGAGTTATAAAAAAGCTTTGGAATTATTATTTTAAGATTTCATTTCTACATTTTTGTATAAAACCCAAATGTTTACTAATCAGGTCAAGGCATGTGTCTATTCGGGAGCCATCACAGTATTGTTGAAGAATTTGGCAAAATTCTCAGTTCTACTCTCATTTATAGCTCTTATTGCCAGAATGCTCTGTCATTTTCCAAGAAATGTGTATTTCTTGGACTCGTTGTCCCAGCTGGTTTATTGATTTCATGGTTCTCCTTTCCAAATCGCTGTTCCAGCTCATTGATGATTCTATCCAGTGCTGGTTACACAAAATGTTGTTGAAAGTCATCTTTACTTTGAAAAGCCATGTGTTGACCAGTATTTTTAGTTGACAGATATACTTAGCCAAGATGACAATCTCCAAATTTTCTACTGTGTTTTTTCCGCAGAAGGCAATGAGCTGTTTTCTGCAATAAACTCTTCTGTTTTGCCCATACTTAGGGCCACAGTCCATGCTCTAAATCACTGTCTACGTTATTTTAACATAAATCCTCTCTCAAATACCCTTCTAATTCAATGGCATGCCATAAATCAAATACACACTATTATAACTGCCTTGAGACTCTACTGGAGCTCTTCAAATATACTCTTTAAAAGCACTGACTTTATGGCAAGCTTCAGGGTGAATTTACAGCACGATACACAAAGACTTAGTCACAGGATAAAATTCCATATGCAAAGGAGCTTAATAGCTTGGTCTTCTTAAACACACAGGTGGTTCACTTCAGAAATATATATGGTCCCACTGAAGTTAATGGAATTATGTGTATGCTTAAGTTTACTTAAGTATATGCATAAGTATTTTCAGGAATATTTCCAGTATTCCCATTTATCTAAATAGCGACACATTTAAAATCTTACCTTTAGCAAGTGGTTTAAATTTTTCCCCTCAAAAGCACTTCACGTGCTTTTGGGGTGGCTAGCAGATTCTTGCGGTTGGCAAAACTTGCTAAAAAGAATCCACTAGCTTAGATCATCAAGAGATTGGCTCCAGTTAGTTACACTTATTAAAATTGTTTCTAAGAAGTAGACTTGGGTGATAACAGTCAGACACAAACAGTCCACAGGGACAAGTTTAGAGCCACCTCAGTTTGCTTTTACAGTTTAGGACAAGGAGGTATGTTACAGGTTTGCAGAGCTTTACTAAGCAAAATGGAACATAGGCAAAGGCTATGCCACTGCCTTTCTTCCCCCTCAAGAAAAAAAGCCAACAAAATATAAAACCTCAGTGTGATCTCCATCCCTCGCTCTTGCTCGCCACTGACAGAGGCGGCTACTTTTGCCAGGCAGCCTCGGAGTGCTTCTTTCTCCTCTTCGTATGTATGCCTGAGGCTTTAAACCCTTTCTACCCAGCTATTTAGAAAGGATATCAGGCTGACAGCCGTGATGATGAAGACCAGGAACAGAATGAGTAATAGTCCTTACGGTTTGATATAAACTAACGTATCAGACATTTTCCAAGAGATTTCTACCACGGCACAGCAGCTCCACTTTGAACCTGCAGCTGGTCCCTGGGTACACAATCACATGAACAAACCAGGACTAGCCCTGAACAACCATAACAGGGAACAAACCATCTACACTTCAAACCCCAACTTTCTGATCGTCTTGTCAGGAAAAGAGGCTCTGTAAAAGACAGGACATATTGAAAATACTAAAAAAGTTAAACTGGCTAGTATTTGTACAGCAGTTTTGCTGTATGATAATCCAAGAGACAATGTCTCAATCTACTTGCCTTCCAAAGGAGTCCAGATTGCAATTCATGTCTAGATTGTCTGATTTATGAAGCTCCTCATCTGCTGAATTCAGCAGCCTACAGAAACTAATCCCAACATGCTACCATTATGAGAAAGCTAAATATTATTCTCTGTTTCCCAGGCAGAGAACTAAAAACTGGAAGATTAAACAATCCACTGCACAGTACTGAGCAAGATACTGGCAACCACAGACAATGTCAATGCCATTGCTGCCCTGGTATTTCAGATCAAACACTATCATGAATGATTACTTGTTTTGTCTGAAAAACAGCTTCTTCCAGCTCAAGAGAACTTAGGTAACAAACCATTCTTCTGCAATCTCTTAGTTGTTTAAAGGGCTTTTCCACAAGGCCAGTATTATAAAATAGTTAATTATCACAGACAGATTTATTCATTTTAAGGCCACTTCAGATCATACTACAAGATTAATAGTGCTAGCTGTAGGCCTGACCTAATTCCTTCACTTGCATAAGTAAGTTCTTGCACATGCATAGGCACTTCACACTCAGTGAAATGATGCATTTGACTTACGCACACGAGTGTATAAAGTCCTGGAATCGTGGCAATCAGGCTTAAGTGCTCAATAGATATTAAACATTCGAGTTTATATATAAAGTTTATATATAAAATGGATGCCTGCCCTTACTGTCATTTGTGTAATACAAGAAACTTGAACAGAAACATGAAGAGAGAAACTTCCTAATGTGCGACTGAACGCAGATACTATACAGATACTCAAAACCAAGGGAACGTGTCACCGTAACCCCAATCACCTACAGCTATAGTTTAACAAAGAAAAGGTGTTTAAGAAAAATATGGCAGGGAGGTAGAATTATTTATCAATGATGTAATAAACTATAATGAAATAAGCAAGGACAGCATAAAGATAGGAAATTGTTTAAAATATGGAAGAAGCATGAGAAGAGAGGTTCTAGAGAGGCCACCCCAATAACCTACTATTGAAACCCACTCTCTTATCAGAAAGCTGAACACTAACAGGAATTCTATAATAGGCAATTCTAATTTTGCTTATGTGAACCAGTGTTTTCTACTAATGATTTGACAAAGTTATCCCTGAACATGGCAGCTGACAGATTTCTTTATGAAATAGTTATCAAACCAACAAACAAGGCTATTTTAGACTTTTAGAAATTCTGTTATAGGAGAGTTGCACATGCAAAATAAATTTGAATTAAGTAAACAGAACTTGCTTTCAGTTTAGTTAAATGGAAAAAGAAAAATGTTGGTCTATAACTACAGTTTTCATTTCAAAAGGGCAAACTTCAAGGAAGGGAAACTGAATGAAGTAAACTTCCCTGAAGAAGTCAAAAATATGAACACTAAAGAGCCTTGGAATTTCCTAAATGAAATGTGCTAAAACTACCTGGAACTGCTAAGTGGGGAAAACTGTAGGGAAAGGACTTCAGAAGTAGCCAGATGATAACCATTTCCAAAAGCATTTTCGGAGTAATCACAGAGAAGCTGATACATACTTGTAAGACCCACATAGAAGTGGGTAAAAAGAGAGCCTCACACCAGGTGAGGTAGTTCTAATAAAAAGCAGCAAGTGGTTCATGTAGCTTAGAAAAACGAAGGCTGTGAAGGCAGTTGACCACAGTTTCCCTAACTACCCTTGAAGCTGCTACTACCAAAAGTCATTAGCGTAAGTTATAATACCACCACCACAAGGAACTGGGCTAAAAAAATACTCTTCATGGAGGTTTAAAGAAGAAATAAGGTTTCTTTTCAGACAAGTTTTGAAACAGCCTACTGTGGCAGGTTGACCCTGGCTGGGCGCCAGGTGCCCACCAAAGCCGCTCTATCACTCCCCCTCCTTGACTGGACAGGAGAGGAGAATACAATGAAAGGCTTATGGGTCGAGATAAGGACAGGGAGAGATCACTTAACCAATTACCATCACAGGCAAGACAGACTCGATTTGGGGAAAAATGAACTTAATTTATTGCCAATCAAACCAGAGCAGGGTAATGAGAAATAAAAACCAAATCTTAAAACACCTTCCCTCCACCCCCCTTCTTCCCAGGCACAGCTTCACTCCCAAATTCTTTACCAGCTCCCCGCAAGTGGCACAGGGGGACGGGGAATGGGGATTACGGTCAGTTCATCACACGTCGTCTCTGCCGCTCCTTCCTCTTCAGGGGCAGGACAGATCACACTCTTCCCCCGCTCCAGCGTGGGGTCCCTCCCACGGGAGACAGT
>JAVKLA010000090.1:23519045-23532144 GCA_034782735.1 Sagittarius serpentarius
GTTATGTCCCCAATGTCCTATATAATACCAATATAATCAACATTTCAAATCCTGCAAAAGGTTTTTGCATTTGCGTTGTCACCGCAGGCTCCATGAAGCTGAGGCTAGAGTGCCTTCAGTTCTACAGCACGCCAGCCGATCCAGCTGAAAGAGTGCAGCTTTAGATTTTAGGCTCAAAAAACCTGGAAACAATGACCACATTTGCGAGATGGCACCAAGCTGCAACATAAGCAAGTAAATATAAAACTCATGTGGATAAGCATGTCTTATCCCATGGTCTAACAGAAGAACAAGGGGACAGGCTCTCCTTTGACTTTGGGAAAAGCAGCATTGGTTTGCAGGAGCACCAGGGTTTATAATGACTAAGACAGAGATGCAGATTTCTGCATCATTTGGTAACTACATACTCTTAATCTTCTTGATCTACTTTCTCTTTTAAAGTGTTCCTGGCTGAGAGCGCACTTTTTGTTGTTGGCCAGGGAAAGCAGATTTCAGCATTTGCTTTCTCATCAGTTAAAAGCAAAAAGGCACCTACCTAACATATGCAGCTTGGTATTTCTCCAGGCCACTAGAAAAATTAAAAATTTGCATCAGCAAATTGCTGTTAGTTCATACGGACTCAAGGTATCAACAGGCTGATGGTTTAACGGACACCTCTAGTTTTTATGGTGAAAGATCTTGATTGCATTCAGCAAATTTTTCCACAGATTTTAAAGATGCCCAGATTTCATCTTTCATTCTGAAGGATTTTTATTGCACCAACACATACATCACAATCCAGCATCCTTATATACGCTTCAGGAAGGAGCCCCATCTTGTTTTGGAAAAAGGATGATTTTGACAGATCTTGGCATATTCTCTGTTGCCCATTCACCTTGTGCTGGCACCCACATCCTGGTCAGGCAACACTCTCCTGAGGGACAGGGAAATTACACCTTTCCTACCAGTAAATGAACATGCTCATCTGGAAGAAGCTTAAAAAAGTTTCCCCGAGTTAGTTTTCTGCCAATTCAGTGGTCTGACCAGCCCCACAGATGGTGAGGCAATTCCCAAAGCCAGCAGAGGAGGAGCAGGATCACCTCTGGCCAGGGGCCACTCCAGCAACTCCACCTCTGAGGTGAGGGAGAGTTTTCCAGAGGAGCTAGAAGGGACTAACTCAGCTACTGAGAACTGCAGGCTTGAGAGTAATGGTGCAGTAGAAGGAGATTTCTTTATAAAACATTTAAATAATTTGTCTGATGTAGCAGTAGAGCTTCTGTTTAAAGAGGACCTTATTTTGTGTTCTACTAAAACAGCCTTTCAGAGGTTAAGAGTGCATTTGGTGTGCTCGCTTTGAGGAAGAGCTACAGCCATTCTCATTTCAATGCTCTCAGACCTTTGCTTTCATCACCCAGGCACTGAATTACAGTTTCCCAAGCAGGGTGTGCGAGCACAGGGACAGCATCTGCCCGCAAACAAGCGGGCACGCACTAAGGAGAAGGATCAGATACTGGCACAAACATCCCCGTTCAGACCTATACTGGGTCACTTCAGTCCCCCCAGGCCAGGCATGACTTTCTGGAAGCATCAGCCCCTCAGTCAATGAAAAGGGCCGTTTGTTCCCAATACCATGGTGCTGCAGCAGCGCAGCACTGGTGCTCAGAAGAGGCACTGAGCAGATGCTCTGGATTGCTGCTTGGTGGCCGGGGCTCTGGACATTGCTCGCTGCAGCTGCTGCTATGCTGTTCTGTACATATTCAATACACTTAAAATCTCTGCTCGCATCTCTACTCATCTGCCCAACACATTAATGCCGAAACAGGATGAGAATTAAACAGAGCAGTAGTTAAGTTGGAAAGGAAGGTGGCCGGCCCCCTTTCCTCCATCACAGAAACCAGTTTTCCCCACTCACCTGAGCCGCTTCTCTTCAGAGGAAGCCAGAGGCAACCCTCATGGCCAGGGCCACCACCACCAAGGTTTCAAGCTCCCAGCACTTTCAGAAGCAACACCGCTCCAGCCGTTGCTTCCCAAACATCTAGCTTTGGGGAAGAAAGACTTTTCATTCCATCACTAATATCACAGTGACGTGAGGCCATCTTGCAGGCCAGCACCAGGATCTTATTTCTGGCCTTGGAGGTATGTTCACTTGCTTCAGCATCACTTTACATATGCTAAAACCAAACATGTGCTAATGCAACAAGCCGCCCACAGCTTTGCTGTTCTGCATATGCACAATTACTTGCACTGAGTCTCCAAATTAGTCTCCTGAGTCTAGATTAATTCACAAGGAAGAGTGCTTGTCACAGCTACCAGGGTGGATGCAGTGCTCTTCCAGCATGGACCCATGCCAGGTTCAGTTCAATCCCCAGCTGCAGAGCAATCCATGCTTTCCAAATGAAGGAGGACAACTTTAGCGGGTAACATAGCAAAGCAGAAAATAACTCTATTTCACGAGAGGTTTTGAATTTTCTCCATTTATTTTTGTTTCACTGCAGAAATGTCGCAGTCAGTTTCCTACATCCCAGATGACTGACCAAACCACTCAGGATCACAGAGCTACCCCGAGGGCAGTTTCTGGATTGTCACCGGGTACCAGAGAACTGTCATGTCAGGCTGTGTGTGACTTTGGATCTCTGGGTCTTGAATACAAGTGTTAGACTAACCTCCCACTTCTGTTTTGCTGAGGTTACCATCAATAAAGGGTGTTCAATGCCAGTTAACTTGCATTATAAACATAACTGGTCCTATGAAGTGGTTTTTTAATTTGACAGTAAGATAAGTAGAGATTTTTCTAACATACTGTCAGTGAGTTGCTGATTTTAATAGGGGTTTCCATATAAATTCTTAATTCAGACAAGTTCTGATTAAGTTCTCTTTCAATTTTCTTATCAGGGCCTGAGCGCACCAACAGGCGGTGCAGCCATTTCCCCACCGGCACTGAGGGCTTGGCCACCGCTGCTCAAAGTTGCCTGCGGTGTAGTGTAGCTCTTCAATCTGGGATCAGGCTTGCATGGAAAAGCACTGTAAGAAACCCCACTCCATCACTTGGGAAGTGGTTTAGGTTTTTGAGAGTAAAAGTTTTCTGCTAAAAATCTTTGTCATGGGAGTAACTATAAAAATAAAGTTCAGTTTCCAAAATTCTAGTAGTCTGTCAAATATTAAAATTGTGTTTGAAGAGTCCCTGCAACTATTACTTTTTAATAATACAATATTTGATAAAAATGCTTCAAGGTTGTTGCTATGGAGTACCTAGATCACCTGCAGCTATAGGAATACGTACCCTGTAATATATAATGAATGCTGAGGCTCTACTTAGTTTTGCCCAGGGCTTGTTTTGCCTTAAAATGTTGGGTTTTGTTTTGGGGTTGCTTGTTTCAGTAACATTTGTTGTAGTTTTAAAGGGCTTAACAATAGTCCAGGGAGAATTCTAGTGCTGGTGTTTTACATTTTTATATAGTAAGTACTGAACTTTTTTGCATAGTTGATCTTGAACTTGTCCAAGATCAGTTTTACCAGAAAAATCACCATTGTTTATAACTTTATAGTTAGGACCACTGGTAGGCAGGATAATGGGGAGATAGACTGATCTGCCCTTCCCCTGTGACACAGAAGAAATGAAAAGGTTCCCTGCCCACTCCTAGCTTAGATGAGATGCTAACAAGAAGCAGGGAACCCTATACACTGTCAAGTCTCTATTTCAAAGGAAGCAGATCACTTACATTTTTATGAATAGTGCTGAGAGCCAAAAGTATTGGATAAACATACATCATTTCCATGCAGTTTTATGAATCATTCTGTAGCATGTATTAATCCCAGATGGTATGGGAACATCACCTTTTAAATGAATACTGGTGCCTGAACCTTTTTCACTTCTCCTGACCAAAACAACTACAACTCTATAATATCTACCTAGAAGACATAGCTCCCTGTTCTCTCATCTCTTGAGGGACAGCCTTCCTCCGCCTGACAATTTAAAGTTAGTTTAGATGCTTCAAAAAGCTTAAGAGCTCATCGGTTCCAGGCCTGCTGAACAGATTTTGTCAAGCTTTTAGACACATGACAATACTAGGTTATTTTCATTGTACAGAAGGAGAATGAAAGCACAGACAGGCATGCAGCGTTTGGTTTTTCAAGGCACTTGGCTGCCTACACATACAGGTAATTGCTCAGCACTTCTAAAAAGCACAGAAACAGAGGTGTGGGTACTTTTGAAAGCACTCATTTCCTCGATCATCATCTTTGTGGGAAGATCACCTAGGCCAAGTTTTTCTTTACAGCAGCAAAAGTTACCCTACCTTCGATCATTCCTGGGATGAGTCTCCAGCTCATCTCCAGCTGGAACTCTTGAATTCCACTAATCAAAATATTCCAAATCTTGAAACATTCAATAATTTAAAATAATTACTACGGTCCGTCAAGTTCAGTGTTTACTCAAGAAAGTAAACATCCTCAGAGGCCCGCAAAAACATGA
This sequence comes from Sagittarius serpentarius, assembly GCA_034782735.1. Lineage (NCBI taxonomy): Eukaryota > Metazoa > Chordata > Aves > Accipitriformes > Sagittariidae > Sagittarius > Sagittarius serpentarius. Next base: position 23,523,496 of record JAVKLA010000090.1, read on the forward strand.
AGCGGAGCTTAGCTTCTTGATTCACTTTTTCCAACAGTGGCAACACTTCTGTGTGCACTTTAGTGGGGATTCAAGAAACCTGATACATCCAACCACAGCACCATTACCTCAGTCTAAAGCAAACCAGAGCCAGTTAATTCTGGATGACTAACTGCTCTGTGAAATCCCAGAGATCAATGACAGAATGGCTTGTGAGAGTCAATGGGACGAGGACTAAGAGACAGGCTGCAAATAAGCGTTAACTCCCAAAATACGGGATCCTATTCACTAATACTTACTTTATACATACAGGATCTACCAGGCAACACCTTTAAAAGAAGTTTTAAATTCAGTAGGTGAAATAGAGGTTCATCCCATGAATGATCCCACTGGCGTTTTCTCCACATTGCATGTAATGGCAAAGTTCAAGTTCACATTTTTAGAGCATCATTTCTAAATTTTCACACCCTAGATTTTGTGAGCTGTTTGCTGAACGCTAGGCATCTTTACGGTGTGCTATACTGAGGCACCTGAAAGCTCTTTACAAAAACTGATCAGCCTTCACAAATGTCCAACTCCTGGCATGCAGATAATTTTCAGAGACAATTTTTTAAATTATTTGCCAAAGGCCATGGAATTCACCACTAGTTTAGGTTAGATTAGTGGCATGGTTTAGTTACCTGCTCAAGCCACAAGACCCCATTGCTGAAATAAAGGGCAAAAAGAGCACAAGAAAGCTATCTCAAATCTCCATTTTCTTGTCCATGTCTGAGAAAAGTATACTAAAATTGTTGGATCAGAATAACATACATTTTTACTGAGATAATACAAAAAACATACCTTTTTTCCGTTAACTAGCAATGTATTCTAGTAAATACATTTTTCCTTCCTGCACAAATCAGACTAATTATTCCATTATGAAATAAGAAAATATATTTTTTGACATGTCTTTTGCCATTTAAAATTATTTTATTCTTACGGGATTCAAGCAACTGTCCCTTAAAGCATGCCAGGGGCATGTGAATGATAATGCAAACAGAAGCAAGGTCTGAAAAGACTCAAAAATTCTCTTGAATTTTTAAACTTTTAAAAGCATGAGCGTATGACTGCAAACTTGTATATAACTATTTGGTATTAAAGCATCTGAAATGAAGAAAAAGCCTCAAAACTATCTTTCCAACCGAGTTATTTTTCACTTTTTAGGAAAACTATTCAAAGTATATAATAATAAAACAAAATCACATTTTTCGCATACCAAACGAGATCCACATATGTATTCAGGGGTCATACACAGGATCCACAATCCCCAAACTCAAACCCTATTCCAGGTCCCATCTTGCCTTCTATGGAGAGCTCTTCCAGATTTATAAAATAAATCACAGTCTTATTTTCTAACACTTTGTCACCCACAGGTGACTGGAGAAAAAAGTCAAGGCAGACAAAGAGCAAGAAGAATCCATAGCATAGCATAAAAAGTAACAATACCACAGCAAGCAAGGTAAGAAGAGGTATTTACAGACAGGCTGCACTTAATCTACTGAAAACATTTAATATATACAAATGCTTTCCAGCTGCCTAAACTCCAGCAATTCCTGCTAACTGGTTGCATGCATAATCCTCACAAGGAGCATTTATAAGCATTTCTTTGGCACGGCATTATTTTGACATTCTTATAGTTCATACCCCATTTACAGCCTAGTTTCTGGTCACTGTCCGCACTACAAAAGATTTTTCCTTTCCCCTGCGTTGCAGGAGAAGGAGACTGGAGCTACTGTGCGTGAGCTCTGGATACATTTCAGTTTGCGATATTTCTTTGACAGTAAAAGACAAGATGAAAGCACAGACCATCCACAGTACTCCAATGAATTAACATCAGATAACTTTGCACAGTGGCTGTGACAAGCAATAATTTGAATCCAAACCATGTAGAAGGCATAATTCTCTTCAGGCATATATTGGAGCTACTCCACTGAAGCAAATCCAGTTTACTGCAGAGGTAGCACAGGTTGCACACACTGCAGTTCTGGGCATTGCTGGTCCCAGCAAAGGACCCCATGAAGGTATGGCACTGCCCGTAGACACACAGGCTGTTTTCTGTAGAAAACCTGGAGCCATGTGAAAAAAATTCACCAACACCTTTATTACAGGAATGGTACCACCCATAGTGACAAGTACCAACCCCAACTCACTCCTCCACAGCAGCACTTCCTCTCTGCAAGGACTGCAAGTTACAGCTGTAAGCAAAAATTGCCCTGACACCTCTCAGAAATCCTGTTTTAGGATCACTTCTCCAGCACAGAAAAAAAAGCTGCAACACTTCTCCTCAAGATCCTCTGTGCTGCTGCTGCAAATGGGCATCAGTCTGCAGCGCGCAACACCCATGCCAGCCCTGCACCACTACAGCCCCCGCTGCTCCATTTCCCACCTCTTCGCCAGCCTTCCCCTTCCTAAGCCGGTGCATAGCCAGGACTGATGGCAGGTTTTTCTCCATTTCTTTTTGGTCCGTGTTTACAGCCTCCTGGGACTCGGAGGTGGAGTCTGGGTGTATCATCAGCACCTCCGTGAGCACATGAGGGAAAAAGGTCCTGCGCTCACGATCTAACAGCCTGACCAGCCAAGGTGCGGGGCGTTTGCATACGGACCACCATCCCCAACAGTGCCGCCCTGTCCTGAATTTCCTTGCCGTCCTTGCTCATTCCCTCTGGATATGAGTGGCTAAACGTGTGCATTCACTTACCAAATGCAACAGGATACATTTACATTTTGGCAAAAACTTAAAGGCGGTTGTATTGTCACCTACGTCTGCTGTGACTACAAAAAAGTAATTGCGTGTGTAATTTGCATATGCAAATTATTCCCCAGTTTCATTAATTTGTTCCTAAAAACGCTGCCAAGGAAGTGGGAGGTCTGTTTAAACATCGATTCAAGAGGATAAATTAATTGTTATTTAACAGAACAATTCTTCCATGTTTATTTAACAGTCTTCCCCTAGCCACTGGTACACCATTATCAGATTAAATAACATCTAATCAGGCTATCAGCTTATTGTATTTTTGTAGGAACCAACAAATGTTTAATGGGTTTTATTTTAGAAGCAAAAAGATTCATATTACAGGAGATTAATTCTATGACAAAATATCTATATTAATATCTCTCAGCAATAAGGGATATGAATTAATGGATAGATGACCCAGTTACAAAAATGTGATGGTTTAAAAAAATTCAATATGATGTATTTTTAAGCCTCACACTGTTAAGTCTTTGAATATACTTCAACAAAGAAGCCTTCTGTTATGCAAAAATGTTGTACATCCTGGCACAGAAACATGGATTTGATTTTAATTGAAAGAAATCTTGACACCCTCTCACCTAGGAAGCAGGCTTATATTTCATAATGAAGGTAGCATTCAAAGTCTTGATGGGCAATATCCTCTGCTGAGTTTTAATCCAGCAGTAAGCAAAGGCACTCCGGTTACGGCCAAAAAGGTAAGCTGCTTTTGACCATCACAGCCAGTATTCCTTCAGTCTCCGGGCCACGCTGCTGAGCAGCTGGTGCTGTCACCAAAAGGAAGAGCTTAACAGGAGTAAAGGGAGTCAGCATTCACTCACCAGCGCCTCGGCAGAGTGCTCTGATCACTTCAGTGACAGCGTCTTTGAAAGAAGAGTCTTGGGGAAAAGCACATTGTCTGCCGCCGAGTGTTCACCCAATATACAACTCTATATGCAACATCTCTAGTTTCTGTACTGCATATCTAAGCAGGTCTAGACTCTTTAAGAACTGAATTGGGCACAAATTTAGTTTTTAGTTCATTCTGAGTAAGAAAAATGCCCAAATTACGTGTCCTCTAATAAACAGTATTTTCTTTTCCCTTATTACATAAGTTCTTCTGCTTGCTCACCCAATTGTTCCTCTCCTCTCTGTCCAGCTGCTACCACTCAGCTTCAAAGAAGCCAGTCGTCACTTATTTTCCATATTCCATCACCAACAACTCCAACACCGTCCAGTAAAGCTGTGCTGAATAACTCTTCAGGGCAAGATGTTTCAGACTAGAGGCACTTAGCTCAAGGTTGGACCTCACAATATTATAGCAATAATGCCTCCATAAATGAAATTGAGGCCATGTAAAGTTCATATTTTTTCCAATGCTATGTCTCATTCCAGGATGAAGACTTTTTGGGGGAGCTTGAAAGTAGACTAAGAAAAGAAAAATTGAAGGTTTTTTTTAATAGTCCCCTGTTGTTTATCTTATCATGCCATCACAGTGAGTCAGTAGCTCAGAGGCTTGTAAATACTGTCCTACCACATCTCTTTGGTTATTACTCAGCCAAGCCTTTCTAAAATATTTAAGTAATCATTCTCTATCTCTATTAAAACAACAGATGGAATTCCCAACCTTCAATTTTATGTTGGGATTCTGCAGCAATTTATTAACAGCTTGAACTCTGTTCTCTTGGGGGTTTAACCTGACGGTTGAACCCAATTACACTACAGTCCTTTGTTCATCAAGGGACATATGTAATATGATATTAAATATGAAACAACGCATGCCTGAATAATGTCGTCTTTGTGGTACAAATTAACGGAGTACGGAAGCCCAAATTTCAAGCACACAAACTGTTCTTAGTTCTGATCTTACATCACAATAATTCAGGACTAATTCCACTGCTGTCAGCTGACTTACTAATGTAAAACTAGCATAAATTAGAGCTGAATCATGGTTTTTCTTTCTCTTGTATTATCGTCAAGCCTAGTCATGCTGCTCACAAGCTAGGTTATGACCCCCAGAAATGAGTGTACATTTAAGTCAGCATACATCTCCTCCTCCATCTCATACCAGTCCCATCAACACAACCTAGGGGAACCCCTCCGCACACACAGTACGCAGACTATAATTTCATGCAGTTTGGATAACGTTCCAACATAGCACGGAAACCTCCCACAGAGTGAGAAATCTTATACTTTGCTATGGCATTTTGTTTGCCATTGTATTTTAAAATCACTCCTTATAAGCCAACTTTGACAGGTTACATATTGGTTTTTCCATTACGAATCCTCCCTTCCTACCCTATTTTTGACTCCTTGCCTCACGATGCAAGCCTTGAATGTTCCTCACTGTGCTTCTCGCACAAATTGCTCCCTAGTCCTACGCTTCACGGATGGCAAGCCATTCCTGAGCTCATCCGTCAGGCCCAGGCACTCCTGCTTTGCACCTGTGTTCCAGACGCATTTCCACTGCCAAGCTACAGATACATAAAAAAAACATTTAACAAGGTAGACCAATGAACACCTAATAAGCAAGCAACCTTATATGCAGAAAATGTCAGCTGCTAAAGAGCTGTTGCTTATTTTGAGATGATTTACATTTTCTTTCTGAGGCTCAGTGTCCAGCTGAAACACTGCTGTCGAACAGTTCCCTAGTAACACAGGGGACCAAGTGCATTTGTTTTTATGTTAAGCTATAATTACAGTAGCAAAGGAGTGTATTTTGAAACATCCGGCACACTTAAATTAGCAGGATCTCAGTATACTTTGCACACAATAGGAGGGACAAGATGGGTGAAATTGCATCTCCCTGAATGGCAGATCTCGAAAACCCACACCTAAAGTAGGGCAGAATCAGTCTGTAGTCCACAGAGGAAAAATAAGCACTTCAAAAGCACAAAAACTTCATTGCAAGAGAGATGTTTTAGAGAGATTAATTGTACTTGAGAAGAATACAATAACTTGACTATGAACAGAGTAACTGGCAGCTCAGGTACAGGTACCTACAGTGTAGGTGTCTAAATATGGGATGAGTAATTCCACACACCGTACTCAAGGGGATCAAGCTTGAATATAACCAGTTGCTCTAATGCTTTAAAACACCACTTGCTTTGACCACACAGTCCTGCTTAAAATCTCCTGCTTAATACACTCCTCACATATTAAGTCTAGACATGGCCATGAAGACCAGATCTTTTGCTTTGCCAGGTATCAGTCTACTAGACGAATTGTATTTTTACGGGCAATTCAGATAAAATGCAGTTGAAAGGCTGCAATTCTGTTTCTGTCCCATGAAGTAGTTTTGCTGCCAGCTCTAAAAAACTTTAAAACAAAGACTGGATTTTGAAATTATTTGATCAGAGAGCAGTAACACTGTCTTTATGGTTCAGTTTATCATGTGTAATTGCCAGTGTTAATCTACACAGAAGTATTCTAAATCCCAGGCCTGAAGAAATGCTTAGTCCTCCAAGTTTGTTTTTTTTCCTAGAGCTGAGTAGAAGTGAAGCACACAGCTGAGTTTTTGAAGAAATTCTAGGTAGTTTTTAATAATTACTTTTCATATGGAGGGGTCCCCATTTCTTTTAAGCTTTTATGAGCTAAGTTTGCAGTTTGTATCCTTTAGATTTTTAAAGCTTGTCATATTTTTCAAGTACCTTTCTGGTATGAATTTAAAATCCCGTCAAAAAAGCTCCATGACTGACTCCATCCCAAACCCTAGTACAAGAGGACTTCAGCTGCGTTGTTCGAAGTGCCTCCACGTACCTGACAGTTCCCTTTGCCTGGAAAGAGAAGGGATTGCTTCAGAAGTTTAGTCCCTTCCAGTCAAATCACTGGCATACACAAACAAGCAAACAAAACCCAAGGATATTCTGTTTCTCCTGTCTTGGTTCACCTCTAACACTCACATTTGTTGTAAGAAAATCACCCTTTTCTCCCCTTCTACAAAGCGTAAGGCCAGCAGTACTTTTTTTCCTCACAAAAGATATTTCACCTCAGAAAATCAGTCATGGTTTTTTTTCCCTTGCAACTCCTCATGCAATCCTAGTTGAACTGAGACTACTACTTTAATTATTTTATTGTGCTTTTGGTGTTTAAGCAATCGTGCTTTACTGAAGAGGCAGATACAGTTCAAAGGCACATGCAAAGGTCTCTTTGTAGGGTACATATCGATCCACCATGTGCTAAAGTAAGAATAATTTAAGATTAAGAGAAACATTGGAAGCCCTACCCCAAGGTCGGGGTGTGTAGGCCTCAGTCAATGCCTTTGTGAATGCATCGCTGTAGCATGTTATGATACGGAAGCAAGCGCACCAAGTCTTCAACCAAACGAGTATGAAATTTAGATCTGAAGTTAAAGTTTTGCTTTTAGGACAGAGCGAATATTATATTGATGACTTCTTAAAAGGACTTCCCATCTTGCTGCACCAAAGCCTGTCAAGCCCCTGCACTCCCCAGCTCCCAGCGGACTGGGTGACACACTGCTGTAGTGTCTCCTTTCCATCTCTGCGGAAGTCTGATGCTCCTCGCTCACCCCCACAGACCCCATCCCACCAGATAACAAGGCTGCACTCTATACTGGAGGTGACCTGTGGCTTACACAGGAACGAGTGAAGAGCTTGCAGCTCTCAAAATACTCACACATTTCAAGACTTCAGGGAACTGATTTTAGAAATGCTCTATTAAGCCTTTGAGCCATTCACTGCATAGCAGGAGCCAAAATCTCGTAGATGTGCAATCTGTCTCTCTCTGCCATACCTGCCTGTGGGGAGCGCTGGAGCCGTCACGGCACAGGAGGTCAGCAAGCTCAAGTCCTCACTCTCCTGAACTGCACACACCTCAGATTTTTTTCTACTGGAATTATTTTCCCTTGTCATTATGAGCAGTGTAATACAGTAACACATTCCACAGTGTAAATGAGAATGACTTTTTTAAAATCATAAACTTTAGTTAGAACCAGAGAGCATCAAATAAGCCCTTGTTCTACAAACACAGACCAGTCACAATAACAAAGAAGACAATGAAACAGTTCATTGACTAACCTGTCTTAGTCACAGCTAATATTTATGACCATAATTACAATGCAGGTCAAAATTCACTTAAAGGGTAAATATATTTACCGTTTACAAAAAGGACACGAATAAACACTTGCATAATCCGAGATTTCTGTGAGTTCAGATTCTCACATGTCTAAGCCATGTACAGAGTCAGAATTATTACAGACTCAGCTTTGGTATGCTGTCAATTGGACTACCACCAACAAACATCTAGTAATTTTGGATATTGTTTTTTAAATGCTCCAGGGATATTTTAAAAGCACATTTTCTGTTTAGAAACAAAAATAAAAGACATACCTCACCATTTACAAGCAATCTTTCATTATCAAAATATTAACCACACAACAGCACTTAGCTACTGAACAGTAATCTGTAGGTGAAAAGTCAAGTGGATCATGAATATTTAATTATTCAGTAATGTTTTATGTCATAGTTTAACCCCAGCCAGCAACTACACACCACGCAGCCGCTCACTCACTTCCCTCCCCACCTGGTGAGATGGGAGAGGGAATCAGGAAAAAAAAAAGTCAAGCTCGTGGGTTGAGATAAGAACAGTTTAATAGAACAAAAAGGAAGAAACCAACAGTGACACTAGTAGCAACAATAAAGTGACAACAATAATAAAAGGGTTGGAATACACAGAACAAGTGATGCACAATACAAGTGCTCACCACTTGCCCACCAATGCCCAGTTAGTTCCCAAGCAGTGATCCCCTCTGGCCAACTCCCCCAGTTTATATACACGGGGCATGACGTCCCATGGTATGGAATACCTCTTTGGCCAGTTTGGGTCAGCTGTCCTGGCTGTGTCCCCTCCCAACTTCCCTGTGCCCCTCCAGCCTTCTTGCTGGC
>JAVKLA010000090.1:23532244-23542651 GCA_034782735.1 Sagittarius serpentarius
ACATTCTTCTCATACTAAACCCAAAACACAGCGCTGTACCAGCTACTGGGAAGACAATTAACTCTATCCCAGCCGAAACCAGGACAAAGCAGCACTGTCATACAGCTGAAGGGGCAGAATCTAGAAGACAGGGAAAGACAGGTCCAAAGCTCACACATGAAATCTTTGAAACCGCAGACCAGAACCTCATTGCCTTGGCACGCTGCTGTGCCAGACCTGGCGTCCTTCCTCACATAAGGCTACACCCAAACCCATTAAAGGCAATGAGGGCGATGCCTTTGAAGAGTTGAAACTGGGCCCTATAACAGGAGTTTTACAGAAGTCACACTGCGTAGTAGGTACTTTTTTTTTAATTGACTAGAAAAAGAGAAATAAACAGCTATTATCTTAACCCTTACAATTTTTTTTCATTGCAGCATAAGAAATAAAGTGGCATTCTTATTCAACTGTTTTTGTGCTTTTTTTTTTTTTGAAGAAAAAAGGAGAAAGGCCACAGATTAGTTATAAATGCAATACTGCTCCTTGGTAACCAAATCAAACCAGATCTTAAACTTTTCCCTAGAGTCTAAGATCTCTATTAAATAGCTACCAACAGGCACAGGCAGTTGGAAAGGCAGGAAAAAGGTCAGAAATAGAGTTTGTGCTTCTTGGGAAAAACATACATTTTGCATTTAAAGATTTCTTTCCTATTTTGTTGTTATACAATACCATTACTATACAAAACTATTGGTTTTTTTTCATATACACAGCAAGACAGCTCATGATGCATACTACCCTGGAGCACTACCCCAAGGAAAAAAAAAAAGTATCTGTGTCAAGCTGGCAGCATTCACATGAAATGCATACTCTACTGGCAAATACTAGTCCCTCTGAGCGAGAAATAAGTGAATTTCACTGATCCAGTCAGGCAGGTGGCTTATCATCCTGTAGGCAACAGGGAAAGGGAGAAAAGCTCTCTAGAGGCAAAGATCCAGGACACAGCCTGAATAGGTTAGCAAGAAAGGACACTTGGCTGTCCAAGCTAAGAGCTATTATTATTTATTTTTTTTAAACTGTTCCGTAAAGCTCTTGCCAGTCACGGGTGGAATTCAGGGAAGAGGCAAATTTCAGATCCTAGACCTCACAAGTTACCTACAAGAGCAAACGGGAAAGCATTAACAGCACCACCACAGAAACAGTGAAAGGAACCTGTAGACCATAGAGCTCTTCACACCAACAGCGGCTCTAGGTCCCTGAAAAGTAGAGTAAAACCAACCTCCAAAGTTCTCCTTTCAGTTTGATTAAATTTAAAAAAAAAAAAAAAAATCAATAGGAGCTGTACTTTCCTTTATTAGACTATTCCCAGGTGCAAGCAATAAAAATCTTAATTAGTTAATGTTTATAATAATCAACTTAGACCATATGAAGGTGATTGCTTACAGTGCTCCACTAAGTCATGACAAACAAGCACTGAAGAGAAACAGTGTGCAACAGCCTGCAGTACCCACACAGGCATTTGACTGGTGTTTGGCATAGGGCTGAGTAAAGAGAACTGCAAAAAAGTCTCTATGCTTATTTTCCTAGTTTCTAAAGCCTCAAGAGTGACATCCCCCTCTAAAAAGAGGTATGTAAAAAAAGAAAAAAATCAACAATTTCATCATCACCATATCATTATCAAATATCTGATAATCATCTCAAGGCAACCATTCTTAATTACGCATTATTTTAAAGCACAGAAATACTGAAGGAAGGATTACTCACGAGAAGATGCAGCCCTTAGCCGGGGCCAGCAGCCGTATCCCCACGTTGTGACAAGAACAGCATGCCATACCTCCTTGGCGTGAGGCGCAGCCCCCTCAGGCCTCAGTACAGCTTTGTGCCAACCACAGTCAGCAGCAGCTCGTACATAAGAATAGGCCTGTTTCAAACATCATCCAAGCTATTTTTTTTTTCCTTCCTTGTACCAGCAGAGAACAAGAGCTTGAATAAGGGCATCGGAGTTACAGTAAGGGGAAGGCAATCTTGTAAGGGAGCTAAACCCTGTTAAAAGAAAGGTAACTCCCTGCAATCAGTTAGGGTACTCACATGTTCAAAGCAGAAAGTTGTCTACAGCGTTGAAGAAATGCGCACAAACCTACCGATGGAGGCAGCAGCTGAGAAAAAGTTTTAGGTTTTTGCTGAGATTAAAGTACCAACCATGCTGACTTTTGTCTGGGTTTACCAGCTTCTTTTGCACAAATCACCCAGCAGCTGTGAGGCAGTTGTAGGTTGCTGTTTTACCTGTTGCAGGAGAAGTCAGCTCTTGGTTCAGTTGGTTATTTATGAAACTAAATTACAGTTATACAATACTTCCAAATCCTTCCCTCCTGAAAGCAAGCTATGAATACACACACTCTACTTCTCCAAATAAAAAAAGAAAATCCATCAGAAATAAGGAAGGCCAGTACTCACTAACATCTTTAATAGAAGAAATCTTGATGGAGTTCCTTTGGAATAGTATTAGTTCCGTTGCTTTCCTACAGAAAAAGATTCCCTGTCAGGTGCATTCAACAGATAATCTGCTTTCAAGCTCAGGAGCAAACATAGACCTGCTTTCTGGCAGTACCTGGTAGGGCAGTGCAAGGGGCCATCGGCTCCCTGGGGAATGAGAAGTCTCTCCTGGGTGCTGCAGAGCCTGGTCTCACAGCCAGAGCCCATCCCAGCACCCCAGCCAGCGAGCAGGGTGGGCTGGAGACAGTGGCCAGGCAGGGCCTTAGTGACAAAGCAGGTCCAAGGTCAAGCCAGGACATCAACTGATGAGTGTTTGGATCAGCAGGACCCACAGCCAGGCATGGGAACAGCAATGGTGCTTTGAAGACCACCACACCCACCCACAGCTAGGATAGAGACTGATGGCCCCGGGCTGAGCTTAAATAGAGCCCTCGCCCCTCCAGGGGCAGGGTGCGGGTGGGGGCACAGGTGAGGCTGCTTAGGGCACTAAGGCTCGTTGGTGCCCTCAGGGACTGGACAATTATTTCTACTCCTTCCAGCTGTCAAACATATTTTATATTACCTTATTCAGGTTTAGGAGAAAGATGCATATACGTCCCATATGTGCACACACAGAGTAAAACCCTCTTGGCACTTTCTTCAGCACTTTCCTACTGCTGAAATAAGCTAATCCATCTGCATTTGCTCCTGTAGGAAAGTCGTCACTGTCTTGCTCAGTAAGTGCCTTCATCCAAATAATTGGGAATTTCTGCCACATAGTAATGTGAGGTAGTTTGTATCACTGGCTTGGGATAAAAACAAGATGGTAGAAATCCCCTTTTTTACTGGAGCTTCCACCAGTATCATCACCCCTTGAACTGTGCTACTCCTAAAAATGTATTTCTCACTGTCCATAGGGTGCAATAGAAGAAAGGTAATAAAACATTCAGTCCAGTGGTGTGATAGGATACTCCCTCCTCCTGCCTCGCAGGGTTGAAAGGGACCTGTGGACAAACACGTATACAATCTCTGTAGGCACCAGCAACGTGGCTTCAACCAACGGATTCTAGATTACATGGATTATGTCTCTAATATATGCACCACTAAGTGGTCTTTCCAGCTTGCCAGAAATCAGTCCTGACAGAATCCCCTTATATCACAAATACAAGTGTATTGTTCTTTATTTGCCCAGGTATTACATGAATAGTGTTTTATGCTGACTGCCACTTCAGGTCACGGATAAAGAGAACAAAAAGTTCAATGCTACTTCGAAGTACACTGAATTAGCTTATTTTTAGCTTCATTATTTTATTAGTTTAAATTATTAGCTTTATTTCTTTTGCTCTAGGAAATACTATGAAACCTATGAAGTGCTGTATCTTTTCCTTACTGGAGCTAGAACTATACAATAACTGTAAGTCTTCTACAAGTGCTCCCAAATATTTAATTTATGTTTTCATTTACAATCCTTAAAGAAACAGTCTTAGAAGATTGTGGTCTTTTTTTTTTCTGTGAGAGAACATAATCTTCATCCAGCTTGCAGAGGAAAGAGGCACTCTTCCCAAGCGGAGCCCTTTACATTCCTGTATACCTTATACAAACGAAATTGCCCAGTCCTTGCAAAGATAATGCTAGTCCTTGCAATGGACTCCCTCCATATGTGCTAGAGCAAAAGCAATTAATCATAGGGGATAACACAGGCTAAAGCAAAGCATCCCTTTCACATTAAATGCTACCCTATACAGCATTTCAATTAGTTGATATTGATACTGTAATTTTGTATGTTGGTGATTGCACGTGCAGTACATAACAGCAAATTACTGCAATCACCAACTGTTGAACGAGTGCTTCTGATTCATTAGCTACTCCTTGATCTAAAAATTGTATTTTGCTATTAGCAGTTAAGTACCATAAATGTACATTAATTTAAATGACAAGGGAGATAAGCTTACAGAAAAAATAAGGGAAAAGGCGCAGCCGTGAGTAATTGTGTATTTAATGGCAGTCTCCCCATCATGCTCTTTCCTTTTCTTGCTTGCTCACTGTAAAAATCACAGTGGTTGTTACTGCTGAGGAGAATTTGACACTACAACAATTCCTCAGACCCCTGAGATCGCCCAGATACTGATGAGCATTTCAGACTGCTCCCCTTTCCCAGTATCCCTGACCTCAAAATGCATTGTGGGCACTGGACAGTCTATCTTTCATGATGAGATGGGCAGGAGATTTACATCTGTATAGTCAGACGACCTGGGATGATATTCAAGGCCTGATTCTCATTTTTGCTAAGATCTCCTTACATCATGGTAAAGTAAAGAAGCATTAGCAGGCATCGGGTTCTCATAATTGCATAACTGCCTGTTTTTTCTCTGGCTAAGAGCACAGTGGTGATGTGAGGAACACCAAGAGAGAAACCAGAGTCAGATAGTAGCAGAGATAATCAATCTTAAACAAAGCTAAGGTATACATCAACTGTATGCTCATTAATAACTTTGTTGTTACTGTACTCAGATATCCCAATGGCACCATGCCATGTAGTAGTACATGTACTAACACAGCTTCTTTACCAAAAGTAGATACGCTCCGTTTAGCATTATAATGTGCTTTTTAATATATCAGCACATAGAAAGTAAAAGGCTATTTTCCATTCTGGATTTAAAAATACATGTCATTGCTAAGCTCACAGCTGACTGTATTATCTAGCATAGACAGCTGAGAATGTGAGAAGGTTGACTAAAAAACATTTCACAAAAATTTCTTATTCTCTTCAAAGAAAGGTTAATCCATACCAAAAAGCAGAGCCTATTAAAAGATACTCAATAAGATACATTACATATTCTCCAAATGTCTGTCACAGATGGCTTTCTGTCTGTAAGTATGATCTGAAAAAATAGTGATTTATGTTCCACAGAGCACAGGAAAAAATACAGAAGGAAATTAGTGCCAGCCACTAGAAAGGAGCAGGCTCTACTAAGTAAATTGCAAAGCTGTAGGAAGAGCTCCTATTACTCAGGGCTGAAACTCTCCTAACATCCAGAGAAGAGGGCTGAATGATGTGCAACATGTCAACATGTCCTTATTTAGGGACTGCTGCGTTGGAAGGGCTGCCAAACAAGGGGAAAGCAATTGGACCACGAGAAAAGTAGGTAAAAATGTTTCATGCTATGTCTCAGAAGTCACATGTACGGAAAGCCCATAAACAAGCACTAATCACGGCATAACACTGCACACCTAGTGACTGCGTAACCCATACCATCAGCACTGAGAAATAACGACATCCTGGGCTGCCATTTCAAAGAATTTACTAAACCTTTCCCAGGACTACTTACTGCTGTCACAAATGCCAGTTTTCTGGGTTGTGTATGGAGGTACCAAGTGGCAAAGCAAGAAGATGTATTTCTATGAACATGCCCTAATAGAGACTATGCAGAGGACTCTCTTCTTGACAGGCAACACTCATTCCCACTGCTCCCAAAACATTCCGGAAAGGTAGTGCGTTCTGTGACAGACCTAAGGAAGCTCAACATTTTTGAAGATTTAATTCCACGAAGCCTCCTGAAAAATCCCCATCATCTCGGAGGACTCAGTAGACTGCAACAGAAAGTTTACCATCTGATAATCTCCAGACACACAACAGCTAATACAACATTTCGTATGGGCCCCTTTTCAATGCCCTAAACAATATCTCATCATGTGCAGCCACACAAACCTAACAGAAGATATGGCCAGGTAAGAATAAATTTTGGTAATGTCTTTCCACTGAAACAAAGAGTTCAGATTCTTATCATGACACTCCGCCTTGAATTCTATCACTGAACCTGATTTAAAATCCTCGTTATCGAAGCACTATCCTCCACATGATTTTTACGAAGGAGCAGCTAAAGCCTGTGATAGAACATTCTGCCTTCACGTGTTCGGGGCCTCCTGTCTGCAACGAGCAAAGTCAGCACTGCTCAGTCAGAGCCTGCTCTGTATCTCAAGAACGTAGTTACCAGTTATTCTCTGAAAATAAGCAATTTGCTCACACCTGCAGACATTTCTGGCCAAATGGACCAGTACAGGTCTTACCTGCCAACCCTCTCTCAAAAAGTAGAGGTTTGGTAGTTCAGAATAAATGAATAAAACTGGCTCCTTGTTTATATATATTTTTGTCATTGAAAAATGAGAATTTGTCAAACTGCTACTGAAGTTGAATCCTACAAGGATTACGGAACTGGGACCAACATCTGCAAAAACAAGTCTAGTTTTATTGCATTCAGTTAACTGAAATATATAACTCACCCACCTGTAAAATAGGCTACTCAGCTGGGAAACCAACAGCTTCAGTTTTTGACATTTTAGTATATACAGGTTTTCTTAAACCAATATTTGTTGTTATGGTCAGAACTGCTAAACTGCATAATCCACCAACTCAATCTGTAAGGACAACATAAGTAGTTGTCATTCAACACTCCATCCACACTCCCTGTACCAGATGCCTTCTCAATCTTCTCTTCATCATCCAAACTCAGCTGCGATACCTATCCTGAGTAGCACTTTTTTTCAAATAAATTCCAATAATAGGGTATATAAGGTATATAATATAAGTTTGTTGAGGGCCTGTGTCTCTATGGCTCTTAGGAACTAGATGTGCGCGCTGAAGTTAGGTGTAGGATTTCCAAAGGACTCCTGAGGGCTGTGGCACTGGTGAGCCAGGTTGCTTCTTCCATTGTGGTACACCAGGATTTACATCAGTGAGGTCACTGGCTACTTAAAGGCAAAATCGGTGATAGCACAAGGGAACCTGCACAGTCATTTATACAGAAGATGTAAATGTCAGGTGAACTAAGGTTGTACCATTGGTTTAGCTGCTGATTTCCTTGATTATTTTTCTCGAGGTCATCGATAAGGAAATAATTTTATGGAATGTGACCTCCGGTGGAAGGAGTATTTATATGAATCATGAACTAGACTGATGAAGCATACATCAAACAAATAAAAGACAGTCCTAGGAAAGAAAATAAGCTTCCAGATTAGGCTCAATATTTGCACACATTTTTGGATCCTGCAAAGCACCACACAGAACATTACATGAATTTATAAATAAAATTAAATGCTTGAAACCAATCTGATGCAGTTACTCAATCCTGAATTGTTTAGAGCTATTCACTACTGCTGAACAATATGCTTTTCATAAATTCATAGGTGGAGCCAATATCTTGCTATCTGTAAAGCTGCTCTACATTTCCCTTGTTTTCAGCTCTTTAGAACTGTACCATTTTTGATCAATTAAGCTCCTATTTGCCAGACTCCTCTCTGCTTTAGGGTAAATATTTTGCAAAATTTTAGCCAAGAAAGATATAGTCCTTTTTTTTTTTGATAAGTAGATAAGGCTATGAAAAAAATATTTTGTTGTGTTAGTCATTCCAATGACTCTAAGCCACACTTGTGTCCCCTGCTCTGGAGCAGCAACGTATTTGGCAGGGAGATAGTGTGCTAGGAGCTCTGTGTGTTGGGAATGCGACTTTTGCCAAATAAGTGAAAATTTGGCCAAGTCATAAACCGTAACAAACCTTGACTTGCATGTACCCATATATGCTGCTATACCTGCTGAATACGTGCAGCTAAATTCCCTGATGATTTCATTTCAGTAGAAATGCTCAGATTCAGGGTAAAGCACGACTTCATCTGCAATTTGTCTTCCGGACTGTTCTGGGGTCTTCCCAGACTGTCCGGGTCTGGAACTGGTGACAAGAAGCCTTTTCTCTGGTGCTTTCTGCAGTCCCTTCTGGCCTTAGAGCTTGTGGGAGAGGAAAGTGTCTGATTTACACAGAGCACCAGCAAGGGTTGGACTTCAGTGGGAGAGAACAGAGGGTAGACTTCAACTGAAGCAACGAACCGACACTCAGCATGGAGGAGGAATAAAGGGACATCTGATGTGCAGCTGTGTTCCCTGAGAACCGTCATGTTTAGGAAGGCAAAAAAATAAAGGAGTGAAGAGGTGATCAGTACCCTGGAATGAACAGGCAACGGGAGAGGAACCAGAAAGGGAGCTGGGTCACCTTGAGGCCACAACTTGAGAAAAAGGACAAAATCCATGTGTGCAAGTACAAAAGACTGAGCAGAAAGGTTGGAGACAAGGGCCCGAGTGATACAGCCCAGCATCAAGGCTTCAATTCCACCAAGGCTCCCAGGCCTGGGCCTTTCAGTTCGTGCTCTGGGCTTTTGGAGATACCTGGCTGTGGTGACACTGATCCAGTGGGGTCAAGACCGAGAAGCCCAGGGCAGGGAAACCAGAAATTCTTCATCATAGGCATTATGGTTGGGAACGGGACTGAGGCTGAAGGCTTGAGAAGGAGGTCTGAAAGGTAAGAGTACGTCTCCTGAGAAACCCTATGTGCAACCTGAGATTGTGCTGAAAACCAGCATTGGACTCGCAGAAGAAATAGGTTAAGGAGGTAGGTATAGGAAAAGAGAAACTATATAACTGTGCAATTTAAAGTGGTATTAAAATATATAGCCACAAAGACACAAACTATGGTTGCGCTGACACTTCCTTCGGACATACCTCGAACCAGGGAGTCCTTGCTAGCGATGACTCCAGCAGATGCCCCCGCGTTCAGCACCCCAGGGGAGCACAGCTACATTAGACACCCCCATCCCCCCAAAACCTACCCTGACACCTAAACACGGACGCCGGCTCCTCGCAGGGAAGCCTCCGTGACTTTGGTCCCGGGCTGCTCCTTCCCTCCGGCGGAGCAACGGGGCCGCCGCCACGGGAGCCCCACGCAGCCGGCACGGCTCGGAGGAGGGGCGGCGGGAGCTGCAGGGTTTTTGTGTGTTTTTTTTTTATTTTTACCTTTTTTAATTTGGAGGGGGGGTGGGGTGGGGTGTTGCTTTGCCCCATCCTCCGGCAGAGGAGAGGAGCGGGGTCTCCGCGGGGAGTGGGTGCCGCTCCTCGGTTGCAGCCCGCTGACCTCCGTTACGAAAACGTTATCATTCGCAATGCGGGGTTTGATGTAATACGTGAGCGCGTGGTTTACATTACGGAAGGAATGACCTGATAATCGCCCGGCAGCGGCGCGCAGATGTGATAAGTGACTCCGCACCCGCGGCGCGCCGGGGGGCCTCTCTCGTCGGGGCAGGCGGTGGTACTGCTGAGCCGGGGAGCGCGTCCCGGCGACGCCTCACCATCCTCTGGCACCGGCGAGACCCCCCCGGAGGCAGAGGGCGACGGCGAGGGGCGAGGGTGCTGCCGCGACTCCAAACCCCCGCCGGAGCCCCGTCCCCGCCCGCTCCCAGCCGGTGCCTGCCCACCCTCGCTGCCTCCGCGAGCCGCCGCTCCGAGCCCGCGCGGGCACCCGCGGCCTCAGCCCCGCGCTCGCCGCTGCTCTGACGGCAGAATTCCCAACACAGCGAGAAACCGCTGCGGCGCCCCGGCCGAAATTCAGACACCCCCCCCCCCCCCCAACCCGCATCGCCAGAGCCGTCAGTCTGCTCTCGGGGCCGCTAACGCCCCGGCCGAGGCAGCGGAGAGCCCCTCGCAGCGCCCGGCCGGCGGGCACCTCTCCCAGCGCGGCGCGACGGGCCGGTTCCCTCGCCCGGGCCGGGCGGCGGGCGCAGCCGCTCGAAGCGGCGCCTGCAGCCGCACCGTGCCCGCGGGCCCCCGAAGGGACGGCTCGCCACAGCCCGCCGGGGCCGGGGCAGGTCCGCTCCCGCCCCGCGCTCCGGACCCGTCCGCCGAAGCTCACCGGGGCCGCGCCCGCTCCCGGCTGCCAGAGGAGCCCCAGAGGGACGCGGGAGCCGCGGGACCTCCCCGCACCGCTGCCCCGACGGCGGAGCCCGAGCCCCGCTGGCTGCGCGCCCGCGCACTTACCGCGGGGTGACGCCGGCCGCGGGACTCCGCCGTCCCCTCCGGGGCGGCATCCAGCGCCCGCCGAGCCGAGCCGAGCCGGGCCGGGCGGCGGGCGCACGCGGGTG
>JAVKLA010000090.1:23571203-23621331 GCA_034782735.1 Sagittarius serpentarius
TTCGGGTGTTTTCGGCCAACCCCCCCCCCCCCCCCGCCATGTACTATAATTTTTCTTTTGTAAATCACTGCATTCTTTAGTAAGTTGGATTCCTTCTCCCCCTGATTTAATACTTATAGACACATTTCTAGTCTAAATTATTGTCTGTGTGCTGCTTTTTTCACCTGATTTAAATTAGAAAAATAAATTAATTAAATACTCCTGGTGAAATACTAGCTCCATTGAAGTCAATGGCAAAATCATCACTGATTAAAGTAAAACCAGGACAATTTTATTTCTCTGTGTCTGATTAGAGACATTAGGGTTTGATTTTTCTTAACAATACTCCAATCTTTCTTTGGAGATAGTCCTGCACATAGTGCTCTGACTGACCTGACTAGTTGCATTAGCCAATCCAATTTTTTTTAAAGATAAAGAACTGTCTCCTGCATTAAGAGAGTAAACATGTTGAAAGGGCAGCATTATATGAGAAAGAAAGAAAGGAATAATTTCATACAAGATTTGAGAGAATGCAAGACAAATTCAGGTTTTCAGGATTGTGGCAAGTGAGGGATGTGTTGGGGGTCTTTCTAGTGGATACATATCTACGTATAGATGCAGCATTTCTTTGCACTCCTGGTCTTGCAAAAGAAGTCGAATTGTGCAGTCCTGGAACATCTTTCTCAGAATTATTCACCAGAGAAACGGCTTGCAGGACCATGTCAAATGACAGAAGGCTGACACCGCAGCCCACTGAAATTGGTGAATATTCTCTCTCCGATTCCATGGGCTTTGAGCCAGGAGCTGAATGAACATGGAGATTAAATTACTTTCTTGTCTCTAAAGAAAGCATAACCTTCAGAATGAGACAGAATATATAGGACAGCCATGCCGCTCTGTGCTTTGGACTTCATTCTTCAGAGCTGCTAATCCAAGCACCTGGCACATGCATTAAATTGACTTCAAAATATTTCTTCCTCCTTCACCCAAATACAGGACACAAATTATACTACTGGATTTTCCAGAAGGTACTATAGTGTCGAAGATTTTATTCAGTTATTCTGCAATGTTGAACAATTCCTCTGTGCTTCTCATTTGACACAGACTTATCTAGACACATACCTATATACATATCCTTGTCTTGCCTTCAGATAACCAGTACTTTCATATTTATTTAAGTCATTCAAAGTTACAGGGAGCAACTCTCCATGCTTACACATTCCAGCAAAGGCAGTTGTCATAATTTTTTTTTTATACTCCTCTACAGTAAAACAATTTTTCTGGAGTAGTTCTAATGTTATGAATTTGTATTTTTGCATGTTTTTGTCTTTTCATAGCTTTGGACCAAAAAAATGTAGTGCTTGAAATCTAAGTGTACATCTAAGTGTACAGATTATTCTGCCAGCTTTTCCTGTAATATCTAGAAAAACAAATCTACTGCAATCATTGAATTCACGGCTTGCATGTTACTGTAGTAGTATTCCCCTCTACAAATTTATTTTATCATAACAAATGATATCAAATACATACAATTATAATTTTAAGTAATATGATTAATATTACAAATGATAGCTTTTTAGCTGCACTCATTTCTGGCTCGTGTGCTTCTGTTTTTGCAAATGGGATTGTAAGCAAGCATCCTGTGAAATTTCTGGTATTTGCTACTGCTAGGAGCAGAGGGCTAGACAGAAGGTCTGATCTAGCTTGACAAAAATCAGCATTATTTTTCAGTTTGGTCTCTTTTCAAATGGGACTTTAACAGAGGATAAAAATATTGTCAATAATTATTTTACAGCTAGAAAATAAAAGTTAGATATGCTTCCCTTTTGCACTTCAGTTACACACTTCAATATAGATTTCTGAGTCTGAACAGATGCACCGTGTTTTGGATTTGTGAGACTGCTGCATATAGCAAACAAATAATAAGGGAAAGAATAAGCTAAGAAATGGTTATCAGACTGCAAATATAAGCAGTCACTGGGAGAGATGTGGTAGTTTTCTATTTATCATCCTACAAATTCTTATTTCACCATTTTCCTTGAGGAATTTGGACTTACCTGAGAGTAAACGATCAAGTAACTTGCTGTTGCCACATGCACCTTGATCCGACAACTGAGATGCAATAGAGGACAATCTGTAACAAGAATTTTTCAGAAATAATTATTTAGCAAAATAACAAAATGTTGCCCAATATCCTAAAATCAGTAAAATATAATGCAACACCAGGAAAGCTGAGAGCACTGATTACTATTGTATCTTAAGACATAAACAGGTACAGGCTCACAATTTCTGTTTAACTCATAGAGGATAATTAACTTTACCAAACAAATACATACCCCATCACAACAAGGAGCCACGCATGTCGTGTCAGTAGGGACAGTAACATAAGTTTAGAAAGTAACCAACTTGGCAGCTTAGAGGAGAATATTTTTCATCTGCAAGGCACTTGCATAGTTACTGCTCAGGCTGCAGCCACAAGTGTTAGACAATACCTCTCATTTTCTTTTCTGGCTGTCCAGTAGAGTACTTTTTGACTTTAAAACAAAAAGTGGGCTGCAGGAAAGAACGTTAAATGGACACTGTAAAGTACATGAATGGGATTGTGTGCCTCTTATGTGCCTGCTAGCACATTTGATATAAAATGCTGCTGTATTCAGGCTCTGAATATCAGTCTTAAAGAAGCTACTGCTTTCTTTCTGCTTTTTTATTTGGAGATGCCTTGCTTCTTGTATACAAGGTTACATAGACAAGCTGTAACTACATTAGCTGAAGTAATTTCCTACCCCATTTCATCAAAAGTTTTCTTAATAATCAAACCCTTGGACAGATAACATTTTTTGTGAATCTGGCTGGAGCAAATTAAGAAGTTCAAGCTGCTGCTGTTCATGATAAACTATTAGAAATAGTTTATCTGCCCAGGAGTGCTTTCTACATTCAGCAATGTTGGAACTGTCCTGAGTGAATCCATTTCTTCTGCTATTTCACCCGTAACAGAGCACTAACATGACACTAAATATACAGTAATCAGCGGTTCAAAACACTAGTTTTACACCACTCCTGTTATTGTGGACGGACTCAAATTGAGAAGCTCTCGAACCCAAAATTTACCACTGTAACAGTAGTGTTAGAAGACTATGTGGCTTGGAGCGCTCAGATTTTTTATAAATAACATTCAGATCCTGAGATATTTTTGCCCCATTGTATTATAAGAGCAACAGAATGAAACAGGAGAAATCAAAAGTATGGTTGCGTCTTTGAACCTATTCAAATTGTCTAATCAACATATTTCCAGAACGGACCACTGAATTCTAGTGAAATCTGGAGCTTTCTGATTAAATTTCCTTGATTTCTGAATTTGCATCTGTCTGAAACAGAAAAACAGTCTTTTAATGGGCTATTAGACTTTCTGGTCTTTAGCAAAACTGAAAAATGAAGTAATGCATAACATCAGTGAAAAAAACAATTTTACAGAACTCAGGTTCAATTCAGAACAGTTCTACAAACGTCCGGAAGATTGGGTTGGTTTTTTTCTCATTTATTTATTTGTTTTTAGAAGAGAAAAGTAGCAGGGAAAACCACTTTTGGGAAGCAGACTCCCCAGTAGCTAGTTTCCAAAGGCCTCTCTCTTCAGCCTCTGAAGAATTTTGCTATTAAATTAAATAACATTTCCTTACAAAACCCTCTTACTTCAAGCAAGCTGAATCCTCTAGTTTCTTTTACTACTTTTTTTCAGTATCTTTGAACATTTGTGTTTTCTCTGCATGATTTTTGCCCGTGTAAAGCCAAGCCGTGCAGGATCGCACAGGCAGCCTCATCAGCACAACCTGCATTTGTTTATGAGAACCTTCACCCAGTATAAATCCTAGAGCTGAACATACCTTATTCCTGACTGCTTTCCTCAAGCAACTTTTATTCCTTTTATTAATTCTTGGGCCTACACGGTCTACAGGGCACCGGCCAACAGGCCTGTTGGGCTGAGGGCACTAACGTGCTCTGACCAGCCCCACCTGGGCCCTCACAGCCCACGGCCCGGGGCACCATTTAAGCTCGGCCCTGAGGCCCTGCTCCCCCTGGGGCTGTGCTGTACCTCAGCCTGCCTCTGGCCAGGTTGCTGTGTGGCCCAGCTCTGTCCACAAGCAGCCCATGGACTGTCGGGGAAGGTGGGCTTCTGGTAAGAAAAGGAATACTTTGTGATCTGGTCATTTTTTTTTCCTTTGTGGCTCCATTTTGCAGCTGGTGTTCCTCCACCCTTCCTCCCAGCACACAGTTAGGAATGCCTGTTAAAGTTTCTTAGAAAATAAAAGCTGAAACAGGGTGCTGGCCCTTGAGGTCCTGGTTGCCCTTTGTGCCCCGCTCCCTGGCACGGTGCTGGGTCAGTCACCGGCAGGCTGGGCCCGTACCCCGCGGGGTTTGTCTGTGCCGGCTGCGCAAGAGGCGGCAGCTTCCACAGGGCCTGCAAGCACCTTCCCTCCTGTAGGCATCCC
Source organism: Sagittarius serpentarius (assembly GCA_034782735.1). NCBI lineage: Eukaryota > Metazoa > Chordata > Aves > Accipitriformes > Sagittariidae > Sagittarius > Sagittarius serpentarius. The sequence goes on from JAVKLA010000090.1 coordinate 23,575,667, forward strand.
ACCCTCCGACAGCCTGAAACCGCTCTTTGGGAGGGGAAGGTGTAGGTCTGGGAATCTTGGGTGGAGGAAAGGGTGAAACTGCTACCCTTGGCACTGGGGGCAAATGTGTTCTGGCTTCAGAGCTGTTAGGTGAAAAGAAAAATGCTTAACGTTTCTGTGTACTGAGCCTGACTTGTGATGGTGTGCTGCAGGAATTCTGTAAGGCTGCTAGCCTTGCGCCATCCCATGCAACACACTGTAATGCTAATGGGCAGCAGAACCCTGATAAGAAAAACTAATTTAAGCTCCTCTTTTTACTTCCAACTTGCATCCATTTGCTATGATCCTGGTTGTGGAAACATTTAGGCATGTCTTTTAACTGCCTTATCCTGTGTGATACTACTGAAATGTATTTAAATGGAATTATTTGCAGTACTGGACTTAACTGGAGGCATAAACCAATAAAATAAGAGTTTAGTGTCTAATTTATACTAACTCTGTTTCCTTCTAAAAGACTTTAACGATTTTCAGGTATGTTACCAGAGTACTAGTGAAATACCCCTAGAGCTGCTGAATTTTGCTGTTGTCAGTTGCTTATATTTGCTTAGGAATTAGCATTAGAACAAATGGAAGTAGTTGGATTAATGGTCAAAAGTACAAATGGTCAAAGGACGAAACTATGAATATTTTGCAAATATGCCACTGCCATATATGAAATATATTCTGCACATATGTTATTAATTTGCAGACTGGCATGGAATGAAAAGGCCTACTTTTGGTATTTCAGGTTACAACAGATGTTATTTCTTCTGTGCTTCCAAATTATGATACTTAATATTCAGCACTACTTTAAAGTGACTATATGAGAGGCAGAGATAGCAATAAAGCATGCCTAGATTTTGTTTTTTTACTGCAAATGTATAAGTAGAAAGCACTGGGGTTTTTAGTTTGTGTCTGAGCCATCAAGAGGATAAGCAAGAACCACTCTGGGCAGCTTTCAGAAAGCTGTGGAAAAAAGATGTTTCAAGCTCAAGCCACTATTTCTAGGTTTTTTTGATCCTGACTTCCTTGCTCACAAGTGAAAGTGGTTTCATGCTTCTTCCCTTTAGGTAAAAATATTCAGGCAACCCAAAGCCTGAATAGGAAAGGGAAGCAGACTCCAACAATGCCTTCAGAACCATGCTAACGGCATTTACAGCCCAGTTCCACCCTCCACGTGCGGTTCCACATGGTCACCTCGGTAGGATAATAGTTTGCCCAGAGCATAAATCCCCTTGTGTAGTGACTGTCAATTGACTCCGACTGTAAAATGCAGTGAGAGCAAATGCAGTGGTGGGAACACATGCTGGTATCCGCATCGCTGCTCACCTGCTCAGTGCTGATGCTGATGTGTCAGAATGGAGGCTGCCATTTCCTCTCTGGCTAATAGGGGAGTATGTCCTAGGGTGGTTCTGCACCTGTAGTGCTAATGGCAGTCCTGTTCAGAGAGGTTTGTTTTCAGATCCTCCAGAAAGCTGCTGTTATTCTCCCTCCTGAGTAACACTGTTTGGATAACTGACCGGCTACCAATGTCAGAGGGCAGAATACTGATATGGGCATATACGATATCATTTTGTAATATTCTGTTTGCACTGTGCCATGCACAGATGAAATTCAGAATGTGTGGTCTGAATCCTCTGCAGACTTAGTCTGACCCTAATCTAGGGTAAACTCTTGTTATTTAATAGCAAAATGGAGAATAGCATAGGAGACTGAACAGGGAAATATCTATGGCTTCCCCAGAAGGAAGTGCAATATGCTGTACATTTAAACTCAAACAATGGTATAAAATGAACTGAAGAGTTCAGGGTCTCCGCCCCTTAGAAGGTAGTGTTGTTCAGTGCACAAATACCTTTGTGGTGCATGTCAGCTGATTGTGACCTTACACATACCAGTGACACTCCTGTCTTTAATCAAGTTAGGCAATGATTACACTTGAGCAACTTTCAAGACAAGCAGACCTATAGACTCTAAACTGCAGTCTCTGTGATCCTCCTTCATGTGCCCTGATTTTGCACTACATCTTGTTTGAAAGGGAAATAGGTTCATAGGTGAGTGCTTAGCATTACACACATGGAGCAAATGATTGGAATTAATCAACATTATTTGAAGCAACCCTCAAGTTCAGCAGCCTGGCAAAGGGAGTGCAAGAGGCTTAACCAGGTGTTCTCTGTATTGCCCTTAAGAGCAAGGAGTGGTGGCAGTACTCCCACTGATCCTGGGGAGCTCTTGCCTGCATGTAGGTATTTCTGTGCTACAGCTGCAGTACTTGTATTATAGTTAATGTGGCATAAGTGAAATCCAGTGTACAGTACCGGGAAACAGGAATCCAAAGCTTCTTAAAAATGCGTAGTATGATGACAAATGTAATACGTACATAAAATTATTATTGGACTATTATATATTTTGTTCCCTGTGCACTGATATTGCAGTGTTTCTTTCTAATGGACTTGTTTACGTGACCGCAATACTCACTATGTAGACTCTGCAGTAAATAAGGGTGGTAGGCTGGAACAGGTACGGCATATGTACTCTAACCACCTAACAGCATCTTCTTTCCTCGGAGGTGTTCTGCTGCAGCTCTGAATCTTGAAACACTTTTTCTTATTTTACCTTTGCCTGTAATTGTATCACTTCAGTGAAGTTTTGCCCAAATTCATACTGGAATTGTGAACAGGATCAAAGCCTGTGTTGTAATTAAACCCATCCCACTCACAAGAATTCAATCTCTTTTCTGAAAGCTACTTCATATATATATATATATATATATATATAAAATGAGTTTGCTTGTATGTGCTGATGTCATATGTTTCCCATTATCTGTGCTTTGAGACCTATATATGGGGAAACATCAAGTAAAACACTTTTATTAGATGCTTTTAAACTACATAAGAAAATTGAGAAAGTATTCAACAAGTATGGGAGTAGGTTAAGTGAACTAGCTGCACCCAAGGTAGCATTTGCACCCTAGATCATCTGGTGTGACAGTGAGGCGGCACAATTTCGGATTTATCCAGCAATGACTGCACCCCGTTGTGTGGTAATAGGTTAAACTTTGACTTTGTAGCCAAAATAGAAAGATTCACTCCGGAGACTAAACCTTGGGCCTTGTGCCTGTCAGCTATTCTCTCTGAAGGTCTGCTTTCTCTGCAAGCCTGTCTGAAGACACTGTTGATCACTATATATACAAAATGACTGTGCAAATGTGTGACAGTATTTTGCAATAATGTTGGCATTGTATGCTGCATGGATGGCTAAACCCATTTTTCATCCTAATTCTACAATTTGGGCTTTCTGGATTTAGTGAATCTTAATGTTGCTTGCATTCCTATGTAGTTGTTTGATGATGTGGGTATCTGGAGCAACCATACAGGCTTCATGTTTCTTATGGATGCTTCGCAGTCCTGTAAATGTGGTTAGATGCAAATTTTTCTGTACTCTACTAGGAGGGTTTCTCATTTAAAATGCCAGTAGGATTTCTGCATGTAGCAAAAATACTGTAGTTTTCTGTACCCTAATTTTCAGAATTATTTCTGTCTTGTTTTGGCATGGGGAAAAAAAGTCCAATTGGCCAAAGTCTGGTCAAACTGCAAGAGGCCAAAGTGTAAGAAAATGAAACATCATAGTGGGGAATGCAGGCAATTAGAATGATGTCTCATAATCTATACTCATTATTAATAAGTTGAAAAATCACAGCTTCATGTGACACGGTAGAACTTTATCTGATTATCAGCAACAACATATTTACAAGCAAGAACTATGATTTTAAAAAAATTTTAATAATAGTAAAACTGTTTTAACAAATGTGCTAGCACGCTGGCAAGTAAGCTACTGCTCCCTGTGATTTTGTACTTTATACATCCTTCTCTAAGATATAGCCAAAGGCCTTTCTTCTTAATGAAATAAATTGCATTTGGAACTAATTTCTAGCTGATTAGTATCTCCAGAGTTCTCCAGTCAATGGCTACCTATGAGTAAGTATTGGCAATGCCACAGATTTTCTTTGCGAAGAGTAAAGCCTTCTCTGTTCTATTTTGGTCCAACTGTACATACCAAATAGCAATAACAATACTATCACCAATTGAAATGATTCAGGGTTGGATTCATTCAGTTTCAAAGGGTTTAATCCTGTAAATCATCAGATAAATTTCTGTGGGAGGCAAAGCTACTCAATATTTTTTTCCAAAAGCAGAATAGGAAATGTATTAAGTTTTCATCTAATATCTGGCCAGCATTCTATTTTCATAAAAACTTTGCTTTATGATTTTAAGTCTTTCTTGGGGATCAAAATAAGATAGTGTCTGTCTTCTGTTTTCAAATGAAAATTTAATAGGGAATTTGAGTTTAGAGGAAAATAGAGCTTCCATTTCTTAGTCTTCAGGCAGTAGCATAATACTGCTACTAATTGTGGAGGCATAGGAAGGCTTTAGTAGCAGTCATTTCTCGTAACTGAAGGAGTACGTCTGAGCATACAACCACCCTTCATTAGCACCTTTTTAATCATTTCAGTGCCTGCAGGTCAGCATATTTTGCATTGCTCCATTAGAAGTGATGGACACATATCGAAGACAATGATCTGCAGCTTTATAAAAAATTAAAACAATTTCAGTTCTTCATCATCTTGCTGTAAATAGGCAACACAGCACAGTTGACTAGAAGAAAAAAAAATCTCCCATTTCTTCATCTGTGAGAACTAAGGCCTCTCTGCCACTAGAGGGTGAGACAACTACAAACCAAATACTTAAGTCTTAGTCATTCCTGTAGAGGGTACAAATGCAAGTTAACATGCAAAGAGGACCTCGGTTATTCATATTTAGGAGAGAAAGATGCATACCGTGGGCACAGCTTAAAGCCAGAGCTGCACAGCTATATGGGAACAATCTGTGATAATGAACAAAAGTGCAACAAAACTCACTATCTAGACAACAGATTTTTGGGCCTTGGGAGGCATAGTTACAAAAAATAAGTTCTGATCTTGTTTCAAGTACTGAATCAAACTGTTCTGCTTCAGGAAAGAACTACTGGCTTAAAATGTCTCCCTTTCAGTAAAAAATATGAAAAAGTCTAGCTTCCTGCTTGCTTTTGATCTACACGATCTATACTGAAGTTTTTATTTGCTTGCTTGTAGTTGTTTGAGTATTTCTTTCCTTTTACTATTAGACAGTCTGATGCAGTTGCCCTGGTGTAGATTTCAAAACTGCAAATTAATTGTTTCATATAGTTTAGTATAGCTATGCATCTTGTCCTGGCAGAAAGCACTAATTCCTACTAATGTGTCCAGTGTTTCTTGACTTATTTCTAAAATAAGTCATGTTTTGATGCTTGCACATCTCTTAGAAGATTGTTTTCTCTGAAGACTTCCCTAACTCACAAAGAAAATACGCCATTGCATTTCAATGTATAAAAGCTACTCTTAAATCAGAGATTTAACAAATCAATATGCTGTTTCTTCAGGAACAATATTTCCTGATTTAAAACAAAAATCAAGTCCCACAGGGTACGTTAACATCAAATAATTTTTTTCTTTTTTGTTCTTACAAAGCTCTCTGAAGAATTCTGTCTTTAAATATGTTTTGACAATGCCTGCTGCCTTGTTACTCTGTTGTTGCTTCAGCAATCTGAAGGTCCAAACTCAACTTTCCTTTTTTCCTGAAGAAAGACTTTGATATAAAGTTTGTAAAAAAAAAAAAAAAACAAAAACAAACAAAAAAAAAACCCAAAAAAACCCCCCAAACAAAAAAAACAAACCTCAAAGGGCATGTATGGGGTCAGGAGAAACAAAACCGTGTCACTAAAGTGGTAGTAAAAGAAGAGGCAAAAGAGAAGAAAATATTAAGTATCATAGACAGTTCTAAACTATTGCCTGGGAGATTTTAGTAACTTACTCAACTTATCCTAAATGAAAGACAATTGTGACAAGAATTAGAGTGAAATGTTGAGGTTCTAATCTAGTTAGAAAACGGCAGCATTAATCTATGTTTAGGGAATTACAATTTCATGCTACAGAACGATCAGAATTTTGTTAGAAGCCTTCTGTGTTTATCAACTGCATTTAAATTTTAGGGAAATTAACTGCTGAGTTTGAAGTTACATGTAGGATTTCACATTTTCTGGCCAGAAAACTTTTCATGCCCAGGCTTAACTGCATGCCCAGATTTTGTTGGCTGCCTACTTAAAGCATAAACCCAGTCCTTATTGAACCTTGTTGAAATAAATAGGGTTTAAGAACATATTAAACTAATGTTAAATAGAAACTCACTCTGGTGTTTATGTTGGTTTACTTATGGTTCTTGTATAATATTTGCCTAACTTCAGAGAAGCTAGAGAATGATTTTCCTTTTTTTTAAAAAAAGATGTTATTAGAGCAATGAATGCTTGCTATTCTTTATTTTTTGAGGATTTTAACTGAAAGGAAACAAATGATGACATTCCCTTGTGCTGACACTAAAAATCTCTGGCCCCTTTCTATGGGCTCTTTTCTTTTAGTGTCCTAAATACCATAGAAGTAATAGAGCGTTTACAGTTGGAGGCAATGATTGCTTTCTTCATTTCAGAAGAAGAGATTTTGAACTCTATCAAATAATTTTAACCCTCAAACCTCTCCAAAAGCTTTACTGGGAGGTACAAATGAAATCACACAGAACAATCAGAATATTGTTTTGTTACTCTGAATATCATGTGGAAAGTACGAAGTGCTAAAAGCATTTTTTATTACAAACCTATGTATTTAGCACAGTTCCTTATTCTACATAGTCTTTAGCATCCTTCTGCTTAGTGATTTCTATAGGATTTGCAGCTATCCAAACACTTTGCAAGGACACATCCCAAACCCTTTTTTCTTTCTGGACAATAGAACACAGCTGTTACAGGTGGGAAGACTGGGAATTTGTCCAGCTTTTATCCCCTTCCAATACTAGATGTTAGTGGCCTACTAGTTTCTAAGGCTCAGAGACAGACCTGATGCCAAATTAAATGACTAAACTTACTATTTAATTCGATCACACTCACTATCAGTCTCAAACTACTGTTAGCAGAAAGGCCCTTTCAGTTGAGATGCAAGAGCCATGATTTGATTTTAAGGAAAAACTTGAGGTAAAAAGCTTGGTCCTTATTTCAGTTTCTAAGGCATTGCTGCTATCTCTCCCTAGAATCAAAATGCCAGAGGCTGAAAAAACACATCTGTACAACACCTGATAATGGTGCTAGGGGAGGGTTGGTGCTGTTTAACTTGATTAATAGAAAAACAATAGTAAAATTCCTACAAACGTCCACGTTGGATGAAGGACCCATGCAAGAGAAGAGAATTCAGGCATCGCTTGTTCTCTTCACATGATCTAATCTAGGTATTTGTGGTCCACTGTTGCTCTGCTCTCATGTGCCTACTCCTACGTGAACAGACTTGTTATATTGCTGTAACAGAATTCTTCTCATCTGGGGTAAGCAAGGGATGGGCTTTGAGGCTATGGTAGAGGGAATGATCTCCCCAAGCCCAGGCCTGACTCTGAACACTCATCTGTTTACCACGGCGTGGTTGGTGGAACCATAAGTTTCTGCATTTTTTTCCAGCTTCCTTCAGACTAGTAACTAAATTAAAGCTGTTTGTGTTTCCTTGCAGCTCTTTTGCAGGCTAGCAAAGACAGAAAACAACCATTTAAGTACCATTTCTCTTTCCCTCGATGTCCTCCACTGTGCAGAGCAGTTCTTCAGGCTCTCTTGCAACAGAAGGGCTTGTTGCTTTGGTGCCACTTCATTGCTCTGGGATTTGGGGAACTTTTATTACTCTGAGCTTCTTCTCTTCTCTCTGTATAGCTTGGCTGCCACCTTTAGCTGATCTGACATTCTTTCCCACAGAAACATGAACGAGAATGGCAGGTAGCAGCACAGTGGTGATCTGTTGCTTATTTCAAATGTGGCTGTCAGATAAAAGCTGAAAATGCTATTTTGCAAACAGCACCTCCAGACGGGCTACACAGGACTGAGGGAAGAACCAGAAAAAAACCCTACCATCCATTTTCTGAGACCTTGAAAATAAGGGTGATTTTATTATACTTGTATGTTTTAGAGTCTGACAGTATTTTTAGGCCTGAAGAACTCTGTGATAAACATTTGAATTCATCATTCTAACAGTTTTCAACTTTCAAAATAAATTATTTGTTTTAAAGCTTGAACATGTCACATGGTAATAGCATCTAACCAGCAGCTATGAAATGGCTAAGGAATCAGAGGAGATAGATAAACCTCAGTAAGCAGAACACAGAGTAGAAACAGACAAGATGGTGGGGGAGGGGGGGGATGGAATCCAAAACCTTAGTTTTTACTTTATCATATATCTTTGGATCATGTTGTAACATCACAAAGATCATGTCTGTCATATAAACTCAATCTGAGAATTTTGTCAGGCTTTGACTTATGGAAGTGCCAGCAGGAAATAGATGGTAAGACAACGGATCAAATTCTGACCATGGTTGAACATGATGAACTGGTAACTGGAAGTTTAAAATCTATTTTTACTCATTTGTTTTTTGTGGTATGACACTAAACCCTAACACACAATTTTTTTTGGTTCTCATTCTATTTTCTTTTTCCAGCCAGATCTAGGTCCAGGCAGAAGAAAGGCTTAAATAAGATAGTTTAGCAGGAGGAAAGCTTCTGGAGGGAAACCCTCCTACTATGAATCTGACACATTTATCTGCTTTTGTGGGAAAGGCATTATTTTTAAATAAAAAAAAAATCAGTGAACTATTGACTGAAATTTCTAGAAAAAATACACTTAATGCTCAAAATGCACACCTTTTATATTGTACACTGACACAACAATGTCTTAGTAAATTTTTTTACATGTCCATATATGTGTAAGGAGCTGGTTTCATACTGCAGGGTACCTTGGAGGACCATCTACTGTGCAAGCTGAACTCAAACTTGAAAAATTTTACCATTGCAGACTGTCAAGTTTTATTCCACTTTTTGTTCACTTTGGGGGGGAAAACCCTTAAAATTCTTCATTGTGTTGTAAGACATTGCAGTGTAAGTAGAAAGAGTATTTCTACAAATTGTACAAGACTGAAAGAATAAGTCATACTAGCTTTGACATGATGTATGTTTAATGTCTGAGGCCCATTGTTACAGAATGTATGGAATACTTAGGTATCCGCACCAAGGTTACTGAAGCTCATAATAGCATGCAACATCATAATATTCATATAACTAATTGAAATTTTATATTAAATATTTTATACCCTACTATATTATTATGAATTGAATGGGCTATATAAAGTATAACTGCACTATTTGAGTATTTCTGAGTTTTTTCTGGAAATGGATGACACCTAATTAGGACACTATGCCTGAAATGTTACTGTTTACTAATGATATATTGCTGGTGCATTTGGGTAAGTAAGTCTTGTACTCTCATTGCATATGAATGAAGATAAGATATAAAACATTTAGGAATATATACAAGCAGGCTCTAAATACCAGATACATATGCATAGTAGAAACATTGAAGATGCACAGAGGTTAGAAGGAACCCCCATCTACAGGTGAAGCAGTACTGACTGACTTAACAAAACCAATTTTTGTGCACATATTGAGATGATTCTGTGAAACTTTCCATATATGCAGAAACTTTCCATATATGCACTATCTATAGGTAAAATTAGGCTTGGACGTTGCAAAGAAAATTGAATTCTACCACCAACTATTAATATTGGCTATTTACTTATAAATGCCTTCATATAAACCTGAAGTTCACTTGCTAATAAATGGGAGAAACATAAATCCAGTATCCAGTGGTGGTGCTAGGGGCTTGCAAGAGTAACAACCGATCTGAAGGTGCTTACTGAAGCCTGTTACTGGGAGCTGAATCCTCCCATTTAGACACTCAGTGCATATTTCTTGCCTATGCGTTTAACTATAGATGTCTTAATGTTGATTATGGCATAAACCTAAAGAACTATAAAATGTTAATATTACTTCCACTACATGGTTTTTACTGCATTGATTAAAAAAAGGTAATAATACCTAAAAGTAATGCAGCACTTCCATAGCCTAATCTTTCTAAAGGCACTTGTTAACAGGTAGCTTGATCTTGCAATTAATTTAACAAAGAGCAGAAACAATGAATCCTGTTTTCCTGTGAAGTTGTCTTATGACATGCAATGAAGTATAAATGCTGTTCCAAACTTCTGGAGCAGTTTTTTCTTGTGTGAATTGCACTGATTTCTAATCACAGCTGATGTGCTGTGGCTGCCTTTCCCACCAAAAGGGGCATCTTCTCATCGGTGTATTTTTACAACATTTACATATTATTAACAAGATTAAAGATTCTACTTCTTTGCTGGGTAATGGAGGCAAAAGTTTCTAGGAGGGGGCAGGCATATGACATAATTCTTGCTTTCTCAGAGAACTCATCTCAAACATTAAAATTCCATTAATCCTTTGTGATTCCTAATGGGTTTCGTAACAACAAACTGTGGCAGATTCTTTGTTCATGAGGGTAGTTTCTATTACCCACTCAAGGAAGTAAAAGTGCTAGCCCATTATTTTGGTTATTAACTATTACTATTTAGTAAACACTCCAAGCGCTGGAGGGAAATCAAGAAATGCAGTCCCAGCCCCAAGGACTTTCCATACTCACGTACCGAACTTTGATGTTCGTTGCTTGGTACCAGCCAGACGGCTGTAAAGGACAGTGTCTGACTCCAGCTGTTCCACAAGAGATGGTGCTAGATTTCTTGTGCAATTTGGCCTTGGAGTTTCTAAACAGCTAAGGCTAATTCTTGCCTTTATATGATGATAACGTGATCTATTTTTCCATAAAAAGCAATGACCCGTCTGTCTCGTGCAGGGAAGGCAGCGAGGCCTGGGATAATAAGGAGAGGGAGGGAGGGAAGGAAAAGGAATGAAGGGTGGCAGAACGCTGCCGTCTTTGGCATGACAAACAGGGAAAGGAGCAAAACCTACACATGGTAGCTAAGTCTGTCGCTGCAGAAGCAAACGAAGTTGTTTGACCAGGGTAATGCCAGACAGCAACTCTGAAAAGAATGTTTTTTTGGTACCCTAATGTGTGGCCAAATCGATCATTTAAATGAGATGTCTATTGAAGTGTATCGAGAAGGAAAGGTTTTTTCCAAAAGTCTTTGAAGTTTTGTTCTGTGCAAATCTTGGCGAAAGATTCATCTGTGTAAAAGTATTATAAGAATGCCTTTCTACAGTTTAGAAAAACTTCCAGGTAAATGTGTTCAAGCTTCTTGAAAGAAGTTATCTGCACATATACTGATTCAGAGCACAGAACTACTTATGTGCAGATGAGCTACAAAACGTACTGTTTCTTTATGCTGCATAGAGATTGAGAATTATAAATAAAAACTATTGGCAGATCATAAGATCCGGGATCAGTATATTCTTTTCCATAACTACTAACAATTGGGAAAACCTAAACATAATAAGGATTAAATAGTAACTTGATTAGTTAACTTCATCTATGATGCATTCCATTTGGTAACAGTCTTCTACCAAATACGGGCATATGTGTGTTCTGTGTTTTGGAGGAAATGTGAACTGAGACAAAGTTTTAATTTAAATAACATTGGATGTTTTGAAGCAGTCAACATCTGGCAATTAAAGGTGGCAAAAATTAGAGTTTTTTTTTTTAGAGCAGAATAGTTTCATAATAATGAAAATGGAGATAAGATTTTTGGGGAGGAGAGACTTTCAGGCCTCTGAATGGTTAGAGAAAGAAAAATATAATGGAGATGTTGGTAGGCTTCCCTTGTGTCAAATCTTTCAAATGGATGAAGAAGCTCAAAAGATTTAATTAAGAATGTAAGAAGTGAAATATCTCAAAATAATAGAATATTACTGGCAGGTTTCTGCTGTGGCCTACTGATGTCAAAGTGAATGACTAAGGTATCATACCAGATTTTAGAAATGAATGAAGGATAAAGCAGACAACTGGCAGTTAAAAATGGTTAATTTAAAAAATAAAGGTGAGAAAGAGCAAACTAATATAGCATAAAAATGTATGAAAAACAAGAAATCTTGAGGTAGTTTTAATGGATCTGCTATTTAATAACTAGAAATAATAAGTTTAGTTAGGACTGCTTTCCTGTGTTAGGTGTCCTGGAATCCTTTTTGGGAGGTGTAGACAGAGGTCATGGAAGTCATAACTGAACAGAACAAAATGGGAAGGAATAGTAGTAGAGCAATCGCCACTTTTAACTGCTGCGAAGTGTGCCCTGAATCTGTCAGCAGGATTTCTGTTTTTGTTTTTCAGAAGAAAAAGTATAGCAAAACAGATCAAACCTAACATTTTTTGTCTGGGTCCCCATCATTCACTAGAGGAAATGACAAACTCATTTTATGTGATTTTTATGGCTGTCCCTTCCCCCTTCCCCTCAATTCTGTTTTATTCATTAATTGCAATTCTCAGTTTTTGTTCCAAGCTTCTTAAATCGGATTATCACCTTTTCACTCCAATATTCTCTCCTAGTTGCCTATAGTTATCACTACCTTTTTAAAAGGGTTGATTTCATAACCTTTTGATCTGCTTTAGTACTTCACGACCTGTACTTTATAACACAACCATAATTATTTTTCCTTATGAAGAAATTCAGTTTTGTTTTCAAGCTCCTGAAAATTTTTAATTTAAATGGCCTAAATATTCATTGAGCCCATCTTACAAACACTCAGTTCACTGTAGTTAAACCCAAGGTATTTTCAAGTTTAAAAATTAGATTTATAAAGGTTTATACATGGAGAGGGACTTGTACAAGCTTGCAAATAGACATTTCAAAGAAGGTGAACATTTAAATGAAGAATCCCTGTTAAAAAAAATATCTAAACAATTTTGCAATTTAGATTAGGGCAATAGGAGCAAGATGGTGAACTGCTTTTAAAAAAAGTCATGTCCTATTGCAGGTTCAGATGGCTGACACATGACCATACATTGTCAGCATGGCTCTGTTACTTGCTCCTTGGCCATACCATGATGGAAGTTCAGTATAATTGAGAGGGAATGTGACTTCATTAAAGATGCTATTTCTCAGCAACCACAGTAGGTATTTCTTTCCTTTGTTAATGTAAACATTTTTAAGTTAAATGATCCAGGCACTATAGCTGTTCATGTTTCACTCTTCCATTGTGTTTTAGGCCTTAATAATGTCTTAGGCTAAATGTTCCCAACATTTTGGAGTAAGCTGCCTCCTTTCTCCTTGCGCTTTTGCTTTCCTTTCTCCGTGCTGCAGATGGCTGTCTTGTGATTTGGCTTTTTTTTAGACTGAAAAAATGTTTACAGTGCTACTGGATAGATTAAAGATCTTCAATAAATCACATGAATGTGATCATTATACCACCATTGTTCCTACTGTATTAACATGGGGTTTATGGTGAACTCCCAATAGAGGAATTAATGTTCAGAATTTTCTGCTTTTAAGTTTTAACTATTAAGTATGAATGATGCTTAGTCTTAGGACTAAAACCTAGTTTAGAAGATTAGCATTCATGTTTCAATATAATACTGTCATGGTTAAGCGATATCATAGGTTGAATACTAAACTTTGAACTTGACTTAGCACAACTAAATCCTCACATCAACACTTGTCAGTCATAGCATACAGTTCAAGAAAAATACCAGTGTATCCATGGAAGATAAACATTTATCCAAAGAGAAACTATACCAGCAACTCCAGGAAATGGCTTTGAAATGTAATTATACCCAAAGGGAACAGATGCATTCATTGGTACCTTATGCTTTACAAAGCCATGGGAGTTAACCATCAGATAAGAGGTGCATTACCTGTCATGGCTTATTGCTTAGTTATTATTGTAGAATCATAGAATACCAGGTTGGAAGGGACCTCAAGGATCATCTGGTCCAAACTTTCTTGGCAAAAGCACGGTTTAGACGAGATGGCCCAGCACCCTGTCCAGCTGAATTTTAAAAGCGTCCAGTGTAGGGGAATCCACCACTTCCCAGGGAAGATTATTCCAGTGGCTGATTGTTTTCATTGTGAAAAATTTTCCTCTTGTGTTTGGTTGGAATCTCCCCAGAAGTAACTTGTACCCATTACCCCTTGTCTTTCCCATTTGACTCCTTGTAAAAAGTGAGTCTCCATCTTCTCTGTAGCCACCCTTTAAATACTGGAACATGATGATAAGGTCTCCCCTAAGCCTTCTTTCCCCAAGGCCAAACAAGCCCAGTTCTCTCAGCCTTTCATCATACGGCAGGCTCCCCAGTCCTTTGATCACCACTGTGGCCCTTCTCTGGACCCTTTCCAGCCTGAACACATCTTCTTTGCACAGCGGGGACCGAAACTGCACACAGTATTCCAGGTGTGACCTGACAAGTGCTGAGTAGAGTGGAGCAATGACTTCTTCATCTCTGCTGGTGATGCCCTTGTTGATGTGACCCAGCATCCTGTTGGCTTTCTTTGCCGCAGCAGCACACTGTTCGCTCATATGGAGTTTAGTGTCCACCAGGACCCCCAGCTCCCTTTCCACAGAGCTGCTCCCCAGCCGGGTAGATCTCAGCCTGTGCTGCACTCCTGGATTATGTTTTCCCAGGTGCAAGACCTTACCCGTGTCCTTGTGGAACTTCATAAGGTTCTTGTCTATTTGATATTAATTAGAATTAGACACAAGCAATACTGGAGTCTTAAGTGCTCTTAAACTTGGGAGACAAAATTGTATCTTTAGATTATAATGTCAAGAACCTAGTTAAGTACGATGAATATCTGATACAGGTGAAGAAAGAATCATTTGGAAGAATGAATGCACTGAGTTTTCCTTTAATGCACAAGCCTTTAAGAGCTGACAAGCACACACTTACAGCTGTGCATAATCCCCCTCACTTTGTTAGGGTTCTATCTTAATATTATGTCATACCAAGGCAGATCATATTGCCATATATTTGGTATGGAGATAAATTTTCTGGCATAGCCATATGTTTGAGGCTATTTGAATTCTTGCTCAGGTGCAGCCTAATTTCTTTTCTGATCATTCAGTGTTGTAAAACTAAATTAACTGCTCCAAATGAGATACAGGAACTTCATGCAGCATTGTTGTCTCTCTGGTAAGAGTCTGGATTAGACTGCCTGGTTACTAGCTGGTGACTAATTAGCCTGACATGACTTTAGTACTAGATTTGTTTATATTTGGTTTTCACTTTGCACTTCCTTGTGCTGCTGGATTTTGATCGTAATGTTCCCTTAGACTATGTCTTTGTTTCGCATATATTTCCCCCAAATTGGGGTTAATACATCTTTTACTAGTTTAATTTTTTGCCTTAATTCATGCAGTGTGTTATCTTTCAGGTTTTGAATAAAAATAAAGGCAATTTTTATCCTGGATCTATTTTTCCGTGCAAAATAATCAAATAAAGGCAAACAAAAAAGGAAAAGCAAATTGTTCTGAAAGAAACAACATCTGAATACTGATTTTTCAGAACACTGGTACTAACTGCAAGAATAGAAAAGAAAAATAGGAGTACTTTCTCAAGTCTTTAAAGAAGAGTTGTTTGGAAGATTTTTGGAAGTGAAGATTAAATTTGGCAGAGGATATGTAAGGCTCAGCTACCCGCTAAAACTTGTCAACTCTTAATTTTACATCTGTTGTTGATCACACTGCAGGACTTGATAATATGTTTATGATCATGTCACTGCAATGGAAGAGGCAATGTTAAATTGTCACGTCTAGTCGAGTAGGGGGCTTGGTCTTTCATGTATATTTGATGACAAACAATCCCACTGAAGCATAGCTGCTGTATTGTAGTAGTACCCTTACAGGAAGGACTTGTGTTTAGTTTTGTTATTCTTTGCTGCCTCAGGCATAAGCATCTATGATCTCTCAAGATATTTTAACTAAAGTAGAATTACAATTATACAGGCTTCTAACAAAAGAGTAGTTTCATCTGTAATCCTGGTTTTGTCTTAAGGGTTATCATTTTGCATTTTGTTTAGCAACTGAATAAGAGAAGCCCTGCCAATAACTGCCAGGTACTGGCAAATAATTACTCAGTGTTCAGGTTAAGTAAAGATTTTGTGCATTATAAAATTATATAGCAATTAGATTTCAAAGTAGCATATGATCTATGTTGCTATCCTCAGGTTCCTTCCTTCCTCTTGCATGGTAAAAATTACTAAATTTGATTTAAAATGTACATTTATGTTTCCTTTGTAACTATTAGTCCCGTTATCACTAGTATAGGAGATGCTACCACACTGCAGTAATGATACCTGAAAAGATTCCTCAAATCTAAATATGAAATTAAATATGAAAATGCAAGATAAAACTTACTGTAATAAAAGGCTTTGAATATTTATTTGTTTAATTGGTTTGCACCTTGAAGAAAAAACAAGTGTATGTACACATTTTAGCTGCTTACAATAGGCTATTGTTTCATTTGCCCTTACTCAGCTATCCATATTCATGCTGTACCTCCCAGCAGTTGAGTATATGCTCCTGTCATTAGCTCCCCAAAGATCTGCCTTGATTCTATCTCGAAGGTTTCACTCCTAGCAGTGGGTTTGGAGCTAGAAAACTTTATACTATAAAGATTTTTCTGCTGTATATATTACAGTTGTAAATAAACTTTTAAACCATTTTTGGTGGTGAGGAAATATTTGTCATATCTGTAGCTGTCTTTTTGAATGACTTGACAAACTACTTCTGAGATATTTTCTATTGTTTAATGAAGGGGGTTTTATCCATTTAAAAACAGGAACCACCTGTTTACAAAAATGTATAGCTAAACTGCTGAGCAGATGAATTAACAGAGTTTTCTTTTGGAGGGTCACCAGAAATGCTTCAGAGTCTTCCAAGATTTTTTCTTAGCTTGCTAGCAAATTTTCAATCTCAAAGGCATGTAGAGTTGTCATTAATTTTTACTGTGAAAATGTTTGTGTAGAAATTGCTTTTGGAAAGTGAGAGCTGCACAAATAAGAGTGGTGGTAGTTCCCTTTGGCTCCAAGCGATGACAACTCTTGAGTTAGAGTTGCAGCTTTGCTAACATATTTGAATGGTAATTGTCCTGAATTCACTGTCGCAGAAAGAGCATGTAAGTGCAAGTAAAGAAAAGTACACCTTTGCAAACGACTCGGCACTGATAACACAACTAAGAAGCAAACTCTCAAAGCCTGAGTGTCATCTGCATATTCCTTGTTTGCCATTTTCTTCCCCAGAGGAGCTTCCAGGAAAAGGCAGTCAAATATTAGTGTGGAAGCGTGGTAAGATACTGAACTCACCTTTCTGATAATGCCATTCATGCAGACTTACACTCTGTCTGCAGCCTACTCCTGTCCTAGGGATATGTCTTAGATTTGCTGTCCAGCAACTGTCACTTGCTTATGGAAACAGAGTACTTTGTCCTAGTGGCTCTGTGTTCATCTTGGACCTAAATGCTCCTTCCCCCCCTTTTATCTTCCCATCTTTTGCCTTGGATCCTCTGACCCTTAACCCGAGAGCTCTGATTTCCCAGTCTTCTGGGAAAGCCCTTCCCTTTCTCTCCTTTGTGGACAAATGACTCAACAGATGTATCTGCAAGTTTTGAGGATGTGCTCTGGAAGACCTTGGTTTCCTCCCAGGACATTTCCCCTTCACACCACAAGGCCTGAGCAGGCAATTAGCCCCCTATGCTTCTCTGTCCCTCTCCCGACAGCCTAGAGATGCTCTAACTTCCCACGGACCCGTCTGTGGGGAAGGGAAACATCTATTTCATGTGTTGCAGGCTGGGCTGAGCCAGCTGTTGGAGCCTTGAGAGCATGTGTGTTTAAAAGTGAGTGTGAATATTTCACAGTAAAATATGAAAAGTCTACTTTGTGGTCTTTTAAAAATATTTCTGGCACAGCAGAACAAGTAAGATGGGAGACAGGCTTTTTGTATGGGATTACTCGGTGCTAGTGCAGCATTTTGAACTTGCCAAGTTTTTGGTTAAGTTGGAAAGTGTATTTCCTTGATTATGATGAGGCGAGACGCTCTTTAAATAGAAAATAAATTTTATCGCCATCTGCAGAGCAATCTGATGAATTAAATAAGGAGTTATGAAAATCTTCTGTTGGCCCTTTTTGAATAAGCAGGTTCATATGGATTTTATAAATCCAGAACTAGATTTTAAAATATGCCTCCCTCAAAATTTATCACAAAATAGTTTGTTACACAGTGACAGTCTTGGTCAGATTACCTATTCCTTTTTGATGCTTTGTCCTAATTTGAGATATATATACGCACAAAGTATTTTAAATAAGATTTTAAAAATACCAATGTAAACTTATGCTTACAGGAGGAGGCCTGATCTGCCAGTCTTCTGTCCCATGTCAATTGTAGTAAATGGTGGTATCAACATACAGTAGTCCATTTTGATCACATAGTCTATACTATGTGAACATCTACAATGAGTATGCGGTAGCAAAGATATGAATCTGAAATCTAAAGTTTACTGGCCTAAATTGCACTATCAGAAGTGATGGGAAGACTGTAGCAAAGTATCAGAAAACCGGACTGGTCTAGGCTAAGGCCGTGCCAGCACCCTGAAGAGCTGTGTTCGGTCTGCTTAGCTATGGTCTGCTGCATGGTCGTGGGCAACCTATTCAGCCTGTCCATGTCTCGGTTACTTGCCTATAAAATGGGAGAGGAGATGTCCGTTTTGTCTTCTATTTAGTCTGTTGATGTAGAAGATAATGCCTTTTCTAATGCACAGAGTACGCAGAACAATGAAGGTCTGATCTCTTTTCTAGACATATTATAACATGAATAAGATAAAATTATTCTGCTGTGTTGCTACGAGATTTAAACCCCATATACCTGTACTAGCCATTTATTTTGAACAGTTTGAGACACTTCAGGTGTTGGCATTCATATACCAGCAATCAAATATAGCAAAAATCACACTTTATCACCAGAAACCCCATGTCTTACTCAGGTTTAACAAGTAACTTCATGAATTAAAACAAGAGCTTAGGTATGCCAGCAGCTATAAACATCTGTTTAAACATGTTAGGGATTATTAGGGCAGTACCTCAGCCTTGTTAACTTGAAGTGTGAGCCAGGTTTGCAGTCCAAAGCAAGCATAAGAACTGTGATGTAGCAAAAAGGGAAAAACCTTGTTCTGCAGAGTGAAGATTAATTGGACATATACAATAAGTACACACAAGCCCTTAAACTTTCATTCAAATCTAGTCCAGCCATAAAAACACAGCTGTTCAAGCTAACAAAGCATTATAGGTCTAGACCTGCAAATGAGCACATGAATGGTATTAGAAATTAAAACCTGCAGTAAAAGTCTTAGGGCACAGTTTGTCACATCTGTACACAGTCAGATCTCATTGAAAAGAATGCCAAGTTCAGAGTCAGACTTTGTTGTTCATTATAAATGCACTTCAAAATTGTATGATTGAACAACAATCAGTCTTGGGTTATCAAATTTCCAATATAATGCTGTGGGATTAGGGAAGCTGAGAGACAGCCAGTGAGAATGAGTAGTTTCTTTTGCAGAAGGATACCCGTAAGTGTTCTTTCTTTTTAGAAAAGACAAGGACAGCATATCTGTTTCATCCTAGTTCTTCTCCAGTATAGTTTTACACCTTAACCATAATTGAAATACCTTTGCCAAAGCCTCTACTTCATCCAAGCAAAATCTCATGACTGGTGGTGTTACCCTTCTGAAAGTAGAGATGTCCTTCCTTTAAATCTTGTTCTGCCTGGCCTCCTTCATTTTGTGCTTTCTAAGCTCTTTCTGTTAAGCAGGGAATCTGTCCTTCAGGAACTGCTGCTGTGCAGATGACATGCAGATCCGTCTTCTCACTCTTTCGTCTTCACACCTGTTACCCTCCATCCAAACTAAAGCTTTAGCTATTCTGACATGATCTTATGGTTGTTTGGATTTTAGTTCATATGTAAGATGGCTAAAACATAGCCCTTAGTGTTTTCATCATGTTGTTCCTTTCCTCCTTTTTAATCACTGCGAACAAAATTAACCTTTGTCTGTCATTTATGCAGTAATCATTTTATCAGCATTTCTGTGATCCCCACATCTAGGCGATAGTCAAATCTTGCATAATTTTTCATAACTAATTGAGATTTCTCTTTTTCTATTCATTCACACAATTGGGACTTATAATTAAATTACTTAATTGTGTCAATATCCCTTTCAGTTCTGTCTTGTTTATGTCTGCTCAATGTGCTGTTAAATGTTTTTCATTCTCATTTTGTTCATGTGGCTCAGTTCTCTAAATCCATCTAACTTAATTTTTTTTCCTCACACCACATGCAAACTACTTCCATAACTTTCACATTTCACCACTGATCAATCTTTGGGTAGTTCTCAATTTCAAATGAGATCATGAAATTAATTTCTATGAAAAAGCAGCCTGTCAATTAGAGCCTAATATTGCATATAAATAAACATATATACTTCTATTTTTTAGTAGATTGTTATTCAGAGTCATGTTTTAGGGAACCTGGGTGTTTTGCTGCACTGTAGTTTTCAAACAGGGTGGGTAGAATAATGTGTAGAATAGATGAGACAATCAAAAAATAAGTGTGAGAACGGATTATTACAATACCCTGCAGTGGAAAACTGAATTTAAGGAATGGAAGGAAGATGGTACAAGCAAGTATTTCACACTTCTTGGTGCGTGTATATTGTGACGATGGAGCACAACCACCAGACACTTAAGAATGCTAGAAATCTACCATCCGTACCTTGAGGTGCCAGGGGAAAGAAAAAAGACAAATCACTGTCATAGAAATATGCTTAAGCAGTTTGCCAAGAAGCAAGTTTTGCTGCAGAGCTCTTAAATGATTCAATGTATCCTCTGGTTTGAGAGAATTGTATTTTATCTTATTCCTGTCTCAAGCTACCTATTCAATTTCTTAAATACATCCTTCTTTTTTGTTAGGAAACACACACACCCCCCACCCCCCACCCCCCCCACTTCCTGAAGTCCTGGAAGAATGAACAGCTTACAGAGTTGTCTGTTTTCTATATACATTGATTGGGAGGATGAGTATTTCAAAGGACCAGTATTGGGAAGACTTTTAGCAGTAATTGCCACTTTAAAAAAGAAATTAGTGAATATAGAAACTGTCCTGGACTGTAATGCTGCTTCATAGGCTTCTCTTTATGCCTTTTTGTTAGACAATGTTTTGGAAGAATGTAAGGCAGTTCCTGAAAACGGTACCTATCAACAGTGATTTGGTGGAAGGTATGTGGGAGCTGTCAAAGGATCTAAATCCTACCTGATCTACTTTGCAACTCAGTCTGCATATTTTTCATTGCACTCATGAATGGGCTAATTTTCCACAAAAGACTAGTTTGCCTTTCTTGTTCCTTTTGAATTATTAATATTTACATTTGAAAACAAACCCGGAATTATTCTGATGTTCCAAATGGCATTGCTACAAAGGATGTTCACATCTCCTAAAAGAGTGGTTCCCATTTGATGGTTTTTCTAGCTGGAGCCAGTATGATAAATACATGACAACTGTGGGAGAATGAGGCCAATTTTCCTCAGAAGGACTGACCAGCACATCTAAACAGTTGCTTAAATATGACAACAATCAAAATCTAGATAAAACTTTGTGCTTTCAATTCTTGAAATGAGCATATTTGGAAAAAAACCTCAACCAACCCAACAACAACAAAAATTCCCACCACATTCTGGGAGTAACCAATGACTTTATAAATAAAAATGAATTACCCACTAGCAGTGGGTGATTATCTTCCATAATCTTCAGAAAAAAATTAAAACAGTAAGCTTGATGAGACATAAGAACATCTCAAGAAATTTGTTTGAAAACAGATCTGTTCTCCAGTGCAAATCTCATTTACCCTCAAGAACTCAGTCACGAAAAATAGCATTGAGTCTTACAAACTGGTAAAGTGGTTAATCTAATACAACCTTCAGAAAACTGAAAGTGTGGTTACTTTCTACACAGTAGTAGAATTGGGCCAGAAAATACAGAAACAAGTATCTGAATTGTATTTCAGGATCAGAAAAGTGATGTGTTGTCACTTGCTGAATTTAGTAGTGGGATGCTGAGAACCCCTCTCTGCCTATACTATGCCTGAACAATGAGATTTGTTTGATTTGTGCCCATAAATTCAAGATAAAAGATGAGTTCAGCTCTCTTAGAACAACAGAGCAAGACATGTAGTTGAACATTATTCAAAGAAGGTATTAAAGGCAAACAGGAAAATGGCAAAACCAGTGCTACTTAGAGTGATGCATTTGACAATTTGGATTCTGACAGATTGAGTTAATGTTTGAGGTTTTTTTCCTAGTCCTTAATTCACTTCTTGCTTTGTTTTGAAATTTAATAATCTAAGCATGCGTAAAAATTTAATGACAGATTTTTTTATAGTCAAATTCAGGAAAGCAATGACAAGTGCTCTAGTACAAAAATAACACACCTAATTTCAACACTTAAAGTCAATGTAATGTCTAATGTACAAATTATAAAGTGTATGGTAGAATAATTCCTTGATACCGTTTTTGGTCACAGTGATACAAACTTTTGTGAAATCATTGAAGTATGAAATGGAAAAAACCCACAACTGATGCTAAATATTAACAGGAATAACACGAATTTTTTCAGTATTAGCCAGCAATTTTAGGAAAGTGTTGAATCCTATCAATCCTATTCATTACTAAAAGTGGCAAATCTTGCCTTCTGACAACCCTACATGCATGTTCAGACACCAGCTAGCACGTTCAAACAATGAGTTTTGTGCCCTTAGGCTCCATCCTTCCTCAAACCACTCCTTTACTGTCATATCTACAATAAATTTGCCAGTTATGAGTCTGCTGATACAGTGATATCACATACTATCTTGTGGATCAATAATCTGTACTTTTTCTTCCAAGCTTCTGTATCTCCCTCTTAGAATTTTTTTGAATTTACAGCGAGGACCATTTCTGTTTTGTACCGTCCCTTGCACAGTGGTCGACAGCAAGTACTTGTAGTTGCTATGGGAACATAATAGCTATTGAAGAGTACTGCAGTCTGAAAAGCATGATTTAGAAAACGTGTCGTAACACCAGAATGTAGGTTTCTTTCTTAGGAAGCACTCTTCTGTTTTCTCGTCTGGTAGCCGTCAACCTTCTTGTGTAGTAATCTTGAATTCATCCTTGGATTTCAAACAGGATAGCACAGGTTGGTGCTGGCTGGGTGAATTAAGAGCGAATTCATTAAAAAGAAGGAAAGCAAGGCTTTCCTGGCAGCACGTATCATGGTACTGAACCTGTTGAAATGGATAGCAGTGGCAGTTGAGTGCAATGGAGCAATAGGTTGTTACAGGAATCCTGAGTTTCTTAATTCTCATGTTAAGTAAAGGGGGAAAAGGCAAGACTTGCATGGGAGGAACCAGAGCCACAGTGAAGCAAGAAAGGAATAGAAGTAGGAAATTCCTCTTTATATCGACAAATGCGCATTTTTTTCTTTGCTTTTACCATACATGGGAGTTATTCCCCTCTGCCCCCCCCCCCGCAGATTGTTTGCTTATTTCACACTTTGCTGTGGCCCGCTGAGGAAGCCATCTTCGATGTTTGCAAATGAGTTTCATATGTTGTTGCCTACCTGCACAATTTCCGCCCTTGTGTAGTTAAACTACTAAGAATAATTTCATTGTCAGACTTGGAATAGAGGCAGGCTACTGACATATATTCACATATGCCACGGTGCTGGGAGGAAGATACTTCATAGCGAAGACTTTAAAATGAATATAATGAGGAAGATGCAGAGGAAAATATGGTGCATATTTACATTGCAACTCCAACAACAAAGAAAAATTGAAAACAAAACAGAAAGCATGTTTGCAATATGTCACACTAAAGGATATCTTTAAGTTGAAATATTAAAAGCATTCTCTGTAACAGCAGACTACACCAGTTTAAAACAAAGCCCATACCTCAACAGCTCAGAGTGGTCTATTCAAAGCAATTCCAAACTGTTCAAATGTCTTCCAAACCTGTGGTCTGCTTTTGTTTTTTTTCCTTTTTCCTAACCTTTTGCCTTTTTCTCTCTCCTCCCTCTTCCAAATGCCTTGCACTGTCTGGGTTCCAATATATGATGTTGATCTATCTGAAGTGTGCCTAGTCAGGGGATAAGGAAAAAATGTTATGCCTATTTTTCAAGTATTTATTTTATGATTAAAAAAATACTTTCCTCTCTATGGAAGGCCTGGGATTTAATCAAATATTTGGATAAAATAAATAGACCCTCCTAGCTATGAAAGATTCTATTGCTTTGCTTTAAAAATCATAATTTAAAAGATGATTTATAACTGTCATTTGTTTGCATGATAGCACCTGGAAACTGAAGTAGGGCCCTCACTGTGCTAAACTCTTTATGAACACATAGAATTAAAACTTGGAATGCTCGGAGTTTTACTGTTGACTGCAACACACCAAGGATTTCACCTTGATGTGACGAAAAACATTCCCTGCCCCAAAAACCCCTTACACTCTTAATGAGCAAGACAGATTCACAAGGGGAGGAGAGGCAGGCAAAGCGGTTCATGGTTATGAAGCACATTAGCTACAGAGCAGAGAACGAGTCCTTCTGTCTCCTGTCACAGTGCAGTGCCCTGGGCGTGCTGCCTCGACACATAATTAACTACTAAGTCATTCCAGCGCCCTTTATGAAACCGGGTAAATTGCCTGCATTAAATACTTTACTGATTCCAATGCCGATCCAGCTTGCTTAAACTTTGCTTGAATATCTCTGTTCGATCCTGGCTTCAGCTGGGATCGAGTTAACTGTCTTCCCAGTAGCTGGTACAGTGCTGTGTGTTGGGTTGAGTAGGAGAAGAATGTCGGTAACACCCTGATGTTTGCAGTTGTCGCTAAGTCGTGTTTACACTGAGTCAAGGACTGTTCAGCTTCTCCTGCCCAGCCAGCAAGAAGGCTGGAGGGCACAGGAAAGGTGGGAGGGGACACAGCCAGGACAGCAGACCCAAACTGGCCACAGGGGTATTCCATACCATGGGCCGTCATGCCTGGTATATAAACCGGGGGAGTTGGCTGGGCGAGGAGGGCGGCTCGGGCATCAGTCTGTGAGTGGTGAGCACTTGCATTGTGCATCACTTGTTTTGTGTATTCCAATCCTTTTGTTATTATTATTGTCACTTTCTTGTTGTTATTAGTGTCACTGTTAGTGTCTTCCTTTCTGTTCTATTAAATTGTTCTTGTCTCAACCCATTAGTTTTACTTTTTTTTTTTTTTTTTTGCTGATTCTCTCCCCCATCCCACTGGGTGGAGGGGGAAAGTGAGTGAGTGGCTGCGTGGTGCTGAGTTGCTGGCTGGGGTTAAACCACGACATATGTGAACATCATATCTGAGGAACAGGGCAGAGAAGTACTCTAACATAGAATACATTATTCAGAGGCAAAAATTAGTTTACCCCAAATGAAAACTCAACAGCTTGATTGACGGTCATTGCTGACTGCTTTTAGGAACCAGAGTTGTGGTGTAGTACCTTGCTAATTTAAAACACTCTCCAATTTCACTCAATGCAATCAAATTGCTTCCACAGAAATTTAACTTTTATTTCTTTGAATGCTGTATTTTTGCTTTTACTATAGTGCGTATAACACTGTATGGTTAAATGATAGCCAGAAACAATATGCTGGATTAACTGCTAAAAGATGATAGTCAACCTACAATTTAGAACTATTTAATGTATGTGGAGATTAGTGCAATATTGTGATTATTTTCAACAGTGACAGTATGCAATTGCTGTTGAATTGCAGATGTCCAAATAAAAACATGTTCAGATCCCTCTCTGTGATATAAATGCAATATTTTAAATAAGCAAAATTCTAAATAGTTTCCTAACACAGAGTAATGTGTCTCTGTACTTGAGTGATCCATACATGGACTAATCCACTATAGGTAGTCTGGAATAACATCCTGTAGACAAGCGCTCATCTCTAAGAAAGCTTAAGTATGCTATTTTCCTAAAATTTAGCTTGAGCTATTTAATGTTTGGTATGCAAAATGAGAAGAAGAAAAAAAGTCTAAATGGAGTGAAATTCAGTCCTGCTCAGATTCAGTAAGAAGATATGACTTGTGTACCACCTATCTCCTGCATAAATCCTCGCAAAGTGGTAAACTGAAATGTCAGATATAATTACACTTTTATATAAACTTTCATGCAAGATTTAATTGTCGTATTTTGTGCATGCTCATGTACTGTGCTGGAAATCTGTAGGCTACTTTATCTGTTGGCTTGATCTAGAGGAATAGAATAAACAAGTTACTTTATTTTTTAAAAGCCTTACTGGTAGTGTTACAATTTGCTTCACAGTTCTTAACTCTTCCATGTGCCTGGAAAAAAAAAAAAAAAAGCTCTTTGATTTAACAATGACACATTAGAAACCAAAGCATGTGAAACATACTGGTGTTTTGCAAAAATAATTCTCCTGAAAGTTACTCTGTGCTTATGCTGTTGTCAGTGCTAGGAAATTATACTTCTTTGTCTATGCAAATTCTACAGTGAGGTTTTATTTTCTTTCTTCTATGCATTTTGCACGCATTTTCATAGATCTGTCATCAGAGTATTAAAAAATCATAAAAAAACTTGGTGTTTATAAAAGTCCTGACAGCACATTTTCAGCTTGCTTTATTTTTTCCTTGTTCAATTCACAATCAATGTTTGGAAACATCAAAGTCTGTAGAAGAAGGTTCTGTTTTTCATCTAGACCTCTTTCTTATTTAGCATGTTTCTAACAACTGTTTGATAGCAACCTCCCTTCCCCCTCCTTCCCCCACCGCAAACCCAACAGATATGTCAAGTTCCTTCTTAGAGCTTGTGAAGAACGACAAAAGATTGGGTTATTGTCTCCAAGACTCCTCCCAGCTGTACGAACTCTAGGTTTGGAAGGCAAGTCCCAGGTCATCGTTCAGGCGCTACAGCATATAATGATGTGCACGTAGTGATTTATTAAAAATAATCAGGCTTTTTGCCTTATTGTTTCATTGCGAAGCTGTTGCAGGCCTTCATGTTCCTAGTTCAGCATAAGAGGCCACATGCTTAACTCTGCATTAGTCTTTCCTCTGGCTTACAATCAAGACACAGCTGAAATGTTTATATGCAGTAGGTGCAGTGCTTCTGAAAACACCTGTGCACAGATGTGTGCACAGATTAGTTTCCGTTCTAGAGAATGAGAAGCTTATTTAGAGGACAAATAGGATTTGCATCAAGTATCTGATTTGATAAGGCTATTATGAAATTAAGAATTTCAACTCCTTTATTGTCTTGCGTAATCTTAGGCTACTCGGGCAACACCAACCCACTAATCAGGTGGGTAAAGATATGAACCATGCTCCTGCCTCTCCTGCTGTCTCTCCTGCGATTTCATATGCAGCAACATGTCTTCTGTACGGTTAATCAATTACTATTCTTGTTGGGAAAATGTACAGAAAGGAAATGAGTCCCTGAAAGTCCTGTATTCATGTGTGCAACCTTTTACTGTTAGCAACAGCAGAATACAATGAGGATTTCTGTGACTGAGAGATGCAACCCAGCATCACCTTGGGTATGTTATCAGGGCTCACTTTTAACACCTGGACAAGATGCTTTTCAGGATGCTATTCTCTAGCCCCATAAGTCTTTCTAATTTGATGTTATTTGATGTGAATTGTGTGTAAGTAATGTTAATTATGCAATAGATTTTGAAGAATATGTTTTGATTGTACAGTGGAAATGTCAGTCCCATTAACAATCATTATTACCTGTCAGAAAGTAGAAGAAGCTTTGAATGAATGCTAATTTTTTTTCTCATATCTGTGCAGATGCATACCAATGTTTCATACGTGTTTTGTTTATTTGTATCCTGATCACTAAAACAATCTTTTTCTCTCTCCAAGTTTTCTCTGCTTGGACTGAGTCCAGAAAAGACAGAACGAGGCTCTAACTTCAGGCCTTCTGTGAGTCAGCTTGTATTGAATGTGTTTTTGAAACAAAGGTTTCAGTTTTCAGAAAGTGGTTCATCTGCTGAAGTGTTTCCAAACCTTGTTCCCAGCGGTCTCTGGAATTTATTAAGGCTGTGGCAAGGGTTCAAGAGGATTGGAGTGAGGGTTTGGAGGCAGCAGTTCCAAAGGAAGAAACTTGTTCTGTTTTGCTTTGTTGTATAGGTTAAGGTAGCTGATTTAGTAACTACTTCTGAGCATAGACCCTCTCACTATTTTTTTGTCTTCACTGTCATCCTCTCAATTCAGTGAATTTTTTGTAAACTTCTATGAATTCTGCCATATGTTGCGAGGAAAGCCTTATAGCTATGATGGGCCTCTTTCATTTACTCTAAGGTGACTGGTATAGGGTTCAAATAGACTGCTTTTCATTCCAGTTCTGTTGCTGCCCTGCTAAACTAAACTGGGGGAGTCTTTCCCCATTTACCTGTCTTTTTTTTTTTTTTTTAATTGAAGACAAAAATTATGGTACTCTGATAAAATAATACTCATCTAATAATGTTAGTAGCTTGTCTTTTAATCTGTTTGAATGTGAACAGATCTTGCTTGAAAATGGATAACAAGAAATTTCTTGAAATATTCCACCTGAGATTGTATTAGCTTTGTAAAATGTTACTGCTACAATCTCTGAATATACGGCTCCCAATGTATCCTATCATTGCCTTAAATATCTCTGCATTACATCACACTTTGTTGGGTCATTCTCATTCTGTAGCCAAGAAGCAGATGGATGTCCTCCTCCTCAGATTTTTCCAGGAACAAAGTTCCAGCTCATACCAGAAGACTTTGTTATTCCTGAGGCTTATCACCTTCCATTCAACACTACTGAGGTTTATCCCTTTTTTATTAAGCATGTGTAAAATTTCAACAGAACAAAAAGTTATAACGTATGTTCTTGAGAGGAATATAAGCAGCAAACAGAAGTATGCATGAAAAGGAAACCTAGCAGAGCATTATTTTCTGTATCCCACACTTCTTTAAAACTGTGTTATTTTATTAAAGGCTCTGTGTATGCTGTCCTTTTCACTGACAGTCAGGACCTACTTAGGATTATCAGATTTTCAGTCCCAAATCATGTCCTCCTTTCATTCTATTCTTGCAGAATTCCTAAAAGCTGAACATGAAGGTGTTCCCTCCACACTTCTAATGTTGCTATTGAATTACCTGCATACCTTAACTTTTGCAACATGCAGCACTGAGAAGCTGGGTGTCTTCTGTTTAGTTTATTGGTTAAATAAAAAATCCTACCTCTATGTTTCCCTACATACTGCCTGTTTTCAGTAGGAATGAGGAGGTACGCAGATTTTCGTAATGCAGTCTGGCCACAGTTAGAAGTGAGTGATATGGAAATGAACAGGTATAGAAAAGATTTAAACAATAATAACACTAATTCCAAGTCACGTTTTCGTAAGAAAAAACAACTGAACAAGTGCAACTTCCTTTTTTTCTGAATTTATGACTACTTGTGCTGACTTGCGTGAAATCTTGAAAATAGGAAAGTCTTTTCTGGGAAAATTAGTATACCTTGTTTGATTTCTTTGGAATTCTGTTCTTTGATGTTTGTTTAATTAAGGATCGGTCCATATATTTAAAGTCATAGTTGAGTAATTTAATAGGCTACAATAATTATCTCTGGCAACCTAACATTTTGGGAATATTTAGTTGTCAGCCTTTAGGAAATCAGATGGAATAAGGAGTTAAAGAAAAACAACATCCTTTGAACATTAGTGAACAGCAGGTGATAGTCAGTGTACCTGTATAGATTTTATTCAGTGGCTTGTGTGTAATTGAAATGACTTTTTAATAGGAAAAATGTGGAAAGTGAGTGGCAACAGGTGTAGGAAAATCATTGTTGGTTCGCTCTGATTTAATGTGAATTGGATATTCTGGAGCAAAGTTTCCATTCATACATATTTTCTTATTTTTTTAT
Organism: Sagittarius serpentarius; assembly: GCA_034782735.1. Classification (NCBI taxonomy): domain Eukaryota; kingdom Metazoa; phylum Chordata; class Aves; order Accipitriformes; family Sagittariidae; genus Sagittarius; species Sagittarius serpentarius. Next base: position 23,605,580 of record JAVKLA010000090.1, read on the forward strand.
ATTTTTTTTTAGGGATAGCAGTCCAGGAAGCCTCCAAATTCAATTGCAGCTGTAGCATCAAGCCAGATGAAGCGGTAGTTTGTGGAAGTATCTGGAACAAAACTATATATTCCATTTTTCACTCACAAAGGAAACCCCACCACAGATTCCCATTTTCCATTGCATAAGGCAGGATTAAAAGAAAAAATCAGAGAGATGGGGAAATTGGTTAGATAAAAGAAACATAAGGCATTAGGGATGGGTCTTGAATATGTTTGTCCATCCACAGGGGTGAAGTTTATAGAACAAAGAATGGTACATTTCTAGATATTTAATTAGAATATTTTAAAATAGTACAGACGTTCATATTTTTGCATGCATGTTCTAAAAATAAGTATTCGATTTTTAATAAGTTTGTATGCATAGGTTTATCTAGTAACACTGTGGATGTAGCAGCATTATGCTACGTTAAACCTCTAAGTAGTAAATAATAGGAGCTACTCCTGTGAATGAATGTAGGTATGAATTATGTGTACCTGACCACTGTTTTCATAAGACACTTGATTACATTGTCACCTTGCTGCAGGTATTTCAATATATGGCAAAATATATGGTACAACGTCCAGTTTTAAAACAGGCCATTGGGTTGCTTTCAGATCTTGTAGTAACCCTAATACATCAGTGCTTCGCAGAAGGCCTTGTATGAGCATTTGGTCTGTGAACTCTGAAGATTAAGTACATAGTATGTAACAATATAACTACATAATCAGCTATATAGGAAGTTACAAAAATATATAAATGTACACTCTAAAAGAATATAAGGCATTACTCTTAAAATATCTCCAAATGTACAGATTCTGAAAATGAACTAGCTCATAAGAAGCCTTGAGCTAATCAAGAGTATTTTTGAGTACACTGGGTATATGATACTTACAGAAGAGTGATTAATACTGTTCCTCAGTGAGACTACACAAAAAAGGTGAAATTACTCCTACATATTAGCCTTGAGTTTAGACCAGATGAGGAGGTCTTATAAAGAATTCAGTGTTTAAGATGTGAAGTGGAGAACAAAGATTTGTTTAACAGTCTAAAAGATTTGTTTTCTAAACAATAAACCACTGCCTTATGAGTTGATGCTATGTTTCTTCAAGAGTCCAGGATTACAATGGAATTGCATAAGCTTCAGATCTGAAAAATGACTGATGGAAGATGTCTGCTACATGTCAAGTAAACAGTGTTTGTTCCACTGCTGGAATATTATTTTGGGTAATTGCAGAAGAATAAGTAATTAGAACAGAAAGCATGATGTTAGGTGGAAATTAAGTCTTTGAAGGGAAATTGTGGTCATAGAGAAATAAACGAAAATTTCCATTAGTTTTTGTCGTGGTTTAACCCCAGCCAGCAACTCGGCACCACGCAGCTGCTCACTCACTTCCCCCCAACCCAGTGGGATGGGGGAGAGAATTGGAAAAAAAAGTCAAGCTCGTGGGTTGAGATAAGAACAGTTTAATAGAACAGAAAGGAAGAAACTAACAATGACACTAATAACAAGAAAGTGACAATAATTATAAAAGGGTTGGAATACACAGAACAAGTGATGCACAGTGCAAGTGCTCACCACTTGCCAACTGATGCCCAAGCAGCAATCCCCCCCAGCCAACTCCCCCAGTTTATATACCGGGCATGACGGCCCATGGTATGGAATACCCCTGTGGCCAGTTTGGGTCAGCTGTCCTGGCTGTGTCCCTCTCCCAACTTCTTGTGCCCCTCCAGCCTTCTTGCTGGCTGGGCAGGAGAATCTGAACAGTCCTTGACTCAGTGTAAACACGACTTAGCGACAACTGCAAACATCAGGATGTTACCAACATTCTTCCCCTACTAAACCCAAAACACAGCGCTGTACCAGCTACTGGGAAGACAATTAACTCTATCCCAGCTGAAACCAGGACAGCTTTAATGAGCCATGATTTCACTTTTGAAATTTAAAGTTCTGTTTTCAGTATTCCTTGACCTGATACAACACTTCTACTGTATTTATTTCTGACATGCTAATTATAATTATACATATAATATTTTATATAAATGCATATACAGATATATACATGTGTATATGACACACACACAAATATACATACATATACACACAGATGCATACATACAATGAACTAGAAACCTGTATTGTTCTGGAATATACATAAATGACGTGCCCAAATTAATCATGGGGATAGTGTAGTCCCATATAATTCAGACTCCTGATGCTAGGTATGGTCTTACGTACCCATACATTGGAGCTCCTCTGTGGACAACATCAGGTATGTGCAATCAATATTGTTCTCTTTAAAGGAAACCTAGATTTATAACAACAGTGATTCTGCAACAGAGAGATGTTCAGAACTCCGCTGTAATTCTCAGAGTGCAGTGCTTGTCACTATGTTCATTCAAGAATGTACGTATATTCACAAGAAAGGTCAAAAAAAGGTTTACTGTTGAAGCTGAGTTTGTCACTCTTACCAAAATCTTATGCACAGTGAAACTGTGCAGCTTGCCTTTTGATGTTTTGTCTGATAAAAACTTTTGTGTACTTGAAAGACATCATAAAACAATGCCCTTACATTGGCCTTTTAATTAACTATTAATAATAAGACTCCACTGTTTTACAGTTCAATAAGTTTTTCAGTGGACGGTGTGCTAGGCTGATTGCCAGCTGTTACAGCATATTCAGACAAGCATCTTCCGCCCAAAAGTCTGGTGAAAGGAATGAGAGAAATCTTTTAAAGTTCCCATTTACTAGTATATACACTATGAAAAAAAGATGAAAAAGCAGGTAGAGAAGGAAGATATGCTAATCATAAGGCAGGCACTCCTGTCAAACACAAATTATTTTTGTTTTTTTTTAGTGTGCACTCTGTGACAAATCAGTACCTGTTGAATAGAGGCACTCTGTTGTTTCCTTAATGCTACATCCTTTAATAAGATCCTGCATTCCCTTAATCAGAATGACGAAGAAAAGGCAACATTTTTGCTGGAGCTACTCTGTGGGCATGGTACAGTGGGGTTAATTTCCGTTTCACAAAATAAAAGGAGTTATGATAACTGCAGAAATGAAAAGGGAAGCTTCTTGCCCGTGTGTCTCAGTGGCTGTACAGCGCTCTCCTTCACGTTCTGCTTTACGACAGTCAAGCAAGCAGCCACAAGCAACCAAATAAAAAACGTGTTTCTATCTTTCCTCAGGAAAAAAGGAGTTACGTAGTTTCCCCATGCCGTAAGAACTGGAAGGCTCCACAAGAGAGAGGTGAATTCCATGCTCCTACACTGGTGGTAATACAGAACTTTGCAAGAAGTTACGTAAGTTAGAGCTCTGCAACATAAAAGTTAATATCAGATTAACTGCAAATGAATAATTTGAAATATTTCCTTGTCTTTTCTAGAGTGCTTGAATATTCCCAAATAAATAATGAGCTTTGGAAGGTATTCATCTCCCCAAGAGAGACAAAAGTTTCTGTAAACTTGACTTAAGAAGTATTGCTGCAGGCAATTAAATCTATAAAGGCAAACAAAGCCCAGGAGATCGGTTGCCTTCTGGCAGACTATTAGAAAACATTTTTTTAGCAACTTGCTACATTCTTCAAAATAATAACAACTATTATTTTTAAATGGAAATATTTTCTGTTTGAAATAGTATTTTAAAAAGCCTTGGGATCACAGCAGACCAGAGGAAGCCTTATCGCTAGTCCTATTGAATGTGAATGCAGTATGGCTCAAATCTACAAGAACATAACCAGCAGTAGCTTGGGTTTTACACTGTCTGAGCTCAAAAGATTTTGTTTGTTTGGTTGGGTTTTTTTGCGGGGGCGGGGTGTGGGATAGATGCCATGAACTCTCAGACCAACTTTGGTTCTGAATGTCTGGGCGACTGCAGAGCTTTCCTCTGCTTCAGACCAGTCCATCCAATGGTCCTTTATTAAAGGCCCTGCAAGTGGGTATGGAGATGAGTCCTCCAAACTCCGTGGAAGACAAACTTGATGCTTTATTACAGTGTTTTCCTACAATGTTAACTTGAAAAGACAACTGAATGCAAGTTTTCTGATAGGAGAATCCAATTAGAATGGTACAACGCCCACACCTAAGAAGAGCTCTAAATATATTATACGAAAATTCCTACTTTATGAGTGGAACTACCTAAGTCCACCATACAGCTGAGAGAAAATCCGGACACCAGAATAGGGCAGGCTGTGGTGAAGCAAGAGGCGTTATGCTATACATGCTGTCCTGCTAGTTGACAGTCCACTGACAGCTTGCAGTGGTCTATACAAATTTGTGATTTTCAGATTATGAGAAGCAATTTACAGATCTAGCTTCTTTAAAAAATGCTGAAATAAGCTTGGAACAGTAATTTGAAATGTATTCTGAACACTGTGACTTGTAGATTTTTAAAATTTTATTATTCTAATAAACCATCTAAATTTGTGAACTGGACATCTGATCTCTAAAAATATATTTTTCCCCACCCTACAAAAACAATTATGCACTTGCCACTAAACAGCTGCCGACTTCCAACATTCAACAGAGTACAGAGTGAGGAATGTGCATCTGACGTGTAACATAGAAGATCTACAAGCAAAATTAAGGTTTCCTCGTGTAATTTAAAAAAATAGATTCTGGCATGAAATCTAACAGTACCTATTTACAATCACATTAAGAAATTACTTGGCAGACTGTTAGCTTCCGCCGTTAAAATAATTATTCAATGTGAGAGAAACATGTAACAATTATATTTAACATTGATTTGTCAGAACTTTCTCATTTATTCATTTCAATGACAATGCCTTTAAGAATAGTATGATAGAGGAGTATCTTACCATGCAATATAGCAAGTGACAGCTTTACTGTAATCAGAAATTTCTGTTTTCTTTAGATGAATTACTGCAAATACTTTGCTATACCTGCTGTTAATTGTAGTGATTTAAAAAGTCGTACCCTTTGATCCTGTACTCTTGGGATAGGGAGTACAGTGACTTCAGGATGGAGTTCTAGACATCTTCTTTTGCAAATTTATTTTGAAATGAGTTACATGGGGAAACCTTCAGAAATTCAACAGAAGTTTTTGATGTGAAGTCCTGAAATCTTGTTTTGGAGGAAGTTTCTGTTGTAGGGCCAAAACAGTGACAATGCTCAGCTACGGGGATTTAAGAACTGTGTCCTGCAGATTAGATATCCGTACAAAGTACTAGCAAAAGAATGTGCTGCAATTATAAATAACATCTTAGACATGACACAAGTGCCATGTATTTATTTTAGATGCAGCAAAGAATACAAATGAGTTCCTGCTAACAATTGGCATTCTAAACTACTAAGTTTCCTATTTAGATGAAGTTTTCCCATTATGTCTCATTATTTCACTCAGCATTTTTGCTTTTATGCCTTCTTCTTTTTTAGGAGATATTCTACCAAAAATAAATAATTAAACCACAGATGAACTGTCAAAAGGGAGCATTCATATTTTAACGCAACATTAACATTTTGGTAATTAACATGGCAGTTAATGCTTTTAGCAGATGTAACAACATTAGACTTGTAAATTTTAATTAAAGTTAATGGTTCACGATAGCTGTAGGGATCAGGCATCCTCTCTGGATACTGAAAACATGTCTAATGTGATTAGAAATACTAATTGAAGAAAAAAGGACTGCAATAGTAATGACTGTACTTCTTTATCCTACTAAATTATTACAAACCTGCAGCAACTTTTAAAAATACATTTGCAGGAGAAAGCTTGAAGAGTCAAATGCTCCCCTTGAAGAAATTAAAGGGGGACAGAAGAGCATAGCAGACATTTTCTGTGTGTTAGAAGAGGGAAAATTATTAATTGAAAACCACTGCTCCTTCCTTATCCTCCTGAGACCATATTCCCAAGAAATACTATAAAGTTGTTTGGTTACATTTCACATCCCTTTTGGATTTAATTAGGAACTAATGTGTTAGTTTTAATTCCCTCAGAGGCTTTGAATTCCAATAGCAGGCAGAGAAACAGGACTGGCACTGGGAACTATGACTCAAGTGGACGTTTCTCAGTTTTAGCGCAAGTTAAGAGATTGGTGGTGAGTCCTTTTCACAGCTTGCTGATACGTGGAACATTTTAATAAGCACAGGGAAAGGATTAGTTTTACTAAGGGTAATTACAAGCTGCTAGCCACCTATAAAATGCACTTCCATTTTATTGTAAAATGCCAACAATATTTATTTCACTTGTTCTGTGGATTTTCTTTTTCTTTAAAGCTGGCTCCAAAGTCTGCTGAAGTCAGTAGAAAAATTCTGCAGTTCTTATTCTACCAAAATTGCCACTGAAAATCATGTTCTTTCTGCTGGGAGTTCTGGCTAATAAAGATTAAACACTGGAAATTAGGTTTGCTTTTTTTTTTGACTGACAATAGTTATTTTTACTACAAATGCAGTTACTCCCTGCTAGTGCCGTTAGCTCTGTTTCTGTCAACACCCTTCCAACATCATCATAAATTATTATTCATTTGCATTGCAGCACAGGCATAGGCTCCACTCTACCAGGCAAAGTGCAAAGACATGGTGAAAGACAATTCTTATTTGGAAGAGTTGCACTCTAACCAGTTGTGACACAGGCTAAGAGCAAGGATGCTAGGGGAACAAATGCTGTTTTATCTTCATTTTATTTCTAGCTGAAAGGCTGGAACAAGAGATTAGGAAATTTGGTCAAGCTTATATGGAAGGACTGAATAAAGCTATTTGAATGCAATTTATCAAGTAACTGGAATTCATTTGCAAAGACTTATATTAGTCTCTGGGCAAAGAGCCTATGTGCAATGTATATACCTCTTTGTCTTGTGTCGGGACTAAATGTAAACACTAAATTGTGTTTAAATAATCCTGAACCTCAGGCTGCCTTTCTACAAAGGTGTACATTGTGTTGAATTCAGGTAAGGTGATCTGTATTGTGCATTTTGAATAGCTGTCCAGTTGTATCACCTGGTATGATAGTGGATAACATAATAGATTTGAATATACACCTCCACGAGGTCTGTGGCTTCATGATCTACTTGTGTGCTAAATAGCCAAGAAATGCTCTTATCTATCACTTTCCATTGGAAAATCCCCATATATTTTACAAACTTTCTTCTAAATTTTACCGTGTTACTACATAAAAATAGTAAGTTGCTTCTATGGATTCCTCAGGGGTTCAACACTGCGAGTACGACGGGGTGGATGTCTGATCTACCCAAGGATTTAGTCAGGTGGGAGGGGCAAATAAAAGTTATGGTTAAGGTCTCAGTCAATTTTTTAGACACTACTTCTTCATTTCCTGGACACCACTGAAGCTAATGTGATTCTGCAGATGAGTCCATAAACATGGATATTTATTTTATTTGACTTAAAATGTAACAGCCATGGATTTTCTTTAATAATTTACTGCATTTTTGTTTTGTAGTTTTATAATAATAATGACTCAAACATGACACAATTTCTGGCAGCTATGAATTACTGAAGGAAAGGACAAACTTGACTGAATTTTTCCCTTTTTCTGGTTAAAATACCCAGATCCAACAGCAAAGGCCCAGGTCTTCAGCTATGTAAATCAGCATGGCTCCACTGAAGGCAGAGCAGCTACGCTGACTTACACTAGCGAAGAATCTGGACCTCAGAGACACCAAACATACAGTTTATAGGTTTTATTGGCAAGTACATGTTTATAGACTTGAAGGCAGTTTCTAATCCTGTGTCATATCGTAAACACTATTGCCTTGGACAAACAGACAGAACAATTATTTGGAAGCTGAAAGGCTTACCCACTTCTGTGAGGGTTTCTTTTATATGAATATGTTTCTGTTCTTCTGTGAAAGAACCTCATGCATGAAGGGTCATTGCAGACACAAGTTAGATAATTTCCACTATTGGAAAAGTGTACTAGTAGTCAGATTCTGGCATTCAGAGCAGGGTAATCATTTAACTTACAAGGTGGAAAATTAAAAAATATACGAAGGCAATACTTCCCAGTCACTGATTAGAGGTTCATTGTCACAGAGTTAGTGAGACCAAGAAATTTGTAATGTTAAAAGTGGATTGGACCTTTAGATAGACATAGAGGATGTCCTAGCAAAAAAAAATAAATATCGAGAACAGTGGCTTGATGTATTTGTTAAATAGGAACAAGAGAATAAGATAAAACACAGACAGGTATGTCTGTTGCTGGGTTCTTGAACGGAGTCATTGCTATCATGTAACCTGAGGTTTCTAAAATGAGGGTGAGTAGCCCTGCCCTCAAGGAACATGGGGAATGCTAGGACATACTGAGGGAAGACACGGATGGACCGGGGTGTAAAAAACCTGAAGCCTGCTCATCTAGCTGCAGCGGAATCGGACTCTAGATGGGCAGAACAGCCTGCCCTGTACCGAGATCAGCCCATGGTCAAGTATCCTGCACCAAACTTTGTTCTGCTTTATTACCAGTGAGCAAGCTAGGTTGGGCTTACTGCGATAACTATAGTAAACACGTGAATATTTTCTTCCTTCAGTTAAACAAAAATACATGTATTATGATAATACATGGAAATAACAGTGTGATAGAGCAAAGGAAAATTTTGAAAAAGAGAAACATATTTTGCTGTGATTATGTATATAGCACCAAATTTCAGGAAAAGGTATTGCACAGAGGACTTTTTTTTAACCACAATTTTTAAGAACAAATTTAAGATGGTAGTTGTACCATCAGGCATTGCTTTGCCAACCAGAGCACTGAAGTTTAGAAATAGATCCATGGTTTCAGGCTGCTAAACATGTCATAAAAGCCACATGGCCAGCGCCGTGGCAGGAGTGTGTACTGCCCGTGCTACTGCTGCAGCAAAACTGGCCTTGACTCCTCGGGAATGACACTGCTGCACCCGGGCCTCGCAGTGGGAGATCACCACGAGTTCTGCCAGGAAGGGCAGTGCCTGGGAAAACACAACCACTTTCTGTCCGGCGGAGCACCCTCCTGCGTTGGGTATTTGGTACAGAAACCACCAGCTGCTCTGAGGTGCCACATTGACGCCCCTTGTGCCAAGTCCTGAATGCAGCTCCATAAATCACAAAAGTTCTAAGTCATAATTATTAACTGTAATAACTTCTATCCAAACAGTGCCTGTTAGGTTTCCTGCAGGCCTAGGTATGCTCACTGTGGTGACCAGTGCCTACTGGTGAAAATCCTCTTTTGACCTTTGTTGTCTGAATCTCCGATAAACATGCCTTATTTTGTGTTATTTCAGTGATCTTTGGCTGGATGCGTGTTTTTTAGATTTTATTTTGGTAGTTTTCAATCTGGAAGTAAATGATAATTTTCAGTTTACTCCCACTTTTGGTGTCCATACTCTGTTTTTCATAGATGGCAAAAGTTTCCTGCCTGTGACAAAAAAAAATTATGGAGGAATCAGAAACAGTACATTGTATTAATAATGTTTTTGGGACCCTAAATGAAAGAAGGATTAAAATATTTCTCTTTCAAAATATTGAATTAAAAATTTAGAACCATCAGCTCTCTGAATAATTATTGTTAGTGCTGTAAAATAGACATAGTTAGCTACTTGTTCACCGACAACATTGTATTAATTATTTCTTAGTGAAATTTTGCCATGGTTTTAGGCTCCTTAAGCTCAATATTCTCACACTTTTCTATGTAGCCACACCTTCCCACACACCAATATTGCTAAGGGTTTAGGGTTCTCTGCTGTCGCTTGAAACTGAGCTGTCAGCCTTCAGGTTTAGAAGCCCTGTTTTACATATACAATTGCACAGTCAATCGCCTTAAAGTTTAAAAATTTCAATATTTATATGAAAATAATACCTCTATTTTTGTTAGAACACAGTTCATCTCTGTAATAGGTGAACAAAATCTCTGGAAAAAAGTATAATGCAATCCCATTCCTCGATATTGGTTGTCTCAAAACTAAAAAGATTTGAAGCTGGCAAGCATACCCGTATATTTCTCATTTATAGTTTAAATGGTTATTTATGGTCTTCTCTGTGAAATTTTTAATCCACTCATACTTTTCACCCGCACAGTTTAAGTTATCACCATATAGAAAAGTGCTTTCATCTGTTTCATTTAAAACTCCTACCTGCTAATTTCATTTTATGGCACTTAATTCTTTCACTATAGGAGATAAGGAATAATTATTCTTTTATCAATATTAACCAATAAAACAATAACAATCACAATTATCTTCTTTATGCCTTTCATATGTTGACGTATCCTTTTCTGTCTTCCTTCAGTCATCTCATAGAATCATAGAATGATTTGGGTTGGAAGGGACCTTAAAGATCATCTAGTTCCAGTCCCCCTGCCACGGGCAGGGACACCTTCCACTAGACTGGGTTGCTCCAAGCCCCATCCAGCCTGGCCTTGAACGCTTCCAGGGAGGGGGCAGCCACAGCCTCTCTGGGCAGCCTCTGCCAGTGCCTCACCGCCCTCACAGGGAGGAAATTTTTCCTTACATCTAATCCACATCTACCCTCTTTCAGTTGAAAGCCGTTACCCCTTGTCCTGTCGCTATGTGCCCTTGTAAAAAGTCCTTCTCCAGCTTTCCTGTAGGCCCCCTTTAGGTACTGGAAGGCTGCTGTAAGGTCTCTCCAGAGCCTTCTCTTCTCCAGGCTGAACAAGCCCAATTCTCTCAGCCTGTCTTCATAGGAGAGGTGCTCCAGCCCTCTGATCATCTTTGTGACCCTCTCTGGACTCGCTCCAACAGGTCCGTGTCCTTCTTACGCTGGGGGCCCCAGAGCTGGACTCAGTACTCCAGGTGGGGTCTCACGAGAGTGGAGTAGAGGAGGAGAATCACCTCCCTTCACCTGCTGGTCACACTTCTTCTGATGCAGCTGAGGATATGGTTGGCTTTCTGTGCTGCAAACGCACATTGCTGGGTCATGTTGAGCTTCTCATCAACCAATACCCCCAAATCCTTCTCCTCAGGGCTGATCTCAATCCATTCTCTGCCCAGCCTGTGTTTGTGCTTGGGACTGCCCCGACCCATGTGCAGGACCTTGCACTTGGCCTTGTTGAACTTCATGAGGTTCACATCTCATTTAGTCATTTCTGTTTCAGTTGAAGTTTTCCACACATTTTTCCTCTTATAGAAGTTTTTGCTTACCATTAATTTTTTTTTAAAAATTATTATCCTGCTTAATTTTGTACCACTGGCAAACTTGGTCATCTTATTATCTCTTTATTATTTATAAAAAGTATGCAAACAGCAATGGACCCAGCACACATCCCTGTGAGATTCTAGTAGAAACCTCTCTTCATTGTGGAAGTGGATTATTTATTTCTAACTTTTTTCCTATCTGAAATCAGTTATTAGCTTAAGTACTAGTCCTTTCCTCTTACTGCAAGGCAGTTTAATTTCTTCAAGAAGCTTTAGTGAAGATTTGTCAAGAAGTTTTTTTGAAATACAGGAATCTTGTATCATCCAAGCTCACCATTTCCACATACCTTTCCAAAAACTCTCATAGGTTTGTGTGGTATAAAGGGCTCCCCTGTAGGAATCTCTCATGATATCTACATAAGCAAACATTTTTCTGTCCTTATCTTCGTTGAATCCTTCTGTCTTTAAATCATGATCATTTGTTGCCCCTGCAAAGTCTACAACAGCAGGCTTCCTTCTTCGAATGTGTTTGGAAGAGCTTTTACAATGAAGTTTCATACCATTACCAATATTTTCCTTCAAACGCTTCTGGCCTGCCTTTTACAGTTTTACATTTAGCCTGCCAGAGGTTTTGCTGTTTTCCGTTTTCCTCATCTGAACACAATTTTTTTTAGGAGTGCCTTTTCGGTTTTAATACTATCCTTTATTCTCATGTAGAGCTCTGCTAGTCTTTCGGAGGTCCTCTTAATGGCTTTGAGAGATGATAGATACTTACTCAGAAATTATAATACAGGTCATTTTCCCCTTTGGCTACTCCTTTTAATTTATTTTGACAAACTTCCTTGATTTTATGTAGTCCTCTTTTCAACATTCACTGTTGCTATGGTAAATTTATTTGGCCTTTTCACTTCTACAAGGGTGTTGAATTTGAATATATTATGATCAATATTCTGAAACTGTTCTTTGATATGGAAGTTCTGAAGAAGGGCTGGTGCCCTGCTTGGTCCAGCTCAGGAGTTCTCCAAGCTCCTCTGATGAATCGCTTCATTTAATGATTTATGTTGTCTAAAAGCTTAAGTTTTGCATAAGGCCCTATCATAATATTTATCCAGTGCAGATATAACATATCTCTCTCTTTACTCCTACCCTCACAGCCTTTCTGATTTCCCCTACCATGTCACAGGCAGCTATCCTAGCCTTTTTACTGTTAATAACAAAGAACCAGGGTAGAGGGAAACTGGAAGCCTGAATTTTCAGGCTTACTTGCTTAGAGCAGTTGCTCCTTTTGATTAATTTTCTGTAGTTTATTGATTTGAAGGACCTGGAGAATTGTTAACCAGTGAGCTGTTATGTTATGCTCCTACCTCTGTGACCCCAAAGACATCTATTCCCACCCTCGCTGTCCTAGTGAGCTCTTCTGCCTGAAAGTTTAGAATTTTGAAATCTGTATTTTTTCCTGAGTCTGAAGTTTATTCTGTTAGTGAACATCTCAAGAATCTAGATGTACAGAGGCCTGGAAAATAGTGGAGAGCAAGTTAGGAATCATCAGGGGAGCTGGTCTAAATATTTGAGTTCCTGGTTGACTTTTATATTGCTACCTAACAGTCTCTAGCTGCTTTTAAGCCCAGTAGCTTAGTTCTGGCAAAGGACACTGTTTTCTAGTTCAGTGATAATCCAAGTGTAACATTGCCATTCCAAATAATATCCTTTGTCATCACTTGATATTTTTGATATCCTTGAACCCTGGCCATATTTATAGGTTATATATATTCACAGATTTCAATTATACACATTTCAATGATCAGAAAAAGACTGGTGGAGCTTTCTTAAAGTAATGTTGATACGTAAATAGATTTATAATAGCAAGGCTAGTGAAGTGCAGCATTAATTGACAAATAGTGAGGCCCTCATTCCTTCTGCCTCTGGCCTGCTTGATTCCAGGTGTAGAGCATTTGCTGGCAACACCTTCAGGAGTTGATAAGGCTTAGGAACAAGCCGTGTTCTCCCTCCCAGATCCCTAATTCCAGCATGTCTTTGTCCATTTTCTCTAGTCCTTTGCTAGCTGGTTAGGCAGTGAGCCCTCCAGCCTCCAAGAGAAGCATTTGCCTGAGATAAGCCCACTCCTTAACAGTCCCTAAGGCTACCGGATCTTCTGGAGCCTCTTCTGCCTTTCTGATTCTGTCTGATACAAAGGCTCCATTACAGGGAATACTAGATGAATTTATTTAACTGAAAATGTGCATTGAAAGCAAAGAAAAACATTCTTCTATAAATAAGCATTTGTACAGCACAGGTCTGAAGACAATCTTCTGTGGCACGGGGAAGATGTTACTTTGCAAATTTGAAATTAATGGGCGCACTGTAGTTACACTTAAAGGCTTTTTGCCTGGTCATGATGATGGACTAATTACCAAAGAGGAAAGGGAAACAACCATCCTTTAAGAAGGGTAAGGTGGGAACACAGGAAAGAGAAGATGCTGCAGAAACTGGTAATGTCAGGCTAAAGTAGCCATTGGGTTTGGGCAACTAAACAGAGAAGTCAAAATATTATGGAAATGTACCATGAAATAACAGCATGGAGAAAATTCAAGGAAAAAGAATGAAAGTAAGTGGAGTGAGTATAAAAATAGGATGAAAGACAAAAAAAGTCCAATACAGTCAAATTAAGCAAAGGAAGACAGTGAGAAACCTACTGGAAAAAAAGGCAAGTAAGCTCTGAGTTATTCTCTTTTAATGTATGAACGTAGAGAAAGCTTCAAATGCTACCTAGGTCTCCCGGGGTGATTATGAACTGCTCATTTTCCATCTGAGCGAATCTAGAAAAGAGCAATAGCTGGATACTATAATAGTAATCGCCTTTTCTTGCAAAAAAATTATACCTAGTCGGACTCGGTATTTTGTGGTCAGCTACACACCAAATGTCAATCCCTCCTTTTTCCATCAGAGGTTTTGCAAATATATGATTGTCTCACACAACTAAATTTCTGGTTGAGACTAAAGGGACTTTTGGAGATGGAAATCATTCAGTGGAATTGCTGACTGTAATTCTTTTGAGTAACTTCTTAGCATTATATGGCAGATCTATCAAGTTTTCACTCTCTGGTATGTGGGGAAACGTAAAGTTTTGCACTTTTTACAAGAAAACTATCCAGGGAATTCTTGTCCAAGAAACTGCTTTTGCAAGATAGTTTATCCACGGAAAAAAAAATTTCTCTTAATCATGATTCCAATTTATTCTTTTGGACTGTACTTTTTAAAGAAATACAAAATGTACCTCAAAAGGGAAGACCACAGGGTACGTCTGATTCCACAGGCAGAGCGGTCATCTTGTCACTGTATTTGGCTAGTGACATCAAATAACCCAATGCTAATAATGAGGAAATGTGCAGAATGACTAACAAATGTGTTAACATCAGAGAAGTAAGAGCTAACAAAACAATAATTTCCTTTCAAACTTCGTTAGACTTTGTATATATCTGAATACACTGCAGATCTCTCAAAGCTGAAAAGTGTGCCTCAAAAGCAGACAGTATAATTTTGTACAGAGGGAGGTGAATAGACTTTTCCTAGACACACTGCCCTATTTCCTATTTATTCTGCAAGAGACTTAAATCGAGTATAACTTTACCTGTTACAAGGGAAAAAAAACACAACAAAACCCAACCCTTACGAGAACTGAGACTTCGCTTTGGAAAAAAATAAAGTACACCTGATTCAAGATAGTTTTAAATTACTGTTTTCTCACTGGAGTGCCAGAAATCTCTCTTTTACAAAGAGTTTCCACACCTGAGGAAGAAGCTATTCGATCACAATAATCCATAAGCTTACTGGGGAAATTGTGGTCAGCTTTCATATTTTTTCCCCATCGTTGGTTCTTAAGGCCTCTGTTCTGTGCAGTTTATTGCTTTTCCTCAGACTGAGGCAGGCTAAACTTTCAGGAACTGAAAAATACTGGTATTCTGGAATTCCAGATTTTTTTATCTACTGAACTCCCGTGCTGTTGCAAAAGTAGAAGCAGCTGGTTCATCCAGAGTCTGGTCTTCTTCCTGTCAGTTTATTTCTCCAAGTGCAGCAAAAAGGAGTTCCAGTCACTTCCAGCTGATACACTCAGTCAATACCTAATGTCTTGTAGACTGAACATCACAACTTCTATAGAAAACGAAAGCACGTCATTCGACACGCTGTGTTTTCCAAAGCAGACTGGGCCAAAGCCTCCGGCCTGTGCTGTTCACTGAAGCGCAGAAGAACCAGTCCCTGGTTTCCAGAGGCCTGAGCTTGTAGTTCTCCTCTCCCGAACACTTCTGGTTTTGCCAGGAGAGCGCTGCGCTTCCCGTAATTGCTGTATTACTGCGGAGCCAGTGCAGATGTAGGCCCCATTGTGCTTGATAGTATAATCACGCATCAGATGAACGGTCCCTGTCTCAAAATATTTACAAGCCAAGTAATTTTCAAACGAGCCGCAAACTCCCCCGCACGCAGGGAGGCGGAGGAAGCCGGCCGGCGCTCCCCGCCGCTGGACGCACGCTGCCGTTAGCAGCTGGTTGCCAGCCAAGCCCTCGGCCGGAGCGCTGGCGTTCCGGGCCAGAGCCGTGCCCGGCAGCGCCGGTCACCTCCGCGGGACGAGGCCGGCCGGTA